>JAEIGF010000124.1:5975000-6642215 GCA_018903485.1 Drosophila littoralis | reverse complement strand
AAAGTTTCCGAAAAAGTCATATTTCACGAAAAATCCGTTTCCGAAAACTTTAAATGGCCATATCTCGCCCAAATGAAGCCGGATCGAGGCCAAATTGGGAGGGTTAATTCATGGATCAAAGTTTCCGAAAAGTCATATTTCACGAAAAAAAACTTTCACGAAAACTGGTCCTTACGAATGGGCCAAATATCTCGAGCCAAATGAAGCCGGATCGAGGCCAAATTGGGAGGGTTAATTCGCGGATCAAAGTTTCCGAAAAGTCATATTTCACGAAAAATTTCCGAAAACTTTAAATGGCCATATCTCGGCCAAATGAAGCCGGATCGAGGCCAAATTGGGAGGGTTAATTCGCGGATCAAAGTTTCCGAAAAGTCATATTTCACGAAAAAATTTCCGAAAACTTTAAATGGCCATATCTCGGCCAAATGAAGCCGGATCGAGGCCAAATTGGGAGGGTTAATTCGCGGATCAAAGTTTCCGAAAAGTCATATTTCACGAAAAATCCGAAATGTAACCCCTTGCCATTTTGGTCAATTTGGGTCATCTCTAAGAATGTACGTTTTTGGATGGCAAACGAAAGTCGGGGTCCGTACGAGTAGAAAGGGAGGAGTTAATTCGGACTGTATTTACCGAGATATATCAATTTGAAAATTTCCGAAAACTTTAAATGGCCATATCTCGGCCAAATGAAGCCGGATCGAGGCCAAATTGGGAGGGTTAATTCGCGGATCAAAGTTTCCGAAAAGTCATATTTCACGAAAAAATTTCCGAAAACTTTAAATGGCCATATCTCGGCCAAATGAAGCCGGATCGAGGCCAAATTGGGAGGGTTAATTCGCGGATCAAAGTTTCCGAAAAGTCATATTTCACGAAAAATATTCCGAAAACTTTAAATAGGCCAAATATCTCAAAGTTTCCGAAAGTCATATCTCAACAAACTCGGCCAAATGAAGCCGGATCGAGGCCAAATTGGGAGGGTTAATTCAAGGGAAAGTTTCGGAAAAAGCATATTTCAAAAAAATTTCCAATAATGATTATCTCGGCCAAATGAAGCCGGATCGAGGCCAAATTGGGAGGGTTAATTCGCGGATCAAAGTTTCCGAAAAGTCATATTTCACAAAAAAATTTCCGAAAACTTTAAATGGCCATATCTCGGCCAAATGAAGCCGGATCGAGGCCAAATTGGGAGGGTTAATTCGCGGATCAAAGTTTCCGAAAAGTCATATTTCACGAAAAAATTTCCGAAAACTTTAAATGGCCATATCTCGGCCAAATGAAGCCGGATCGAGGCCAAATTGGGAGGGTTAATTCGCGGATCAAAGTTTCCGAAAAGTCATATTTCACGAAAAAATTTCCGAAAACTTTAAATGGCCATATCTCGGCCAAATGAAGCCGGATCGAGGCCAAATTGGGAGGGTTAATTCGCGGATCAAAGTTTCCGAAAAGTCATATTTCACGAAAAATTTCCGAAAACTTTAAATGGCCATATCTCGGCCAAATGAAGCCGGATCGAGGCCAAATTGGGAGGGTTAATTCGCGGATCAAAGTTTCCGAAAAGTCATATTTCACGAAAAAATTTCCGAAAACTTTAAATGGCCATATCTCGGCCAAATGAAGCCGGATCGAGGCCAAATTGGGAGGGTTAATTCGCGGATCAAAGTTTCCGAAAAGTCATATTTCACGAAAAAATTTCCGAAAACTTTAAATGGCCATATCTCGGCCAAATGAAGCCGGATCGAGGCCAAATTGGGAGGGTTAATTCGCGGATCAAAGTTTCCGAAAAGTCATATTTCACGAAAAACGTGATGTAACCCCTTGCCATTTTGGTCAATTTGGGTCATCTCTAAGAATGTACGTTTTTGGATGGCAAACGAAAGTCAGGGTCCGTACGAATAGAAAGAGGTACATCACTTCGAATTCGGACTGTATTTACCGCAGATATATCAATTTGAAAATTTCCGAAAACTTTAAATGGCCATATCTCGGCCAAATGAAGCCGGATCGAGGCCAAATTGGGAGGGTTAATTCGCGGATCAAAGTTTCCGAAAAGTCATATTTCACGAAAAAATTTCCGAAAACTTTAAATGGCCATATCTCGGCCAAATGAAGCCGGATCGAGGCCAAATTGGGAGGGTTAATTCGCGGATCAAAGTTTCCGAAAAGTCATATTTCACGAAAAAATTTCCGAAAACTTTAAATGGCCATATCTCGGCCAAATGAAGCCGGATCGAGGCCAAATTGGGAGGGTTAATTCGCGGATCAAAGTTTCCGAAAAGTCATATTTCACGAAAAATTTCCGAAAACTTTAAATGGCCATATCTCGGCCAAATGAAGCCGGATCGAGGCCAAATTGGGAGGGTTAATTCGCGGATCAAAGTTTCCGAAAAGTCATATTTCACGAAAAAATTTCCGAAAACTTTAAATGGCCATATCTCGGCCAAATGAAGCCGGATCGAGGCCAAATTGGGAGGGTTAATTCGCGGATCAAAGTTTCCGAAAAGTCATATTTCACGAAAAAATTTCCGAAAACTTTAAATGGCCATATCTCGGCCAAATGAAGCCGGATCGAGGCCAAATTGGGAGGGTTAATTCGCGGATCAAAGTTTCCGAAAAGTCATATTTCACGAAAAAATTTCCGAAAACTTTAAATGGCCATATCTCGGCCAAATGAAGCCGGATCGAGGCCAAATTGGGAGGGTTAATTCGCGGATCAAAGTTTCCGAAAAGTCATATTTCACGAAAAATTTCCGAAAACTTTAAATGGCCATATCTCGGCCAAATGAAGCCGGATCGAGGCCAAATTGGGAGGGTTAATTCGCGGATCAAAGTTTCCGAAAAGTCATATTTCACGAAAAAATTTCCGAAAACTTTAAATGGCCATATCTCGGCCAAATGAAGCCGGATCGAGGCCAAATTGGGAGGGTTAATTCGCGGATCAAAGTTTCCGAAAAGTCATATTTCACGAAAAAATTTCCGAAAACTTTAAATGGCCATATCTCGGCCAAATGAAGCCGGATCGAGGCCAAATTGGGAGGGTTAATTCGCGGATCAAAGTTTCCGAAAAGTCATATTTCACGAAAAACGTGATGTAACCCCTTGCCATTTTGGTCAATTTGGGTCATCTCTAAGAATGTACGTTTTTGGATGGCAAACGAAAGTCGGGGTCCGTACGAATAGAAAGAGGTACATCACTTCGAATTCGGACTGTATTTACCCGAGATATATCAATTTGAAAATTTCCGAAAACTTTAAATTGCCATATCTCGGCCAAATGAAGCCGGATCGAGGCCAAATTGGGAGGGTTAATTCGCGGATCAAAGTTTCCGAAAAGTCATATTTCACGAAAAAATTTCCGAAAACTTTAAATGGCCATATCTCGGCCAAATGAAGCCGGATCGAGGCCAAATTGGGAGGGTTAATTCGCGGATCAAAGTTTCCGAAAAGTCATATTTCACGAAAAAATTTCCGAAAACTTTAAATGGCCATATCTCGGCCAAATGAAGCCGGATCGAGGCCAAATTGGGAGGGTTAATTCGCGGATCAAAGTTTCCGAAAAGTCATATTTCACGAAAAACGTGATGTAACCCCTTGCCATTTTGGTCAATTTGGGTCATCTCTAAGAATGTACGTTTTTGGATGGCAAACGAAAGTCGGGGTCCGTACGAGTAGAAAGAGGTACATCACTTCGAATTCGGACTGTATTTACCCGAGATATATCAATTTGAAAATTTCCGAAAACTTTAAATTGCCATATCTCGGCCAAATGAAGCCGGATCGAGGCCAAATTGGGAGGGTTAATTCGCGGATCAAAGTTTCCGAAAAGTCATATTTCACGAAAAATTTCCGAAAACTTTAAATGGCCATATCTCGGCCAAATGAAGCCGGATCGAGGCCAAATTGGGAGGGTTAATTCGCGGATCAAAGTTTCCGAAAAGTCATATTTCACGAAAAATTTCCGAAAACTTTAAATGGCCATATCTCGGCCAAATGAAGCCGGATCGAGGCCAAATTGGGAGGGTTAATTCGCGGATCAAAGTTTCCGAAAAGTCATATTTCACGAAAAAATTTCCGAAAACTTTAAATGGCCATATCTCGGCCAAATGAAGCCGGATCGAGGCCAAATTGGGAGGGTTAATTCGCGAATCAAAGTTTCCGAAAAGTCATATTTCACGAAAAAATTTCCGAAAACTTTAAATGGCCATATCTCGGCCAAATGAAGCCGGATCGAGGCCAAATTGGGAGGGTTAATTCGCGGATCAAAGTTTCCGAAAAGTCATATTTCACGAAAAATTTCCGAAAACTTTAAATGGCCATATCTCGGCCAAATGAAGCCGGATCGAGGCCAAATTGGGAGGGTTAATTCGCGGATCAAAGTTTCCGAAAAGTCATATTTCACGAAAAAATTTCCGAAAACTTTAAATGGCCATATCTCGGCCAAATGAAGCCGGATCGAGGCCAAATTGGGAGGGTTAATTCGCGGATCAAAGTTTCCGAAAAGTCATATTTCACGAAAAAATTTCCGAAAACTTTAAATGGCCATATCTCGGCCAAATGAAGCCGGATCGAGGCCAAATTGGGAGGGTTAATTCGCGGATCAAAGTTTCCGAAAAGTCATATTTCACCAAAAATGATGTAACCCCTTGCCATTTTGGTCAATTTGGGTCATCTCTAAGAATGTACGTTTTTGGATGGCAAACGAAAGTCGGGGTCCGTACGAATAGAAAGAGGTACATCACTTCGAATTCGGACTGTATTTACCCGAGATATATCAATTTGAAAATTTCCGAAAACTTTAAATTGCCATATCTCGGCCAAATGAAGCCGGATCGAGGCCAAATTGGGAGGGTTAATTCGCGGATCAAAGTTTCCGAAAAGTCATATTTCACGAAAAATTTACGAAAACTTTAAATGGCCATATCTCGGCCAAATGAAGCCGGATCGAGGCCAAATTGGGAGGGTTAATTCGCGGATCAAAGTTTCCGAAAAGTCATATTTCACGAAAAAATTTCCGAAAACTTTAAATGGCCATATCTCGGCCAAATGAAGCCGGATCGAGGCCAAATTGGGAGGGTTAATTCGCGGATCAAAGTTTCCGAAAAGTCATATTTCACGAAAAATTTCCGAAAACTTTAAATGGCCATATCTCGGCCAAATGAAGCCGGATCGAGGCCAAATTGGGAGGGTTAATTCGCGGATCAAAGTTTCCGAAAAGTCATATTTCACGAAAAAATTTCCGAAAACTTTAAATGGCCATATCTCGGCCAAATGAAGCCGGATCGAGGCCAAATTGGGAGGGTTAATTCGCGGATCAAAGTTTCCGAAAAGTCATATTTCACGAAAAAACGTGATGTAACCCCTTGCCATTTTGGTCAATTTGGGTCATCTCTAAGAATGTACGTTTTTGGATGGCAAACGAAAGTCGGGGTCCGTATCGAGGAAAGAAGGGACATCACTTCAATTCGGACTGTATTTACCCGAGATATATCAATTTAGAAAATTTCCGAAAACTTTAAATGGCCATATCTCGGCCAAATGAAGCCGGATCGAGGCCAAATTGGGAGGGTTAATTCGCGGATCAAAGTTTCCGAAAAGTCATATTTCACGAAAAAATTTCCGAAAACTTTAAATGGCCATATCTCGGCCAAATGAAGCCGGATCGAGGCCAAATTGGGAGGGTTAATTCGCGGATCAAAGTTTCCGAAAAGTCATATTTCACGAAAAACGTGATGTAACCCCTAGCCATTTTGGTCAATTTGGGTCATCTCTAAGAATGTACGTTTTTGGATGGCAAACGAAAGTCGGGGTCCGTACGAGTAGAAAGAGGCATATCATTCCGAAATCGGACTCGATTTACCCGAGATATTTCAATTAAAATTTCCGAAAACTTTAAATGGCCATATCTCGGCCAAATGAAGCCGGATCGAGGCCAAATTGGGAGGGTTAATTCGCGGATCAAAGTTTCCGAAAAGTCATATTTCACGAAAAATTTCCGAAAACTTTAAATGGCCATATCTCGGCCAAATGAAGCCGGATCGAGGCCAAATTGGGAGGGTTAATTCGCGGATCAAAGTTTCCGAAAAGTCATATTTCACGAAAAAATTTCCGAAAACTTTAAATGGCCATATCTCGGCCAAATGAAGCCGGATCGAGGCCAAATTGGGAGGGTTAATTCGCGGATCAAAGTTTCCGAAAAGTCATATTTCACGAAAAAATTTCCGAAAACTTTAAATGGCCATATCTCGGCCAAATGAAGCCGGATCGAGGCCAAATTGGGAGGGTTAATTCGCGGATCAAAGTTTCCGAAAAGTCATATTTCACGAAAAAATTTCCGAAAACTTTAAATGGCCATATCTCGGCCAAATGAAGCCGGATCGAGGCCAAATTGGGAGGGTTAATTCGCGGATCAAAGTTTCCGAAAAGTCATATTTCACGAAAAAATTTCCGAAAACTTTAAATGGCCATATCTCGGCCAAATGAAGCCGGATCGAGGCCAAATTGGGAGGGTTAATTCGCGGATCAAAGTTTCCGAAAAGTCATATTTCACGAAAAATTTCCGAAAACTTTAAATGGCCATATCTCGGCCAAATGAAGCCGGATCGAGGCCAAATTGGGAGGGTTAATTCGCGGATCAAAGTTTCCGAAAAGTCATATTTCACGAAAAAATTTCCGAAAACTTTAAATGGCCATATCTCGGCCAAATGAAGCCGGATCGAGGCCAAATTGGGAGGGTTAATTCGCGGATCAAAGTTTCCGAAAAGTCATATTTCACGAAAAACGTGATGTAACCCCTTGCCATTTTGGTCAATTTGGGTCATCTCTAAGAATGTACGTTTTTGGATGGCAAACGAAAGTCGGGGGTCCGGTACGAGTAGAAAGAGGTACATCACTTCGAATTCGGACTGTATTTACCCGAGATATATCAATTTGAAAATTTCCGAAAACTTTAAATTGCCATATCTCGGCCAAATGAAGCCGGATCGAGGCCAAATTGGGAGGGTTAATTCGCGGATCAAAGTTTCCGAAAAGTCATATTTCACGAAAAACGTGATGTAACTAACCCCTTGCCATTTTGGTCAATTTGGGTCATCTCTAAGAATGTACGTTTTTGAATGGCAAACGAAAGTCGGGGTCCGTACGAGTAGAAAGAGGTACATCAGTTCGAATTCGGACTGTATTTACCCGAGATATATCAATTTGAAAATTTCCGAAAACTTTAAATGGCCATATCTCGGCCAAATGAAGCCGGATCGAGGCCAAATTGGGAGGGTTAATTCGCGGATCAAAGTTTCCGAAAAGTCATATTTCACGAAAAACGTGATGTAACCCCTTGCCATTTTGGTCAATTTGGGTCATCTCTAAGAATGTACGTTTTTGGATGGCAAACGAAAGTCGGGGTCCGTACGAGTAGAAAGAGGCATATCATTCCGAAATCGGACTCGATTTACCCGAGATATTTCAATTAAAATTTCCGAAAACTTTAAATGGCCATATCTCGGCCAAATGAAGCCGGATCGAGGCCAAATTGGGAGGGTTAATTCGCGGATCAAAGTTTCCGAAAAGTCATATTTCACGAAAAAATTTCCGAAAACTTTAAATGGCCATATCTCGGCCAAATGAAGCCGGATCGAGGCCAAATTGGGAGGGTTAATTCGCGGATCAAAGTTTCCGAAAAGTCATATTTCACGAAAAACGTGATGTAACCCCTTGCCATTTTGGTCAATTTGGGTCATCTCTAAGAATGTACGTTTTTGGATGGCAAACGAAAGTCGGGGTCCGTACGAGTAGAAAGAGGCATATCATTCCGAAATCGGACTCGATTTACCCGAGATATTTCAATTAAAATTTCCGAAAACTTTAAATGGCCATATCTCGGCCAAATGAAGCCGGATCGAGGCCAAATTGGGAGGGTTAATTCGCGGATCAAAGTTTCCGAAAAGTCATATTTCACGAAAAAATTTCCGAAAACTTTAAATGGCCATATCTCGGCCAAATGAAGCCGGATCGAGGCCAAATTGGGAGGGTTAATTCGCGGATCAAAGTTTCCGAAAAGTCATATTTCACGAAAAAATTTCCGAAAACTTTAAATGGCCATATCTCGGCCAAATGAAGCCGGATCGAGGCCAAATTGGGAGGGTTAATTCGCGGATCAAAGTTTCCGAAAAGTCATATTTCACGAAAAAATTTCCGAAAACTTTAAATGGCCATATCTCGGCCAAATGAAGCCGGATCGAGGCCAAATTGGGAGGGTTAATTCGCGAATCAAAGTTTCCGAAAAGTCATATTTCACGAAAAAATTTCCGAAAACTTTAAATGGCCATATCTCGGCCAAATGAAGCCGGATCGAGGCCAAATTGGGAGGGTTAATTCGCGGATCAAAGTTTCCGAAAAGTCATATTTCACGAAAAAATTTCCGAAAACTTTAAATGGCCATATCTCGGCCAAATGAAGCCGGATCGAGGCCAAATTGGGAGGGTTAATTCGCGGATCAAAGTTTCCGAAAAGTCATATTTCACGAAAAATTTCCGAAAACTTTAAATGGCCATATCTCGGCCAAATGAAGCCGGATCGAGGCCAAATTGGGAGGGTTAATTCGCGGATCAAAGTTTCCGAAAAGTCATATTTCACGAAAAAATTTCCGAAAACTTTAAATGGCCATATCTCGGCCAAATGAAGCCGGATCGAGGCCAAATTGGGAGGGTTAATTCGCGGATCAAAGTTTCCGAAAAGTCATATTTCACCAAAACGTGATGTAACCCCTTGCCATTTTGGTCAATTTGGGTCATCTCTAAGAATGTACGTTTTTGGATGGCAAACGAAAGTCGGGGTCCGTACGAATAGAAAGAGGTACATCACTTCGAATTCGGACTGTATTTACCCGAGATATATCAATTTGAAAATTTCCGAAAACTTTAAATTGCCATATCTCGGCCAAATGAAGCCGGATCGAGGCCAAATTGGGAGGGTTAATTCGCGGATCAAAGTTTCCGAAAAGTCATATTTCACGAAAAAATTTACGAAAACTTTAAATGGCCATATCTCGGCCAAATGAAGCCGGATCGAGGCCAAATTGGGAGGGTTAATTCGCGGATCAAAGTTTCCGAAAAGTCATATTTCACGAAAAAATTTCCGAAAACTTTAAATGGCCATATCTCGGCCAAATGAAGCCGGATCGAGGCCAAATTGGGAGGGTTAATTCGCGGATCAAAGTTTCCGAAAAGTCATATTTCACGAAAAAATTTCCGAAAACTTTAAATGGCCATATCTCGGCCAAATGAAGCCGGATCGAGGCCAAATTGGGAGGGTTAATTCGCGGATCAAAGTTTCCGAAAAGTCATATTTCACGAAAAAATTTCCGAAAACTTTAAATGGCCATATCTCGGCCAAATGAAGCCGGATCGAGGCCAAATTGGGAGGGTTAATTCGCGGATCAAAGTTTCCGAAAAGTCATATTTCACGAAAAAATTTCCGAAAACTTTAAATGGCCATATCTCGGCCAAATGAAGCCGGATCGAGGCCAAATTGGGAGGGTTAATTCGCGGATCAAAGTTTCCGAAAAGTCATATTTCACGAAAAAATTTCCGAAAACTTTAAATGGCCATATCTCGGCCAAATGAAGCCGGATCGAGGCCAAATTGGGAGGGTTAATTCGCGGATCAAAGTTTCCGAAAAGTCATATTTCACGAAAAAATTTCCGAAAACTTTAAATGGCCATATCTCGGCCAAATGAAGCCGGATCGAGGCCAAATTGGGAGGGTTAATTCGCGGATCAAAGTTTCCGAAAAGTCATATTTCACGAAAAACGTGATGTAACCCTTGCCATTTGGTCAATTTGGGTCATCTCTAAGAATGTACGTTTTTGGATGGCAAACGAAAGTCGGGGTCCGTACGAATAGAAAGAGGTACATCACTTCGAATTCGGACTGTATTTACCCGAGATATATCAATTTGAAAATTTCCGAAAACTTTAAATTGCCATATCTCGGCCAAATGAAGCCGGATCGAGGCCAAATTGGGAGGGTTAATTCGCGGATCAAAGTTTCCGAAAAGTCATATTTCACGAAAAAATTTCCGAAAACTTTAAATGGCCATATCTCGGCCAAATGAAGCCGGATCGAGGCCAAATTGGGAGGGTTAATTCGCGGATCAAAGTTTCCGAAAAGTCATATTTCACGAAAAAATTTCCGAAAACTTTAAATGGCCATATCTCGGCCAAATGAAGCCGGATCGAGGCCAAATTGGGAGGGTTAATTCGCGGATCAAAGTTTCCGAAAAGTCATATTTCACGAAAAACGTGATGTAACCCCTTGCCATTTTGGTCAATTTGGGTCATCTCTAAGAATGTACGTTTTTGGATGGCAAACGAAAGTCGGGGTCCGTACGAGTAGAAAGAGGCATATCATTCCGAAATCGGACTCGATTTACCCGAGATATTTCAATTAAAATTTCCGAAAACTTTAAATGGCCATATCTCGGCCAAATGAAGCCGGATCGAGGCCAAATTGGGAGGGTTAATTCGCGGATCAAAGTTTCCGAAAAGTCATATTTCACGAAAAAATTTCCGAAAACTTTAAATGGCCATATCTGGGCCAAATGAAGCCGGATCGAGGCCAAATTGGGAGGGTTAATTCGCGGATCAAAGTTTCCGAAAAGTCATATTTCACGAAAAAATTTCCGAAAACTTTAAATGGCCATATCTCGGCCAAATGAAGCCGGATCGAGGCCAAATTGGGAGGGTTAATTCGCGGATCAAAGTTTCCGAAAAGTCATATTTCACGAAAAACGTGATGTAACCCCTTGCCATTTTGGTCAATTTGGGTCATCTCTAAGAATGTACGTTTTTGGATGGCAAACGAAAGTCGGGGTCCGTACGAATAGAAAGAGGTACATCACTTCGAATTCGGACTGTATTTACCCGAGATATATCAATTTGAAAATTTCCGAAAACTTTAAATTGCCATATCTCGGCCAAATGAAGCCGGATCGAGGCCAAATTGGGAGGGTTAATTCGCGGATCAAAGTTTCCGAAAAGTCATATTTCACGAAAAAATTTCCGAAAACTTTAAATGGCCATATCTCGGCCAAATGAAGCCGGATCGAGGCCAAATTGGGAGGGTTAATTCGCGGATCAAAGTTTCCGAAAAGTCATATTTCACGAAAAAATTTCCGAAAACTTTAAATGGCCATATCTCGGCCAAATGAAGCCGGATCGAGGCCAAATTGGGAGGGTTAATTCGCGGATCAAAGTTTCCGAAAAGTCATATTTCACGAAAAAATTTCCGAAAACTTTAAATGGCCATATCTCGGCCAAATGAAGCCGGATCGAGGCCAAATTGGGAGGGTTAATTCGCGGATCAAAGTTTCCGAAAAGTCATATTTCACGAAAAAACTTCCGAAAACTTTAAATGGCCATATCTCGGCCAAATGAAGCCGGATCGAGGCCAAATTGGGAGGGTTAATTCGCGGATCAAAGTTTCCGAAAAGTCATATTTCACGAAAAATTTCCGAAAACTTTAAATGGCCATATCTCGGCCAAATGAAGCCGGATCGAGGCCAAATTGGGAGGGTTAATTCGCGGATCAAAGTTTCCGAAAAGTCATATTTCACGAAAAAATTTCCGAAAACTTTAAATGGCCATATCTCGGCCAAATGAAGCCGGATCGAGGCCAAATTGGGAGGGTTAATTCGCGGATCAAAGTTTCCGAAAAGTCATATTTCACGAAAAAATTTCCGAAAACTTTAAATGGCCATATCTCGGCCAAATGAAGCCGGATCGAGGCCAAATTGGGAGGGTTAATTCGCGGATCAAAGTTTCCGAAAAGTCATATTTCACGAAAAAATTTCCGAAAACTTTAAATGGCCATATCTCGGCCAAATGAAGCCGGATCGAGGCCAAATTGGGAGGGTTAATTCGCGGATCAAAGTTTCCGAAAAGTCATATTTCACGAAAAAATTTCCGAAAACTTTAAATTGCCATATCTCGGCCAAATGAAGCCGGATCGAGGCCAAATTGGGAGGGTTAATTCGCGGATCAAAGTTTCCGAAAAGTCATATTTCACGAAAAAATTTCCGAAAACTTTAAATGGCCATATCTCGGCCAAATGAAGCCGGATCGAGGCCAAATTGGGAGGGTTAATTCGCGGATCAAAGTTTCCAAAAAGTCATATTTCACGAAAAAATTTCCGAAAACTTTAAATGGCCATATCTCGGCCAAATGAAGCCGGATCGCGGCCAAATTGGGAGGGTTAATTCGCGGAGTTCAATAGAATATAATGCCATCAAAGTTTCCGAAAAGTCATATTTCACGAAAAACGTGATGTAACTAACCCCTTGCCATTTTGGTCAATTTGGGTCATCTCTAAGAATGTACGTTTTTGGATGGCAAACGAAAGTCGGGGTCCGTACGAGTAGAAAGAGGTACATCACTTCGAATTCGGACTGTATTTACCCGAGATATATCAATTTGAAAATTTCCGAAAACTTTAAATGGCCATATCTCGGCCAAATGAAGCCGGATCGAGGCCAAATTGGGAGGGTTAATTCGCGGATCAAAGTTTCCGAAAAGTCATATTTCACGAAAAAATTTCCGAAAACTTTAAATGGCCATATCTCGGCCAAATGAAGCCGGATCGAGGCCAAATTGGGAGGGTTAATTCGCGGATCAAAGTTTCCGAAAAGTCATATTTCACGAAAAAATTTCCGAAAACTTTAAATGGCCATATCTCGGCCAAATGAAGCCGGATCGCGGCCAAATTGGGAGGGTTAATTCGCGTAGTTCAATAGAATATAATGCCATCAAAGTTTCCGAAAAGTCATATTTCACGAAAAACGTGATGTAACTAACCCCTTGCCATTTTGGTCAATTTGGGTCATCTCTAAGAATGTACGTTTTTGGATGGCAAACGAAAGTCGGGGTTCGTACGAGTTGAAAGAGGCATATCATTCCCAAATCGGACTCGATTTACCCGAGATATTTCAATTAAAATTTCCGAAAACTTTAAATGGCCATATCTCGGCCAAATGAAGCCGGATCGAGGCCAAATTGGGAGGGTTAATTCGCGGATCAAAGTTTCCGAAAAGTCATATTTCACGAAAAACGTGATGTAACCCCTTGCCATTTTGGTCAATTTGGGTCATCTCTAAGAATGTACGTTTTTGGATGGCAAACGAAAGTCGGGGTCCGTTCGAGTAGAAAGAGGTACATCACTTCGAATTCGGACTGTATTTACCCGAGATATATCAATTTGAAAATTTCCGAAAACTTTAAATGGCCATATCTCGGCCAAATGAAGCCGGATCGAGGCCAAATTGGGAGGGTTAATTCGCGGATCAAAGTTTCCGAAAAGTCATATTTCACGAAAAAATTTCCGAAAACTTTAAATGGCCATATCTCGGCCAAATGAAGCCGGATCGAGGCCAAATTGGGAGGGTTAATTCGCGGATCAAAGTTTCCGAAAAGTCATATTTCACGAAAAAATTTCCGAAAACTTTAAATGGCCATATCTCGGCCAAATGAAGCCGGATCGCGGCCAAATTGGGAGGGTTAATTCGCGGAGTTCAATAGAATATAATGCCATCAAAGTTTCCGAAAAGTCATATTTCACGAAAAACGTGATGTAACTAACCCCTTGCCATTTTGGTCAATTTGGGTCATCTCTAAGAATGTACGTTTTTGGATGGCAAACGAAAGTCGGGGTCCGTACGAGTAGAAAGAGGTACATCACTTCGAATTCGGACTGTATTTACCCGAGATATATCAATTTGAAAATTTCCGAAAACTTTAAATGGCCATATCTCGGCCAAATGAAGCCGGATCGAGGCCAAATTGGGAGGGTTAATTCGCGGATCAAAGTTTCCGAAAAGTCATATTTCACGAAAAAATTTCCGAAAACTTTAAATGGCCATATCTCGGCCAAATGAAGCCGGATCGAGGCCAAATTGGGAGGGTTAATTCGCGGATCAAAGTTTCCGAAAAGTCATATTTCACGAAAAAATTTCCGAAAACTTTAAATGGCCATATCTCGGCCAAATGAAGCCGGATCGAGGCCAAATTGGGAGGGTTAATTCGCGGATCAAAGTTTCCGAAAAGTCATATTTCACGAAAAACGTGATGTAACCCCTTGCCGTTTTGGTCAATTTGGGTCATCTCTAAGAATGTACGTTTTTGGATGGCAAACGAAAGTCGGGGTCCGTACGAGTAGAAAGAGGTACATCACTTCGAATTCGGACTGTATTTACCCGAGATATATCAATTTGAAAATTTCCGAAAACTTTAAATTGCCATATCTCGGCCAAATGAAGCCGGATCGAGGCCAAATTGGGAGGGTTAATTCGCGGATCAAAGTTTCCGAAAAGTCATATTTCACGAAAAACGTGATGTAACCCCTTGCCATTTTGGTCAATTTGGGTCATCTCTAAGAATGTACGTTTTTGGATGGCAAACGAAAGTCGGGGTCCGTACGAGTAGAAAGAGGTACATCACTTCGAATTCGGACTCGATTTACCCGAGATATTTCAATTAAAATTTCCGAAAACTTTAAATGGCCATATCTCGGCCAAATGAAGCCGGATCGCGGCCAAATTGGGAGGGTTAATTCGCGGAGTTCAATAGAATATAATGCCATCAAAGTTTCCGAAAAGTCATATTTCACGAAAAACGTGATGTAACTAACCCCTTGCCATTTTGGTCAATTTGGGTCATCTCTAAGAATGTACGTTTTTGGATGGCAAACGAAAGTCGGGGTTCGTACGAGTTGAAAGAGGCATATCATTCCGAAATCGGACTCGATTTACCCGAGATATTTCAATTAAAATTTCCGAAAACTTTAAATGGCCATATCTCGGCCAAATGAAGCCGGATCGCGGCCAAATTGGGAGGGTTAATTCGCGTAGTTCAATAGAATATAATGCCATCAAAGTTTCCGAAAAGTCATATTTCACGAAAAACGTGATGTAACTAACCCCTTGCCATTTTGGTCAATTTGGGTCATCTCTAAGAATGTACATTTTTGGATGGCAAACGAAAGTCGGGGTTCGTACGAGTTGAAAGAGGCATATCATTCCGAAATCGGACTCGATTTACCCGAGATATTTCAATTAAAATTTCCGAAAACTTTAAATGGCCATATCTCGGCCAAATGAAGCCGGATCGCGGCCAAATTGGGAGGGTTAATTCGCGTAGTTCAATAGAATATAATGCCATCAAAGTTTCCGAAAAGTCATATTTCACGAAAAACGTGATGTAACTAACCCCTTGCCATTTTGGTCAATTTGGGTCATCTCTAAGAATGTACGTTTTTGGATGGCAAACGAAAGTCGGGGTTCGTACGAGTTGAAAGAGGCATATCATTCCGAAATCGGACTCGATTTACCCGAGATATTTCAATTAAAATTTCCGAAAACTTTAAATGGCCATATCTCGGCCAAATGAAGCCGGATCGCGGCCAAATTGGGAGGGTTAATTCGCGGAGTTCAATAGAATATAATGCCATCAAAGTTTCCGAAAAGTCATATTTCACGAAAAACGTGATGTAACTAACCCCTTGCCATTTTGGTCAATTTGGGTCATCTCTAAGAATGTACGTTTTTGGATGGCAAACGAAAGTCGGGGTTCGTACGAGTTGAAAGAGGCATATCATTCCGAAATCGGACTCGATTTACCCGAGATATTTCAATTAAAATTTCCGAAAACTTTAAATGGCCATATCTCGGCCAAATGAAGCCGGATCGAGGCCAAATTGGGAGGGTTAATTCGCGGATCAAAGTTTCCGAAAAGTCATATTTCACGAAAAAATTTCCGAAAACTTTAAATTGCCATATCTCGGCCAAATGAAGCCGGATTGAGGCCAAATTGGGAGGGTTAATTCGCGGATCAAAGTTTCCGAAAAGTCATATTTCACGAAAAACGTGATGTAACTAACCCCTTGCCATTTTGGTCAATTTGGGTCATCTCTAAGAATGTACGTTTTTGGATGGCAAACGAAAGTCGGGGTTCGTACGAGTTGAAAGAGGCATATCATTCCGAAATCGGACTCGATTTACCCGAGATATTTCAATTCAAATTTCCGAAAACTTTAAATGGCCATATCTCGGCCAAATGAAGCCGGATCGAGGCCAAATTGGGAGGGTTAATTCGCGGATCAAAGTTTCCGAAAAGTCATATTTCACGAAAAAATTTCCGAAAACTTTAAATTGCCATATCTCGGCCAAATGAAGCCGGATTGAGGCCAAATTGGGAGGGTTAATTCGCGGATCAAAGTTTCCGAAAAGTCATATTTCACGAAAAACGTGATGTAACTAACCTCTTGCCATTTTGGTCAATTTGAGTCATCTCTAAGAATGTACGTTTTTGGATGGCAAACGAAAGTCGGGGTTCGTACGAGTTGAAAGAGGCATATCATTCCGAAATCGGACTCGATTTACCCGAGATATTTCAATTAAAATTTCCGAAAACTTTAAATGGCCATATCTCGGCCAAATGAAGCCGGATCGCGGCCAAATTGGGAAGGTTAATTCGCGGAGTTCAATAGAATATAATGCCATCAAAGTTTCCGAAAAGTCATATTTCACGAAAAACGTGATGTAACTAACCCCTTGCCATTTTGGTCAATTTGGGTCATCTCTAAGAATGTACGTTTTTGGATGGCAAACGAAAGTCGGGGCTCGTACGAGTTGAAAGAGGCATATCATTCCGAAATCGGACTGTATTTACCCGAGATATATCAATTTGAAAATTTCCGAAAACTTTAAATGGCCATATCTCGGCCAAATGAAGCCGGATCGAGGCCAAATTGGGAGGGTTAATTCGCGGATCAAAGTTTCCGAAAAGTCATATTTCACGAAAAAATTTCCGAAAACTTTAAATTGCCATATCTCGGCCAAATGAAGCCGGATTGAGGCCAAATTGGGAGGGTTAATTCGCGGATCAAAGTTTCCGAAAAGTCATATTTCACGAAAAAATTTCCGAAAACTTTAAATGGCCATATCTCGGCCAAATGAAGCCGGATCGAGGCCAAATTGGGAGGGTTAATTCGCGGATCAAAGTTTCCGAAAAGTCATATTTCACGAAAAAATTTCCGAAAACTTTAAATGGCCATATCTCGGCCAAATGAAGCCGGATCGAGGCCAAATTGGGAGGGTTAATTCGCGGATCAAAGTTTCCGAAAAGTCATATTTCACGAAAAAATTTCCGAAAACTTTAAATGGCCATATCTCGGCCAAATGAAGCCGGATCGAGGCCAAATTGGAAGGGTTAATTCGCGGATCAAAGTTTCCGAAAAGTCATATTTCACGAAAAAATTTCCGAAAACTTTAAATGGCCATATCTCGGCCAAATGAAGCCGGATCGAGGCCAAATTGGGAGGGTTAATTCGCGGATCAAAGTTTCCGAAAAGTCATATTTCACGAAAAAATTTCCGAAAACTTTAAATGGCCATATCTCGGCCAAATGAAGCCGGATCGAGGCCAAATTGGGAGGGTTAATTCGCGGATCAAAGTTTCCGAAAAGTCATATTTCACGAAAAAATTTCCGAAAACTTTAAATGGCCATATCTCGGCCAAATGAAGCCGGATCGAGGCCAAATTGGGAGGGTTAATTCGCGGATCAAAGTTTCCGAAAAGTCATATTTCACGAAAAATTTCCGAAAACTTTAAATGGCCATATCTCGGCCAAATGAAGCCGGATCGAGGCCAAATTGGGAGGGTTAATTCGCGGATCAAAGTTTCCGAAAAGTCATATTTCACGAAAAACGTGATGTAACTAACCCCTTGCCATTTTGGTCAATTTGGGTCATCTCTAAGAATGTACGTTTTTGGATGGCAAACGAAAGTCGGGGTTCGTACGAGTTGAAAGAGGCATATCATTCCGAAATCGGACTCGATTTACCCGAGATATTTCAATTAAAATTTCCGAAAACTTTAAATGGCCATATCTCGGCCAAATGAAGCCGGATCGAGGCCAAATTGGGAGGGTTAATTCGCGGATCAAAGTTTCCGAAAAGTCATATTTCACGAAAAACGTGATGTAACTAACCCCTTGCCATTTTGGTCAATTTGGGTCATCTCTAAGAATGTACGTTTTTGGATGGCAAACGAAAGTCGGGGTTCGTACGAGTTGAAAGAGGCATATCATTCCGAAATCGGACTCGATTTACCCGAGATATTTCAATTCAAATTTCCGAAAACTTTAAATGGCCATATCTCGGCCAAATGAAGCCGGATCGAGGCCAAATTGGGAGGGTTAATTCGCGGATCAAAGTTTCCGAAAAGTCATATTTCACGAAAAAAATTTCCGAAAACTTTAAATGGCCATATCTCGGCCAAATGAAGCCGGATCGAGGCCAAATTGGGAGGGTTAATTCGCGGATCAAAGTTTCCGAAAAGTCATATTTCACGAAAAAATTTCCGAAAACTTTAAATGGCCATATCTCGGCCAAATGAAGCCGGATCGAGGCCAAATTGGGAGGGTTAATTCGCGGATCAAAGTTTCCGAAAAGTCATATTTCACGAAAAAATTTCCGAAAACTTTAAATGGCCATATCTCGGCCAAATGAAGCCGGATCGCGGCCAAATTGGGAGGGTTAATTCGCGTAGTTCAATAGAATATAATGCCATCAAAGTTTCCGAAAAGTCATATTTCACGAAAAACGTGATGTAACTAACCCCTTGCCATTTTGGTCAATTTGAGTCATCTCTAAGAATGTACGTTTTTGGATGGCAAACGAAAGTCGGGGTTCGTACGAGTTGAAAGAGGCATATCATTCCGAAATCGGACTCGATTTACCCGAGATATTTCAATTAAAATTTCCGAAAACTTTAAATGGCCATATCTCGGCCAAATGAAGCCGGATCGCGGCCAAATTGGGAGGGTTAATTCGCGTAGTTCAATAGAATATAATGCCATCAAAGTTTCCGAAAAGTCATATTTCACGAAAAACGTGATGTAACTAACCCCTTGCCATTTTGGTCAATTTGGGTCATCTCTAAGAATGTACGTTTTTGGATGGCAAACGAAAGTCGGGGCTCGTACGAGTTGAAAGAGGCATATCATTCCGAAATCGGACTGTATTTACCCGAGATATATCAATTTGAAAATTTCCGAAAACTTTAAATGGCCATATCTCGGCCAAATGAAGCCGGATCGAGGCCAAATTGGGAGGGTTAATTCGCGGATCAAAGTTTCCGAAAAGTCATATTTCACGAAAAAATTTCCGAAAACTTTAAATTGCCATATCTCGGCCAAATGAAGCCGGATTGAGGCCAAATTGGGAGGGTTAATTCGCGGATCAAAGTTTCCGAAAAGTCATATTTCACGAAAAAATTTCCGAAAACTTTAAATGGCCATATCTCGGCCAAATGAAGCCGGATCGAGGCCAAATTGGGAGGGTTAATTCGCGGATCAAAGTTTCCGAAAAGTCATATTTCACGAAAAAATTTCCGAAAACTTTAAATGGCCATATCTCGGCCAAATGAAGCCGGATCGAGGCCAAATTGGGAGGGTTAATTCGCGGATCAAAGTTTCCGAAAAGTCATATTTCACGAAAAAATTTCCGAAAACTTTAAATGGCCATATCTCGGCCAAATGAAGCCGGATCGAGGCCAAATTGGAAGGGTTAATTCGCGGATCAAAGTTTCCGAAAAGTCATATTTCACGAAAAAATTTCCGAAAACTTTAAATGGCCATATCTCGGCCAAATGAAGCCGGATCGAGGCCAAATTGGGAGGGTTAATTCGCGGATCAAAGTTTCCGAAAAGTCATATTTCACGAAAAAATTTCCGAAAACTTTAAATGGCCATATCTCGGCCAAATGAAGCCGGATCGAGGCCAAATTGGGAGGGTTAATTCGCGGATCAAAGTTTCCGAAAAGTCATATTTCACGAAAAAATTTCCGAAAACTTTAAATGGCCATATCTCGGCCAAATGAAGCCGGATCGAGGCCAAATTGGGAGGGTTAATTCGCGGATCAAAGTTTCCGAAAAGTCATATTTCACGAAAAAATTTCCGAAAACTTTAAATGGCCATATCTCGGCCAAATGAAGCCGGATCGAGGCCAAATTGGGAGGGTTAATTCGCGGATCAAAGTTTCCGAAAAGTCATATTTCACGAAAAAATTTCCGAAAACTTTAAATGGCCATATCTCGGCCAAATGAAGCCGGATCGAGGCCAAATTGGAAGGGTTAATTCGCGGATCAAAGTTTCCGAAAAGTCATATTTCACGAAAAAATTTCCGAAAACTTTAAATGGCCATATCTCGGCCAAATGAAGCCGGATCGAGGCCAAATTGGGAGGGTTAATTCGCGGATCAAAGTTTCCGAAAAGTCATATTTCACGAAAAAATTTCCGAAAACTTTAAATGGCCATATCTCGGCCAAATGAAGCCGGATCGAGGCCAAATTGGGAGGGTTAATTCGCGGATCAAAGTTTCCGAAAAGTCATATTTCACGAAAAAATTTCCGAAAACTTTAAATGGCCATATCTCGGCCAAATGAAGCCGGATCGAGGCCAAATTGGGAGGGTTAATTCGCGGATCAAAGTTTCCGAATAGTCATATTTCACGAAAAAATTTCCGAAAACTTTAAATGGCCATATCTCGGCCAAATGAAGCCGGATCGAGGCCAAATTGGGAGGGTTAATTCGCGGATCAAAGTTTCCGAAAAGTCATATTTCACGAAAAAATTTCCGAAAACTTTAAATGGCCATATCTCGGCCAAATGAAGCCGGATCGAGGCCAAATTGGGAGGGTTAATTCGCGGATCAAAGTTTCCGAAAAGTCATATTTCACGAAAAAATTTCCGAAAACTTTAAATGGCCATATCTCGGCCAAATGAAGCCGGATCGAGGCCAAATTGGGAGGGTTAATTCGCGGATCAAAGTTTCCGAAAAGTCATATTTCACGAAAAAATTTCCGAAAACTTTAAATGGCCATATCTCGGCCAAATGAAGCCGGATCGCGGCCAAATTGGGAGGGTTAATTCGCGTAGTTCAATAGAATATAATGCCATCAAAGTTTCCGAAAAGTCATATTTCACGAAAAACGTGATGTAACTAACCCCTTGCCATTTTGGTCAATTTGGGTCATCTCTAAGAATGTACGTTTTTGGATGGCAAACGAAAGTCGGGGTTCGTACGAGTTGAAAGAGGCATATCATTCCGAAATCGGACTCGATTTACCCGAGATATTTCAATTAAAATTTCCGAAAACTTTAAATGGCCATATCTCGGCCAAATGAAGCCGGATCGCGGCCAAATTGGGAGGGTTAATTCGCGGAGTTCAATAGAATATAATGCCATCAAAGTTTCCGAAAAGTCATATTTCACGAAAAACGTGATGTAACTAACCCCTTGCCATTTTGGTCAATTTGGGTCATCTCTAAGAATGTACGTTTTTGGATGGCAAACGAAAGTCGGGGCTCGTACGAGTTGAAAGAGGCATATCATTCCGAAATCGGACTGTATTTACCCGAGATATATCAATTTGAAAATTTCCGAAAACTTTAAATGGCCATATCTCGGCCAAATGAAGCCGGATCGAGGCCAAATTGGGAGGGTTAATTCGCGGATCAAAGTTTCCGAAAAGTCATATTTCACGAAAAAATTTCCGAAAACTTTAAATTGCCATATCTCGGCCAAATGAAGCCGGATTGAGGCCAAATTGGGAGGGTTAATTCGCGGATCAAAGTTTCCGAAAAGTCATATTTCACGAAAAAATTTCCGGAAACTTTAAATGGCCATATCTCGGCCAAATGAAGCCGGATCGAGGCCAAATTGGGAGGGTTAATTCGCGGATCAAAGTTTCCGAAAAGTCATATTTCACGAAAAAATTTCCGAAAACTTTAAATGGCCATATCTCGGCCAAATGAAGCCGGATCGAGGCCAAATTGGGAGGGTTAATTCGCGGATCAAAGTTTCCGAAAAGTCATATTTCACGAAAAAATTTCCGAAAACTTTAAATGGCCATATCTCGGCCAAATGAAGCCGGATCGAGGCCAAATTGGGAGGGTTAATTCGCGGATCAAAGTTTCCGAAAAGTCATATTTCACGAAAAAATTTCCGAAAACTTTAAATGGCCATATCTCGGCCAAATGAAGCCGGATCGAGGCCAAATTGGGAGGGTTAATTCGCGGATCAAAGTTTCCGAAAAGTCATATTTCACGAAAAAATTTCCGAAAACTTTAAATGGCCATATCTCGGCCAAATGAAGCCGGATCGAGGCCAAATTGGGAGGGTTAATTAGCGGATCAAAGTTTCCGAAAAGTCATATTTCACGAAAAAATTTCCGAAAACTTTAAATGGCCATATCTCGGCCAAATGAAGCCGGATCGAGGCCAAATTGGGAGGGTTAATTCGCGGATCAAAGTTTCCGAAAAGTCATATTTCACGAAAAAATTTCCGAAAACTTTAAATGGCCATATCTCGGCCAAATGAAGCCGGATCGAGGCCAAATTGGGAGGGTTAATTCGCGGATCAAAGTTTCCGAAAAGTCATATTTCACGAAAAAATTTCCGAAAACTTTAAATGGCCATATCTCGGCCAAATGAAGCCGGATCGAGGCCAAATTGGGAGGGTTAATTCGCGGATCAAAGTTTCCGAAAAGTCATATTTCACGAAAAACGTGATGTAACCCCTTGCCATTTTGGTCAATTTGGGTCATCTCTAAGAATGTACGTTTTTGGATGGCAAACGAAAGTCGGGGTCCGTACGAGTAGAAAGAGGTACATCACTTCGAATTCGGACTGTATTTACCCGAGATATATCAATTTGAAAATTTCCGAAAACTTTAAATTGCCATATCTCGGCCAAATGAAGCCGGATCGAGGCCAAATTGGGAGGGTTAATTCGCGGATCAAAGTTTCCGAAAAGTCATATTTCACGAAAAACGTGATGTAACCCCTTGCCATTTTGGTCAATTTGGGTCATCTCTAAGAATGTACGTTTTTGGATGGCAAACGAAAGTCGGGGTCCGTACGAGTAGAAAGAGGTACATCACTTCGAATTCGGACTCGATTTACCCGAGATATTTCAATTAAAATTTCCGAAAACTTTAAATGGCCATATCTCGGCCAAATGAAGCCGGATCGCGGCCAAATTGGGAGGGTTAATTCGTGTAGTTCAATAGAATATAATGCCATCAAAGTTTCCGAAAAGTCATATTTCACGAAAAACGTGATGTAACTAACCCCTTGCCATTTTGGTCAATTTGGGTCATCTCTAAGAATGTACATTTTTGGATGGCAAACGAAAGTCGGGGTTCGTACGAGTTGAAAGAGGCATATCATTCCGAAATCGGACTCGATTTACCCGAGATATTTCAATTAAAATTTCCGAAAACTTTAAATGGCCATATCTCGGCCAAATGAAGCCGGATCGCGGCCAAATTGGGAGGGTTAATTCGCGTAGTTCAATAGAATATAATGCCATCAAAGTTTCCGAAAAGTCATATTTCACGAAAAACGTGATGTAACCCCTTGCCATTTTGGTCAATTTGGGTCATCTCTAAGAATGTACGTTTTTGGATGGCAAACGAAAGTCGGGGTCCGTACGAGTAGAAAGAGGTACATCACTTCGAATTCGGACTCGATTTACCCGAGATATTTCAATTAAAATTTCCGAAAACTTTAAATGGCCATATCTCGGCCAAATGAAGCCGGATCGCGGCCAAATTGGGAGGGTTAATTCGCGGAGTTCAATAGAATATAATGCCATCAAAGTTTCCGAAAAGTCATATTTCACGAAAAACGTGATGTAACTAACCCCTTGCCATTTTGGTCAATTTGGGTCATCTCTAAGAATGTACATTTTTGGATGGCAAACGAAAGTCGGGGTTCGTACGAGTTGAAAGAGGCATATCATTCCGAAATCGGACTCGATTTACCCGAGATATTTCAATTAAAATTTCCGAAAACTTTAAATGGCCATATCTCGGCCAAATGAAGCCGGATCGCGGCCAAATTGGGAGGGTTAATTCGCGTAGTTCAATAGAATATAATGCCATCAAAGTTTCCGAAAAGTCATATTTCACGAAAAACGTGATGTAACTAACCCCTTGCCATTTTGGTCAATTTGGGTCATCTCTAAGAATGTACGTTTTTGGATGGCAAACGAAAGTCGGGGTTCGTACGAGTTGAAAGAGGCATATCATTCCGAAATCGGACTCGATTTACCCGAGATATTTCAATTCAAATTTCCGAAAACTTTAAATGGCCATATCTCGGCCAAATGAAGCCGGATCGAGGCCAAATTGGGAGGGTTAATTCGCGGATCAAAGTTTCCGAAAAGTCATATTTCACGAAAAAATTTCCGAAAACTTTAAATTGCCATATCTCGGCCAAATGAAGCCGGATTGAGGCCAAATTGGGAGGGTTAATTCGCGGATCAAAGTTTCCGAAAAGTCATATTTCACGAAAAAATTTCCGAAAACTTTAAATGGCCATATCTCGGCCAAATGAAGCCGGATCGAGGCCAAATTGGGAGGGTTAATTCGCGGATCAAAGTTTCCGAAAAGTCATATTTCACGAAAAAATTTCCGAAAACTTTAAATGGCCATATCTCGGCCAAATGAAGCCGGATCGAGGCCAAATTGGGAGGGTTAATTCGCGGATCAAAGTTTCCGAAAAGTCATATTTCACGAAAAAATTTCCGAAAACTTTAAATGGCCATATCTCGGCCAAATGAAGCCGGATCGAGGCCAAATTGGGAGGGTTAATTCGCGGATCAAAGTTTCCGAAAAGTCATATTTCACGAAAAAATTTCCGAAAACTTTAAATGGCCATATCTCGGCCAAATGAAGCCGGATCGAGGCCAAATTGGGAGGGTTAATTCGCGGATCAAAGTTTCCGAAAAGTCATATTTCACGAAAAAATTTCCGAAAACTTTAAATGGCCATATCTCGGCCAAATGAAGCCGGATCGAGGCCAAATTGGGAGGGTTAATTCGCGGATCAAAGTTTCCGAAAAGTCATATTTCACGAAAAAATTTCCGAAAACTTTAAATGGCCATATCTCGGCCAAATGAAGCCGGATCGAGGCCAAATTGGGAGGGTTAATTCGCGGATCAAAGTTTCCGAAAAGTCATATTTCACGAAAAAATTTCCGAAAACTTTAAATGGCCATATCTCGGCCAAATGAAGCCGGATCGAGGCCAAATTGGGAGGGTTAATTCGCGGATCAAAGTTTCCGAAAAGTCATATTTCACGAAAAAATTACCGAAAACTTTAAATGGCCATATCTCGGCCAAATGAAGCCGGATCGAGGCCAAATTGGGAGGGTTAATTCGCGGATCAAAGTTTCCGAAAAGTCATATTTCACGAAAAAATTTCCGAAAACTTTAAATGGCCATATCTCGGCCAAATGAAGCCGGATCGAGGCCAAATTGGGAGGGTTAATTCGCGGATCAAAGTTTCCGAAAAGTCATATTTCACGAAAAACGTGATGTAACCCCTTGCCATTTTGGTCAATTTGGGTCATCTCTAAGAATGTACGTTTTTGGATGGCAAACGAAAGTCGGGGTCCGTACGAGTAGAAAGAGGTACATCACTTCGAATTCGGACTGTATTTACCCGAGATATATCAATTTGAAAATTTCCGAAAACTTTAAATTGCCATATCTCGGCCAAATGAAGCCGGATCGAGGCCAAATTGGGAGGGTTAATTCGCGGATCAAAGTTTCCGAAAAGTCATATTTCACGAAAAAATTTCCGAAAACTTTAAATGGCCATATCTCGGCCAAATGAAGCCGGATCGAGGCCAAATTGGGAGGGTTAATTCGCGGATCAAAGTTTCCGAAAAGTCATATTTCACGAAAAACGTGATGTAACCCCTTGCCATTTTGGTCAATTTGGGTCATCTCTAAGAATGTACGTTTTTGGATGGCAAACGAAAGTCGGGGTCCGTACGAGTAGAAAGAGGTACATCACTTCGAATTCGGACTCGATTTACCCGAGATATTTCAATTAAAATTTCCGAAAACTTTAAATGGCCATATCTCGGCCAAATGAAGCCGGATCGCGGCCAAATTGGGAGGGTTAATTCGCGGAGTTCAATAGAATATAATGCCATCAAAGTTTCCGAAAAGTCATATTTCACGAAAAACGTGATGTAACTAACCCCTTGCCATTTTGGTCAATTTGGGTCATCTCTAAGAATGTACGTTTTTGGATGGCAAACGAAAGTCGGGGTTCGTACGAGTTGAAAGAGGCATATCATTCCGAAATCGGACTCGATTTACCCGAGATATTTCAATTAAAATTTCCGAAAACTTTAAATGGCCATATCTCGGCCAAATGAAGCCGGATCGCGGCCAAATTGGGAGGGTTAATTCGCGTAGTTCAATAGAATATAATGCCATCAAAGTTTCCGAAAAGTCATATTTCACGAAAAACGTGATGTAACTAACCCCTTGCCATTTTGGTCAATTTGGGTCATCTCTAAGAATGTACGTTTTTGGATGGCAAACGAAAGTCGGGGTTCGTACGAGTTGAAAGAGGCATATCATTCCGAAATCGGACTCGATTTACCCGAGATATTTCAATTCAAATTTCCGAAAACTTTAAATGGCCATATCTCGGCCAAATGAAGCCGGATCGAGGCCAAATTGGGAGGGTTAATTCGCGGATCAAAGTTTCCGAAAAGTCATATTTCACGAAAAAATTTCCGAAAACTTTAAATTGCCATATCTCGGCCAAATGAAGCCGGATTGAGGCCAAATTGGGAGGGTTAATTCGCGGATCAAAGTTTCCGAAAAGTCATATTTCACGAAAAA
Organism: Drosophila littoralis; assembly: GCA_018903485.1. Classification (NCBI taxonomy): domain Eukaryota; kingdom Metazoa; phylum Arthropoda; class Insecta; order Diptera; family Drosophilidae; genus Drosophila; species Drosophila littoralis. Next base: position 6,615,463 of record JAEIGF010000124.1, on the reverse strand, counting down.
ATTTCCGAAAACTTTAAATGGCCATATCTCGGCCAAATGAAGCCGGATCGAGGCCAAATTGGGAGGGTTAATTCGCGGATCAAAGTTTCCGAAAAGTCATATTTCACGAAAAAATTTCCGAAAACTTTAAATGGCCATATCTCGGCCAAATGAAGCCGGATCGAGGCCAAATTGGGAGGGTTAATTCGCGGATCAAAGTTTCCGAAAAGTCATATTTCACGAAAAAATTTCCGAAAACTTTAAATGGCCATATCTCGGCCAAATGAAGCCGGATCGAGGCCAAATTGGGAGGGTTAATTCGCGGATCAAAGTTTCCGAAAAGTCATATTTCACGAAAAAATTTCCGAAAACTTTAAATGGCCATATCTCGGCCAAATGAAGCCGGATCGAGGCCAAATTGGGAGGGTTAATTCGCGGTTCAAAGTTTCCGAAAAGTCATATTTCACGAAAAAATTTCCGAAAACTTTAAATGGCCATATCTCGGCCAAATGAAGCCGGATCGAGGCCAAATTGGGAGGGTTAATTCGCGGATCAAAGTTTCCGAAAAGTCATATTTCACGAAAAAATTTCCGAAAACTTTAAATGGCCATATCTCGGCCAAATGAAGCCGGATCGAGGCCAAATTGGGAGGGTTAATTCGCGGATCAAAGTTTCCGAAAAGTCATATTTCACGAAAAAATTTCCGAAAACTTTAAATGGCCATATCTCGGCCAAATGAAGCCGGATCGAGGCCAAATTGGGAGGGTTAATTCGCGGAGTTCAATAGAATATAATGCCATCAAAGTTTCCGAAAAGTCATATTTCACGAAAAACGTGATGTAACTAACCCCTTGCCATTTTGGTCAATTTGGGTCATCTCTAAGAATGTACGTTTTTGGATGGCAAACGAAAGTCGGGGTTCGTACGAGTTGAAAGAGGCATATCATTCCGAAATCGGACTCGATTTACCCGAGATATTTCAATTAAAATTTCCGAAAACTTTAAATGGCCATATCTCGGCCAAATGAAGCCGGATCGCGGCCAAATTGGGAGGGTTAATTCGCGTAGTTCAATAGAATATAATGCCATCAAAGTTTCCGAAAAGTCATATTTCACGAAAAACGTGATGTAACTAACCCCTTGCCATTTTGGTCAATTTGGGTCATCTCTAAGAATGTACATTTTTGGATGGCAAACGAAAGTCGGGGTTCGTACGAGTTGAAAGAGGCATATCATTCCGAAATCGGACTCGATTTACCCGAGATATTTCAATTAAAATTTCCGAAAACTTTAAATGGCCATATCTCGGCCAAATGAAGCCGGATCGCGGCCAAATTGGGAGGGTTAATTCGCGTAGTTCAATAGAATATAATGCCATCAAAGTTTCCGAAAAGTCATATTTCACGAAAAACGTGATGTAACTAACCCCTTGCCATTTTGGTCAATTTGGGTCATCTCTAAGAATGTACGTTTTTGGATGGCAAACGAAAGTCGGGGTTCGTACGAGTTGAAAGAGGCATATCATTCCGAAATCGGACTCGATTTACCCGAGATATTTCAATTCAAATTTCCGAAAACTTTAAATGGCCATATCTCGGCCAAATGAAGCCGGATCGAGGCCAAATTGGGAGGGTTAATTCGCGGATCAAAGTTTCCGAAAAGTCATATTTCACGAAAAAATTTCCGAAAACTTTAAATTGCCATATCTCGGCCAAATGAAGCCGGATTGAGGCCAAATTGGGAGGGTTAATTCGCGGATCAAAGTTTCCGAAAAGTCATATTTCACGAAAAAATTTCCGAAAACTTTAAATGGCCATATCTCGGCCAAATGAAGCCGGATCGAGGCCAAATTGGGAGGGTTAATTCGCGGATCAAAGTTTCCGAAAAGTCATATTTCACGAAAAAATTTCCGAAAACTTTAAATGGCCATATCTCGGCCAAATGAAGCCGGATCGAGGCCAAATTGGGAGGGTTAATTCGCGGATCAAAGTTTCCGAAAAGTCATATTTCACGAAAAAATTTCCGAAAACTTTAAATGGCCATATCTCGGCCAAATGAAGCCGGATCGAGGCCAAATTGGGAGGGTTAATTCGCGGTTCAAAGTTTCCGAAAAGTCATATTTCACGAAAAAATTTCCGAAAACTTTAAATGGCCATATCTCGGCCAAATGAAGCCGGATCGAGGCCAAATTGGGAGGGTTAATTCGCGGATCAAAGTTTCCGAAAAGTCATATTTCACGAAAAAATTTCCGAAAACTTTAAATGGCCATATCTCGGCCAAATGAAGCCGGATCGAGGCCAAATTGGGAGGGTTAATTCGCGGATCAAAGTTTCCGAAAAGTCATATTTCACGAAAAAATTTCCGAAAACTTTAAATGGCCATATCTCGGCCAAATGAAGCCGGATCGAGGCCAAATTGGGAGGGTTAATTCGCGGATCAAAGTTTCCGAAAAGTCATATTTCACGAAAAAATTCCGAAAACTTTAAATGGCCATATCTCGGCCAAATGAAGCCGGATCGAGGCCAAATTGGGAGGGTTAATTCGCGGATCAAAGTTTCCGAAAAGACATATTTCACGAAAAAATTTCCGAAAACTTTAAATGGCCATATCTCGGCCAAATGAAGCCGGATCGAGGCCAAATTTGGAGGGTTCATTCGCGGATCAAAGTTTCCGAAAAGTCATATTTCACGAAAAAATTTCCGAAAACTTTAAATGGCCATATCTCGGCCAAATGAAGCCGGATCGAGGCCAAATTGGGAGGGTTAATTCGCGGATCAAAGTTTCCGAAAAGTCATATTTCACGAAAAAATTTCCGAAAACTTTAAATGGCCATATCTCGGCCAAATGAAGCCGGATCGCGGCCAAATTGGGAGGGTTAATTCGCGGAGTTCAATAGAATATAATGCCATCAAAGTTTCCGAAAAGTCATATTTCACGAAAAACGTGATGTAACTAACCCCTTGCCATTTTGGTCAATTTGGGTCATCTCTAAGAATGTACGTTTTTGGATGGCAAACGAAAGTCGGGGTTCGTACGAGTTGAAAGAGGCATATCATTCCGAAATCGGACTCGATTTACCCGAGATATTTCAATTAAAATTTCCGAAAACTTTAAATGGCCATATCTCGGCCAAATGAAGCCGGATCGCGGCCAAATTGGGAGGGTTAATTCGCGGATCAAAGTTTCCGAAAAGTCATATTTCACGAAAAACGTGATGTAACTAACCCCTTGCCATTTTGGTCAATTTGGGTCATCTCTAAGAATGTACATTTTTGGATGGCAAACGAAAGTCGGGGTTCGTACGAGTTGAAAGAGGCATATCATTCCGAAATCGGACTCGATTTACCCGAGATATTTCAATTAAAATTTCCGAAAACTTTAAATGGCCATATCTCGGCCAAATGAAGCCGGATCGAGGCCAAATTGGGAGGGTTAATTCGCGGATCAAAGTTTCCGAAAAGTCATATTTCACGAAAAAATTTCCGAAAACTTTAAATGGCCATATCTCGGCCAAATGAAGCCGGATCGAGGCCAAATTGGGAGGGTTAATTCGCGGATCAAAGTTTCCGAAAAGTCATATTTCACGAAAAACGTGATGTAACCCCTTGCCATTTTGGTCAATTTGGGTCATCTCTAAGAATGTACGTTTTTGGATGGCAAACGAAAGTCGGGGTTCGTACGAGTTGAAAGAGGCATATCATTCCGAAATCGGACTCGATTTACCCGAGATATTTCAATTAAAATTTCCGAAAACTTTAAATGGCCATATCTCGGCCAAATGAAGCCGGATCGCGGCCAAATTGGGAGGGTTAATTCGCGGAGTTCAATAGAATATAATGCCATCAAAGTTTCCGAAAAGTCATATTTCACGAAAAACGTGATGTAACTAACCCCTTGCCATTTTGGTCAATTTGGGTCATCTCTAAGAATGTACGTTTTTGGATGGCAAACGAAAGTCGGGGTTCGTACGAGTTGAAAGAGGCATATCATTCCGAAATCGGACTCGATTTACCCGAGATATTTCAATTAAAATTTCCGAAAACTTTAAATGGCCATATCTCGGCCAAATGAAGCCGGATCGCGGCCAAATTGGGAGGGTTAATTCGCGGAGTTCAATAGAATATAATGCCATCAAAGTTTCCGAAAAGTCATATTTCACGAAAAACGTGATGTAACTAACCCCTTGCCATTTTGGTCAATTTGGGTCATCTCTAAGAATGTACGTTTTTGGATGGCAAACGAAAGTCGGGGTTCGTACGAGTTGAAAGAGGCATATCATTCCGAAATCGGACTCGATTTACCCGAGATATTTCAATTAAAATTTCCGAAAACTTTAAATGGCCATATCTCGGCCAAATGAAGCCGGATCGCGGCCAAATTGGGAGGGTTAATTCGCGGAGTTCAATAGAATATAATGCCATCAAAGTTTCCGAAAAGTCATATTTCACGAAAAACGTGATGTAACTAACCCCTTGCCATTTTGGTCAATTTGGGTCATCTCTAAGAATGTACGTTTTTGGATGGCAAACGAAAGTCGGGGTTCGTACGAGTTGAAAGAGGCATATCATTCCGAAATCGGACTCGATTTACCCGAGATATTTCAATTAAAATTTCCGAAAACTTTAAATGGCCATATCTCGGCCAAATGAAGCCGGATCGCGGCCAAATTGGGAGGGTTAATTCGCGGAGTTCAATAGAATATAATGCCATCAAAGTTTCCGAAAAGTCATATTTCACGAAAAACGTGATGTAACTAACCCCTTGCCATTTTGGTCAATTTGGGTCATCTCTAAGAATGTACGTTTTTGGATGGCAAACGAAAGTCGGGGTTCGTACGAGTTGAAAGAGGCATATCATTCCGAAATCGGACTCGATTTACCCGAGATATTTCAATTAAAATTTCCGAAAACTTTAAATGGCCATATCTCGGCCAAATGAAGCCGGATCGCGGCCAAATTGGGAGGGTTAATTCGCGGAGTTCAATAGAATATAATGCCATCAAAGTTTCCGAAAAGTCATATTTCACGAAAAACGTGATGTAACTAACCCCTTGCCATTTTGGTCAATTTGGGTCATCTCTAAGAATGTACGTTTTTGGATGGCAAACGAAAGTCGGGGTTCGTACGAGTTGAAAGAGGCATATCATTCCGAAATCGGACTCGATTTACCCGAGATATTTCAATTAAAATTTCCGAAAACTTTAAATGGCCATATCTCGGCCAAATGAAGCCGGATCGCGGCCAAATTGGGAGGGTTAATTCGCGGAGTTCAATAGAATATAATGCCATCAAAGTTTCCGAAAAGTCATATTTCACGAAAAACGTGATGTAACTAACCCCTTGCCATTTTGGTCAATTTGGGTCATCTCTAAGAATGTACGTTTTTGGATGGCAAACGAAAGTCGGGGTTCGTACGAGTTGAAAGAGGCATATCATTCCGAAATCGGACTCGATTTACCCGAGATATTTCAATTAAAATTTCCGAAAACTTTAAATGGCCATATCTCGGCCAAATGAAGCCGGATCGCGGCCAAATTGGGAGGGTTAATTCGCGGAGTTCAATAGAATATAATGCCATCAAAGTTTCCGAAAAGTCATATTTCACGAAAAACGTGATGTAACTAACCCCTTGCCATTTTGGTCAATTTGGGTCATCTCTAAGAATGTACGTTTTTGGATGGCAAACGAAAGTCGGGGTTCGTACGAGTTGAAAGAGGCATATCATTCCGAAATCGGACTCGATTTACCCGAGATATTTCAATTAAAATTTCCGAAAACTTTAAATGGCCATATCTCGGCCAAATGAAGCCGGATCGCGGCCAAATTGGGAGGGTTAATTCGCGGAGTTCAATAGAATATAATGCCATCAAAGTTTCCGAAAAGTCATATTTCACGAAAAACGTGATGTAACTAACCCCTTGCCATTTTGGTCAATTTGGGTCATCTCTAAGAATGTACGTTTTTGGATGGCAAACGAAAGTCGGGGTTCGTACGAGTTGAAAGAGGCATATCATTCCGAAATCGGACTCGATTTACCCGAGATATTTCAATTAAAATTTCCGAAAACTTTAAATGGCCATATCTCGGCCAAATGAAGCCGGATCGCGGCCAAATTGGGAGGGTTAATTCGCGGAGTTCAATAGAATATAATGCCATCAAAGTTTCCGAAAAGTCATATTTCACGAAAAACGTGATGTAACTAACCCCTTGCCATTTTGGTCAATTTGGGTCATCTCTAAGAATGTACGTTTTTGGATGGCAAACGAAAGTCGGGGTTCGTACGAGTTGAAAGAGGCATATCATTCCGAAATCGGACTCGATTTACCCGAGATATTTCAATTAAAATTTCCGAAAACTTTAAATGGCCATATCTCGGCCAAATGAAGCCGGATCGCGGCCAAATTGGGAGGGTTAATTCGCGGAGTTCAATAGAATATAATGCCATCAAAGTTTCCGAAAAGTCATATTTCACGAAAAACGTGATGTAACTAACCCCTTGCCATTTTGGTCAATTTGGGTCATCTCTAAGAATGTACGTTTTTGGATGGCAAACGAAAGTCGGGGTTCGTACGAGTTGAAAGAGGCATATCATTCCGAAATCGGACTCGATTTACCCGAGATATTTCAATTAAAATTTCCGAAAACTTTAAATGGCCATATCTCGGCCAAATGAAGCCGGATCGCGGCCAAATTGGGAGGGTTAATTCGCGGAGTTCAATAGAATATAATGCCATCAAAGTTTCCGAAAAGTCATATTTCACGAAAAACGTGATGTAACTAACCCCTTGCCATTTTGGTCAATTTGGGTCATCTCTAAGAATGTACGTTTTTGGATGGCAAACGAAAGTCGGGGTTCGTACGAGTTGAAAGAGGCATATCATTCCGAAATCGGACTCGATTTACCCGAGATATTTCAATTAAAATTTCCGAAAACTTTAAATGGCCATATCTCGGCCAAATGAAGCCGGATCGCGGCCAAATTGGGAGGGTTAATTCGCGGAGTTCAATAGAATATAATGCCATCAAAGTTTCCGAAAAGTCATATTTCACGAAAAACGTGATGTAACTAACCCCTTGCCATTTTGGTCAATTTGGGTCATCTCTAAGAATGTACGTTTTTGGATGGCAAACGAAAGTCGGGGTTCGTACGAGTTGAAAGAGGCATATCATTCCGAAATCGGACTCGATTTACCCGAGATATTTCAATTAAAATTTCCGAAAACTTTAAATGGCCATATCTCGGCCAAATGAAGCCGGATCGCGGCCAAATTGGGAGGGTTAATTCGCGGAGTTCAATAGAATATAATGCCATCAAAGTTTCCGAAAAGTCATATTTCACGAAAAACGTGATGTAACTAACCCCTTGCCATTTTGGTCAATTTGGGTCATCTCTAAGAATGTACGTTTTTGGATGGCAAACGAAAGTCGGGGTTCGTACGAGTTGAAAGAGGCATATCATTCCGAAATCGGACTCGATTTACCCGAGATATTTCAATTAAAATTTCCGAAAACTTTAAATGGCCATATCTCGGCCAAATGAAGCCGGATCGCGGCCAAATTGGGAGGGTTAATTCGCGGAGTTCAATAGAATATAATGCCATCAAAGTTTCCGAAAAGTCATATTTCACGAAAAACGTGATGTAACTAACCCCTTGCCATTTTGGTCAATTTGGGTCATCTCTAAGAATGTACGTTTTTGGATGGCAAACGAAAGTCGGGGTTCGTACGAGTTGAAAGAGGCATATCATTCCGAAATCGGACTCGATTTACCCGAGATATTTCAATTAAAATTTCCGAAAACTTTAAATGGCCATATCTCGGCCAAATGAAGCCGGATCGCGGCCAAATTGGGAGGGTTAATTCGCGGAGTTCAATAGAATATAATGCCATCAAAGTTTCCGAAAAGTCATATTTCACGAAAAACGTGATGTAACTAACCCCTTGCCATTTTGGTCAATTTGGGTCATCTCTAAGAATGTACGTTTTTGGATGGCAAACGAAAGTCGGGGTTCGTACGAGTTGAAAGAGGCATATCATTCCGAAATCGGACTCGATTTACCCGAGATATTTCAATTAAAATTTCCGAAAACTTTAAATGGCCATATCTCGGCCAAATGAAGCCGGATCGCGGCCAAATTGGGAGGGTTAATTCGCGTAGAGTTCAATAGAATATAATGCCATCAAAGTTTCCGAAAAGTCATATTTCACGAAAAACGTGATGTAACTAACCCCTTGCCATTTTGGTCAATTTGGGTCATCTCTAAGAATGTACGTTTTTGGATGGCAAACGAAAGTCGGGGTTCGTACGAGTTGAAAGAGGCATATCATTCCGAAATCGGACTCGATTTACCCGAGATATTTCAATTAAAATTTCCGAAAACTTTAAATGGCCATATCTCGGCCAAATGAAGCCGGATCGCGGCCAAATTGGGAGGGTTAATTCGCGGAGTTCAATAGAATATAATGCCATCAAAGTTTCCGAAAAGTCATATTTCACGAAAAACGTGATGTAACTAACCCCTTGCCATTTTGGTCAATTTGGGTCATCTCTAAGAATGTACGTTTTTGGATGGCAAACGAAAGTCGGGGTTCGTACGAGTTGAAAGAGGCATATCATTCCGAAATCGGACTCGATTTACCCGAGATATTTCAATTAAAATTTCCGAAAACTTTAAATGGCCATATCTCGGCCAAATGAAGCCGGATCGCGGCCAAATTGGGAGGGTTAATTCGCGGAGTTCAATAGAATATAATGCCATCAAAGTTTCCGAAAAGTCATATTTCACGAAAAACGTGATGTAACTAACCCCTTGCCATTTTGGTCAATTTGGGTCATCTCTAAGAATGTACGTTTTTGGATGGCAAACGAAAGTCGGGGTTCGTACGAGTTGAAAGAGGCATATCATTCCGAAATCGGACTCGATTTACCCGAGATATTTCAATTAAAATTTCCGAAAACTTTAAATGGCCATATCTCGGCCAAATGAAGCCGGATCGCGGCCAAATTGGGAGGGTTAATTCGCGGAGTTCAATAGAATATAATGCCATCAAAGTTTCCGAAAAGTCATATTTCACGAAAAACGTGATGTAACTAACCCCTTGCCATTTTGGTCAATTTGGGTCATCTCTAAGAATGTACGTTTTTGGATGGCAAACGAAAGTCGGGGTTCGTACGAGTTGAAAGAGGCATATCATTCCGAAATCGGACTCGATTTACCCGAGATATTTCAATTAAAATTTCCGAAAACTTTAAATGGCCATATCTCGGCCAAATGAAGCCGGATCGCGGCCAAATTGGGAGGGTTAATTCGCGGAGTTCAATAGAATATAATGCCATCAAAGTTTCCGAAAAGTCATATTTCACGAAAAACGTGATGTAACTAACCCCTTGCCATTTTGGTCAATTTGGGTCATCTCTAAGAATGTACGTTTTTGGATGGCAAACGAAAGTCGGGGTTCGTACGAGTTGAAAGAGGCATATCATTCCGAAATCGGACTCGATTTACCCGAGATATTTCAATTAAAATTTCCGAAAACTTTAAATGGCCATATCTCGGCCAAATGAAGCCGGATCGCGGCCAAATTGGGAGGGTTAATTCGCGGAGTTCAATAGAATATAATGCCATCAAAGTTTCCGAAAAGTCATATTTCACGAAAAACGTGATGTAACTAACCCCTTGCCATTTTGGTCAATTTGGGTCATCTCTAAGAATGTACGTTTTTGGATGGCAAACGAAAGTCGGGGTTCGTACGAGTTGAAAGAGGCATATCATTCCGAAATCGGACTCGATTTACCCGAGATATTTCAATTAAAATTTCCGAAAACTTTAAATGGCCATATCTCGGCCAAATGAAGCCGGATCGCGGCCAAATTGGGAGGGTTAATTCGCGGAGTTCAATAGAATATAATGCCATCAAAGTTTCCGAAAAGTCATATTTCACGAAAAACGTGATGTAACTAACCCCTTGCCATTTTGGTCAATTTGGGTCATCTCTAAGAATGTACGTTTTTGGATGGCAAACGAAAGTCGGGGTTCGTACGAGTTGAAAGAGGCATATCATTCCGAAATCGGACTCGATTTACCCGAGATATTTCAATTAAAATTTCCGAAAACTTTAAATGGCCATATCTCGGCCAAATGAAGCCGGATCGCGGCCAAATTGGGAGGGTTAATTCGCGGAGTTCAATAGAATATAATGCCATCAAAGTTTCCGAAAAGTCATATTTCACGAAAAACGTGATGTAACTAACCCCTTGCCATTTTGGTCAATTTGGGTCATCTCTAAGAATGTACGTTTTTGGATGGCAAACGAAAGTCGGGGTTCGTACGAGTTGAAAGAGGCATATCATTCCGAAATCGGACTCGATTTACCCGAGATATTTCAATTAAAATTTCCGAAAACTTTAAATGGCCATATCTCGGCCAAATGAAGCCGGATCGCGGCCAAATTGGGAGGGTTAATTCGCGGAGTTCAATAGAATATAATGCCATCAAAGTTTCCGAAAAGTCATATTTCACGAAAAACGTGATGTAACTAACCCCTTGCCATTTTGGTCAATTTGGGTCATCTCTAAGAATGTACGTTTTTGGATGGCAAACGAAAGTCGGGGTTCGTACGAGTTGAAAGAGGCATATCATTCCGAAATCGGACTCGATTTACCCGAGATATTTCAATTAAAATTTCCGAAAACTTTAAATGGCCATATCTCGGCCAAATGAAGCCGGATCGCGGCCAAATTGGGAGGGTTAATTCGCGGAGTTCAATAGAATATAATGCCATCAAAGTTTCCGAAAAGTCATATTTCACGAAAAACGTGATGTAACTAACCCCTTGCCATTTTGGTCAATTTGGGTCATCTCTAAGAATGTACGTTTTTGGATGGCAAACGAAAGTCGGGGCTCGTACGAGTTGAAAGAGGCATATCATTCCGAAATCGGACTCGATTTACCCGAGATATTTCAATTAAAATTTCCGAAAACTTTAAATGGCCATATCTCGGCCAAATGAAGCCGGATCGCGGCCAAATTGGGAGGGTTAATTCGCGGAGTTCAATAGAATATAATGCCATCAAAGTTTCCGAAAAGTCATATTTCACGAAAAACGTGATGTAACTAACCCCTTGCCATTTTGGTCAATTTGGGTCATCTCTAAGAATGTACGTTTTTGGATGGCAAACGAAAGTCGGGGTTCGTACGAGTTGAAAGAGGCATATCATTCCGAAATCGGACTCGATTTACCCGAGATATTTCAATTAAAATTTCCGAAAACTTTAAATGGCCATATCTCGGCCAAATGAAGCCGGATCGCGGCCAAATTGGGAGGGTTAATTCGCGGAGTTCAATAGAATATAATGCCATCAAAGTTTCCGAAAAGTCATATTTCACGAAAAACGTGATGTAACTAACCCCTTGCCATTTTGGTCAATTTGGGTCATCTCTAAGAATGTACGTTTTTGGATGGCAAACGAAAGTCGGGGTTCGTACGAGTTGAAAGAGGCATATCATTCCGAAATCGGACTCGATTTACCCGAGATATTTCAATTAAAATTTCCGAAAACTTTAAATGGCCATATCTCGGCCAAATGAAGCCGGATCGCGGCCAAATTGGGAGGGTTAATTCGCGGAGTTCAATAGAATATAATGCCATCAAAGTTTCCGAAAAGTCATATTTCACGAAAAACGTGATGTAACTAACCCCTTGCCATTTTGGTCAATTTGGGTCATCTCTAAGAATGTACGTTTTTGGATGGCAAACGAAAGTCGGGGTTCGTACGAGTTGAAAGAGGCATATCATTCCGAAATCGGACTCGATTTACCCGAGATATTTCAATTAAAATTTCCGAAAACTTTAAATGGCCATATCTCGGCCAAATGAAGCCGGATCGCGGCCAAATTGGGAGGGTTAATTCGCGGAGTTCAATAGAATATAATGCCATCAAAGTTTCCGAAAAGTCATATTTCACGAAAAACGTGATGTAACTAACCCCTTGCCATTTTGGTCAATTTGGGTCATCTCTAAGAATGTACGTTTTTGGATGGCAAACGAAAGTCGGGGTTCGTACGAGTTGAAAGAGGCATATCATTCCGAAATCGGACTCGATTTACCCGAGATATTTCAATTCGAAAATTTCCGAAAACTTTAAATGGCCATATCTCGGCCAAATGAAGCCGGATCGCGGCCAAATTGGGAGGGTTAATTCGCGGAGTTCAATAGAATATAATGCCATCAAAGTTTCCGAAAAGTCATATTTCACGAAAAACGTGATGTAACTAACCCCTTGCCATTTTGGTCAATTTGGGTCATCTCTAAGAATGTACGTTTTTGGATGGCAAACGAAAGTCGGGGTTCGTACGAGTTGAAAGAGGCATATCATTCCGAAATCGGACTCGATTTACCCGAGATATTTCAATTAAAATTTCCGAAAACTTTAAATGGCCATATCTCGGCCAAATGAAGCCGGATCGCGGCCAAATTGGGAGGGTTAATTCGCGGAGTTCAATAGAATATAATGCCATCAAAGTTTCCGAAAAGTCATATTTCACGAAAAACGTGATGTAACTAACCCCTTGCCATTTTGGTCAATTTGGGTCATCTCTAAGAATGTACGTTTTTGGATGGCAAACGAAAGTCGGGGTTCGTACGAGTTGAAAGAGGCATATCATTCCGAAATCGGACTCGATTTACCCGAGATATTTCAATTAAAATTTCCGAAAACTTTAAATGGCCATATCTCGGCCAAATGAAGCCGGATCGCGGCCAAATTGGGAGGGTTAATTCGCGGAGTTCAATAGAATATAATGCCATCAAAGTTTCCGAAAAGTCATATTTCACGAAAAACGTGATGTAACTAACCCCTTGCCATTTTGGTCAATTTGGGTCATCTCTAAGAATGTACGTTTTTGGATGGCAAACGAAAGTCGGGGTTCGTACGAGTTGAAAGAGGCATATCATTCCGAAATCGGACTCGATTTACCCGAGATATTTCAATTAAAATTTCCGAAAACTTTAAATGGCCATATCTCGGCCAAATGAAGCCGGATCGCGGCCAAATTGGGAGGGTTAATTCGCGGAGTTCAATAGAATATAATGCCATCAAAGTTTCCGAAAAGTCATATTTCACGAAAAACGTGATGTAACTAACCCCTTGCCATTTTGGTCAATTTGGGTCATCTCTAAGAATGTACGTTTTTGGATGGCAAACGAAAGTCGGGGTTCGTACGAGTTGAAAGAGGCATATCATTCCGAAATCGGACTCGATTTACCCGAGATATTTCAATTAAAATTTCCGAAAACTTTAAATGGCCATATCTCGGCCAAATGAAGCCGGATCGCGGCCAAATTGGGAGGGTTAATTCGCGGAGTTCAATAGAATATAATGCCATCAAAGTTTCCGAAAAGTCATATTTCACGAAAAACGTGATGTAACTAACCCCTTGCCATTTTGGTCAATTTGGGTCATCTCTAAGAATGTACGTTTTTGGATGGCAAACGAAAGTCGGGGTTCGTACGAGTTGAAAGAGGCATATCATTCCGAAATCGGACTCGATTTACCCGAGATATTTCAATTAAAATTTCCGAAAACTTTAAATGGCCATATCTCGGCCAAATGAAGCCGGATCGCGGCCAAATTGGGAGGGTTAATTCGCGGAGTTCAATAGAATATAATGCCATCAAAGTTTCCGAAAAGTCATATTTCACGAAAAACGTGATGTAACTAACCCCTTGCCATTTTGGTCAATTTGGGTCATCTCTAAGAATGTACGTTTTTGGATGGCAAACGAAAGTCGGGGTTCGTACGAGTTGAAAGAGGCATATCATTCCGAAATCGGACTCGATTTACCCGAGATATTTCAATTAAAATTTCCGAAAACTTTAAATGGCCATATCTCGGCCAAATGAAGCCGGATCGCGGCCAAATTGGGAGGGTTAATTCGCGGAGTTCAATAGAATATAATGCCATCAAAGTTTCCGAAAAGTCATATTTCACGAAAAACGTGATGTAACTAACCCCTTGCCATTTTGGTCAATTTGGGTCATCTCTAAGAATGTACGTTTTTGGATGGCAAACGAAAGTCGGGGTTCGTACGAGTTGAAAGAGGCATATCATTCCGAAATCGGACTCGATTTACCCGAGATATTTCAATTAAAATTTCCGAAAACTTTAAATGGCCATATCTCGGCCAAATGAAGCCGGATCGCGGCCAAATTGGGAGGGTTAATTCGCGGAGTTCAATAGAATATAATGCCATCAAAGTTTCCGAAAAGTCATATTTCACGAAAAACGTGATGTAACTAACCCCTTGCCATTTTGGTCAATTTGGGTCATCTCTAAGAATGTACGTTTTTGGATGGCAAACGAAAGTCGGGGTTCGTACGAGTTGAAAGAGGCATATCATTCCGAAATCGGACTCGATTTACCCGAGATATTTCAATTAAAATTTCCGAAAACTTTAAATGGCCATATCTCGGCCAAATGAAGCCGGATCGCGGCCAAATTGGGAGGGTTAATTCGCGGAGTTCAATAGAATATAATGCCATCAAAGTTTCCGAAAAGTCATATTTCACGAAAAACGTGATGTAACTAACCCCTTGCCATTTTGGTCAATTTGGGTCATCTCTAAGAATGTACGTTTTTGGATGGCAAACGAAAGTCGGGGTTCGTACGAGTTGAAAGAGGCATATCATTCCGAAATCGGACTCGATTTACCCGAGATATTTCAATTAAAATTTCCGAAAACTTTAAATGGCCATATCTCGGCCAAATGAAGCCGGATCGCGGCCAAATTGGGAGGGTTAATTCGCGGAGTTCAATAGAATATAATGCCATCAAAGTTTCCGAAAAGTCATATTTCACGAAAAACGTGATGTAACTAACCCCTTGCCATTTTGGTCAATTTGGGTCATCTCTAAGAATGTACGTTTTTGGATGGCAAACGAAAGTCGGGGTTCGTACGAGTTGAAAGAGGCATATCATTCCGAAATCGGACTCGATTTACCCGAGATATTTCAATTAAAATTTCCGAAAACTTTAAATGGCCATATCTCGGCCAAATGAAGCCGGATCGCGGCCAAATTGGGAGGGTTAATTCGCGGAGTTCAATAGAATATAATGCCATCAAAGTTTCCGAAAAGTCATATTTCACGAAAAACGTGATGTAACTAACCCCTTGCCATTTTGGTCAATTTGGGTCATCTCTAAGAATGTACGTTTTTGGATGGCAAACGAAAGTCGGGGTTCGTACGAGTTGAAAGAGGCATATCATTCCGAAATCGGACTCGATTTACCCGAGATATTTCAATTAAAATTTCCGAAAACTTTAAATGGCCATATCTCGGCCAAATGAAGCCGGATCGCGGCCAAATTGGGAGGGTTAATTCGCGGAGTTCAATAGAATATAATGCCATCAAAGTTTCCGAAAAGTCATATTTCACGAAAAACGTGATGTAACTAACCCCTTGCCATTTTGGTCAATTTGGGTCATCTCTAAGAATGTACGTTTTTGGATGGCAAACGAAAGTCGGGGTTCGTACGAGTTGAAAGAGGCATATCATTCCGAAATCGGACTCGATTTACCCGAGATATTTCAATTAAAATTTCCGAAAACTTTAAATGGCCATATCTCGGCCAAATGAAGCCGGATCGCGGCCAAATTGGGAGGGTTAATTCGCGGAGTTCAATAGAATATAATGCCATCAAAGTTTCCGAAAAGTCATATTTCACGAAAAACGTGATGTAACTAACCCCTTGCCATTTTGGTCAATTTGGGTCATCTCTAAGAATGTACGTTTTTGGATGGCAAACGAAAGTCGGGGTTCGTACGAGTTGAAAGAGGCATATCATTCCGAAATCGGACTCGATTTACCCGAGATATTTCAATTAAAATTTCCGAAAACTTTAAATGGCCATATCTCGGCCAAATGAAGCCGGATCGCGGCCAAATTGGGAGGGTTAATTCGCGGAGTTCAATAGAATATAATGCCATCAAAGTTTCCGAAAAGTCATATTTCACGAAAAACGTGATGTAACTAACCCCTTGCCATTTTGGTCAATTTGGGTCATCTCTAAGAATGTACGTTTTTGGATGGCAAACGAAAGTCGGGGTTCGTACGAGTTGAAAGAGGCATATCATTCCGAAATCGGACTCGATTTACCCGAGATATTTCAATTAAAATTTCCGAAAACTTTAAATGGCCATATCTCGGCCAAATGAAGCCGGATCGCGGCCAAATTGGGAGGGTTAATTCGCGGAGTTCAATAGAATATAATGCCATCAAAGTTTCCGAAAAGTCATATTTCACGAAAAACGTGATGTAACTAACCCCTTGCCATTTTGGTCAATTTGGGTCATCTCTAAGAATGTACGTTTTTGGATGGCAAACGAAAGTCGGGGTTCGTACGAGTTGAAAGAGGCATATCATTCCGAAATCGGACTCGATTTACCCGAGATATTTCAATTAAAATTTCCGAAAACTTTAAATGGCCATATCTCGGCCAAATGAAGCCGGATCGCGGCCAAATTGGGAGGGTTAATTCGCGGAGTTCAATAGAATATAATGCCATCAAAGTTTCCGAAAAGTCATATTTCACGAAAAACGTGATGTAACTAACCCCTTGCCATTTTGGTCAATTTGGGTCATCTCTAAGAATGTACGTTTTTGGATGGCAAACGAAAGTCGGGGTTCGTACGAGTTGAAAGAGGCATATCATTCCGAAATCGGACTCGATTTACCCGAGATATTTCAATTCGAAAATTTCCGAAAACTTTAAATGGCCATATCTCGGCCAAATGAAGCCGGATCGCGGCCAAATTGGGAGGGTTAATTCGCGGAGTTCAATAGAATATAATGCCATCAATATATCTTATATATATATAATATAAATAGGCTCAAAGCGAAGTCAAATTTGAATAAATTCCATGTGGCCCAAAAGTTTGCACAAAAAGTGCTCAATTTGGATTTGAGTTTTGTGTTTACAAATATTTTTAATATATAATAATAATTATTCACATAAATAATAATATATGCAATATATTATTCAAATTCTTTTGACAATTTATCAATATTCGTCTTTATGTGAATCTATATAAATATATAGTATTTGTAATTGGGTACTCACCTGTAAACTCCCACGCTTGATTGTTTTTTTATCTTCATATATCAGACGGCGGGAGGCGAACTTTTATATTAACACACATCACTGAAAGAAGAGAAAATGAGAGATGTTTATTAATAAATGAATTAATGAGAAACGCGTAGTAGAGCAATATTTATAAATACGTGTTCTATTCATTTTTTGTTCAGCTCAACATACTCACATATTTAAAAACATAAATTGTTACATTTAAAAAGATGAAGTTTTGCTAATAATACGTACCAATTTATTCAATGGCCACATTTAAACATCACATTTGATGCCGCCTCCTACGCCAAAGCACTTGCCACCGTCTCCGCCAATATTTAAATAGTCGCCTCCGTCACTGTTCAAGCCGCGGCCTCCTTCATAGTTGAGGCCGCCAACGTCTGCCTCCTTTGGTCAAGCTGCTGTCTCCTCTATTGTCCAAGTCGCCTTTGCCTCCTCTAAATTTCCAGCTGTCGTCTGCTTCATAGTTGAAGCCGCCGTCTCCTCCTTTGGTCAAGCTGCTGCTTCCTCCTTTGTCGCAGCTGCCTCCTCTATGGCTGAAGTCGCCGTCTCCTCCTTAGTTGAAGCCGCCCCCTCCTTTGCTCGAGCCGCCATCTCCTCCGACGTTGAAGCGGCCGCCTCCTCCTCTTAAAGTGATGTGAATTCTATGCGACTTACTTGAATTTATGAGAATCGAGGAGGAAGGCATTATTAATCAATACGTTTTTTTTTAATTTGCAGCGCAGCTTATGTTAAACTTGGTCTTGCATATAAACATACACAATAAATGCATACATTTATTTACATATATAAATGCATACATAATATAAACATACATACAAAGCATACACACATGCATATATACAGGCAAACATACGTAAATTCGTACATACATTCATACAAACTTACGTTTATAAATAACAACATTTATACATAATGCACACGTGCGAACACACTTACATGCGTACACTCAATCGTACACACATATATAAATACACAGAAACTTATCTACATACTTACATATAATCATTTATATATATTTATTAACCATATATACTTTTATACGCATATATATGCACAACCAAGAAGACGCACATATATATATACAAACACTCGGCCAAATGAAGCCGGATCGCGGCCAAATTGGGAGGGTTAATTAGCGGAGTTCAATAGAATATAATGCCATCAAAGTTTCCGAAAAGTCATATTTCACGAAAAACGTGATGTAACTAACTAACCCCTTGCCATTTTGGTCAATTTGGATCATCTCTAAGAATGTACGTTTTTGGATGGCAAACGAAAGTCGGGGTTCGTACGAGTTGAAAGAGGCATATCATTCCGAAATCGGACTCGATTTACCCGAGATATTTCAATTAAAATTTCCGAAAACTTTAAATGGCCATATCTCGGCCAAATGAAGCCGGATCGCGGCCAAATTGGGAGGGTTAATTCGCGGAGTTCAATAGAATATAATGCCATCAAAGTTTCCGAAAAGTCATATTTCACGAAAAACGTGATGTAACTAACCCCTTGCCATTTTGGTCAATTTGGGTCATCTCTAAGAATGTACGTTTTTGGATGGCAAACGAAAGTCGGGGTTCGTACGAGTTGAAAGAGGCATATCATTCCGAAATCGGACTCGATTTACCCGAGATATTTCAATTCGAAAATTTCCGAAAACTTTAAATGGCCATATCTCGGCCAAATGAAGCCGGATCGCGGCCAAATTGGGAGGGTTAATTCGCGGAGTTCAATAGAATATAATGCCATCAAAGTTTCCGAAAAGTCATATTTCACGAAAAACGTGATGTAACTAACCCCTTGCCATTTTGGTCAATTTGGGTCATCTCTAAGAATGTACGTTTTTGGATGGCAAACGAAAGTCGGGGTTCGTACGAGTTGAAAGAGGCATATCATTCCGAAATCGGACTCGATTTACCCGAGATATTTCAATTAAAATTTCCGAAAACTTTAAATGGCCATATCTCGGCCAAATGAAGCCGGATCGCGGCCAAATTGGGAGGGTTAATTCGCGGAGTTCAATAGAATATAATGCCATCAAAGTTTCCGAAAAGTCATATTTCACGAAAAACGTGATGTAACTAACCCCTTGCCATTTTGGTCAATTTGGGTCATCTCTAAGAATGTACGTTTTTGGATGGCAAACGAAAGTCGGGGTTCGTACGAGTTGAAAGAGGCATATCATTCCGAAATCGGACTCGATTTACCCAAAATATTTCAATTAAAATTTCCGAAAACTTTAAATGGCCATATCTCGGCCAAATGAAGCCGGATCGCGGCCAAATTGGGAGGGTTAATTCGCGGAGTTCAATAGAATATAATGCCATCAAAGTTTCCGAAAAGTCATATTTCACGAAAAACGTGATGTAACTAACCCCTTGCCATTTTGGTCAATTTGGGTCATCTCTAAGAATGTACGTTTTTGGATGGCAAACGGAAGTCGGGGCTCGTACGAGTTGAAAGAGGCATATCATTCCGAAATCGGACTCGATTTACCCAAAATATTTCAATTAAAATTTCCGAAAACTTTAAATGGCCATATCTCGGCCAAATGAAGCCGGATCGCGGCCAAATTGGGAGGGTTAATTCGCGGAGTTCAATAGAATATAATGCCATCAAAGTTTCCGAAAAGTCATATTTCACGAAAAACGTGATGTAACTAACCCCTTGCCATTTTGGTCAATTTGGGTCATCTCTAAGAATGTACGTTTTTGGATGGCAAACGAAAGTCGGGGTTCGTACGAGTTGAAAGAGGCATATCATTCCGAAATCGGACTCGATTTACCCGAGATATTTCAATTCAAATTTCCGAAAACTTTAAATGGCCATATCTCGGCCAAATGAAGCCGGATCGCGGCCAAATTGGGAGGGTTAATTCGCGGAGTTCAATAGAATATAATGCCATCAAAGTTTCCGAAAAGTCATATTTCACGAAAAACGTGATGTAACTAACCCCTTGCCATTTTGGTCAATTTGGGTCATCTCTAAGAATGTACGTTTTTGGATGGCAAACGAAAGTCGGGGCTCGTACGAGTTGAAAGAGGCATATCATTCCGAAATCGGACTCGATTTACCCGAGATATTTCAATTAAAATTTCCGAAAACTTTAAATGGCCATATCTCGGCCAAATGAAGCCGGATCGCGGCCAAATTGGGAGGGTTAATTCGCGGAGTTCAATAGAATATAATGCCATCAAAGTTTCCGAAAAGTCATATTTCACGAAAAACGTGATGTAACTAACCCCTTGCCATTTTGGTCAATTTGGGTCATCTCTAAGAATGTACGTTTTTGGATGGCAAACGAAAGTCGGGGTTCGTACGAGTTGAAAGAGGCATATCATTCCGAAATCGGACTCGATTTACCCGAGATATTTCAATTAAAATTTCCGAAAACTTTAAATGGCCATATCTCGGCCAAATGAAGCCGGATCGCGGCCAAATTGGGAGGGTTAATTCGCGGAGTTCAATAGAATATAATGCCATCAAAGTTTCCGAAAAGTCATATTTCACGAAAAACGTGATGTAACTAACCCCTTGCCATTTTGGTCAATTTGGGTCATCTCTAAGAATGTACGTTTTTGGATGGCAAACGAAAGTCGGGGTTCGTACGAGTTGAAAGAGGCATATCATTCCGAAATCGGACTCGATTTACCCGAGATATTTCAATTAAAATTTCCGAAAACTTTAAATGGCCATATCTCGGCCAAATGAAGCCGGATCGCGGCCAAATTGGGAGGGTTAATTCGCGGAGTTCAATAGAATATAATGCCATCAAAGTTTCCGAAAAGTCATATTTCACGAAAAACGTGATGTAACTAACCCCTTGCCATTTTGGTCAATTTGGGTCATCTCTAAGAATGTACGTTTTTGGATGGCAAACGAAAGTCGGGGTTCGTACGAGTTGAAAGAGGCATATCATTCCGAAATCGGACTCGATTTACCCGAGATATTTCAATTAAAATTTCCGAAAACTTTAAATGGCCATATCTCGGCCAAATGAAGCCGGATCGCGGCCAAATTGGGAGGGTTAATTCGCGGAGTTCAATAGAATATAATGCCATCAAAGTTTCCGAAAAGTCATATTTCACGAAAAACGTGATGTAACTAACCCCTTGCCATTTTGGTCAATTTGGGTCATCTCTAAGAATGTACGTTTTTGGATGGCAAACGAAAGTCGGGGTTCGTACGAGTTGAAAGAGGCATATCATTCCGAAATCGGACTCGATTTACCCGAGATATTTCAATACGAAAATTTCCGAAAACTTTAAATGGCCATATCTCGGCCAAATGAAGCCGGATCGCGGCCAAATTGGGAGGGTTAATTCGCGGAGTTCAATAGAATATAATGCCATCAAAGTTTCCGAAAAGTCATATTTCACGAAAAACGTGATGTAACTAACCCCTTGCCATTTTGGTCAATTTGGGTCATCTCTAAGAATGTACGTTTTTGGATGGCAAACGAAAGTCGGGGTTCGTACGAGTTGAAAGAGGCATATCATTCCGAAATCGGACTCGATTTACCCGAGATATTTCAATTAAAATTTCCGAAAACTTTAAATGGCCATATCTCGGCCAAATGAAGCCGGATCGCGGCCAAATTGGGAGGGTTAATTCGCGGAGTTCAATAGAATATAATGCCATCAAAGTTTCCGAAAAGTCATATTTCACGAAAAACGTGATGTAACTAACCCCTTGCCATTTTGGTCAATTTGGGTCATCTCTAAGAATGTACGTTTTTTGGATGGCAAACGAAAGTCGGGGTTCGTACGAGTTGAAAGAGGCATATCATTCCGAAATCGGACTCGATTTACCCGAGATATTTCAATTCGAAAATTTCCGAAAACTTTAAATGGCCATATCTCGGCCAAATGAAGCCGGATCGCGGCCAAATTGGGAGGGTTAATTCGCGGAGTTCAATAGAATATAATGCCATCAATATATCTTATATATAAATAATATAAATAGGCTCAAAGCGAAGTCAAATTTGAATAAATTCCATGTGGCCCAAAAGTTTGCACAAAAAGTGCTCAATTTGGAGTTGAGTTTTGTGTTTACAAATATTTTTAATATATAATAATAATTATTCACATAAATAATAATATATGCAATATATTATTAAAATTCTTGCTTTATCAATATTCGTCTTTATGTGAATCTATATAAATATATAGTATTTGTAATTGGGTACTCACCTGTAAACTCCCACGCTTGATTGTTTTTTTATCTTCATATATCAGACGGCGGGAGGCGAACTTTTATATTAACACACATCACTGAAAGAAGAGAAAATGAGAGATGTTTATTAATAAATGAATTAATGAGAAACGCGTAGTAGAGCAATATTTATAAATACGTGTTCTATTCATTTTTTGTTCAGCTCAACATACTCACATATTTAAAAACATAAATTGTTACATTCAAAAAGATGAAGTTTTGCTAATAATACGTACCAATTTATTCAATGGCCACATTTAAACATCACATTTGATGCCGCCTCCTACGCCAAAGCACTTGCCACCGTCTCCGCCAATATTTAAATAGTCGCCTCCGTCACTGTTCAAGACGCGGCCTCCTTCATAGTTGAGGCCGCCAACGTCTGCCTCCTTTGGTCAAGCTGCTGTCTCCTCTATTGTCCAAGTCGCCTTTGCCTCCTCTAAATTTCCAGCTGTCGTCTGCTTCATAGTTGAAGCCGCCGTCTCCTCCTTTGTCGCAGCTGCCTCCTCTATGGCTGAAGTCGCCGTCTCCTCCTTAGTTGAAGCCGCCCCCTCCTTTGCTCGAGCCGCCATCTCCTCCAACGTTGAAGCGGCCGCCTCCTCCTCTTAAAGTGATGTGAATTCTATGCGACTTACTTGAATTTATGAGAATCGAGGAGGAAGGCATTAGTAATCAATACGATTTTTTTTAATTTGCAGCGCAGCTTATGTTAAACTTGGTCTTGCATATAAACATACACAATAAATGCATACATTTATTTACATATATAAATGCATACATAATATAAACATACATACAAAGCATACACACATGCATATATACAGGCAAACATACGTAAATTCGTACATACATTCATACAAACTTACGTTTATAAATAACAACATTTATACATAATGCACACGTGCGAACACACTTACATGCGTACACTCAATCGTACACACATATATAAATACACAGAAACTTATCTACATACTTACATATAATCATTTATATATATTTATTAACCATATATACTTTTATACGCATATATATGTACAACCAAGAAGACGCACATATATATATACAAACACTCGGCCAAATGAAGCCGGATCGCGGCCAAATTGGGAGGGTTAATTCGCGGAGTTCAATAGAATATAATGCCATCAAAGTTTCCGAAAAGTCATATTTCACGAAAAACGTGATGTAACTAACCCCTTGCCATTTTGGTCAATTTGGGTCATCTCTAAGAATGTACGTTTTTGGATGGCAAACGAAAGTCGGGGCTCGTACGAGTTGAAAAAAGGCATATCATTCCGAAATCGGACTCGATTTACCCGAGATATTTAAATTAAAATTTCCGAAAACTTTAAATGGCCATATCTCGGCCAAATGAAGCCGGATCGCGGCCAAATTGGGAGGGTTAATTCGCGGAGTTCAATAGAATATAATGCCATCAAAGTTTCCGAAAAGTCATAATTCACGAAAAACGTGATGTAACTAACCCCTTGCCATTTTGGTCAATTTGGGTCATCTCTAAGAATGTACGTTTTTGGATGTCAAACGAAAGTCGGGGTCCGTACGAGTAGAAAGAGGCATATCATTCCGAAATCGGACTCGATTTACCCGAGATATTTCAATACGAAAATTTCCGAAAACTTTAAATGGCCATATCTCGGCCAAATGAAGCCTAATCGCGGCCAAATTGGGAGGGTTAATTCACGGAGTTCAATAGAATATAATGCCATCAAAGTTTCCGAAAAGTCATATTTCACGAAAAACGTGATGTAACTAACCCCTTGCCATTTTGGTCAATTTGGGTCATCTCTAAGAATGTACGTTTTTGGATGGCAAACGGAAGTCGGGGCTCGTACGAGTTGAAAGAGGCATATCATTCCGAAATCGGACTCGATTTACCCGAGATATTTCAATTCGAAAATTTCCTAAATCTTTAAATGGCCATATCTCGGCCAAATGAAGCCGGATCGAGGCCAAATTGGGAGGGTTAATTCGCGGAGTTCAATAGAATATAATGCCATCAAAGTTTCCGAAAAGTCATATTTCACGAAAAACATGATGTAACTAACCCCTTGCCATTTTGGTCAATTTGGGTCATCTCTAAGAATGTACGTTTTTTGATGGCAAACGGAAGTCGGGGTTCGTACGAGTTGAAAGAGGCATATCATTCCGAAATCGGACTCGATTTACCCGAGATATTTCAATACGAAAATTTCCGAAAACTTTAAATGGCCATATCTCGGCCAAATGAAGCCGGATCGCGGCCAAATTGGGAGAGTTAATTCGCGGAGTTCAATAGAATATAATGCCATCAAAATTTCCGAAAAGTCATATTTCACGAAAAACGTGATGTAACTAACCCCTTGCCATTTTGGTCAATTTGGGTCATCTCTAAGAATGTACGTTTTTGGATGTCAAACGAAAGTCGGGGTCCGTACGAGTAGAAAGAGGTACATCACTCCGAATTCGGACTCGATTTACCCGAGATATTTCAATTCGAAAATTTCCAAAAACTTTAAATGACCATATCTCGGCCAAATGAAGCCGGATCGCGGCCAAATTGGGAGGGTTAATTCGCGTAGTTCAATAGAATATAATGCCATCAAAGTTTCCGAAAAGTTATATTTCACGAAAAACGTGATGTAACTAACCCCTTGCCATTTTGGTCAATTTGGGTCATCTCTAAGAATGTACGTTTTTGGATGGCAAACGAAAGTCGGGGTCCGTACGAGTTGAAAGAGGCATATCATTCCGATATCGGACTCGATTTACCCGAGATATATCAATTCGAAAATTTCCGAAAACTTTAAATGGCCATATCTCGGCCAAATGAAGCCGGATCGCGGCCAAATTGGGAGGGTTAATTCGCGGAGTTCAATAGAATATAATGCCATCAAAGTTTCCGAAAAGTCATATTTCACGAAAAACGTGATGTAACTAACCCCTTGCCATTTTGGTCAATTTGGGTCATCTCTAAGAATGTACGTTTTTGGATGGCAAACGAAAGTCGGGTCCGTACGAGTAGAAAGAGGTACATCACACCGAATTCGGACTGTATTTACCCGAGATATATCAATTTGAAAATTTCCGAAAACTTTAAATGGCCAAGATTAGCATTTTCTTAACTCGAGCATTCTACAGCGATTGCGGTCCTAGAGCCTATTGCTATGCGCCCAACATGTGCGCCTGTCGGCACAAACATTATCACTACGCCTTCAACGGGATATGCATCTAGGATTACCGAACTAGAGTTAATATATAATAGGATATAATAGGGCTGTTTTAAGCCCTTTTTGGCACGAATTTGAATTAAGTTGCAGTTTGTTAAACAATATCTAAAATGAAAAGTATCTCTTTTTCGTAATATGCGCATATCAGTTAAAGCTCTGTTAAAACGCAAATGCTCACATTTACTGTACAGCGCAATAACAGGCAGAGAGTGGGTAAGTGAGAAAGAGAGCGTGAGAGCAAGCACGCTTTTCCGTTTTGGCGGCTGTGTAATTAAATATTTAAAGGCGAATTCGTTATTGTTTATAAATTTTGTTTACAGTTGCCAAAGTTTGTTGCCTTATTTTTGGCAATTGATTTAGTTTTTTAATTAGTTGGTCATTTAATGCGCTGCTTTTCAAATACTCCGTCGCTCTGCAAAACCCAAGTGCGTACGTGTGGTCCAGTGGCGGCGCGTATAAAATATACGACGTTCAATTTTAAAAGGGGTTAAACTGAACCCCCCACGCCATAGCCATGCCATTGTCCAAGCAACCAGTTTAAGGCGGCCGAAAACACCCCTTTTACTCAAAAGAAAAAGCGCCTGATAAGCTCTTGTTTTACATACACACACATACGTATGAATACTGAGTATATAAATGTGCGCTAATTTGTGTCTTAAGTTAGCGTAGGGTATTCGAATTTTAATAATGTGTCTTGCTGGCTAGATAAAGAAAGAGCGATCAGCATGTTGACGGCGAGGGCAGCAGTAATGACAAGCGCGTGTGGCGTGTTTTTATTTATTCTTGTTGGGGCAGGGGCTTGCTCAGTTCTGCCGCTGTAGACGTCACCGACAGCAGCAGCGCAGAGGCAGCGACAGAGGCAGCAACTTTCGTTCTCCAATGGTTGGGCCTCTGCCGCTCGCAGCAGTGTCGGCCGCATTCAGTTGGAGTTGAGCCTTCAGCTGGTGCAGTTCGCTTTCCTTCTCCCTCTACGCTCATATTGTTTGTGCAACTCTTGCTAAATTTTTAAAGTAATTTGCAATTTTAAGCAAGTTTAAATCAAGTGCATTTATAAGGAATAATGGGTCAAATCAAGGTAAATACCAAACACAACCATACGTGCATACAAATATAGCTTAATGTTACTTTATGGAAACAGCATACACATAACATATTACCATGTGTGTGTGTGTGTGTGATTATATATATATATACCTAAGTATATGTGTGTGTATATGTAAGCTACCTGTTATCCTTTGACAAGTTGGCAACTCTGTTATAAGTTAAGCGTGGGAAAATTTATAACATCATATTTTGAATGATTAGAAACTTCTGCTTCTGTGTGGCTGCGTGTGTGTGTGTGCGTGTGTGTATGTTGGCGTGCCTATGTCTGTACTTAATGTTATGTAAGAATAGAGAAACAGTAAAATTGCCAGTAAAATGCATTAAATAATTAACAATGACATTGAGACGGAAGGCAGATTCGTTTTAGCGTCCGTGGCGTGTCAATCTCTATTTGTCTCATTGATTATCACGATTTAAGTGATTATTAACAAAACGTTTATACACACATACTAACATACATATCTTTTTTTTTTTATCGAATATGTATTAAAACTTGAAGTAGGCGTAGCTGCTGCGCAGTTTGCACAGCACGCACGTCAGCCGAAAAACTTGAACAATAAGAACCGCAAATAAGATGTGTGTGTGTGCGTGTGTGTGTTAGTATATGTGTTAACAAAAACAATTAACCAAGCAATTGTGTGAATGCAGAAAACCGGTTAATTCATTAACCGTTGTCCAACAACAAACATGAGTACTTTTCATCTAGTTTTAACAACAAAATAAGTTATAAATAAATTTACGGTGAATGAGCATCAATACGCGCGGGCGGCGCGTGTGGTGGGTAGTCGGCAGTCAGCGATGGGCGTGTGTCACGACACAAACACGAAGTCTAATTGGAAAGCGTGTTGAATACAAATTAAAACAGGTGCAACAACAAAAGCAATTAACGTCTGTGTTTGACATTCGGTTTAAAGTAAAAATAAATTAAATTTTTTTCCAAATGTTTTTTTCATAAAGTGTTAACCTTTTTTTTAATTATTATTTGACATGCTTTCTATTTGTAAATTTAATTATAAACTAGTATTTTTTTTATATATTAAAAATACCGTTCATTCTCGCACGAATTGATAATTTTAAACTCCAGTCGTGTTGAATTCACGCCCAATCGAGACACGCGCCCATCTCTAATGGCCATAACATAGCCGATGTGCTGATATTGCCGTCGTCGTAGACCTTATCAAACGCCTTCACGGCGTGGGGGCTGCCCGTGTGCGTGTATGGAAAAATTCTTCAAACTTTTTATAATTTTGATAAGCTTCAGGTATTAATTATAGACTTTTTGCACTTAACTACTGCCTCAAATGCAAAAACGCATTTATCTTTATTTTATTTATTTTTTTTGTAATCTATTTTGCCAGAAAGCTTCATCGGCATTGAGCAAATTGTTTGTGTATGGCGCCTTAAAGTACGGACAGCCCAGCAATTCGATCTTGGCCAATACGGGCAACGGTTATGCCAATTTCTGGTGCCGTGCGACAACGACGCAGAAGCTGCCGCTGGTGATTGCCACGCGGTACAACATTCCGTTCTTGCTCAACAAGCCCGGCGTTGGATATTATGTAACCGGCGAGATCTACGAGGTATGTGCACATAAATACATATATACACACTTGAATCAGTTAAATACATAATCTTCGTAACAGGTGGATGATCGCATGCTCAACTCGCTGGATAATCTGGAGGATTGCCAGGACATATACACGCGCGAGATGCAGGACATGAACATTGGCGTGGGCGAGGGGTAAGTCGAATGCCGCCGCCAGCATTACGTCATTTGTGTATTTGATTTTATTTATAAACTCTAAACTCTTGCGCTTGCAGCACCGTTCCCTGCTGGGTCTATCTGCTGCAGAAATACCCGGAGAAGCTGCTGTCGCTGCCATATTTGTCCGGCTATGAGAATAGCTCCACACATCCCTATATAATGCGCCATCGTCGCACACACAAGCATCCGGCACAGGATGATCTCAGCTATGAAACAGCTCAAAACTAAATTGTGTTCGAAAAGGCGTGGCCAATTATTACTATATATATATATAACTACCGGTAGTTGCATTTGTAGCACGTATACAGACTTAAAAACCATTAATATGTACACGCATTTAGACGCAGGTGTACATAATATTAACTGATATATACACATATTATATGCGTATTCTAGTTTATAGCGAACGTAGTTTGTAATTTTATAAGTTTCGAGAGAAAATAAAAGAAATTCGAGTCAACTATATATAAAACGTAACTCACAACGTAAATAAACGCATGTAAAGTAAACTTTTCATATTTGCCAAGTGTCAACAGGTGTTGCCTTAATTATATAAATATTTATTTTTGTTTTTGTGAAATGTTTTTTAAGCGTGCAGCTGCTCTGTTAAGTGTGGAGCAGCACTGTTAAGTTAACAGCTGCGCTTATCTAGTCTGTTCTGTTGCCTTTTCAAGCGAATGGCATTTTGATAAGCCGTATTGAACCAAAAAACTATTTCAATGGCAATTTTATATGTATATTGTTAAATGCTGAAAATGTCGCAAACGCTCAAAAGGGTTTTCGTGTATGGCACATTGAAGAGCGGCGAGCCGAACCATCATTGGCTGACTACCAAAGCAAATGGCCTCGCCCGCTTTTTGGCCAAGGGCACGACGGTTAACAGGTTTCCACTGGTGATCGGCACACGGTACAACATTCCATTTTTGCTGGACAAGCAGGGTGTGGGCCACAATGTCCAGGGCGAGATCTACGAAGTGGATGACACAATGCTCTCAAATCTGGATGTGCTGGAGGATTACCCCCGCTACTATGATCGCGAGCCGCAAACCATTTTGACGGATCAAAACGAGTGAGTTAGCCGAGGGGGCGCAGCAGTTGTGGTCGAATAATAGTTGGCTCTTTGTTCAAAATAGGAAATTGGAGTGCTGGCTATATCTGATACGCAGCTATCCGGATGCGATGCTGTCGAAGCCGTTGCTCAGCTCATACCATAACACGCCGCAGCTGTCGTACAGTGAGAAGTCAGTGCGAGATCCAAAAATAGCGGCCAAAGATGATTTGTCCTATTGAACTTTGCATAAATCTTTGCAGCTACGCGGATAGCACGCCACAAGATCTCTTCACGGACGAGCTGAACTGACCTCGGGATTGGCTTACACAAAGAAAGTATACAATTTACTAGAAAGGATTTCAACGCATGGCTATTATTCATACTCTCTCTCTCTATTACATTGATTCCATAATTCAAAAATGCAAACGAAATGAACAATATTTGTTTCCGGGGGGGGTATGGGTAAAAATCGAAAAGCCTAGAAAAATGTTTACAATTATTATGTATATATGCATACAGAGAAAAGAACTCGTTATAAATTGTTTAGCTGAATCTCGCATCCAGGTCTCGCACGCGCTTCTAGCTGGCGACCCGACCTGGCGTCTAGCTCCAGTGTGTGGCAACTGTATAGTGTAGCACATAAGATGAATACGGTAAATTGTTCTTTTGTTTGTTTGTGGCGTCGGCATCGGCATCGGTGGCGTCAACAACAATGGGCGTGGCCTAGCTGTCGGCCTCATCGTCGAGCGACTGGAATCGATTGGTGGCCGCAACGGGCGCAGCGGCTGCCTCCTGCACTCGTTGATAGCGACCACCGTGACGTACTTCTTCGAAGGCGGGTTCATTTTTCTTTTTGCGCTGTTCCTCCGGTCGGGCTGCATTGAGCGTTGGGAAGAACTCGGTATTGGTGATATCTGGCGCCGTGCGACGCGCACGCATGCCGCTGCCACCGCCGCCGCTGCCCATCCCGCTGCCGGCTAGCTGCAATTCAATACAAATGGAAGGGTTGGTGGAATGGGCGTCGGGCGCAAAGTCCAAAATTAAATAAATATCAGACGATCGTCAATGAATTGCAATACGATATAATACTCACGCCAGCACGTAACGCGGGTGAAATATACATTTTCGACGCTGACTTGTTGTCCGTCTCCACCGGCACCGGTATTTGAGTCACCTCCTCGGCAGGTATTAGCTTTTTCCATGGACCATAACCGATCCGCTTGCCGTTGGGATCCACATTTCCATAGCCGTCGCTGTCCTCATCATCCTCGTCGTATACATCATCGGACTGATGATGATGATGATGTTGTTGTTGTTGTTGATGCTGCTGCTGCTGCTGCTGCTGGTGTTGCCTATCGGTGATGGTGAGCTGGCCAATTTTGAGGCCGCTGTAATCCTTGCGCTGCTCCTGCTCAAACTCTTTCCACTCCTCTTCGACGACCTTCTTGAGAAAGCAACAAAGAAAACGTTGAAAATGCGCTGGGAAAACTGGCTGCTAACTCTCACCTCGACCACGGGCTCCGGCGCTTTGATGTTGGTCTCGTTTTCGCCGCCTTCTGCCACGCCGCCAGCCAATGCTGTCGCGACATCAGGTTTTTTGGGTTTGACAGCATTGGCCGCTACCTCACGCTTCGTGCACTCCTCTAGGTTCTTCACTAGCTCATCGGCTGTCACAAATTTGCTCTTGGTCTTGGACTTCTTCTTGTCCTTTTTCGCAAAAAAATCGTCTAATTCGGCCATGCTTGCAATAATTTTCGCAATTCCCTGTTCCAAATTATAATGAAATCCAATCGCACTCGCGTGAGGTGGTATGTAAAAATAAATCGCTATCGATAGTTTCTATCGATGATTGAGCCACACGTGGTCAAAGTTTGCTGGACACACGTTTTTCCCTGTAGTTCATAAAGACAATGCATTAACTTGTCTATTTTATTTTTGCTTATTGTTTGCAGCTTATTAATTTATTGCGTTCAGCATTGCAGTGCCTTTGTATGCAAACGCTGAGTGAAACGATAATTTTCGATAGTCTAAAGTTACGGTGTCTATGTGTGCATTTTTACGCTGAAAAGTGATTTAATTTAAAAGTATTAAGCTATTTTTTTTTGAAAAATTTCAATAATTTCTATAAGAAAATAATATTTGTAGATAAAATTGACATATCGATACGAAAAACGTTCAAACCTGAAAGTTGTTGAAATATGCACGAGGTGGCAACACTGGCTAATTAAATATGCGCTGCGGTTATCGACGGTTGGCCACTTGGCGGTTTAATTAAAACAGTTTCATTTGTTAATTTTGCGACTTTTACGTTATTTGCATATTTTTTGCATAATTTAAGCTTGTGTAGGGGATTTTTGGTATTTATTGATTTGCCTGGCATAATTCGCAATGTTTGGCAATAAAACTCTATAATATTCATCAGATATTCATAATTGCATAACGAAATAAATGAAAAGAAAAACAAAAATCGCGAATGCTGATATTGTGCAATAAACAAATGGCAAAACAGCAAAACAAAACAAATTGTATTGGATTTGCAAAAGATTAATTAGCTCAGCAAACGCCACAAATGCCATGATTAATTGATGCATGCACATAAATAGATGAACATGAAGATGCATTAACTAACGCTTGAAAAATAAATGTTTGCAAAATATGTTTGCTGTTCAGAGTGAACCATTTAAGTGATGCGAAAACCAACAACAAAGCCGGAGCCGTAACAAAACTTCCTTTTTGAACGCAACCAAATTGGTCAAAGTTCCGCCGAATTTGCCAAGCAAATGAGCGAGAGCCTATTTAGATACATATTTATTGCTGCAGCTGGCTTGCAGGTGCCGTCAAACACAGCTTGCCACATCCCGACCGAATAATGCCCAACCAGTTAATAAATATCTAGACTTCAGAAAAAAAAAAAAAAAACGAAACCCCAAAAGCCGTTTCATTCATATTGACAAGCGCCCGGCCAGACGGGGCTCAGTCTTCTCTTGAACGCCGCACAGCGCACAACGTGCTCCAAGCTCCAAGCTCCAAGCTTCCAGCTATTTGTTTGGCTCCAAGATCGAACGCTCAGATCGTCAATCTTCGTGTGCTCGTGGCATAATTTTGATAGTGCTTTTTATCATATAACAAAAATTGGTGCATATAACGTGTTTGGTTTTACTTGGAACAATTTGCATTAATTAACCGCACTGCAAAAGGTAATTAAAGCCGAAAATGCGCCCAACACCTTGTGTTTTTAAAAATATATGCGAAACACTTAAAAGTCATCTCCATTTATTTTTATAAGTACATTTGCTTTGCGACCTTTAGCCAAAATATTTTATTTGCTTTTTTAATTGTCTTGCGTTCGCGTAATTAGCTTAAAAACAAAATAAAACAAAAAACAAAAAATATGCTTTAAACAATTTGAAACATTTTGGTCGCTATTAGCTGGCCAGCGGAGCGTTTAATTGGAAATAATGTCTATTATTAATTATTGCGCTAAGCGTTTACCTTTGCCACATCAAAGCGCTGCCTCGCTGTGGGTCACGGGTCATGCCAGGGTCGGGGTCAGGTCCGATCTGATTTGATGCTACCGTTCAAACATTTCCATCTGGTTTTCTAGTTCCCTTGAATTAATTAACTGTGAATTGGGTTTTTATTTTTTTTCTTCAAATTTATGGTGTCTTTGAGCTCTGCTTTACGTCTAGAGAAGCTTCGCCGTATTTTTATGTCAAAGCTTAAGCGATTTCTAAGCGCATATATTATTTTGAAAAAAACTTGAGTTGCTTTTAATTGCCAATCTTTAATTGTACAACTTTGTCAAGCACAGCCTTTGAGTGCGAAGTGCTCAATTAATATGTAAGCGATTTATTGGATAATTATATTATATTATATAAACATATATTAACAATTAATTTTTGAATATATTTCTATGAAATGACAGGGTATTTGCTGCGCGATTTCTCTCAACTCTATTAGCTCTTTTTTGTTTGTTTTTTTATTTTACCCATTTTGTGGGCATTATAATTTTGTCGCAACATTTGTGGCGCATAAAGCCGGATCGGATCTGTAGATGTTCTAGGAAAGATTAGTCAAAAGTTAAGCACGTTGCATTTTTTCGATATATTTTGAGTAAATTTGGCATGTAAGAGTTCTGCCCTGCTTCATGCAAACTCCTCTTGACATATGTGTAGTTCACAATAGGAAGAAACGATCTACAAATCAGTTTTCTATGGGAAAGTATTATGCTTTCCCAGACATTTTCAACGAAATATGCAATTTTTTTTTTGTTATTTGTAATTATTAATATATTATTCCTTTGCCCTTAAGCCAAGTGTCTGTAAGGGTATTAAATCTTCGACGCGCCGAGGCTAGCCGTCCTTTTTTATTTAGTTTTTGTTTTTGCGTTTTGATCCATTTCGGTCAACTCGGCGTATCTCAGAAATTAATTATATTCGTTTCTCTTTCGCTTGTGTGTCAATGGCAATCGCTACAAACCTATTTACATATTGGAGGCTATTGGTTATTATTTATTAATTTATTTTCTTTACCCATTAACTTCATGGCTTGATTTGCCCCCTAAAGGGATTTCAGGCAAGTGGCGACTCTTAAGCTTAAAGTTGCGTTCGATTTCATGGCTTAAAAGCAAATGGAGTTTGGTTGTTTTTTTTTTTGTTTTGGTTTGTTTTTTCTTAACGATCTCACACACTTTTGGCAAGATGTTGCCATAACTGGTATACCCTATAAGAGGGGCAGATGCACAGCGCATTGAGTTCAAGCGCATTTGAACTTTTAGACATTTAGTTTTTGTTAACTGCACTTTGTATTACTTTAGTTTTTTCTCCAATTCCAATCGTACATTGATCATTGTTCTAGGCGTAGTTACATTAACTAGCCTATCATCATTGCAAAATGTAAACAACGCCTTTTTCTCAGATTGTTTCGCATTTGAGATGCTTAAGTAATATTATAAGTAACTAATCAAACCGGTTTAAAAAAAAAAACGAACACACACACACACGCACGGGCTTATTAAAGCTGTGTCATTTTTTTAAATAAAGCCTGTTGTTGTCCATAGTTACCATGCTGAACTGTGTCATCCAAGTGGGGGACTTGGATTTGGCCAACAGCTCATAAATGTTTGACTATGCATATTTGATTAGAAGCAACGGCAACTGAGCTAGACAACATTTAGAAATACCCTACAAATTCATCAGCATCAACTAAATCAGGCAACAACAAACAGCTAACATATGTATCTTTATTCCAACATTTATTAACTTTGAGTACAAATCAAATATTAGAAAACAAGATTTTTCGTAATATTTATTTATATTTTTCTTAAATCACAAAATGCCAAAAAACTAAGTTTCAGTACCAAGAATACTTTAATTTCTTTTTAATTTTGTTCTCTAGAATTCTCAACTATTTACTTTTCTAATTTTGTGTCAAGAACAAGTTGAATTTTTGTGTTTTTTTTTTTGCTCAAACGTTTGCGAAATATAGATTTTATGAAGACCTCGCCAGAAACTGGCTCTTGCAAATTATGGCCTAAACGATGCTAATAATGTATGTACATATGTATATGTATGTATGCATACGTTGCATGTTATGGTTGTCAAGTTTGAAGCTCTTAAAAATATTATATTGCATGCCACAGTGCGCAAGTTCGTTGCCTAAGTCATCCGTTTGCCCTCTACAGTTGAAAATGTTCAGTTTCAGTTTCAGTTTTAGTTTTTGGTTTCAATTTCAGTTTCGCCTCGCCTCGACTTCTTTGGCATTTTCCATGCACGAGTGTGCGTGTGTGTGTTATGCTTATGATTTCTGTTTTCCGCTTTGCATAGACTTCGCAGATCTGATGCCGTCTCGTTGAATTGGAACTGTCTTAAGGCTTGCATAAGTTGCACGCGAGTTTTTTCTTGTTTATTTCTGAATGTTGTTGTTGTTGTGTTTTGTGTATAGACAATGTGACGTATTGAGCAGAAGCGTTTTAATTGCCAATAAATATGGAAATGAGGCAATTGCCTTAAATGTTAACTAAAAATTAAGAGACAGGCGTGAAGTGTGCATATCCACTGACAGACAGACTGCAGTTGCAGTTAGTCAAGTTTACAAGCTGCCAACAGTAGTTGTAGTACGAGTATTAACACGATTTCTAGTTCAAGGTACAGACTATATACACATATACAATACAATTTGTTGTATTGCCTTGTCATGCTGTGTGCTTTCTCACAGTGTGGGCCAGGCTTTCCTTAAACGCTCAACTGGGTAAACAGTTGTTTTTCTTTATTTTCTGCTTAGACAATTACTAGGTATACATATATGTGTCTCATTTATGGTAAATAGGTCGGGTGACAAAAGCCGAGATGCCAAAAAACTCGTTCAGTGTTGCATGAAATGTGCGATTTAGCCAAAAAGAGGGCAGCACGACCAGCAGATGCCCTATATAAACAAGATGTGCACGCGTTTCAGTCGATAGAGAAATAAGGGAGAGAGAGAGAGAGAGAGAGATCGATCACACGCTATAAAAAGACTGTATGCATATAATGTGCGGGTGCAGCAGACTAAGCTCTTTTCTGAAAGCAGTCTGGCAACGCGTTCTTCCAAATAACAGTGTGTGCCAATTAAAGTGCATTTTTCCAATCTGGCAGCACCGTTCGAAATATTTAATTAAATCATATTAAAAACATGCACTAGCAACAAATTGATTGATTACTTTGACGCGTTACAAGCTCAAAATAAATAAACATAAATTAATTATAGTAGCTCAAGCTTCTATAATGCTGATTTCTAAAACTTTCCATGCACATTAACTCTTAAAGCAAGATGTGCTTGTTTATGCGTTCAGTCCAAATTTATGCCGAATCCGCTCGCGCAACTAGTCAAGCATACCCCTTCGGTTTTAGTTTTAGCTGGGTAGCTTTTCAAATTGAGGCCGTTTAGAAATGTCACGCTGCGGCTGCGGCCAAAGAGCAAGGCACTTTTACTAACACAAAAGTGGCACGACTTTTGGCTTGGCTATGCCACAATATGCACAAGATTTGGCCAAGTGTAACGTGGACAATCCCAAACCCAAGCCCAAACTCATATTCAACAGCCAGCGCCAATCTCTGATTTTGCAATTTGCAGGCGATTGCAGACGGCTATCAAAAGTTGCCAGCATGGCTTGTGGCACGCTGCATGCTGCGTGTGCTGCTGCTGCTGCTGCTTCGTCGGAGTTGTTGTTGTTGTTGGAGCTGAAGCTTGCAACACTCTTTCATAAAAACAAACAGCAGACACGTTAGACGAGCTGGTGGTCTGGTCTCCTGGCGCGCTCGTATTATTGCAACGGCTTCTGCCAAATGGTCGCCGGAGTTGCTGCTCCATGTGGTTGTTGTTGTTAGCATTGTATTACTATTAAACCAATCAGCGAGCCGTCCAGACATTCGCTCCCCGTCCCCCCTCTTGGCCGCATTGCGTAACCGACAGCCAACTAAAATGCAAAGAAATGCGAAATCGACGCCGCGCACCAAGTCCAACTCAATTCAATCCATTTAGAAAGAAACCCGTTCCCAGCGTTTTCAGAATTAGCCCAGTTTATGGTTGCGACACTTGCGGTTGCCGTTGCCGTTTTTCTTGGCTGGCTGCCCGGAATGTGGTCTGTGTAATGTGCCCGGTTAATGCTTTCGATTTCCATTCCTGGCTTTTGCAGCACCCAAGATGGCTGATCTATCGCCCGTGCAGGAATATTATAAGGACAAGACCGTGTTCATAACCGGTGCATCCGGTTTCATGGGCAAGGTGCTGCTGGAGAAGCTGCTCTATTCGTGCCACTCGCTCAAGGAGGTGATCATCATTTGCCGTCCCAAGCGCGGCAAGACGCCCGAGGCGCGTCTCGAGGATATGTTCAAGCTGCCCATTTTCCAACGCATCAAGGACGAACGGCCGCACATGCTCAAGAAGGTGACCATCTACCAGGGCGATGTGACCTACGATCGTAAGTTTTGCCACTTGAAACAATTCTCCCGCAAGTCTCCAACTGTCTCTCTGCCTTGTTTGCAGTGCTGGGCTTGAGCGGCGACAGCCTGAAGCATGTGGTGGAGAACACGAACATAGTGTTCCACATGGCCGCCACTCTGAAGCTGGAGGGTAATCTGCGGGACGCCATTGACATGAACCTGTTGGGCACAAAGCGTGCTCTGAACGTGGCCAAGGATATGAAACAGTTGGAGGCATTCGTTCATCTGTCGACGGCATTTTGCAATTGCGATCAGGAGGTCATGTACGAGAAGGTCTATGAGTTCCCACACAAGCCCGAGGATCTGATGCGCCTGGCCGAATGGATGGATGTGAAAACATTGGATGCCATTACGCCCGATCTATTGAAGCCCCACCCCAATACCTATACCTATTCGAAGCGTCTCGCCGAGCTGCTGGTGCGCGACCATTACGAAACGATGCCGGTCATCATAGCCCGTCCCAGCATCGGTAAGCCATCTCCATGTCTCTCCATATATATATATATAAATATTCGTGT
The DNA here is from genome assembly GCA_018903485.1 of Drosophila littoralis. NCBI lineage: Eukaryota > Metazoa > Arthropoda > Insecta > Diptera > Drosophilidae > Drosophila > Drosophila littoralis. The sequence goes on along the minus strand of JAEIGF010000124.1, from coordinate 6,577,487 downwards.
GCCTAATAACTGTGGGGCTTTCAGCTGGTGAGGCACGTCGCCTTAAGCTTGGTTGCTTGTTTCCTTAATCATCTCTTTAATTTTAATCATATTTTACGTATATTTTTTAATATTTTTATTGCTGGCTTCCCGCCCTGCCGGCTATAAAAGTCGCTTGGCACTCGCTTGGCAAAAAAACAAAAAACCATGCAATTAATTTGTCTTGGCTTTTCCTTGCAACCAGCTGCAGCAATCCGTTTTCTGGTCGCACTCGGGGCTCTAGCTCTTAACTCATTCTACAGACTTTACGACTCTAGGCAAATGGCAATTGAAATTTTTCGTATACAAATGGGGGTAAAAACCTGATCCTACGGCTGCAATGCGCATTTTTTCAATTAGATGGGACGGCAAAAGTGTGTTTGTAATTGAGCAAACGGTTAACTTCAGATAATTGACCTTTTTGTTGACCCCACTGAATTTACCTAACGGCAGTTAGTCCGGGAAAAATACTCAAAAATATTAAAAAAATATATATTTGTGCGGACTATTAACTGTAATTTCATATTTTATAGTTGTAAATTACCCAAACGATGGGCATAAAAAGGCTCTGAAACACATCGTTAAGGCAGTTAATTTCTATATAATTTTAAGTTTTAAAAAAAAGCTATTTTTGATCAGATATTATATACATGTATTTTTTTTTAGCGAAAAATGCCAATTTTTTTTTTAAATTTATTAGACGGGAGTATAGAAATTAGATGGTTTTCGCAAAGATATATGTATGTCTGTAGATTAATGCCGAATTCAGTGTATACATATTGCATATCCCATTTTTTTGTAGGACAGTGTAAGCTGGGTTAATAGAAATAACTTAAAACTTAGTATTAGAAGTCCGCATATTATAATATAATATTTAGCATACGCTCAGTTAAATGCAATCTGAGCTCAAATCCTCAATTTGTGGGCATACAAAATGTGCGAAATGTGTGTTGCACAGTGTATTTGAGTAAAGCGCGACCCGCTTTCAATGACAATCTAACTGTTTAAATATTGATTAATTGATTGATGACTTTGTCAGCGTAAAGTTCGCAAAGTTCAAATCTTTTAGCGCGGCTCTTTAAAATGGGATTGGCAACTGGTCGCGTGAAGTTGCCTAATTGAAAGCCGCACATTTCGACTGCGGGGTGGGTGTGGCACAAGTTTTGGTTAAGTTAAAAGCGCCTCTTTTTTTTGCCGTCTGCTAATTGATAGTTTTGGATGCTTTACCTTACCTTAGGTGTTCGTCTTTAAACTGTGTATCCGTGGCACGTTTGTATATTTTGTGTTTGTATGTCAGAGCCATAATTCCTAAGCCGCTAAGCACATGAATTAGTCCAAATACAACAACACTGAAAACAACAACAACACAGAAAAAGAGTGTGCAAAAGTGTGTTAAGTACTCGAGAGACGGGGGTTTTTGTACACACTGGCAGCACTCAAGCGAGATGGGAGGCTGGCTCAGCGGACAGCTTAATAGTCTGGCAAGGCTTTCGATACAATGTATAATCAATCGATAGTAGTCAACAAATTAACTGTAATCAGCTGGCAAAGGGCTTGCCAGACGTTGTAATGTAACGTCCCGTTGTAATGTAAACAGCATTTTATTTTTAAACATTTAACGAGCTGTCAATGTGTACAAGCCCGCCCAGGAAAACAACAACAAACAATGGTAACTGGCAATAATCATAAACGTCAGCGCTTTAGCCAAATACTTGTACAAAGATCTCTGTCTACATCTTTCAAAACTGCTTGTAATCCAACAAACATAATACACACATGCACATAAACTGTAAGAAATCGTCGTCGTTGTCGTCGTCATTGACCAACAAGTTCAATGAGCATGAAATTAAAGACGGCATTGCAATTGAAACTGAAGCTTATAAATAATGCTAAACAATAGACACGCCCCAACAGCTCCCCGCCTCTTGCCTCTAGATCCAAGCTAAGCACCTGCAATTAAACGAGTTGCAAAGCTCAACCGCCAAATATCCTCTGCCTTTTCGCCCAGCGGAAACTCCTACACGCTCAATAAACCTACGCCCATGCCCACGCCTACGGCTTCGCATTACTTCCCTTGCTGCTGCTGCTCTTAGAGATCTGGAACTGCTCTGAGAGATATGGAACTGTGTACTGAACGACTCTCCTGCAGTTTCACCGTCGGCTTATGAGCCTGTGCCCGGCTGGGTGGATAATCTAAATGGACCCACTGGCCTGATGGTGGGCGCTGGCAAGGGCGTCATTAGATCCATGCTCATCGATACGCGCCACAAATCCGAGGTCATACCGGTGGATTATGCAATCAATGGCCTTTGCGTCATACCGTATCAGTTTGCAATGGAACAGCGACCGGTGGATGTGCCCGTTTATAATATCACGTGCGCCGATCATCGCAAGATGCAATGGGGCGAGGTGATTGAGATGAGCAAAAAGATTGGCTATCAGTATCCAATGGAGGCGGGTCTCTGGTATCCGGATGGCTGCATAACCACCAATAGATTCCATCACAATATCAATGTGCTGCTCTTCCACTGGCTGCCCGCCTATGTCATCGATTTTATGCTCTTCATTTTGGGCCAGAAGCGTTTGTAAGTTTGGCTTTATTTTGCTCTATTCGGATTCGGGCAATGCCCTACAGTTCCTTCTTCAATCCCAAATCCCCGCACCCTTAAAACCGCTTAGTATGATACGTGTACAGAATCGCATCTCTGTCGGCTTGGAGGTGCTGCAGTTCTTCACCATGCGCGCCTGGTACTTCAAGTCGGATGCCTACGCCTCGCTCTGGAGCATGCTGACAGAAGCGGACAGGAAAAAGTAAGGACACACAGTTCCGTTTTTATTTAAGAGTTTGACTGACTGTCACACACCAAACAGCTTTAACATGGACATGGATCCCGTCGAGACCATACCCATGTACATTGAGTCCTGCGTTCAGGGCGGCCGTCAGTATCTGATGAAGGAGTCGCCCGATTCGCTGCCCCGTGCTCGTCGCCAGCTCATGCTGTAATGCCAAAAAAAAAACCAAATAACCCGCTCTCCGTTTATTTATTTACCAAACACTTTCCCCCTCAACCCTATATTATAGGATGTATCTGTTGGATCGTGCGTGCAAGACGATTATCGTTGGTTTCCTGGGTTACTGGATGTTCGGCTTGGTCTCACGCCTTGTGGGCGTTTGAAGGAATAGAGAGAAAAACAGAGTGGGAGATAGAAATGGGGAGCATATAACCAAAACATTTGCGCGCTTTATCAATTTTGCTTAGGTTCGCTTTTTTCTGGGGTACAAAACGTTTTTTCGCATATTTGCTTTTTAGCTTTAAGTCAAGTGATTTGATGAAATGCAATAAAACGGTTCGAAAACTTAAAATGTGTACGTGTTCGAGTGTTAAGAATTAATGCACAAGTGCTCAAAGGACTACGACAGAAGCCAAAAAAGAAAACAATGCACTCACAGTTAACACACACACACACAATACAATACACACAGAAAGACGATATCAAAATCTAGGTTTCAACCGGATTTCAATAAGGGTTGAAACTCGAAAAGTTTTACCCATTCGTAAATTACAATGAATACCTTTAAGACACTCACAACATTCACAGCAATTCACTAATCACAACTGAAACACACATTCACACGCCTACTCACACACACATACACATAAACAAACACACACACACACACACACATGCACACTTAATTGGCTTTCGGTTATCATCCAGCTACAACAGTCAGCAAATCATCCTGGGCTACTTGGTATGTAGAGTCTCCCATTTACGCCGAAAGTCTAATACTCTTCCATATCCAAACAGTATCGCCAGCTGCCTATGAGCCGCTGCCCGGCTGGGTGGACAATCTGAATGGACCCACTGGCCTAATGATTGGCTGTGGTAAGGGTGTCATTCGGTCGGTGCTGGTGAATCAGGAGAACAAGGCTGAAGTCATACCCGTGGACTATGCAATCAATGGTCTCATTGTCATACCCTACGAATTTAATAAACAAGCCAAGCGACCCGCCGAAGTGCCCGTCTACAATATTACAAATGCCGAGCACAGAAAGATGCCCATGGGCACTGTTGTGGAGTTGAGCAAGCGCATCAACAAGCAGGTGCCGTTCAATGCGGGTCTCTGGTATCCGGATCCCTGTGTCACAACCAATGAGTTATATCATAAATTCAATGTGGCCATGTTCCACTGGTTGCCTGCGTATCTATTGGACTTTCTAATGCTCATCCTGGGACAGAAGCGTTTGTATGTACACATAGAGAAATAATTGATATACATAAATCAAACCAATTACTTTCGTATAAGCAGCATGCTGCGCGTGCAGGAGAAGATCTCAACTGGTCTGGGCGTACTACAGTTCTTTACGCTGAACGCTTGGAGCTTTACGTCGCAGAATTACGCCTCCCTCTGGAATAACCTAGGCGAGCAGGACAAGAGCATGTGAGTAACCATATATAGAAGAGGTATTCCCCGAATGCAACCAAACCGATTTCTCTTTTTGGCAGCTTCAATATGAACATGGATGTCAAAGAAACTGAGGAGGAGTATTTGATAGAGTGTGCGCGTGGTGCACGCAAGTTTATACTCAAGGAAAAGGATGAGGATATACCCAAGGCGCAGCTGCACATGCGCATGTAAGCTTTGGCAATTTTCTCGGTCTTATTGTCTTATTTAAACTTCTTCTTTTCCAGTCAATGGGTTGTTGACATCGTTTGCAAGACCCTCATCGTTGGCTTCTTTGCCTATTATATGCTGAAATGGACGGGCGTGCTGGCAATGTTTTGAATCTCCGAGATTCTTTAGCTTTTGTGGTCACTGGAATTTATATAGTCAATAGCATTTAGTTGTAGTTCAATTTAGTTTAAAGGTTTTCCAAATAAATATACGCATTTAGGTTTTTGTACTCATCTCCAACTAGTTGTTTACTCTTTATCCCTGGCTATCTCACATAAGTATATTATAATTTTAATTGTTTATTCGAATTTGAATTACATTTATTCCGCCTGTGCAGTTACGCCCGCTGCCGCGGAGCCGCTGCCTGGTTGGGTGGACAATATGAATGGACCGACAGGTGTATTGATTGGCGCCGGCAAAGGTGTCATCCGTTCCATGATCTGCAACGGTGAGCTCAGGTCAGAGGTTATACCAGTGGACATTGCTATCAATGGCCTGATTTTGTTGCCGTATCACAACAGTCGGCTTAAGCAGAAGTGAGTTCTTGAAATATCTTAGCCAGCCTTAGTCTAAACTTAATCGTTTACAGACCCCTGCAGATACCCGTCTATAATCTAACAGTCGACGATGCCAAGAAGCGCAGCTGGAAGTGGATCATGGACGTGGGCCGCGATCTGGGCCTGAAATACCCTTTCGATGTGGGCCTCTGGTATCCGGATGGCAATATGACAACCAGCAAATTCTATCATACCATCTGTACCATCCTGTTTATGTGGCTGCCCGCCTATGTTATTGATTTCCTTCTGGCCATCTTTGGACAGCGTCGCTTGTGAGTTGACATTCGCGTCTACCCTATAAAGTTGTTTACTTAGCCAGCATTCGCTTTGCTTTCAGCATGGTTCGAGTGCAAACGAAAATATCGGTGGGCCTGGAGGTGCTACAATTCTTCACAACGCGCAACTGGGACTTCAAGTCAACGCATTTTGAGCAAATCTATAAAGAAATATCTGAGGAAGATCGCAAAATGTACGCCAACTGCTGATACCAGCTATATGTATTTAATATACTACACGGATTTGCCAGAGGTTTCGAATTGGGAATTTCAAATATAAACTCACCTCATTAGCCTGCATAACAGACTTCATGAATATACCCTAAATACTTTTTGATCGTTAATCAATATTCGCTTAATCTTTCTAATGCCCTTCTCGTAGCTTCAAAATCAATACAAACGATGTGGACGATTATGAGTACATGAAGATTAGCATTCTGGGTGGACGTCAATATGTCATGAAGGAGCCTTTGACATCCTTGCCCAAGGCGCGCATACAGCTGCGATTGTAGGTGGACAACGGGATCTACCAAGAGAATGTGTTCTAATCTGTGGGGTTTTTTACATACTTACAGCATGTATGTGTTGGATCGCATCAGCAAGGCGCTGATACTAGGAGGCTTTATCTACTGGGCCTCCATGAGACTGGGACTGGTCGATCTGGTGCGACACGGCATTGAGGCAGTCAAGCATTGAACCACGTGAATGGAAGCGGAATAGGAACCATGTATGGGTTCATGTACTTGTGTATTTGTTGTCCCCATATTTTTCACATTATCTTGTCAAAGTAGTGGCAGGGCTTATTCAGGGTTTTTTGTATATTACTTAACATTAAAGTTGCACATACAGTTATAAGAATAGATTATTGCTTAATTCGCTGTGTTTTTACTTTGTGGGAGCGTAATATCAAAACGTATAAGTTTTTGAAGAATTTAACTTTAAAGAAAGAGTTGGAACCAACGGCCGGTGGAGGAGCAACTGAAGGCGGTGGAGCAGACGGAGGTGGAGCGGGTAAGTAGATATGCAGAAATGTATGTAGGTGTAGTTGCATGTATGTAGGTATGTGTGTGTATATGCATGTGCGTATGTATGTATGTATGTGCGTATGTATGCATGAATTTGTGTGTATATGCATGTGCGTATGAATGTTTGTGCGTATGTATGTATGAGCGTATGTATGTATGTATGTGCGTATGTATGCATATACGTATGTATATATGTATATATGTATGTATGCATGTATGTATGCATGTATGCATGTATGCATGTTTGTATGTATGTGTGCATGTATGCATGTATGTATGTACGCATGCATGCATGCAATTTGTAGATATTTCCTTATTCGGCCGAATGGCCGAATTTTAACCTCTACCCAAAATTGTGATCCACCAAAAATGTTAAAACTGCAATGTTTGGGGCAAAAGGTATTTCCACTTTAGTGCTGGGTCTTTCTTAAAAGATTTTTTTAACTGATCATATTATTCCTGTAAAACGAATCGAAAAAACGGAAAGAATTCTTTTTTGGACTCGTACTATTAAGGTTAATAGTTATATGGGTCAGCAATCTGTTCTTGAGATTTTGACTTATATTTATTATTTTGAAACATATTACTATATCTGTATCCGCCGCAAAATACCCTACAAACTCGATGTGCAGCTTTCAGCCTAAAAGTAGGCAATGCTCGGCTCAGAAATGCCCAATTGAAATGTTCAAATAAACACGTTTTATTGTGTCAACATATTGAAATTTCACGGAAATGTTGATGATAATATTTGTTAGCCTCTTCCCGAATATTGATGTCCATTATGCAGTCAATTATTAACTAAGTTCTATGCATTAACATTGTTAATTCAATTTATGCAATTAACTAGTTGTTTGAGCAGGGCCAGCCGGGCGGGGGGAATGGGCATTAGGGCATTGCTCGGGGCATGAGTGGACACTGGATTGCACTTTAAGTAAATAAACAAATAAAAAACTACCCAAAGTAGCATGCTCAATGTACTTCAAGTAACTGGAGCAACGTTTTAAGCCCAGTTGAAGAGCTTGGCAACAGAATATCAGACAAACTGATGTGCCTAAATTTTAGGCCTACGAATATATATGCTTGAAAATATTTCACTTTGGGTCCACTAGGAGTAGTTCTGGTTACTTAGCACTTCATTTAGTTCTCACATATATAGTATATATGCTTGTTGTCGCCCATAATTCGACTTGAGTAGCTGCTGGAACTGGCCTGGCTCTTTCTTCATCTCCGAAGGCAACGTCTCACGTACGCCCCATTGAAGCGATTTTCGTTTCATTCATTTTTTTTTTTTTTGAACGTCGGACATTTTGCTTATAAATAGACGTTGCCCGGCCCGAAATCCACCATTTGAAACTCAGCTGTCGGCGTGCGTGAATTGAACCTAGAGAATAAAGTTTTGTGGTTTTTAAGGACAGTTGCTCAAAGTTCTACAAAAATACTATATTTATGTATATTCTATATTCTGTGAGAAATCGGTGAGAGAATTCAAAGAGCATAAATTGAGTTTCAAAAGACAAATTTAAACCAGCGATATGATTGTGGAAAAAGTGGTGAGTAAATGTGAGAAATCCAAAGGATCAAAAGAGATCGAAAGTGGGATAGTGATTGCAAGAACTATATATACGTAAAACCATATAAATAAATTAAATAAACAAACTAATAAAATAATTGGAAAATTAAGCATTGAAACATATATACAATATTATTAGAATATTATTTGTATATCTATGAATAGTACCTTTTAAAAAAATACGCCCAGCTTCAGATCCATAATATTTGAAGAAAGAAATTTTGGACTTTAAAGGATATTTTATTAAAAGATTTTGGGAAAACAAATGTAGTTTGAGAAGAATAATACGTTCAAAATGAGATATTTCTGTAAGAATTCTATAATTCTGTGAAGAAATATTATGGAATTTCTTAAAAAATAAAGAGTGAGAGTAGTGTGAGAGAGAGAGAGAGAGAGAGAGAGAGAGAGAGAGAGAGAGAGAGAAAGAGTGAGCGAGAGAATGAATCTTAATAGGTTTTTAAGTAGGGTAAGAAAGATACAGAGACAGAGAGAGAGAGAGAGAGAGAGAGAGAGAGTGAGTGAGAAAGTGAGGTTAAATAGAATCCGAAAGAAGTGCGATTTATATATATTAAAAAACCCAAAAAATGTTGACACCTTAGGCAAAAAAGACTTCCATTAAAAATTATGCAATCCGTCTTTATGCAGTTGACACAAAAACTTGAAATTTATTTTTGGTTACTTCAAATACAGAGAGTGTGATATTTCCGCGATATCAAAGCGACTTAACAGATTTCTCATTATTATTAAAAACCTTTTTTTTTCTGTGGGCTTGTTGGCTCAAAGAAACTGTGGACGGTCGGGATAGCGTTTTTTTTGGGTTTTTGGGCGTGTGAGCAGCAAAAGACGCCGATGACGATAATTTATAGAATTAGTGAGAAATAATCATGTACATTTATTAGTGAGCAGGTGTGAAGTATTGTGTAAATACGCCAGTTAGCCACGAATTCGCCGGGCTTATGATACATGATTAACGATCGATAGATGGGATATAGTTGGCCAGTGCGGAAGCCGCGCTTCGGGCCAGATTGTTGGATCAGGTTGCGTTTCCCCTTGAGAGTTCCTAATTGCCTCACGATGTGTGGGTGGGCCATGCCATTAGCTAGATACCCTGCCCTGTCGAGCTAAAATTCAAAATTCAATCGAGTTGTTTTATGAATCTACTTCTGTCTAGCTTTTAATATCAACTCCAACTGGCAGACACATTTCGAGCTGGGCAACAAATATATCTATATCTATATATATTTCTATTCAGAAAGCAACAAAAATTTGTATAAATTCTAAACAATCAAGAAGAATGTCGCAGTTTTGGGAACGCTATGTACGCCGTGGTATCAGCCAGGTCAGCCGCAATCTGAACCTGGTCGGCGGCAAGGCCACCGGCTCCATGCTCTGGAAGCGCGTCACATTCCTGGTGGCCACACCGGCCATTGCCTTGTGCATGATCAATGCCTATCGCTCCAAGGGCGGGGAGCAGCCGCGCCAGCCGTTTGTCAAGTACGATCATCTGCGTCGTCGCAACAAACGCTTCCCGTGGGGCGATGGGGAGCGCAGCCTGTTCCACAATCCCAATGCGAACGCGTTGACCGAAGGCTACGAGGTTTAAGCCAATCAGATCGGGAGCGCGCAAATCGGGATCGGTTGCGGATGCGGGAACGTATATTCTAAAGGGGGGATTTACGATTGTTACGATTATTGGTAAGCGGCTCGCGCAGTTTCTGGCCAAGCCGATAACTAATTCGTGCCCTGCTCCCAGGTTCGTTTTTTTAATCTTTTATCAGCTGTTTCCAGAATAGCCGGCCATAGAAACCAATGACAATGTAATAATGCATTCGCAAGATATGAATCGAAAATAAAACTGAACCGAACGCGCACAGACACAAACACACACACGTTGACTTTTAGGTACCTCCTCCCTACCCCACTCAACTCGCCCCCCTCTCCACTGCTAGTATTTGGGGCGTGGCATGGCGACTTTCGCTTTCGGAAAGTTACACACACAAAAATAAAACATTTGATTATCGTACGCATCTAATTTGCCATGCTGCACCTGTTCCCGACTTACAATTATTTATTTTTATTTATTTAAAATTTTTAATGCATATGTGTATATTCATATACAACATTATGTTCATACAAAACTTTTACGACCACAATGCGCAATTGACCCTGAATCTTGTGCTTGTGGTGTGCGTGTGTGTGATTGTGCATGTGCGTGCGCGGATTTGCATGTAATGCTCTTTATTATTTTTAGCTTAACATAAAGGTATTTGTTCGGCTGGAATGAAATATCTTTCAGAAAAATCGTGCTAGTCTATGGTATATTTAAGAAGCTAAGAATAAACCTTTATGAATATTGGCCATCTAATGCCTTTCTATGCGATTCTCATGAATGGCAGTTATGCCCAGCGATTTTATTATCATTTCAGTGCTGCTTTATCTGACAGTAATCTTCAAAATATTTGAAGATTTATCATTTGTGATCTCTTTTTGTCTGCGCCTTTCTATGCGATTCTTTTTTCCCACTTGCTCCTGATCTCGCTCGTTGCTCGCTTTTATACCCTTTCTTTCGCCCCCACTCTGTTGCTCTCTTCTCCAGTTAATTTGATATATATGAATTTTAATAATATGCTCAAAATAATTATAGTCATTCAAAGGTACTGTATTTATTATACTATATACCTTTATAGCATAGTTTGGTAGGGTATTCTGTTTGTCCCACGACGAAACGAAACTACATTTAGTTCCTGTTAATGTGTGCAATTCGGCTTGGTCTGTATGTTTTTGTTTTTTGTACCACAAAACAGTTGACATACGACTGCTCGTATTTAATTGTCTGACACTTTTACTTGGCCAAAACCCAAATCGAACAAAGCCCCGCTCTGGGAAAAAGGCGAAAACAAAACGTGCGCCCATGATCTGAAGCTGTTTTGGTGATCATCATTAATCAAAATATTTTGTTTCGGCTTATGAATGGGCGCTGCGGGTTCTTGTCAACGAGCTTGGCCCTGAGCTTGCAGAAAGTGCGAGAGCAGAGCTAAAGATACAAATGTACCTGTATCTGTATCTGTATGTCTGTATCTATGTATATCTCTGTATCTCTGTATATCTGTGTATCTGCATCTGCATCTGTATCTGTATTTGTATCTATATCTATATCTGGCGTCCTTGCGCGGCTTCACAATCAATTGTTGCCGAATTCTCATAAGAGGCGGGCATATGAAATCGAAAATTGCTGTGTGTATGCGTATGTGTATGTGTGTGAGATTGTGTGTATTAAATGCGCATACGACGTGTTGTCCCAAGCAATTCACACCGTTTGGCAGGCACTTTCGTCGATTATTTCGGCGTCTGTGGATGGCTGAGTGTTTACAAAAACTTACGACATGAGGCACGAGCTGGCTCACAACACACACTAATGACGTTCCCAGTTAATTTAATTGTGTGTGTGAGTGTGTGTATCTGTGAGATATGTATCTAAATGCTATTAAGCTGAAGTGCGTTCAAGGGCCAATTGGCAAAGGGGGATTCGGGCAAATATATTTTACGCACTTGATTAAATTGCCCAAAGGGCAAACAAATTGTTGGCTAACCAAATACCCTCTCTCTCTCCCCTCTCTCTCGCCGCACTTATAGCTGGAACGTGCCACCAAATCGGAGCTGTTCAGCGCTTTGGCCCTTTTGGTGCTCTCGCTGAGCATCTATGCCTTCTACACACAGCTGCTATCCTATCTGAAGTCGGTGCTGCTGTCGCTGCGTCTTTCCGGGCCGCCATCGCTGCCTTTTCTGGGCAACTGTCTGCTGATCAACGAGAAGGATCGTGAGTGCTCGAAACATTAACTTATATCTCAATTACGTATACGCCCCCGGTGTCTCTCTCGTCTTTTGCAGTTATGCGAAAGCGCGCTGCGCGGGCCTTTGATCTGTATGGCTCGCTGGTGCGGATTTGGGTGCTGCTCTTTCCATTCTTTGTGGTGCTGCAGCCAGAAGATCTGCAGGTGATACTCTCCTCCAAGAAGCACACGAATAAGGTGTTCTTCTATCGGCTCATGCACAACTTTCTGGGCAATGGGCTGATCACGAGCAGCGGGGTCAAGTGGAGCACGCATCGCAAGCTCATCCAGCCGGCATTCCATCTGAGTCTGTTGGAGAAGTTCATAGACACCTTCGTGGACGCATCGCAGTCGTTGAACGAGCATCTGGACGCCTCGGCGCTGGACATCGAGATCAACATAGCCAAATATGTCAACAACTGTGTCATCGATGTGCTAAATGGTGCGTTTCGCCCGACTTGGTCCAGACCAATTGCTAATCCCATCTTATCTTGCAGAGGCTGTGCTGGGCGTGCCTATCAAGAAGAAGGGCCTGGGCCTGATGGAGGATTCGCCGTTTCGCAAGGGCAAACTGATGATGCCCGCCCGCTTCGCACAGCCCTGGCTGCTGCTGGACGCCATCTATCAGTTGACGTCGCTGGCCAGCGACGAGCTGAACCAGAAGAAGCGTCTGAATGATTTTACGCGCCAGATGATCAAGCGCCGGCGCGAGATTATGGCCGATGCGGCCAACAACAATGTGGAGCGCAAGTGTTTGCTGGACTACATGATTGAAATCTCCGAGAGCAATCCGGACTTCAGTGAGGAGGACATTGTCAACGAGGCGTGCACCTTTATGCTGGCCGGCCAGGACTCTGTGGGCGCCGCCGTTGCCTTTACCATTTTCCTGCTCGCCCAGAACGCGGACTCGCAGGAGCAGTGCCACGAAGAGCTGGAGCGCATCTTCGACTACAGCAATCGGGCGCCTACCATGAGCGATTTGCGTGAGATGCGCTACTTGGAGATGTGCATCAAGGAGGCGTTGCGTCTCTATCCTAGCGTGCCGCTCATTGCCCGCAAGCTGGGCGAGGAGGTGCGTCTGGGCGCGTACACATTGCCAGCGGGCAGCAACATCTTCATCTGCCCGTATGCCACACATCGACTGGCGCACATCTATCCCGAGCCGGAGAAGTTCAAGCCGGAGCGCTTCAGCACGGACAACGTGGAGCAGCGGCATCCATATGCCTTCATTCCGTTCAGCGCCGGACCGCGCTACTGCATCGGCAATCGCTTTGCCATACTGGAGATCAAGACGATTGTGTCCCGCCTGCTGCGTAGCTACCAGCTCTTGCCTGTGCCCGGCAAAACCACATTCGAGGCCACATTTCGCATAACTCTACGCGCCTCGGGCGGGCTCTGGGTGCGGCTTAAGCCGCGCCAGCAACACCCAGATGCAGTCTAGTGGAGGGCAATTAGTGTAGGAAACGAGGCCAAGACAGCTGCGGCCAGAAACATCAGTGAAAGTTGCAAAGTTTTGATATTCATTCCCAAAATGAGACGCATCAATTTGCCCAGTGAGAAGTGGAAAGGAAAGCGAAAAGCATAGCCAGGTGCGCTTCGCTTCACCATTCAACCTTAGCTTTAGTCCTTTACATTATCTAAAATGCCAGACACGCTGTTGAGAGTCGAAGCAAGAAGCGATACGATAAGTAAAATCAACAACCAACCAAAAAAGAGGCCATACTTGCCATACTTCTCTCAACGCTTCTCGCGGCTAATTCAGCTCAACTTTACTTTACTTTAAAAAATATCAGAAATAATTTTCGCTTTGTCAGATAATCTATGCGAAGGAAATGCTGGACTTCTCTCAATGCTTCTCGCTTTCATTGTCACAAGGGAAAATATTAAACATAAGCTAGTGCAATTGGCTTTGCTTCTTATATCGCCACAAACCTATATACTCTTTTTGCTCTCTGCGAACAGAGTATAAGGATTTTTATCGCTTAAATAATGAGCCGGGGCTTTGATGGATTCTTGCCTATAGCTGAACAGCGTTGGCTTCGTTATATTAACTTTAATTAGTATGGTAAATAGATATTATGTATATAAATCGATACAATAATTTAAATATTTAGCCTTTGTCTAGCCTAAGTGCAGTGCGATGTGCCTGTGCCAGTGCCAGTGCCTAAATTGTTGGATGCATTTTGGATTCGGATTTGGATTACAATTAGTTCGCGTTCGCAGCCATATATACTTATATATACATATATATATATATATATATATTCGAGTGTTTCGTACAGATTTTCCTTGGGTTTGTTTTTTACATACACAACACAAAACAAAATAAAAAATAATTAATGATATTTGCAATAATAAAGTGAATTAAGTAAATCAGCTTTAAGCGACATAAAAGCTAGGACGTGATATGTTTCGTTTCGTTGAATCTATTGATCAGACTGCGCGCACGTGACTCGTGCCCGTTCCCATTCCCGTGCCCATGTCCGTGTCCATGACCATGTCCATGACCGTTTCCATTCCCCTTGACCTGCGCCTGTCGTTGTGCGCTGGCCACCGTGTGCTGTTGGGCAAGACGCTCCGCTGTCTCGCGAACGCGACTGCTCAGCCGCGTTGGCGTTGCGGCGCGCTGGGGCAGCGGTGAGCTGGGCATGGATTGGGTTTGTGTTGGTCTCGCTTTACTGGCGCTGCCGACAGTTGACCTGCTCGCGGGCTCTCCAGCTGCTATGCAAATAGAGAGAAAGAGATAGAATAGTGAGTATATAGTGTATAATGCAAGTCGTTGTATGCTAGGCAAATTTGTTACGTTTACTGATTCGGCCCGTGCTCGCGACCTTGGCGATTTGATTGGGCTCTGGGGCAGGTTTTGTATGTGCAGAAGCAGCAGAAGCAGCAGCAGCAGCAGCAGCGGCAGCATTTGATTGCTGGAACCTATGCTTGAGTTGGGACACCTTCAGCTTGGACTCGCAAATCGGCTTGGTGGCATGCGGCTTTGGCTTCTCGCGCGTGCAGCTATCCTCCAGCGATTTCTTGCGCATCTTAATCGTATTGGTAAAGTCGGACAGCATTATGGGTTCACCCTTGGCAGGCAGCTCCAGAGCCGGCACGCTGCATGCAAACGTGGCTGGATTGTCCGCGGGCTCGCTTGCCTGGCTTGCTTTGGCTATTTGCTCCAGCTTGTTCTTGGCCAGCGTGAGTAGCAGCGTCTCCTGTGTGCCCAGGCTGCCGTTGGAGCACTCGCTATAGCCGGAATCACTGCGTTCGCTGCACTGCGACTTGTCGCGCAGCCTCAGTACGCCCGTCGTCTTCCGCTTGTCCACGTGCGGCATCTCGCCGCTAAAATCATCCTCCTCCTCATTCAGGGACGCCATTTGCGTGCTGCTCACATGGGCGGCACTCAGCATGCTCAAACCGGAAATGGAGGGACGCGGACTATTGCAGGCGCCCATGGCAATGGCCGAATTGCGACGTGACGCGGACAGCGTAGCCATGCGACCCAGGGCGCGTATAGCATTGCCCGTTTTCTAAGCAGCGAGGAGCAAGCGAAGCATTCGTTAGACACAAGCAAAACAAAGGTGGGAGAGCAGCAGTTAGTGAGGTTAGCTGTGAGGATGGCGGCTTCTTTTTACTGACCTGCCACTTGCGTCGTATGATGAACTTCTTGAGCTTGTCCGTGCAGATTTTGTTATTGCTGAGATTCTCGTCATGGCGCTGGCACAGCCACCTGGACTCGAGGCACTGCTGGGCAGTCAGGCGTGACTCCTTGCGATGCACAAGCAGCTGTGAGATAAAGTCCTTGGCCTCTTGTGAGCTGTAAACAGTTATAGCTGGGAATTGGCTTAACACAAAGATTAATCGCAGCTACGTACACGCAATCGAAGGCCTCGTCATCGTAGTCGTAGTCCGCACGCGTTATATTCGAAAAAGTTTCCACATCCGTGTCGCCCATAAAAGGTGACAGGCCCGAGAGACTGCAATAACAAAAGGTTTTGGAGATTTATTAGAGTCAAATAAATAGCTATCCATTTGTTGTGCGCTTACAGCACGTAGCAAATGACGCCGACGCTCCACATGTCCGACTTAAAGTCAATGGGCTCGTAGCTTATGATCTCCGGCGGTATGAATTCGGGCGTGCCGAAGAGCACACGCACCGGCGCCTTGGTGTCCAGGCGTTGGGCCAAGCCAAAGTCAATGATCTTAATCTGATGGCTGGTGCGCGTGTGGCACATAATGTTCTCCGGCTTCAGGTCCAGATGCACCACGCTCTGGCCATGCATATAGGCAACGCCCTCGCACACCTGACGCAGAAACAGAATGCAGTCCAGCTCGGTCAGCGTAAAGTCATCCGCCACAACGCGCTCAAACAGTTCGCCGCCCGTAATGCTATGTAATGGAGGCACAATGAATCGTTAGGTATATGGACACAATTGACGGTACTCACTATTCCATGACCATGACAATTTCGCGTGCGCTCTCAAAGGAGGCGGCCAGCTGCAGCAGCTTGGGATGCTGCAGTGAGCGCATTATCGAAATCTCCTCGAGCACTTTTTGGCGATCGCGTGATTTGATGCATTTGATCACCTTGGCGGCCAGCAGCTGTTCGGGCTGTGCGCGCTCCTGCACCTTGTAGACCACGCCAAAGCGTCCCTTGCCCAACTCCTCGATGATTTCGAAGCGTGACTTGAAATCCCCGCCAGACTGCACAGACACAGCGCTCAGGGAATTGGCTGATGCTTCTGCTGCTTCGACTGTATCCACTGTGCTGGCTGTGCGTGTCAACTGCACCAGTTCGCTGACCTGGCTGGGTGCACTGCGTCCGTGTATGTTCTCGGCGCGCACACGAAATCTGTACTGTAGCTCTGGCAGCAGATCCTTGACGGTATAGGCCAGCGTATCCACCACGCGGGTCAACTGCTGCCAGTCAGCGTTATCCTTAACGCTATCACAGTCCGTTGGCTCGCAGCTCTGGATCTCAATGCTGGCGAGGAGTGGCAGTTATTAATGGGATTTCATTGATAGGACAATTATGCACTTACATGAAGCCCGTTATCATGCAGCCGCCATCGTAGGGCGGACCACACCAGGCTATGGCCACACGATCCGGACCAAGTGAGACACTCGGCTGTCCGCTGGGCGGCTCTGGTGGACCCTCGACGGCCACCGAGGCGGCAGCTGCCTCCACGCCATATTCGTTCATTATTTCTGCCGTATATTTGCCGCTGTCATCGGCCGCGATGTCCGTTATATAAAGCGTCGATTGCTGCGCCGTGCTGCGAATTGTCACATTGGCGCCCTCAACAATGGGACGGCACTGCAAAGGCAAAGGGTACAACAAGCGTATTAGTATTGCGGGCAACCTTCGATGGGCACGCCGTCGTCGTCGTCGTCGTCGTCGCCTTGTTGTTATTGTCTTTGCGGTTTGCAACAATTACGTCAATACCGCAAACTGATCGTGACACAGTCACAGACTCTCCAACTAACTAGATCCGCGACTAGACCAGAGACTGGAGACGTGCCCCATGCCCATACGCAGCATCGAGATAGCCAAGAGCAGCAGCTGGGGTTTGTCTGTGGGGCGGGCTTATTTAGATAAAAGCATGATACGGGATCATGGTCATAACAACTGTGCTAATCTTCGAGCTGTTGGCGGCTTTTTTGCCCTAATTAGGTCGCTTGTCAACTCGCGTTGCGCAACAGCAAATGTGCAAATGCCCGATTTGGTGCAAAACCGGAACGATTTGCATAGAGATCTATAAAATAAATAGCTCGGGGATCAATCAGGCAAGCAGACAGGCCAAGCCTATAACTAGAGGGTATTTTTAATTCTGTCACGAAATAAGTTACGCAAAGCGACAGCCTCGATTCCATACTGTGTATATATATATATAGCCGGGGCAATATAGTCGCGTCGTCTGTCTGTCTGCTTCTTAGAACCAACTGGGTTCAAGGGTGCAACCTTATATAACTATGTCATTAAGCTCTATAGGAAACAACCTTCATGGACCTTTTAAAATTTAGAATATCTCTTAATTAGCCACGAGCTTCTCATCTAATATATCTATATACATAACCGTATCAAATCGGACTGCTTACTATATATAGACACATATAGGAACTATACACCGGGTATATATACATATATATATATATAAAACATTTCTAAGCTACATATCTAGGGTGGTCAAATGGATACCCTATGTCTGTTAGGGTATCATCCAGCTTTAGCCAGCTTTACATATGTCTCATCCCTTTGATTTCTCATACATACCGCCTTGTACCAGATGACTTTGGTGTTGGGGAATGGCTCATAGTGGACGCTCAGCTGGACATGGCCGCCAATGAGTGCGGTGCAATCTTCGGGGCCCTTCAAAATGCAGCTGCCGGCAGCCAGCGAGAAGTTGTTGTTCTGCTCCTTGCTCTGGTTGCTGCTGTTGTTGTTGTTGCTGTTGCTGCTGCTGCCTGTGGGCAGCACTAGGAGGCTGGTGTAGCTGCGGGCGGCGGGCGTGCGTCGCTCCGGCTGTGGATGCTTCACTTGCAGACGCAGCTCACCGCTCTGGGCCAGCTGGACGTCTCGCAGGCGCAGCAAGCGAATGCCGTTCTCCGGATACGACTCCAACTGTAAATGAAGACAAAACGTTTTAGCAGCTGTGCAAGTTTGAGTGTGTGTGTGTGAGGAGTTTGCGAGTGCAAGTGTGTGTGTGAGGAGTTTGCGAGTGCAAGTGTGTGTGTGAGGAATTTGTGAGTGCCAGTGTGTCTGTGTGTGTGAGGAGTTTGCGATTGCAAGTGTGTGTGTGTGTGTGTGTGTGTGTGTGTGTGTTTAGGGATTTTGCGAGTGCAAGTGTGTATGTGTGTATGTGAGGAGTTTGCGATTGCAAGTGTGTGTGTGTGTGAAAACAGCTGGCACATGGCAGAGCAAATACTTGAGTGCGGCTCAATGACAATGCCGAGCCAATGGAATATGCGCCTAGTTAAGTTTTCTACACAATGAACACAAACATTTACATACATATGTATATATATAAATATAAATAGGTATAAATGTGCTTATATCTGAACAATTGAAAGCTCGGGCAGCGCAATGCGAGGCGCCAACGGCCAGTGTCAAACTGAGAATGTCGCGACACCCCACCAATTAATTATTGAGAACATTTAACAAAAAAAAAAGATATATACATATATAAAAAATAAAGCCGAGCAATGCGAACGCGCTCGGTATTTGATATCGGGCACGTTTTCGGTTTCAGTTTTAAGTTTCGCTCGTAATGTTAACTTTCACGCTACGCGCGCGCGCTCTTATCAGTCGCGGGCTTTAAAGCCATATTTACATTGTTGTGCATTATCTACGAATGTTTCATGATATCGATATTGCGGATCGTTAGCAATAATTGCCAGCTGCCATTACCTGTGACATCTTGTCTGTGTTAGGGCTTGCAACAACAATTTGTTATATCGTATTTGTTATAACGTATTTGTTATATCGTATTTGTTATATCGTATTTGCTAAGGGCGATCTGCTGGTAGTGCGCGCCGCTTGAAAGCCATTGAACGAGTGCCTGGGCTGGGACTGGGACTGGGACTGGGACTGGGGCTGGGCTGGCTGCTTGTTTGCTCTCCGATCGAGCATCGCATCCGATTGGATTCGACGGCGACGCGTCACTAACATCGTTTGCATGCGTTGCGCATGCCGCGGCATTTTAATCTTTTTATACCCTCCGCACATTGCAAATGGGCAAGCAGGGTATATTGACTGTGTGCCAATGTATGTAGCAGAGAGAAGGCTGGAACTGCGACCTTATAAAGTATATATATTCTGGGCAGCATTAATAGATTTCCGAACTGTCTTTGTTACTTTGTGTCTCCGTCTAAGACTTGAAATTTGGAATATATATTATCATATATCAGAGTTTGTCACCTCCCATTTCAATATCTATTTTAAGACTGGGTTTTTTGAGCATAATGCAAAGACTACCTTCCCCTTGGCTACCTTCCCCCATTTATCACAGAAAAAGATATACATACATATATCTTTAAGCCTGTATTTTGGTACATACACACGTTTGTATAAATATAAAGATCAGACGGAGTTACGTAAGACTGCATTTGCAATAAATAGTTTAAGCTAATGAAGAAGAAGAACAGCCGCAGCTTATGTACATGTATTTTTGTGTGTCTATTTTTAAAAGGAAGAATTTTTGTAATGCCAGAATTCTAGAGTATCTTTTAGTCAGGCCCTCTCGACTGTAGCACCTTTACTTGTTTTGGTGTGTGTGTGTGTGTGTCTATAAATGCTTGCGTATTGTTATTGTTATTGTTTTCACCGCATAACGCTCGCCGTTGACAAGGTGTAAACGAAGCGCTTTTGTTTTCATACACGTTTAAACAGTGAAAAGGGTATATTGGCTTACAGCAATAGGCGACTGTCCGAATGAGCGAGTCGTGTATATCCACACCGAGATGTTATCATTTTCTGACCACGCCTACTATCTATATTTGTCACAGTTTTAAAGCTACAGTCAAAAAGGTTTGCAGGTAAATTACTCATGACCTCTTCTTACGATCGACACAATCTATATCTGACAATAATTGTGGCGGTTAGCCTTTTATTGGACTGATGACGGGTAGTATGCAGTTGGTTTCATCCGACTGAAAAGTCCCTACTTGCCGAAATGGCCAGCGGCAAGGCAGCCTCAAGTGCTGGTCCGCTGGAAAGCCAGGCAAGGCGACAACACATCATGCCAACAATTTGGGTCGCACACAAATTGCTTCATTAGGATCCCTACTCCAAGGGGTATATGTGAACTATCAACAAGCTTGAAGGTCTTAAAAGCTAAGTTAATTATTAAGAGCATACAGAAGTCGGTGTATCTCACTCTGGGTTATACGTTTTTGGGTCAGACGATCAGTTTGTGTTTGTCTCTTACGCACCGTCATGTTAGGTGAGTCATCCGATATGAGTTTTCCATTGAGATACCATTCGGCATCCGCTTCGCAGGGGTAAACACGCGCATAGAAGAGAGCTTCCGCTCCTGACGCACACACCACCGGCAGCGGTGTCTTCAGCAGCTGTACGCCCTCGTCGTGCCGCGTTAGATCGCGCTCCAGCACGCACAGCTCGCCGCTGCTGCTGCAGTCGCACGCGCAGTCGCCGTCGCCGTCGGTATCATCCGACGTAGACGTGTACACCTGACAGCTGTAGATGCCGGAGTCAATGTCGAAGGCGTCGTTGATGCGCAGACAGAGACAGCCATTGCCGTGATCGATGTAGCTGTAAGATACACATGTAAGTGCATGGGTATACAATAGAAATGGGTACACTCAGTGCTCACTTGAACTCCTCGCTGTCGGGCAGAATTTCGCCGTTGCGCAACCAAACGTAGCTGTAGGGCTCGGCGCTATCTATGGCACAACAGAGATCGATCACCTCGCCCTCAACGGATTTGGTAAGCTCGGGCAGCGGCTCAGCAATGGCAGCGGGGCGATGTTGGATTTCAGTACTTGATCCATGGAATTTGACATCGATGGAGCTAATCAGGGGATCATGATCGCCGCTTATAATGCAGGTGTAGACGCCCTCGTCGTCCAATGTAACGTTGTCCACAAACAGCATAGCCTCATCCTCCTGCAGCACAATGTGCACACGATCCGAGGGCTCCAGCTCAACGTTGTTGTGATAGAATCTCACCGAGGGCACGGATGAGCCACGAAAGCCACTCGCCAGCGCCATGCGACCGCCAATAGCTAGAGTATACACAAGACTTGCATAATTGCATTTGCTGGTGATGTCATTTGCGTACCTGTGGATGGGCCCATGATGCGCCGATATAGATAGGCATTGCGTCGCGAGGAGGAGGCGCGAACGCTACGTGTCGAGGGCGACTTTGAGTAGCGTGAGCTGCTTATAACGTCCAGGCGAGCGGTGGCTTCTATGCGCCCAAAGTCGTTCTCGAGCGTGATGCGATAGAGGCCGGCATCGTCGAAGCCCACTTCATCGATCTCAATGAAGCGCAGATCATCGACTTCCTTGACAGCAATCCGTGTGGTTGGCGTGACAATCAGGCCATCCTTGTCCCAGGTGGCCCAGGGCGTCGGATGACCAGCAATGGCGCATTGGAAGCGCACGCTGTCGCCCTCCTCCACGACACGATTGTAGGGAATGGCTAGGAATTTGGGCGCTGATATGCAACGTGCATCGCTGCGCCGGCGCTCCACCGAGCCCATGTGCAGATCAATGCTGCTGTTGCGGTAGGAAAGTCTCATGGGAGAAAAGCTACGATTGGGCGTCGAGCGCGGTGTGGAACGTGGCGTGGAGTGGGCCGATAGCAATGCACTTGGTCGTGCCAATTGCCGGCTGAGCATGTTCTCCTTCTCCTCCGGCACATCCACAATAATGCAAGCTGACGAGAGGGTGCGGCCCACTGAATTCTTGGCCACACACGTATATTCGCCCTCGTCCTCGGCATAGACCCGTGGTATGCTCAACGTGGCCTTCATGCCGTCATATGACATTATGTAATCTCTGTCGCTGGGCAAGACGTGGCCATCCTTCTCCCATATTATATAGGGTTCCGGCATCGCCTCCACATGGCACTCCAGCGATATGGCGTCTCCATCGCAACAGCGCAGATTGCGTAGGTTGCGTATGAAGCGCGGCAGAGTTTCAATATTGCTGAAAGCAAGGCATACGACATTTCAATAAAACATTTACTGTATTTATTTAACAGACAACACTCACCCATGTCTCGTGTGAACCTTGTCCATGCGATGTTCTTTGAGTATATCTGCAAAATAAAATAATATAACATTTTGGCGCCGTTTACCAATTTAAAAGTAGCGCTACACAACAGTTGAGCAACTGCAGCCTCGGTTGCGGCTATTTATAGCAACTGATTCCAGTGTTACACAACAGTTGAGCAGCACTGAACGTGGTGAGCGAGCGCTGCTTTTGGTAATATGCAGCAGCCCTGGTTTCGGCTATTTATAGCAACTCATTTTAGCAGCCTGTTGTTTGTGTCGGTCAATTTCAGCGTCGTGTTTGTGTTATTTTTCTTGTTATAAAAGCAACTTTATGTAATTAATACAAATGCGTGGCTTAATCATTGTGCCCATGGACTTGGAACCTGGCTTCCGTAAAGCAGACATACACAGCCTACCCACGATCACCAGCGGAATGGTGTTCAACTTTTTCGCAACAGCCACAGACAACAAAATGTAAATGCCGCCTTTTTAAACACACACACACACTTATGAACTTCATGTATATGAATAAATGCTAATGTTCTTTTTCTTATAGATCCTCGGAGAACAACGATTTGCTGATAGACTATGTGCACCTTCGCCGACAGGGCGAGCTATGTGAATTAAAAGCTTTGGTCTTCTCCGCCGCAGACTTCGCCAATACGGAAACACACGCCAATGTGGCCATCAAGGTACTGGACCATGAAAATTCCCTTACAGATGGCCAGTGCAGCCTGTGCGGCAGAGTTGGTGAGCAAGTTGGCAATGCGCACTTATTGAAAATTAATAATAATTTGCATTAATTATAGCTGTGTGCCCGCATGTTGTTGCCTTTGTATTTTGGCTGCACAACAAGAGCACAGACAAAAAGCCCACAGCTCTGTTGGAATTCTGGGGCAATGAGCTGGAGGCGCTTGTTCAACCGGAGCCCACAAGGGCAGTGCGCATAAAGGACATGGTGCCCGTACGAGAGCTACACGCGGAAGCGGATGATGAGGTGTCCAGCCCCAGCGAGGGCGAGGAACGCGCATTTCTGACGTCTGTGCTCGAGGAGCTTGCCATTTGCGGACGTGATTCGGCGCTGTACCGTCAATGCGTGGAAACCACCGATGAATTCGAGTCCATACTTATACACCATATGCTGTTGAAAGCCGCGGAATATAACATATACGATGTGCACAGTTTTCTGCAGCACTTGGAACTGCAGGCGCAGAGCGGTCTCTTCGATAGTCTCAGCGAGGTGACCAAAAGGCAGTACAAGTCAAAGCTGTGGATAGAGGTGCAGTATATGCGAATACGCTGCTCCATGATGCACATGATTGCCACACGCAAAACCCAGGAGGAGGACGAACAGATTTTCAATATGCTCTTCTGCAAGGGACGCGACGAAGACATTGAGGATCGTGTGCAGCAGAAACAGCACAAACGTTTCATATTGAAACAGACCGAAAAACTGGAAAACAAGGAGTATCTGGAATGTGGTCTGCTGCTCCACGAAAACTATCCCTATTTGTGTGGTGCCCCAGATGGCATAACGGATGATCACATTGTCGAAATCAAATCACCAAAGACTGATGAAGACTTTGAGAAATATCTCGAGGCACGCGAATCCATTGCGCCCAAGTACATGGCCCAGATACAGACACAAATGTTTCTGGCCAACGTAAAGAAGGCGCTCTACTGTGTGCTCAGTCCCACATTCGAAACGAACGGCGCTCTGCACTACGTTTGGGTGCAAGCCGATCCCGAATTTGTCGCCAGCCTGCTGGGCATGGCCGATGAATTTTGGAAAGATGTAGTCTATCCGCGTCTCATCAGCATTTATCCACAAGCTTTATGAAATTCAACCGGACAATATATACACACAGCTACAACTAGTCTATAGATTTAAGGAATAATGTGACTCACCTTTGGCGTAAATTTGCAGGGATATTACAGCCTTGGCCTCGCCATGGCAGTTGCTGGCTATAACTGAGTAGGTGCCGGTAAAGTCCAATTTGGCGCTGGGTATCTCCAGGCGATACTCCGGCCCCTCGCCGATGCGTCGAAAGTGTGGTGCGTCCTTGTAGTACTCCGGCTGCAATAAAACAGAAAATAAACCAAATCAAAAAAATCAAAATTTTCTTTATAATTGACACTTGGAATGCTGCAGCTGCCAGTGCAGCGACCATAAGGATCGTCACAGATCGCTGAATGAATGAATCATGTAACTCTCATATATGTTCTTTATTCATGTTATTGTTGTCGTTGTTGTCGTTGTTGCTGTTGTTGTTGTGCACAGCGTATGGCCATATAAGCACAAAATTTAATTTCGCGACTGTCAATAGGAAAACTGGTAACTGGAACTCGTATCTGTGTTGGGTTGCCCACCCTGACCTCCTGCTTCCTTGGTACGACGAGCAGCGGCACGATTGTGGCTAATAATTTTTTGTTGCTAGCTTTGCTTTTTAACGTTGTTGTTGTTCTTGTTGTTGTTGTTATTGCTGTTGTTGCCTTTTTGGCTTTGGCCAACAGTCGTAATTGTTAGTATAAAAAACAAGCACGTTATTTGATATGGGTTGAACTTGAATTAGCGTTTGACAGCAGATCAGCTTTATAAGAACTAAACTGCCCATGCTGTGTGTGTGTGTGCGCTTGAGAGAGTGTGTGCGTGTGTATCTGTGTGTAAATTGTATAACAAGTGCGATTGACTGCGCGACGTGTGACGCAGTTGTCTGGTAATTCGAGTAAGAAGCAGCTGCAGCTCAAAAGAAAACTGCATTGTTCTCCCCTTTGGCAAAGGTATTACAATTTTGGTCACGCATTAAAAAGTGGGCAATGCATAATATATTTGATAAGATGTATGTGAACAGGTTTCTATTTGGAATCAGCTGCATTGAAAATGTTTGGGTTTTCGTGAGTTTAAAATTGCTAATCGAAATATCTTGGACAGAAAAGGGTTTCATTTTGTTTCAAATACAGCACATCAAATTTAGAACCAAGTTCAAAAATCTTTGAACAATATAAAGGGTTTGATTTGCTTTTTGAATTCAATCTTCTTAAATGCTTGATGTATTATAGGTGTAAAGGGTTAACTATAGTTCGATGTTTTTCTCTTATGTGTAAGTACTAGCTTGGATCCTGGTTACGATTCCTTTCGACTACAAAGAACTGGAACTCGCAGCCGAATACTTTTAGCCCAATTGCCCTATTCAACTTATCTAAAGAGACGATGTATTTATTTTAAATTTATGTGGCTGATGAAACTTGTTGAAGACCAGGACTAGCTCTCGGTCTAGGTCTGAAGCATTCCGACTTCAACATTACTTTAAATAAATTTCCACACAACTTTCATTCAAAATCATTTTCAAAGATGAGTCTCGAACTCTGCTCTGCCAAATACATATATTTCTATTAAAATATGTTAATTATGAATTAGTGTAATGTTCACTTCTTGCACCGTCTAGTTTACCTTTGCCACACTTTTTGGGTCTCTCTGGGTTAACACTTTGCTCGTTTCGGGCGGATCAATTGGTATTTTATTGATATAGATTTCTGAAATTTATCCGCACGAGCAACTGTTGCAAATTTGAGTGTCGATTGCACTATGACAACTGTTTGAATAGTTTTACACTTTTTAATATACTATTTATGCAAATAGTGCGGAAATCAAGGTAGAAATTGATTTAGTTTTGCCATTTCCTGGGCCCACAGAACTAATTAAACCGACTGTTCGGTACTTTTCTTTTTGGCGTTGGCGCACTTGCACTTGAATATATATATTTTTTTTGATATCGCAACGAGATATAAGCGCGACTACGACGACGACGACGACGACTGCGACCCACATTTGTTGGCGCCGCGAATGCAACTGACTCAGAAACGTGGCGCTGCGCAAGCGCTTGGAACCTGCCGCTGTCGTTGCTGACGTCACTTGGCTAAACGATCGAGAAAAATGAAAAAAAAAAATACTCACATTTAGAAAATCGCGCAGCCAGACAACGTCGGGCTTGGGATCGCCGACCACTTCGCAGAATATGATGACGTTGTCGCCCTCGTAGGCCTCGCTGGAGCGCGGCTTCACCACAAACAGCGGCTCCTTTGAGTAACTGCAGCAGGGTTTTTAAGATTAATAAGATAATCATGATTTGTGGTCAGGGCTAGTGCGTGCTACTCACGGCATATCGCTCGTCTTGATGCTGGGTATTTCCAGTGCGCGTTGCGGTGTGGCAGCTGCTTCGGTCTCCTCGATGGCCACACGACAAATTGTCTCCACCTTGCCGACCACATTGGAGGCCACGCACACATAAATGCCCGCATCGCGTGGCGTTGCCTCGGCAATGATTAGTTCCACATAGCCCGTGGAGTCCAGAGTGGCGGATATGCGTCGACTAGGACGCAGGCGCATGCCATTGCGATGCCAGGTGACGCCCACAGCGGGATAGGCTTCCACCTTGGTGGACAGACGTATTTCGGCGCCCTCGCGGAACACATAGAACGGATCGAGGGGTACGTAAAAGTCGGGTGAGATGTAAGCGCGTATGCCCTTGTCCACCACCAGGCAGCTGTGGCAGGACACGGAGCCCAGCTCGTTCTTGGCCGTGCAGGTATAGTTGCCGCTATCGTCGAGCGTTGTGGCCGCGATTTCCAGCGTAAAGAATTGACCCTCGGTCGTGATCAGATGCCGCCTATCACAGCTGATCAACTGCCCGTCCTTATACCAGAGTATCTCCGGCGCGGGATAGCCTACAATTTGGCAGGTGAGACGCACCGGGTAGGTGACCTGGACGCGACGGTCTCGCAGACGCATCGTGAAAATGGGCAGCGATTCGCCAAGCTCAGCCGGATGGCGACCGTGTGCAATTTCCTTCAGCCTCGAGTCCGCCTCATAGAGCCTGGGATCGGAGACGACTTGCAGGCGTGCAAAGGTGGAGACGCGTCCCTTGGAATTGGTAGCCTCGCAGGTGTAACGTCCAGAATCCAGCTCACAAACTGTAGCTATGGTGAGCGCACAGGTGGAACCAATCTGGCGTATCTTGACACGCTCCGAGCTGTTGCTCAGCTGTATGCCATCCTTGTACCAGGTAACTTTTGGGCGCGGCGCACCACGCATGTTGCACTGCAGCGTAAACGAGGAGCCAAGCAACGCCTTTACCTGCCCCGGCAGAATCTTGACAAACTCCGGCAGGCACTCGACGCCGCCCACCTGCAGGGCGGAGCTGGTCTGAACCGCTGGCCCCCAGCCATAGCGATTCTTGGGCGTCACCCGGAAATGGTATTCCAAATTGGGCTTCAGATTGAAGGCATCAAAGGAATTAATAGGCGTCAGACCTAACTCGCGCCAAAAGGCGCCACCCTCATGACCAACAATCCATGCCTCCACCTTGTAGGCAATGACAGGTGCAGAGTTTGCGCTCACGGGCTTGCCCCACGACAACGATATGTGGCTGGGTCCAGAGTCAACGACGAGCGGTTCGGTTGATATGCAGCCAGGTGGATCTAGGTAAAGTTTGCATAAATAATGAGTTCATAAATCGAGGGTCATGGGAAATCAAACGCAATACGCCCCGGAGAAATATATATTTTATTTTCTTGTTTTTTTTTTCGACTACGTAAATGTATAAGCTGGATTGTTGTGCTTTATATAATACGCTATTTGTATATGATAATAAAATAAGTAAATAAGTCAATCGTTCAGAAATACTAACAAAAGATAAGTTAAATACACGGATAATTTGTTTGTGTTTTGGGCATTCATTGAATCTCACAGGAAATTGCTTTTGAGAAGTTTCTTGATTAACGGCACAGGAGGCAAACAAGTTGGAGTCGAAGCGATCTGCAAAATATGCAAGTCCCATGCGTTATATAATACTTGAGATAAAGCTGGAACCGAAACACTGAAACTGGATCGACTTGGGACACAGACAAACGGATTGGAATACAAACAGACGGGAGAGAGAAACAAATATCAGATCTGGAGATGTATCCACATGGAGTGTTTCGAAAGGAAGGCGCGAATGGAACACAAACGGATTGCTGTACACAACAATGGAACAGTGGAATGGAATACGGACGGAAATTGGAATAATAAAATCAAGAAATATAGGAAACATCCAAGTACTAAAACATTTTGTGAATAAAATCTCAATCACAAAGGAGAAAGAAACAAATATGAGACCAGCATATGGAGTTTTTCGAAAGGACATGGAAACGCGTGAATGAAACACAAACGGAATGCTCTACACAACAATGGAACCGTGGAATGCTAATATGGAATACGGACGAAAAGAAGAAAAACAAAATCAAAATGCTATCGACAGCGACGAAACATCGGAAAGGAACAAGGATATATAAAAGTACATACAGATTAAATAAACTCACCTCTGAAATACGAAGTTTCACTGTAACTGTCGAGGGGTTGGCCCCATCGTGGTTGCGTTGGGGTTTCAGAGCGAGCGCGCGGGTTAACCTATAAGTTTTGTAGTCAGAACGATATTATTGTTTATTTGAACACATAGAGTTTTTTAAAGTTTTTTAAAGTTTGACTTAGAGCATAAATATTTTGGTGCGTTTAGGGAGGCGTTTAAATTTGCGCAAACAATAAATAAATATAATTGAAATAGGCTTTATTCTTTCTTTTTGGGCGTTTTAATCTAAAAAAAGAAAAGCGTAAAGAGAGAGAGAGAGAGAGAGAGAGAGAATAGCAAAGGTTAGTTAGCAAAAGCATTAGATAAATAGCCAAACATTCAGGTACAGCGACAGATAACACATAGCACAAAAGGTAGTCGTAGGCAGTACGTACTGTAATGGTGACGAATATTCTGTCCGTTCCAAAGTCGTTGCGGGCGACAACGAAATAGGTGCCGGAGTCGGAGATCTGCGACTTTTGCACTGTGAATCTGGTATAGTCATCGGATACCTCTTTGCTAACGCGATCCGATTGGGTTATATCCTTGGTGCCCTTCATGAACACAACTGCAAGGATATGCAACATGATTAAATTGATAAGCAACAGAGGAGGTTGGGAAAGTCTTACGCTTCGGTTTCGGATCACCCGCAATGCGGAAGGACAACGAGAACGGATCACCAACGGCGATCTTCATTTCGGTTTCGGGCCTGGACAGGAAGAGGGGCGGACGTTCGTCCTTTTCAGCGCCCACTGCGACATCAATGTTGACGTGCGACTCAATGCGTCCGTAGGCATTCGAAGCGAGGCAAGTGTAGGTACCCTCATGCTCAGCCCCGGCATTCATGATGGCCAACGTGTAGACGCCACGCTCGTTCATGGTCTTCACATTGGGACCATCGACATTCCGGCGATCGCGGAGCCATTTAACCTCAATGGGCGTGTTCGACTGCATAAACTCAGCGGAGATGGCAACGGTGCCGCCATTGCAGACGGTCTGATTGCCCAGCGGGGTCAGGAAGTGCGGCTTGTTGGGATCGCGATGGAAGAAGCCGTGCGTTTTCTGCAGAGTAAAACGCTCGCGGCCCACAAAGTCCACCTGATGGGACATTTTATTTTGGGCGCCTTCGTTGGTTGCTATGCAGGAGTATGTGCCAGAGTCCTTTTCGGTCGGATTGCGTATAGTCAGCTTGCAGTAACCGTCGGTCTGATCAATCAGTTGATATTTCTCATCATTGTTAATGGCATCGTTGCCCTTCATCCATTGGATCTCTGGCCGGGGCTGGCCGCGCACACGACAATCCAGAACCAACTCATTCTCATTGAGAGAATACGTGTCTGTAAGAATATATAAACCAAAGAGAGGTTAGTAAAAAACAATGCCCAATGAGGGCTTGACAAACAAAAGCGGTTAGAACAGCAAGGAGACTGTATGCAGGCGTATGTTTTATTGGACGGGCAGCTCCACGTGGCGGTCATCCATAGCTCTGTGAAATACCTCGAATTGGCTGCGCGAAAGTACTTGGCATAGATGCTTCCCGGAAATGCTTGTAGACGCGCAACTGCGAATGGGTTAGACTCTCGCCAAAGTCATTGATGGCCGAGCATGTATAATTGCCGCTGTCGTCTGACACCGCGGCGTAGATCTCCAGCGATGCCTCGCCATTCTGGTAGAGCGTCTGATAGCGCGTATCCCTTGGCAACGGCTTGTGGTTCTTCAACCATTCGATGTGCGTGTTTTCATCGCCCGAAACTGTACAGACCAATCGCACATTGCCGCCCTCCGATATGGTGCGATCGTGCAGATAGCTGTGGAACATGGGCTTGGTCTGCGCAACGCTGCGCAGGATGCGATTCCCAGTGCGCTGCAGGCCAACATTGCCGTTCACATAGGTACTCGGTTGTGTCGACTCATCCGTCAGCTCCCTCGGCTGTGACTGTGACTGCGACTGGGTGGGCAAAACATTTTCGTGATCGTAGGTAATTAGACGTTTCAGGTCGGCTGCCCGTATGCTGGTGCTGATCGAGTCAATGTAATCCTCGTGCTCCGCGTAGCAGGCAAAGATGCCGCAGTCCGAGGATATGGGATTGCGTATGATCAGCTTACGCTCGCCGCCCAGCTCATCGACTACCTTATAGCGATTGTTGCAGATCGTGTGATCATCGCGCATCCAGCTGACATTGGGACGGCCGTGCACCTGACAGCTGAGCACAATCTCGTTGCGCTGTGCATCATAGGACTCTGTAAGCGAGTAAATTAGTTAACAAAGTTAAATTTGCAAATTTCTATTCGACTTACTTTTAATGCCCTCCAAAAAGCTTTGCGGCAGCTGACCGCTCGTCTCGTCCAGCACAGTCAGTTGGCCAGCGCTCTCCACGGTCTGCCTGCTGTTCTTGACCACGCATCTGTAGTTTCCGCTGTCCTCGGCACGGGCATCGTAGATTTCCAAGCTGATGGCACCGTTTATGTTGTAGATTTTGTGGCGAGCATCCTTTGTG
The DNA here is from genome assembly GCA_018903485.1 of Drosophila littoralis. Lineage (NCBI taxonomy): Eukaryota > Metazoa > Arthropoda > Insecta > Diptera > Drosophilidae > Drosophila > Drosophila littoralis. The sequence goes on along the minus strand of JAEIGF010000124.1, from coordinate 6,545,919 downwards.
ATGCGCTCGTCATTCCTTAGCCAGTGCACATCCTCGATGAAGCCAGTCACATAGCATATCAGCTGAGCCTTGTTGCCGCTGCTGATTGTCATGGTCTTGAGGCTCGTTTCCAGATTGAGACGCAGCTTGGCCTCGCGCGCCTTGGCTTTGGCTGCCGCTGCTGCATTCTCACCCGTTGCGATCTGACTGGACTCTGGTCTCTTGATATCTTGTGTGCTCTGATCTGTGGCTTTCTTATCGACTGTACGCTCCCTCACATAGTCTGAGGCTTGGACAAACTTGCTGATCTTCATCTGACCATTCTCGCTCTCTGCGTAGCAGGTGTACAGCCCGGTATCCTCGCTGCCAAAGGATGTGATGGTCAGCTGCTTGATGCCATCGCTCTGCTCCGCGTACTCATACTTGGCTGTCTCGAGGGGCAGCAGGGTATTGTCCCGCTGCCAGTAGATGTTCGGCTTGGGGCTGCCCGAGACCTTGCACTCGAGTACAAGCCGATTGTCTTGGGAATGATATGCATCTGGAAGGTGTTGACACGAAAAGACATTGCACAAACAGAATAAGACAAGCACGACATAAACATGGGATTGGTTTCTGATTCTAGGAATTAGTGCTTATAACTATCTAACTACGTAACATATAGAAACTAACAGCATACCTTAACAAACACTTGGACGCACTGGGTGCCATATTTAAGTACAACTAGTTAGCTAGCCCGCGGATGCCTACCTTTAATACCCACCGTGAAGGTGGGTGGGATTATCTCAACTTTACCCGTGCTATAAACGAACAGGTTGCAAGTGCTAACAATTTCATTTTCGGATCCTCTTACTCTCAACGTATATTCGCCGGCATCCTCTTCCGTAACGCCGACCAGATTGAGCCAGGCAATGCCATCCTGCATGGACATTTTGCTCTTGGGTCCGAACGTAATTGGTTGATCGCCATGGAACCACTTGGCCGTTGGCTCCGGTCCGTCGATATTAACCATCCATTTGACATTGGCGCCCGACTTGACGGTGCGATTGGACAGGAAGTTGCGGAAATAGAGACGTTTCTTTAGATCTGGGGGCGGTGGCACTTCGCGTCTGGAGCCTGTTTGTTCCTCATCATCTTTCTTGGGCTTGCGTACTCTCTTCTCAGCCCCCTCCCCTTCAACTGCTTCACCCTCAGCAGCTGGTTCTTCTTCCTCGCCAGCTGGTCGGGGCGGTCGGCCCTCTCTAGGTGGCGAGGTGGGACGCACTCGAACGCGTGGCTCCACGGTAACCATATGCACGATCTCCGTTTGACCTTCGCGATTCTCGGCCTGGCAAACGTATTTGCCGCTGTCGGCGACCTTGGGATGGCTAATGAACAGTTCACAGGTGCCGTCATCGTGATCCACCTGATGGTATTTATCGTTGTTCTCGATCTTCACACTATCCTTGTACCATGTCACTGAGGGCGTCGGCAGACCGCGTACATGTACGTCCAGTTGGAGCTCGTTGATCTTGCCGTGCAGCGTTTCCCTTATGTTGCGCGTGAACGTTGGTGGCACATCACCCGTGCCCGGATCTGCGAAGACCTCTAGCCTGCAGGAGGTGGATGCCTCGCCAGTTTCATCGCGTCCCCAGCACTTGTACTCGCCATTGTCCTCCTCGGTGGCGCTATTGATCTCCAAAAGGCAAAGGCCTTCGCTGTAGCGTCCTCGAATCTTGGGTCCGTTTTGAAGTGGCTCCTCATTCTTGAACCATTTCACCTGCGGCTCCTTTGCCTCCAGGAAGCAAGAGATTTTCACTTTGGAGCCTTCAGCCACAACGCGATCCCTCATCGAGGTGGTAAAGTGTATGCCAATGTTCTTCTCGCGCCGCTTGCTGGACATACTAGCCGTATCGGAGGCATAGTCCGTGGCCGAAGATACAGCTTCCTCTTCGGCGTCATCCTTCTTGCGGCCACGACGCTTGCCCTTGCCTTCCTCTCCCTCAGCTCCCTCAGCTCCTGCGTCGGCGGCCGATGAAGCCGGCTTTGCAGCTGGCTTCTCTACCTCTTTGGGCCGCAGCAGGCTCTTGTCCGCATGGAACACTCCGTGAATGTTGTCCGCAATATGCGAGGCCTTGCCCTCGAAGAGCACATAATGCGAACTTTCCATTTTGCCAGCACGACTTTCCGCCTTGATCACATATTTGCCCGAATCCTTGCTATCAGGCCGATCAATGATGAGCTCACAAGTGCCATCCTGATGCTCAATTATCTGATACCGGCCGCCGCTCTGAACCTCAATGCTGTCCTTAAACCATTGCACCTGAGGTGTGGGTTGACCACGCACTGCTGTCTCCAGTATAAGTTCATTCGAGTTCAGATGATAGGTCTCTGGAGGAGGTAGATGTAGTTGAACGATTTTTAGTAGTCGGTTGTTACATAAACACGCAACACATAGAAACCCAAGAACAACACGAACACCGCCAAAGGCATTGCATAATCCCGACAAACAATTGCATTGCACAATCGTCTATAGCTTTGATCTATTCATAGATCTGATCAGACATCTGCCTAGGTGAATAGACAAATAGACGAATGGCTCTTTCCTTACCTTTAAGAGAGCGTATGAAAACGGGCTGCACATCGGTGTTGACCTTCGGCTGATAGACGTGCAACATCGCCGACGTGGTGATCTTGCAGAACTCATTCTGGGCTATTATCGTATAGGTGCCGGAGTCTTCGGGCTGGGCGCTCACGAACTCCAGCACAGCCAGGCTGTCGCGGTTCATGTTGCGTATACGGGGTCCGTACTGCACATTTTGGTCATCCTTTTGCCATTTGATGGTGGGCTCGGGTCCGCCCACAACCGCTTGCAGCTTGACCTTGGAGCCTTCGGCTACGTAGCGATTGGATAGGTTGACCGTGAAATAGAGCATTTGTTTGGGTGACGGATCTGGCATGCGGCTGCGTCGTTCGTAGCCGCCATCGCCACCGCCCTCAGCTTCGTCATCTTTCTTGGGCAGCTTCTTCGGCTTGGACTTGCCACCACCTTCGGCTGCTGAATCCTCCTGCATGGCCGCCGATAAGACACTTGAGCGGCGCGACGTGTGCGTGGTGTCGACAACAACCGTGTGGGTGGTCGACTGACTGCCCAATTTGTTCTGGGCGGTGCAAACGTAGACGCCGTTGTCATTCACAGTTGGCTTATTAACGATCAGCTCGCAGACGCCATCCAAGTGCTCGATTTGCACGACACGATCGTCGAGCACAACGGGTATCTGATCTTTCGTCCAAGAGATAACGGGACGGGGATTGCCGCGAACCTTCGTATCGATAATCAAATCATTTTGGGAGGAGTGATACACATCTATGAAGAAGACCAAACACTTCAATCAATTGTCTGAGCACCACAACTATTTTTGTACATGGTCGACCTCAATCGAGATCTGTGATCGTTGGACAACAATCAGTTTCGAATTTTGGCTGATGATCGTGTTGGCGTTGTAACAAAAAAATGAAGAAGACAAAACCAACGCAACGGATGCAGATGAGAGACAGATACGTCTTGCAGATACAGATACAGATACGGATACAGATGCAGATACAGATACAATAAAAATACCTCGCATGGGCAGGGCAAAAATGGGCTCGGACTCGTCGCCATCAGCTTGCGCCGCATACACCTTAAAGTAGCATGAGGTCTCGATTTCGCTGAGATCGTTCTTGGCCACACACTTGTAGACGCCCGTATCGGCCGATGTAACTTTGTTGATCTGAATAATGGCCTTGCCCTCTTCAGACAGATTCTTAATGTTATCGTTCATCACAAGCCATGTGTCATCCTTCATCCAGCGCGTATTTGGCTCTGGTCCAATGACCGTAGCCGCAAACTTCACGGTTGTGCCCTCCAGGGCCATACGATCGCGCAGCTGGGTGGCGAACTGTAGCTTCTGTTTGGCTGGCACAAGTGGCTCGGGTGGTGCACGCGCCGCCTGGACACGCTGCTGCTCGGCCTCGACTTCGGCGCGTTTCTGATCCGATTCGGCCTTGGACTTGAGTGCGGCATCCATTTGCCCTTTGGCCTGCTTCAAGCTGTCCAGTTGGATCCTGTCGCGCGCATGGAAAATGCCGGGCACATGATAGTGCAGATTTTTGGCCACCTCGACGGTTTGGTTGATGTGTGCCTCGCCGATTGAATTGAAGGCCTTTAAGGTGTAGGTGCCGCTATCCTTGTTGCCGGGCTTGTAGATGAGTAGCTTGCAGACGCCGTGGGCTTCCTCAAGCATGGTGAACTTGTAGCTGGGCTTCACCTGGAAGGCGCCGCGCCACCAGGTAACCACCGGACGCGGTACACCGTGCACGTGACACTCAATAGTCAGCTCATCGTCGCGCATGTGATAGTATTCTAGAGAAGATATTGGGAAATCCTGTGAGTTATGGATTTGAAAGGGAGAATGCGGCTGGGACAAGTACCTTTAATATACTGTATAGAGGGAGGTTGGGGTTCATCCTTAAAAACTTCGTAAATAGTTACAATACACGATGAGGTGACCTCGTCATTCTGATTCAGTATCTGGCAAGAATACTCGCCAGAGTCCAGAATTGTAGTGCTCACTACTTCCAGCACCAAAATGTTGTTGTTGTTTATGATGCGATGATTGCCATCGCGCTCCAACTGCCTGCCGTCCTTGAACCATTTGACGGAGAGCTCGGGTCCATCGACAGCGCAGGCCAGGCGCACGCTCTGGCCCGCCTCGACGGTGCGATCGGACAGGAAGTTAATGAACTTGGGCAGACGAGCCTGTTCGCGTCGTCGTTGCCAATCGGCGTCGCGTTCCTTTTCGCTGGTGCGCTTGGCAATGCTGTATTTGCGCATCTGCTGCATGAACTCCTCGCCCTCCGTGGCGGCGATACGCTGCCAGCGCTCCTCCTCGTGGGGATCGGGTCGTGTATATTCATCGGAAGAGTCGCTGCCGCGGCGTTTGGCGGCTTTCAGATCAGGGACTGCGTCTTCTTCGTTTTCTTCCTCCTGATCCTCATCCATTCGGTCAAGGTCCTCATCTTCATTGTAATCGCCGTCGGCAGCCACGGTGCTCTCGTCGCCTTCCTCAGGAATATCTTCTTCATCTTCCTCGGCTTCAGCTTCAGCCTCCTCTAGAGCACGCTGCTCGGCTTCCAGACGGTCCTGTTCCTCTTTTTCTTCCTTCAGACGCTTCTGGCGCTCCTCAAATGTCTCGCCCTTGGGCTTGGCACGATTGGCGGCCTCCTCGGCTGCCTTGGCTGCTGCTTTGGCCTGTTCCTCCATTTGCAGTACCATCTTGCTCTTCTTTGGCGGCGGCTTGGGTCCAGCTTGGGGTGGCTGGTCAAACATCTTCTTGGTAGCCTTTTGACCACCGCCCATCTCCAGTTTCAAGGTCAATTTTGGACTCGGAGATTTTTCCTTTTTCTCCTTCTTCTTTGGCGGAGCCTTCTTTTTGCCCTTTTTAACTGGCTCATCGTCATCAAAGTCTACACTATCCTCCCGATCGTCGCCAGCAAAGTCTCCGAGATCTTCGGCACCGTCTTCGCCTAAGGGACTCTGCTCCTTGTCGATGGACTTACGAGCTGTGCGCGGTTTTCTGGCCTTCTTTTCCTTCTTCTTCGGCTTAACCTCTTCAATGATTTCCTCCTCCTCTTCTACCTCTTCGTATTCCTCAACTACATATATAACCTCAACGTTGGACACGTCCATTACGGCAGCCCGATCGATAACCGATAAATCGGACGTTATGTAACGCACGGGTTTCTGCACATCCACGGGCTCGGAGATATCCATGATCAGGGCCCGATCGAAGACGGCGATGTTGCACGTGGTTTGGCTCTTGATGTCCCGGCCCAGTTCAAATGGAGTTTTCTCTTTCTCCTCGCGTTTTAGGAATGGGGTTATGCTGCGCCATGTTGAGGGCGTGGCACTGCGACGTGTCATATACAAGGTGAACGGTGTCTGGCTCCGACCGTGTATGGGCGTGGCACTGCGTCCGCGTAAGCTGCCCGGAGTGGGTGACTTAAGCTTGCGCTTCTTTTGCGTTGGCACCTGCAGCGTTTCCTGCGCTGGTGTCGCCTCCGGTTCCGCGGATGTTCGTGGCTCGATATCACCGTCCGTCTCGCCCATTTTGTTAAATTTCGGTTTATTATCTTTTCACAGGATAACGGGGAGGGAAATTAAAATTCGTTTGGGGAAAAAAACCGATAAGAATTATATCCGTACGAGTCGTATATGTATAAATTGATATATTTATATATATACGATATATGTAACCCGCAACGGTTCGATCGAAAGAGTTTTGATATTTTAGGACGTCAGACGTCCGTTCGATGCAAAAGAAGATTCACGACTGTCCGCAATGTGGTGAAAATATTCGAAAATACATAACTTCTCGAATGTATCCTAATTGCCAATCGATTGTTAGGCTAACAAAAACAATTTCACGAATTTCGGTATTGCCCGCCGTTTTTTATATGCGTATATATATATGTGTAGACTTATTTATATATTTGCAACACAATTGTTGCCAAAAAATAAATCATTCGAAATAAATCTATTCAAATGCTATAGACTTTTAATTAATGCAGGCAGCAAATGCAATTATATAAAAGTCATTCGAATTTCGATTGAACTATTTATAGAGGCGTCTACACAACTTAAAAATAATATGAAAAAAATGCAACTATAAATGATCTTTAGCTTATCATAAGTCGAAAGTGTGAAGCGATTAGCACAAAACTAAAATGCAGATACTTAGCCAAGGAACTTACATACATACTAAGGCATTAACTTATATAGTATACGTAGCTTATGTATTTATTTCCTATTTACTTCTGGTACCGAATGTCAGATTGTACTGATTCATTTGCGAATCTGACGTTAATTTAATTTACATTTGGGGCACTAATTCACTGGGCTGCATAGGTAAAGGTAAAACAGGCACTTACCTCGTATGTTGCGTGTAAATATTGGCGGCGTGCCAAATTTGGTTGAAGGTGCTTCGTATATTGTCACAAGACAGCTCGTTTCCACCTCTCCATTTCGATTAGACGCTATGCATCGATATATGCCAGAATCATTCATTTCTGTCGATTTGATTTCAAGGCAGGACAGACCATCGTTCAAGGTTATCTTGTGCTTGGCATCGTTCGCAATGGGACTATTTTGCTTGAACCACTGCACTCTCATCTCGTGACCAGATATGCCGCATGTCAACTTAAGATCACTTCCCGTTGCCGAATTACGATTTGTCAGCATTAGATCTACTGTCGGCTTGCGCTTAGCGCTGCGGGTTTCCTTTCTTTCCCTATACTCAGACTCCAATGACTTGTAGGTTTTGGCCTCTATACTAATGGAGTCTGCCGCTCTTTCAGTATCCATTTTAGATTCATGTGGTTTTCTCTCGATTTTATCTACTACATCAACCTTCTCATCTAAGCTCTGTGATAACTTATCCAGTTTCTGCTGTTCTGTATTCAGTTGCTGCTCTTTCTTTTGAGAGTTAGCCACAGATTCATCCACTTCAAACTTTTTACTCTCAGGAACCTTTTCTTCAGAAACCTTCTCAGCGACGACTTCAGATACTGCTCCCTTCTGGGCTTTCTTTTCAGCATCCTTCTCGGCTTGTTTCTTCTGTTTGGTATCCAGTTTCTGCTCTTCAATTAATTGTTGTTCTAGTACCTTTGCCTTTTGGGCTTCACTCTCAGATTCCTTTATTTCAGGCTTTTTACTCTCAGGAACCTTTTCTTCGGAAACCTTCTCTGCAACGACTTCAGATACTTCTCCCTTCTGGGCTTTCTTTTCAGCATCCTTTTTGGCTTGTTTCTTCTGTTTGGTATCCAGTTTCTGCTCTTCAATTAATTGTTGTTCTAGTACCTTTGCCTTTTGGGCTTCACTCTCAGATTCCTTTATTTCAGGCTTTTTACTCTCAGGAACCTTTTCTTCGGAAACCTTCTCTGCAACGACTTCAGATACTTCTCCCTTTTGGGCTTTCTTTTCAGCATCCTTCTCGGCCTGTTTCTTCTGTTTAGTTTCCAGTTTCTTCTCTTCAATTAATTGTTGTTCTAGTACCTTCGCCTTTTGGGCTTCCCTCTCAGATTCCACTTCTTTAAGCTTCTTGCTCTCAGGAACCTTTTCTTCGGAAACCTTCTCTGCAAAGACTTCAGATACTTCTCCCTTCTGGGCTTTCTTTTCAGCATCCTTCTCGGCTTGTTTCTTATGTTTGGTATCCAGTTTCTGCTCTTCAATTAATTGTTGTTCTAGTACCTTCGCCTTTTGGGCTTCACTCTCAGATTGCCTTATTTCAGGCTTTTTACTCTCAGGAACCTTTTCTTCGGAAACCTTCTCTGCAACGACTTTAGATACTTCTCCCTTCTGGGCTTTCTTTTCAGCATCCTTCTCAGCCTGTTTCTTCTGTTTAGTTTCCAGTTTCTGCTCTTCAAATAATTGTTGTTCTAGTACCTTCGCCTTTTGGGCTTCATTTTCGGATTCCCCTACTTCAAGCTTCTTACTCTCCGGAACCTTTTCTTTTGAAACCTTCTCAGCGACGACTTCAGATACTTTTCCCTTTTGGGCTTTCTTTTCAGCATCCTTTTCATCTTGTTTCTTCTGTTTGGTATCCAGTTTCTGCTCTTCAATTAATTGTTGTTCTAGTACCTTCGCCTTTTGGGCTTCACTCTCAGATTCCCCTACTTCAAGCTTCTTACTCTCAGGAACCTTTTCTTCGGAAACCTTCTCTGCAACGACTTCAGATACTTCTCCCTTCTGGGCTTTCTTTTCAGCATCCTTCTCAGCTTGTTTCTTCTGTTTGGTATCCAGTTTCTTCTCTTCAATTAATTGTTGTTCTAGTACCTTTGCCTTTTGAGCTTCACTTTCAGATTCCCCTAATTCAAGCTTCTTACTCTCAGGAACCTTTTCTTCGGAAACCTTCTCTGCAACGACTTCAGGTTTTTCTCCCTTCTGGGCTTTCTCTTTAGCGTCTTTTTCAGTCTTTACTGCGTCCAGTTTATTCTTTTCAGTTAATTGCTGCTCTTCAATGCGCTTTTCTTCAATCTCTTCTTCGTTGAGCTGTTGTAGCTTTTCCCAAACATTTAGTATGTGTTTTGTAATGAATTGAATTTTTCCTTCAATAGTTGCAGTTTGCAGCTGTCCCTGTTTTTGCTCAATATAATCATATTCTGATAGAAGAACCTGTTTCGTATCCTCAATAAGGGGCTTTAATAGAACTGTTTTATCATCCAAAAGGTCATCAAGTATTACAAATATATCCATAAGGTTTTGTTGCAGATGCACCATCTTTTCAGAAGACTTTTCAATTTGCAACTTGGACTTGATGTTCTCCGAAATACTTTCGAGCTTTTCTAGCTTCGGCACTATCAACGATGATTTTTTACCAACTTCCGTATCGTCAATAAGTCGGACAGCAGCTTTGGTTAGTATAATATTCATCTTAATTTCTTTTAAGTAACTATTTATTATATCCTCTGCTGCAGCTGGAGAAGCGTTTAGAAGTGATTCGATGAATGCTTCCACCATTTCTTTTTCATTTTGTTTTTCAGGTGCTTTGCTATCGTATGTATGAACGATGTGTTCTCGAAGTTTAAATATGCACTTGGAAACCTTTTCAATGTTTTCGAGATTTTCGATTATATCGTTACTTTCCGAAACAATCAATTGCAAGCCTTCATTGGAAATTTGCGATTCAGAAGCACTAACAATATCTAAGAGTTTGATTTTCAAATTTTGTTTAATCACTTCCTGTTCATCCTCAGAAACTTTCTCTGCAACGACTTCACATACTTCTCCCTTCTGGGCTTTCTTTTCAGCATCCTTCTTGGCTTGTTTCTTCTGTTTGGTATCCAGTTTCTGCTCTTCAATTAATTGTTGTTCTAGTACCTTTGCCTTTTGGGATTCACTCTCAGATTCCCCTACTTCAAGCTTCTTACTCTCAGGAACCTTTTCTTCGGAAACCTTCTCTGCAACCACTTCAGATACTTCTCCCTTCTGGGCTTTCTTTTCAGCATCCTTCTTAGCTTGTTTCTTCTGTTTGGTATCCAGTTTCTGCTCTTCAATTAATTGTTGCTCTAGTACCTTTGCCTTTTGGGCTTCACTTTCGGATTCCCCTACTTCAAGCTTCTTACTCTCAGGAACCTTTTCTTCGGAAACCTTCTCTCCAACGACTTCAGATACTTCTCCCTTCTGGGCTTTCTTTTCAGCATCCTTCTCAGCTTGTTTCTTCTGTTTGGTGTCCAGTTTCTTCTCTTCAATTAATTGTTGTTCTAGTACCGTTGCCTTTTGAGCTTCACTTTCAGATTCCCCTAATTCAAGCTTCTTACTCTCAGGAACCTTTTCTTCGGAAACCTTCTCTGCAACGATTTCAGATACTTCTCCCTTCTGGGCTTTCTTTTCAGCATCTTGCTCGGCTTGTTTCTTCTGTTTGGTATCCAGTTCCTGCCCTTCAATTAATTGTTGTTCTAGTACCTTTGCCTTTTGGGCTTCACTTTCAGATTCCCTTATTTCAGGCTTCTTACTCTCCGGAACCTTTTCTTCGGAAACCTTCTCTGCAACGACTTCAGATACTTCTCCCTTTTGGGCTTTCTTTTCAGCATCCTTCTCAGCTTGTTTCATCTGTTTGGTATCCAGTTTCTTCTCTTCAATTAATTGTTGTTCTAGTACCATTGCCTTTTGAGCTTCACTTTCAGATTCCCCTAATTCAAGCTTCTTACTCTCAGGAACCTTTTCTTCGGAAACCTTCTCTGCAACGACTTCAGATACTTCTCCCTTCTGGGCTTTCTTTTCAGCATCCTTCTCGGCTTGTTTCTTCTGTTTGGTATCCAGTTTCTGCTCCTCAATTAATTGTTGTTCTAGTACCTTCGCCTTTTGGGCTTCACTCTCAGATTCCCTTATTTCAGCCTTCTTACTCTCCGGAACCTTTTCTTCGGAAACCTTCTCTGCAACGACTTCAGATACTTCTCCCTTCTGGGCTTTCTTTTCAGCATCCTTCTCGGCTTGTTTCTTCTGTTTGGTATCCAGTTTCTGCTCCTCAATTAATTGTTGTTCTAGTACCTTCGCCTTTTGGGCTTCACTCTCAGATTCCCTTATTTCAGGCTTCTTATTCTTAGGAACCTTTTCTTCGGAAACCTTCTCTGCAACGACTTCAGATACTTCTCCCTTCTGGGCTTTCTTTTCAGCATCCTTCTCAGCTTGTTTCTTCTGTTTGGTATCCAGTTTCTTCTCTTCAATTAATTGTTGTTCTAGTACCATTGCCTTTTGAGCTTCACTTTCAGATTCCCCTAATTCAAGCTTCTTACTCTCAGGAACCTTTTCTTCGGAAACCTTCTCTGCAACGACTTCAGATACTTCTCCCTTCTGGGCTTTCTTTTCAGCATCCTTCTCGGCTTGTTTCTTCTGTTTGGTATCCAGTTTCTGCTCCTCAATTAATTGTTGTTCTATTACCTTCGCCTTTTGGGCTTCACTCTCAGATTCCCTTATTTCAGCCTTCTTACTCTCCGGAACCTTTTCTTCGGAAACCTTCTCTGCAACGACTTCAGATACTTCTCCCTTCTGGGCTTTCTTTTCAGCATCCTTCTCGGCTTGTTTCTTCTGTTTGGTATCCAGTTTCTGCTCCTCAATTAATTGTTGTTCTAGTACCTTTGCCTTTTGGGCTTCACTTTCAGATTCCCTTATTTCAGGCTTCTTACTCTCCATAACCTTTTCTTCGGAAACCTTCTCTGCAACGATTTCAGATACTTCTCCCTTCTGGGCTTTCTTTTCAGCATCTTGCTCGGCTTGTTTCTTCTGTTTGGTATCCAGTTCCTGCTCTTCAATTAATTGTTGTTCTAGTACCTTTGCCTTTTGGGCTTCACTTTCAGATTCCCTTATTTCAGGCTTCTTACTCTCCGGAACCTTTTCTTCGGAAACCTTCTCTGCAACGACTTCAGATACTTCTCCCTTCTGGGCTTTCTTTTCAGCATCCTTCTCGGCTTGTTTCTTCTGTTTGGTATCCAGTTTCTGCTCCTCAATTAATTGTTGTTCTAGTACGTTCGCCTTTTGGGCTTCACTCTCAGATTCCCTTATTTCAGGCTTCTTACTCTCCGGAACCTTTTCTTCGGAAACCTTCTCTGCAACGACTTCAGATACTTCTCCCTTCTGGGCTTTCTTTTCAGCATCCTTCTCGGCTTGTTTCTTCTGTTTGGTATCCAGTTTCTGCTCCTCAATTAATTGTTGTTCTAGTACCTTCGCCTTTTGGGCTTCACTCTCAGATTCCCTTATTTCAGGCTTCTTATTCTCAGGAACCTTTTCTTCGGAAACCTTCTCTGCAACGACTTCAGATACTTCTCCCTTCTGGGCTTTCTTTTCAGCATCCTTCTCGGCTTGTTTCTTCTGTTTGGTGTCCAGTTTCTGCTCTTCAATTAATTGTTGTTCTAGTACCTTTGCCTTTTGGGCTTCACTTTCAGATTCCCCTAATTCAAGCTTCTTACTCTCAGGAACCTTTTCTTCGGAAACCTTCTCTGCAACGACTTCAGATACTTCTCCCTTCTGGGCTTTCTTTTCAGCATCCTTCTCGGCCTGTTTCTTCTGTTTGGTATCCAGTTTCTGCTCCTCAATTAATTGTTGTTCTAGTACCTTCGCCTTTTGGGCTTCACTCTCAGATTCCCTTATTTCAGGCTTCTTATTCTCAGGAACCTTTTCTTCGGAAACCTTCTCTGCAACGACTTCAGATACTTCTCCCTTCTGGGCTTTCTTTTCAGCATCCTTCTCGGCTTGTTTCTTCTGTTTGGTGTCCAGTTTCTGCTCTTCAATTAATTGTTGTTCTAGTACCTTCGCCTTTTGGGCTTCACTCTCAGATTCCCTTATTTCAGGCTTCTTACTCTCCGGAACCTTTTCTTCGGAAACCTTCTCTGCAACGACTTCAGATACTTCTCCCTTCTGGGCTTTCTTTTCAGCATCCTTCTCGGCTTGTTTCTTCTGTTTGGTATCCAGTTTCTGCTCCTCAATTAATTGTTGTTCTAGTACCTTCGCCTTTTGGGCTTCACTCTCAGATTCCCTTATTTCAGGCTTCTTATTCTCAGGAACCTTTTCTTCGGAAACCTTCTCTGCAACGACTTCAGATACTTCTCCCTTCTGGGCTTTCTTTTCAGCATCCTTCTCAGCTTGTTTCTTCTGTTTGGTATCCAGTTTCTTCTCTTCAATTAATTGTTGTTCTAGTACCATTGCCTTTTGAGCTTCACTTTCAGATTCCCCTAATTCAAGCTTCTTACTCTCAGGAACCTTTTCTTTGGAAACCTTCTCTGCAACGACTTCAGATACTTCTCCCTTCTGGGCTTTCTTTTCAGCATCCTTCTCGGCTTGTTTCTTCTGTTTGGTATCCAGTTTCTGCTCCTCAATTAATTGTTGTTCTAGTACCTTCGCTTTTTGGGCTTCACTCTCAGATTCCCTTATTTCAGGCTTCTTACTCTCCGGAACCTTTTCTTCGGAATCCTTCTCTGCAACGACTTCAGATACTTCTCCCTTCTGGATTTTCTTTTCCGCATCCTTCTCGGATTGTTTCTTCTGTTTGGTATCCAGTTTCTGCTCTTCAATTAATTGTTGTTCTAGTACCGTTGCCTTTTGATCTTCACTTTCGGATTCCCCTAATTCAAGCTTCTTACTCTCAGGAACCTTTTCTTCGGAAACCTTCTCTGCAATGACTTCAGGTTCTTCTCCCTTCTGGGCTTTCTCTTTAGCGTCGTTTTCAGTCTTTACTACGTCCAGCTTATTCTTTTCGGTTAATTGCTGCTCTTCAATGCGCTTTTCTTCAATCTCTTCTTCGTTGAGCTGTTGTAGCTTTTCCCAAACATTTAGTATGTGTTTTGTAATGAATTGAATTTTTCCTTCAATAGTTGCAGTTTGCAGCTGTCCCTGTTTTTGCTCAATATAATCATATTCTGATAGAAGAACCTGTTTCGTATCCTCAATAAGGGGCTTTAATCGAACTGTTTTATCATCCAAAAGGTCATCAAGTATTACAAATATATCCATAAGGTTTTGTTGCAGATGCACCATCTTTTCAGAAGACTTTTCAATTTGCAACTTGGACTTGATGTTCTCCGAAATACTTTCGAGCTTTTCTAGCTTCGGCACTATCAACGATGATTTTTTACCAACTTCCGTATCGTCAATAAGTCGGACAGCAGCTTTGGTTAGTATAATATTCATCTTAATTTCTTTTAAGTAACTATTTATTATATCCTCTGCTGCAGCTGGAGAAGCGTTTAGAAGTGATTCGATGAATGCTTCCACCATTTCTTTTTCATTTTGTTTTTCAGGTGCTTTGCTATCGTATGTATGAACGATGTGTTCTCGAAGTTTAAATATGCACTTGGAAACCTTTTCAATGTTTTCGAGATTTTCGATTATATCGTTACTTTCCGTAACAATCAATTGCAAGCCTTCGTTGGAAATTTGCGATTCAGAAGCACTAACAATATCTAAGAGTTTGATTTTCAAATTTTGTTTAATCACTTCCTGTTCATCCTCAGAAACTTTCTCTGCAACGACTTCACATACTTCTCCCTTCTGGGCTTTCTTTTCAGCATCCTTCTTGGCTTGTTTCTTCTGTTTGGTATCCAGTTTCTGCTCTTCAATTAATTGTTGTTCTAGTACCTTTGCCTTTTGGGATTCACTCTCAGATTCCCCTACTTCAAGCTTCTTACTCTCAGGAACCTTTTCTTCGGAAACCTTCTGTGCAACGACTTCAGATACTTCTCCCTTCTGGGCTTTCTCTTCAGCATCCTTCTTGGCTTGTTTCTTCTGTTTGGTGTCCAGTTTCTGCTCTTCAATTAATTGTTGTTCTAGTACCTTTGCCTTTTGCGCCTCACTTTCGGATCCCTCTACTTCAAGCATCTTACTCTCAGGAACCTTTTCTTCGGAAACCTTCTCTGCAACGACTTCAGATACTTCTCCCTTCTGGATTTTCTTTTCAGCATCCTTCTCGGATTGTTTCTTCTGTTTGGTATCCAGTTTCTGCTCTTCAATTAATTGTTGTTCTAGTACCTTCGCCTTTTGCGCCTCACTTTCGGATTCCCCTATTTCAAGCTTCTTACTCTCAGGAACCTTTTCTCCGGAAACCTTCTCTGCAACTGCTTCAGACACTTCTCCCTTCTGGGCTTTCTTTTCAGCATCTTGCTCGGCTTGTTTCTTCTGTTTGGTATCCAGTTTCTGCTCTTCAATTAATTGTTGTTCTAGTACCTTTGTCCTTTGGGCTTCACTTTCGGATTCCCCTACTTCAAGCTTCTTACTCTCCGGAACCTTTTCTTCGGAAACCATCTCTGCAACGACTTCAGATACTTCTCCCTTCTGGGCTTTCTTTTCAGCATCTTGCTCGGCTTGTTTCTTCTGTTTGGTATCCAGTTTCTGCTCTTCAATTAATTGTTGTTCTAGAACCTTTGCCTTTTGGGCTTCACTTTCAGATTCCACTTCTTTAAGCTTCTCACTCTCAGGAATCTTTTCCTCAGAAACTTTCTCAGAAACAACTTCAGATACTTCTCCCTTATGGGCTTTTTCTTCAGCTTCTTTTTCAGTCTTTACTGCGTCCAGTTTCTTCTTTTCATTTAATTGCTGCTCTTCAATGTGCTTTTCTTCAATCAATTCTTTGTTGCGATGTTGTAATTTTTCGCAAACATTTAATATTTCTTTGGTAATGTTATGAATTTTTCTTTCAACTGTTGCAGTATTGAGTTCTTCCTGTGCTTTCTCAATATAGTCATATTCTGCTAGAACGACAGTTTTAATTTCTTCAATGACAGGTTTTAACATAGCTGTATTATCTTCCAAAATATCGTCAAGTATTACAAATACATCCATCAGATTTTGTTGCAGAAAGATCATCATTTCAGAAGCCTTTTCCATATGAAGCTGAGATTCAATATTTTTCGAAATATTTTGCAGATTAACAAGTTTTGGTATTAGCAGTGAAGGCTTAGCAAACATATCAGACTCGTCGATAAGTCGAACAGCTGCCTTTGTTAAAATAACATTTGTTTCAATTTCCTTAATGTAACGTTTTATTATACTCTCGCCTGCAGACGGAGAGGCCTCTAAAACTGATTCGATAAATGCTTCCACCATTTCCCTTTCATTTTGTTCTTCAGTTGATTTGCCATCGTATGTATGAACGATGTGTTCTCGAAGTTTAAATATGCACTTAGAAACCTTTTCAAAGTCTTCGAGATTTTCGATTATATCGTTACTTTCCGTAACAATCAATTGCAAGCCTTCGTTGGAGATTTGCGATTCTGAAGCCTTAGCAATATCTAAGAGTTTGATTTGCAAATTTTGTTTAATCACTTCCTGTTCATCCTCAGAAACTTTCTCAGCAACGACTTCAGATACTTCTCCCTTCTGGGCTTTCTTTTCAGCATCCTTCTCGGCTTGTTTCTTCTGTTTGGTGTCCAGTTTCTGCTCTTCAATTAATTGTTGTTCTAGTACCTTTGCCTTTTGGGCTTCACTTTCGGATCCCTCTACTTCAAGCATCTTACTCTCAGGAACCTTTTCTTCGGAAACCTTCTGTGCAACGACTTCAGATACTTCTCCCTTCTGGGCTTTCTTTTCAGCATCCTTCTCAGCTTGTTTCTTCTGTTTGGTATCCAGTTTCTGCTCTTCAATTAATTGTTGTTCTAGTACCTTCGCCTTTAGGGCTTCACTCTTAGATTCCACTTCTTTAAGCTTCTTGCTCTCAGGAACCTTTTCTTCGGACACCTTGTCTGCAACGACTTCAGATACTTCTCCCTTCTGGGCTTTCTTTTCAGCATCCTTCTCGGCTTGTTTCTTCTGTTTGGTATCCAGTTTCTGCTCCTCAATAAATTCTTGTTCTAGTACCTTTGCCTTTTGGGCTTCACTCTCAGATTCCCTTATTTCAGGCTTCTTACTCTCCGGAACCTTTTCTTCGGAAACCTTCTCTGCAACGACTTCAGATACTTCTCCCTTCTGGGCTTTCTTTTCAGCATCCTTCTCGGCTTGTTTCTTCTGTTTGGTATCAATTTTCTGCTCTTCAATTAATTGTTGTTCTAGTACCTTTGCCTTTTGGGCTTCACTTTCAGATTCCCCTAATTCAAGCTTCTTACTCTCAGGAACCTTTTCTTCGGAAACATTCTCTGCAACGACTTCAGATACTTCTCCCTTCTGGGCTTTCTTTTCAGCATCCTTCTCGGCTTGTTTCTTTTGTTTGGTATCCAGTTTCTTCCCTTCAATTAATTGTTGTTCTAGTACCTTTGCCTTTTGAGCTTCACTTTCAGATTCCCCTAATTCAAGCTTCTTACTGTCAGAAACCTTTTGTTCGGAAACCTTCTCTGCAATGACTTCAGGTTCTTCTCCCTTCTGGGCTTTTTCTTTAGCGTCGTTTTCAGTCTTTACTACGTCCAGCTTATTCTTATCAGTTAATTGCTGCTCTTCAATGCGCTTTTCTTCAATCTCTTCTTCGTTGAGCTGTTGTAGCTTTTCCCAAACATTTAGTATGTGTTTTGTAATGAATTGAATTTTTCCTTCAATAGTTGCAGTTTGCAGCTGTCCCTGTTTTTGCTCAATATAATCATATTCTGATAGAAGAACCTGTTTCGTATCCTCAATAAGGGGCTTTAATAGAACTGTTTTATCATCCAAAAGGTCATCAAGTATTACAAATATATCCATAAGGTTTTGTTGCAGATGCACCATCTTTTCAGAAGACTTTTCAATTTGCAACTTGGACTTGATGTTCTCCGAAATACTTTCGAGCTTTTCTAGCTTCGGCACTATCAACGATGATTTTTTATCGCCAATAAGTCGTAAAGCAGCTTTGGTTAGTATAATATTCGTCTTAATTTCTTTCAAATAAGTATTTATGATATCCTCCGAAGCAGCTGGAGAGGTCTCAAGAAGTGATTCGATGAACGCTTCCACGATTTCTTTTTCATTATTTTCTTCAGTGGATTTTCCATCGTATGTGTGAACAATGTGTTCTCGAAGTTTAAATATTCCCTTCACAGTTTTTTCAGAGTCCGCCAAGTTATCCATAATATCTTTGCTATTATTGATGATAGCCTCTATTTCAGGGTTTTCTGGCTTAGGTTCTAAGAGACTACACAAATCTAGGAATTTGACGTTCAAAGTTTGTTGCAGGTCTTCGGGCTTGTCAGTGAGAGGTTTCGGTTCTGCTTTCTTTAAAATATCTGACGACTCGGTGTCTTTTGCGTCGATCTCGTCTTTGGGTTTCTTAGTTAGAGTTTGTTTTGAATCTTCCAATTTTCTTTTAGCCTTCATTTCTGTTTTGACCATTTGAATTTCTTGGCCCTGCGGCTCTGCTAGCTTCTCCCCCGCCTGTTTGGCTATAAGTGAGGCACTCAGCTGAATTAACTTCTCCTGAAGATTGTTAATTTGCAGCTGAACTGTCGCAATGAGCGCCAGCTGCTCAGCTGTAATTTGTGTAAGCTGCGGCTGAGATAGTATTTCATTTTCAATTTGGATGAGTGTGGCTTCCAATTGTCCGATTTCCTCCGTGTTCTCATCGAGAAGCTTAACGCTCAGTGGATTGTCGTTCTGCAAGCCCTGTTCGATTTCAGTAAGGAAAGCCTTGCCCGAGGTCACGTTTTCAATTATGGCACTGATATCGATGGGCACTGTGGGCGGGGTAGACGCTAGAGACAAACTCTTTAGTTCCGCGGATATGACATCGATTTCTTGTAGCAATTCAATTATGCGTATTGTACTTTCATTATTCTCAATAAAATCAAAGACTGAAACCAGACTGCTTTGGGCTCTGAGTAGTCCACCCAGCAGATCATTGTCGACCACTTCGCTGACCTCGTTGAGAGCTCTGAACGTGGCCATAAGATTGGTTTGAAGATTGACCATTAGAGTCGATGACTTATCGATGTCAACATTGGGTGAATCGGCCACAGCCTTAATCGACTTCAGCAGCTTTTCAAAGCTATCCTGTAGACTTTTCGTCGACTGCTGCTGCTGAGCTTCAGGCTGTTGGCAGCTGGCCATGAAGTTCTTGAAGGTACTCTCGATTTTGGAATACATCTCCTGAGCGAGCTGCGACTCCAGCACAGGCAAAGATAGCAAAATATCTTCGAAGGCGCTTTCCACATTATCCAAGGAGTCAACCAGACCCGATTCGTAGGTGTGCACCAAGCACTCTTTCAACTTGAACATGGTGCGTGCAATTTTCGCCTGAGCCAGAACCGTTTCCTGTTGATCAGTGTCCGACGCGAGTGCCTCTTGTATATTCTTTAAATCCGAATTCAGCTGCTGGATTATAAGGCCCACCTGGCGCAGCTCCTCGTGGCTATCTCTCTGGGTGACTTCTAAGGCAGCCTCCAACTGCTTTATGCCACTTACTACGCCTTGTTGCACATCGAAGATCTCCACTTTGGGTTCTGCCAGGATGACAGCCGCCTCCTTGACGGCATCCTCGACAGTCTGCTGCTGTCCACTGGTCTTTAGATCTGATATATCCTGTGTAGACATATCCAAGGCCTGTTCCAGCGCTTGGGTATCGATCTGCTCACAGTATTGCCGAAGTTCACGTAGAGGTGTGGCCAATGACTTCAGCTTGGACAATTCAAGTTCCTTTAGACTCTCAGCGCCACTATGCGCAATGCACTCCTCCACCTCAAGCACACAGCGCTCTAAGCTGCACATGGCTGCGGCAAAAGTGCCGGGATCGGTGCCTTCAGAGAAAGATTGGGCAGCCTCGACAAGGTTTGTTTCCTGCACCAGAGCAATGTTGCTCCGTAACTCTTGCATTTTGATGATAGCCGCTTGAAGCTGTTCACCTGCCTCGCCACGCAAGGAGGCCACATCCAGGTCCTCACAATGCGAAAGTACTGTAGCGATTCCATGGTTCAGATCTGAGAGCAGGACATCAGCTGGTTTCGTGACGGTTTCTTGCTCGACAGCTACTTTCTTTCCCTCCTCCTCTTTAGCATAAGTCTCTGGCTCTGCGGACAACGATTCAGCTGAGGACTTGAGCACAGAAATATCATCCAATGTGGATAAATTTTCAACAGATAACCTAAGCGGTTGTAGATTTTCGAGTGCATGTACGAAACTCGAAAGTGGACTGGATATGGCAAGGGCATTCCAAGTAAGTTTCTCGTCTAAGGCTTCTCTCTGCTGGGCTATAATATCATTGAAACTATTAAGAACATCGTTGAAATTACTTTCATCTGCAGCTGGATTATCAAGGGTCTTGGCCAGATCAGCAAAGCTTTTGCCCATCTCAAATAGAATGCGAGTTGTATGCGCTTCATTGGAATTGAGTGTGGTCTCCGTCTCGCTAAATGCGGCCAATCCTTTGGCTATTTGTAAGATGCGCAAGAGCGAAACTTGAGCATCATTCGCTGAGTGTTTGATCTTGGACGCAGTCTTGGAACTCTCATTGATTCGGTTTAGAGCCAGCTGCAAAGTTTCAATATTGCCAATGGACTCCTCGAGCGAGACCTTGGTCTCCAAAACCTTACGCAATGCGCTGAAGGATTTGTCCTGCTGAGCAGCCTGCTGTTCATCCTGTTGGATCTCCTGCTGCAAAATCTTAAATTCGTGTTCCTCAATATCGATAATAGCATTGCGTATTATATTGCGTATATTTTCAAGGGACTGCAGTGCATCCTTATCCGGTTCGCGTTCCCGCGTCGCCAACAGCAGTCCTTGTCCCTTCTGGGTATTCTCCTGCAAGAGGCTAAGTGGCTCGATCAGATCAGCTAAAGAACCAGACGTGGACTTCACCTCGGTCTGGCGTAGGCAATAGTTCAACTCATCGATCGGACGCTTCAGCTTGTCAAGCAGCTCCACATGATGCCGGGCTATATCCTTATCCAAAATGGTGCCAATCAGGGCCGAAAGCTCGTCCTTCAGATTTTGTAGACGAATCTTGACATTCTCGCTAAGGCGTTCCGAAATTCTTTCAATATTCGTTTCGAAATGCAAAACAGCTTGGGCAATGGACTGCAAAAGCTTCTGGGTGTCTGCCAAATCCAATGTGGCCTCCTCGCTGGCCGCCTGGCCACTCTCCAGATCCTGTCCCAACTGCGCCAGGCCATTCTGAATCTCTTGCAGCGGCGGCACCATCGACTCGACGGTGCTGACTGTAAACATGCCACCCTCCACGCTGTCTGACTTTTCATTTAGAATCAGCTCCAATCCCTTATTGAGCTCGAAGAGCGGCGGGGTCACAATATCCAGGATGGCCATGTTAATTTTTTGTTCGATCGATTCGGATCCGGCCAGGGACTCTGTCTTATCTTCAATTGATTGAAGTGTACTCTGCAGTTCCTTAATGGGCTGCACTATACTATCCAGCACCTTCTTGTGCACCTTCTTGTAGATTTGCTCTTCATTCTCCTCCATGGAAAGCTCCATTTCGACGCGTTCCAGAGCTTCTTGTATTTTCGCAACGGGTTGACAGATCTGCTTTAAAGCGCTCGCTTCGCTGGGCAAGTTGGCTTCCGTTATGGATGCAAAGGATACGCTTTCGGGCAAGTCCTGCATCTTCTCCACGGCCTCCGTAAAATGCTTGGCTGCCTCCAGTTCCTGAGCTTCCTGCAGCAGTGCTTGTGATCGGATGGTGCCTTGGGTTATCTCCAGGCCCTGGTGTATATCATCGGCAGTCAAATTGATTTGGTTGCGGAGACTCTCCGATTCGAATTTCTCGCTGACTATCTTTAGCTCCTCCAGCGCCCGCTTCATATGCTCCGCCACGCTGTCAATAATGCACACACTGGTTCTTTGAATCAACGTAGCGCCCGTCTCATCTATCTCGACGCACTTCTCGATTACCTGCAGGCCCATATGCAGTCTACGTATATCATCGTCCATGGTTTGGATTAGTGCATCGATTTGGGTTTCGCCAGAGTAGACGCGCAGCTTTGATTCGATCTGCTTGATGGGCTCTATAATATTTCTTATGATGGCAATGCTTTGGTCTGCCGCAGCTGGCGTCATCATCATGGTGGACTGATCCAATACCTCCGTCTCGACGACCGTCAAATGGTTTTCGATGACTCTCAGCAATTTGGCCAGAGGCACCAATGCAATCAGATTCTTGTTGATCTCCGCCTCATCGGTCACAGCCTTCATGTGGGAGGCTGGCGTCATCATTAACCCGTCACCCACCGCGCCCGAAATGTCCTGGAGCCTGGCATCGTCCTCGGTGGTCTTTGACGAATCGCTATCCGTGGGTTTTTTTGATTTTTTACGCTTCGGGGGTGCTGTGGCTTCGCCCTCAGAAGTTGCGGCCGCCTTCTGCGATGTGGACATTTGTGCACTGGCAAAAGTTTGCTGATCAGATGTCTCCTCTTCGCCCTGGCTGCCCGAGCCGGACGCCTTCGATAAGCTAAAGAACTCATCAGTCTCTGTGGGTCGCGATTTCTTACGCTTACGTATAGGCGCCGTCAAGGAGAGTTCCTCTTCCATTTTCTCAAAGGATTGTTGTGCGTATTTCTCCGTTTCCTTGTCAAAGACACCCTCCCTGCCGGAGGAGCCGTGCACTGTGATCTCAGTTATAGATATATCATCCATATCCGCCTCGGTGCGCATATCCTCATCGTGTGTAAAATATTCGGGTGATATGTCTATAACAACCGCCTCCATAAGCAGCTTGCCGGACTGCGATGTCTCCTTGACGAACCGCAGCGGCGGCAACTCCACGATATTATGCTCTGTCACATGCTCGGAAATCTGATCCGCATACATCTCAACAATCTTCAGAGCTTCTTCCTCCGTCAGATCGGGCGTCTCGTATAGCGAAACTGAGACTTCCTTGCCATCGAATGAGAAGGAAACATCGCCCTTATCATCTATGGTTATGTCGCCCACGGGCGTCTCGTATAGCTGGGAGGTGCGCTCCTCCTGAATGGTGGAAAGCGAATAGTTCCTTTGCAGTTCGTTCGGCTGCGGCTGTTCAGGTTTCTGTGTCCGCTGTGCATCCTCAAAGCCCAGCAGCGAAGCCGAACTGGCGACCACGCCCATGCAGTTTCTGGCCTCGCATGTATAGGTGCCCAGACAGCAGGTGCCGTCCTGGCCAGAAATAATGCGATGTATATCGCCCGGCTTCAGCTCAACGCCATCCTTATACCACTTGAGCACCGGCTGCGGCACGCCAATGACCTTGCACTCCAGATTGACGGCGCCCTCCTCGGTAAGCACTGCACGCAGGCACTCCAGAAACCGGGGTTTCTTGTAATGCCTGGGGATTTGCAGTTTCAGGAAGCACGAGGTAATGCTGGTGCCAAAATCATTGACGGCCACACACTTCCACTCTGCCTGATCGATAAACTCCGCGGACTTGATGTCCAACAGCCAGTCCTCATTTTCGCCCCGATAGTGATTATATCGCTCGTTCGGATCGATGGGCAGCTCATCCCGGAACCAGCTCAGGATGGGATCCGGTGTGGCCTTGACCACGACCTTGAATTGAAACGGTTCGTTGATTTTGGCATCGGTGCTCTTGAGACCGGTTAGAAATTTGGGCGCCTGATTCTGATGCGTGAAAACCAAGCGCTCCTCGTCCGTCAGCTGATTCTGTATGTCCTCCACGGTGAGCACAGCCGTGCTACTCGTCTCGCCCATGCAGTTGCGCGCAATGCAACAATAGGTGCCCAGGGAATTGGTGCCCGTCAGCTGGTAAACATCGCCGGGCTTCAATTCGTGCCCATCCTTGAACCACTTGAGCACGGGCGTCGGAAAGCCAACGACCTTGCACTCGAACGAAACGAGACCCTCCTCGGTCAGCACAGCGCGCAGGCTTTCCATGAATCTGGGTTTGCGATAATTTCGGGGAACTGTAAATAAAATTGGTTAGTTCTCGTTCGTTTCTTCTTTTTTGGAATACTTGACGCACTGTCCATGTTGACCACACAAGCTGAGATACCCACGCAGCCCTCGAAGCTGGTGACGACGCACTTCCAATCGCCCGCGTCGCAGGATTCGGAGGGCTTGATCTCAATCATATAGACGCCCAGGCCATCCTCAATTAGTTTGTAACGCTCGTCGGTGTCCACGCGCCCATCCTTGTTGTACCAGGTAACGCTCTTGGGCCACGGCGGCACCACAACTGCAATGAAAAGTTAAATAAACTAATCAAAGATCACGTATACGCCATGTTGCTCTGAGAGAGAGAGAGAGAGAGAGAGCAGGCGAGAGCGAGGGAGACTGTGGCTGGCATTTCTCTCTCTCTTTTGGCAATTATTGGTTTTGTTTTGCTCGACTCATTTGGCGCATGTTGTTGACCCACCTCAACAACACCGTCCAAGCATTCCCAGCACATTCATTGAGTTCAAGTTTCTAGAGCACGAGCGCACAATGTCTAAAAACAAAACAGACGCCGACAGAAACTACCTACATATATCTATAAATATATAGACAAGTATATATGATATATCTAACGTGTGTCTGTGTGTGCGTGAGAAAAATAAACAAAAATATTTTTGCTTTATTTTGTCGGGCACATTGCCAAGGGGGAGCCGAAAACGCCAACGCGCTGAGAGCCACTCACCTTGACAGCCGAGTATGATGGTATCGCCGATGTGGACACTCTGGTTCCGCAGCTCATTCGTGAAGATCGGCGGCGGCGCATTGCTGCTAACGCTGAGAATGGGCAACAAATGAGGAATATACATTTTGAGCAAAAACGGAACCAAAGGCGAGCTTGTTTCCGGTACTCACCTGTCGGCTGGCTTCAGCGAACCCTCACGACTGCCACGACCCACCACGTGCACCTTGGAGCTGGAGTAGGTGACGCCCATGCAGTTCTTGGCCTCGCATGTGTATGTGCCCAGCGATGTGGGATCATCGGCATTGGCAGTCAGGGCAAATATATCGCCAGCCTTGATCTCCTTGGAGTCCTTGAACCAGCGCAAATGTGGCGTGGGCACGCCCACCACCTTGCACTCCAGCGAGACGGTGCCCTGTTCGGTGAGCACTGCTCGCAGCTCCTCGACAAACTCGGGCGTCTTGTACGCCTTGGGCACGAGGACATTGAGTGTGGCCAGACAGGAATTGCGTCCGCCCATATTCTCGGCCATTAGCATCCACTGGCCGCCATCCTCGAGTATTACTGGACTCACTTCCAAATAGTGAAATGTGCCCTCGTTGGTCTCCTTGATGCGATCATTCTCGCAAATCCTGCGGTCGTTTCGATACCAGGTTAGCTAATGATTGGAATGGAGAAAAACGTGAGTATGCAATTCATTTGGATTAAGATTTAAGAATTTTTTAAAGACATTTATGAATTTATTGCTAGTTCTCTGATATATTAATATATACAAGGGATTGGGGATTAATTTAAATAGAAGAAGAATTTATGTTAAAGTGTTATCGTCGTGACTTTCTTACAGATCTGTTTTATAGATTTTGACTTTGGGAGATATATTAATACTGGCATCTAACAAATATAGTTGGATAAATGCAAAGGTTTTCGCGCTTTCATGGTGATCTTTCTTGAACATTATTTTCTGTTAAAACCTGACTTGGTAAAGGTTTCGGTTCAGCTGACTTTTGGACAAATGACAAGGTAAAAACACGGCTTTTCGGCCGGGATATATCTTTAATAATTATGCGTATTATATATTAATTGATCAGGAAGTTATAATTTCTGCTGGGTAACAGGCAGATACTGAATACACCCCAGAAAAATACACCGATTGATATACCCCTTTTCTTATAAATTCAGAAACTACATCGCAAACAAATGTATCTAATTAAATATGTCTTGGTCGTTATTAATCTAAGGGTTAATCATTTTCAATAAACTATACCTTAAGGTCTGTTGAGCTGCGTATTTCTGTTAAGAGGCGGGTTCGTGTTCCCACTTTGACGGACAGATCGACAAGGCGACGCAAAAATACGGGTGGATCCTCGCCCGTCGATCTGTCCTCGACAATGAGCTCGACATGCTTGCGCACGACTTCGTTGCTTTTCGTACGGGCAAACAGGGTGTAGTGTCCAGCATCCTCGCGCTGCACATGCTCCACGGCCAGCTGGACGGCATTGCTGGTCTGTGTGATGCGAAAGCGATCGGAGTTCTCGATGGGTATATCGCCACGGGTCCTGTTAAACGTTGATGGGTTATCTTATATATATATATATGGAGCGTTGCTCGGGGGACCACCAGTAAATAAAAGTCTTATTGATCACCGGGCTTACCTTTTCCTGTAGACGGACGAGGCAGAGGCTGTGGAGAGCGTGCCGTGAATTTGTTTGTGCTCGTTGCAGCAGCAACGACAGCATTTCGAGCATCCGTTACCCATGGTGTTCGATAAATTCTAATGTTTATTCTAAATATTTATATTCTATTTACACATATACACACACATACGCAAACACACCGACGCTGTGCAATTAAATAGAAGGTATAGAAATTAACATATAAATGAAGACGCGATGCGCACGAAAAATGTAAGCCAAGGCTAATTTTTGTTTTTCTTCCGATCGACTTTTAAGCCCGATTGTAAAAGTGTATTTAAAGTGATTCACCGTTTGCGGAAATCCACTTCTATGGGTGGAAATGGGGCAATAAGATGGGAAGACTTATATTTATTTTTAGCGAGCGGGTAAATTGAAACTCCACCTGGCAAGATCTTGTATTCCCAAGGTGGACTGTACTGCGAATGAAACAATTAGCTTTTTAAATACTGCCCTACTACGCGATTCTCATGAACTCAATTAAGTCTTCATAGGCATGGCCATGGCCTATTAATCTAAATAATAATATTTACTTTATAAGTCTCCTTCCGTTTGCTTTTATTAACATTCGGTCTATCAACTTTATCCAACTTATGGAATATAGGGTATAAATGTATTATTATAGGCACGTGCTTTAATTTGCCTAGCACAAAAGTCATTAATTTTTGTTGGCATTATGATTATTAACAAATAAACAAAACAACAACAAATAAGAGAAGAAAAACAAAAAACAAAAAACCAAAACTAAACCAATCTAAAAAGAAAAATGACGAAAATATTTCAATCGAAAACAAGAATGTTTATAAATAAATGCACATTTTGGCTTTGTGCGAACCGACTCGACTATATTAATTGTATTTTGTATTTACACACACAAGCCAAAGAAAATTGTGAACACTAGACAAAAAGACAAAAAAATAGAAAAGAAAGGAAAAATGTTTTCTTCGTGTATTTTGTATTTTGGCAATTTATTTTGGGACGCGTATCTCACGGATGCCACGCATTTCATTTTCGAATTGCTAATAATTCGTTGTTCTCTGTGTACCAGAGAATTCTTTAATTTAGTTAAAACAAATACGAAATCTTAAATGTTTCGCCTGTTTCTTGTGCCATTTTGGCAAATTGTTGTTTGTTTCGCTTGATCTTGTTGCAAAAATTTCTTTCAATACGCCGAACTGATTATGTAATTTTTCTCATTTTCCGTTTAAATTGAAAAGTCAATTTTCAACACATTTTGGGCATAAAAATTGAAACATCATGACGCCACAGAGCTTTACAACATTATCTAAATATTTTCCCGTGCCGGACCGTGCAAGTCGATTTGTTAATGCATCTAAATTTAGACGATCGCCGCCATTTCGAGGGGCCCACACACGCAACGCACACACACACACTCGCACACACGCACGACACACACGATACACACATCACATTTGTTGGAGCCTTTTGTTGTGCATGCACCAGTTTTTACGCACAACAGAAAAATACATTGTCTTCTGGGATTGCTCATGAATTTGATTGATTTTCTTGCCACAATTCGAATTTATCAAGTATACGCAGCGTATTTCCATATGATTTTGAGGCACGCACACACGTACACACATACTTATACACACATATACGTAGCTAGTTTGCGTCTTAGAGAAAATGCTGCTGGGCAACGGATATGTTAATGCGCCGATCGTCAAAGTGGAACTGCCGCAACGGCTGCTCTGCAGCCTTTGCCATTGCCATTGCCCAAGAGCAGAAATGGTCAGAGAACGTTGCGACAACAAAGAAGAAGAGGGGGAAGACGACAAAGGAGAAGAAGAAGGAGAGAGCGCAGCCCGCCCGCGGCGTTTGGATTTTGGTTGGCTCTGGGCGCAGTCGCCGTTAGCCCGGGCATCTAGTATCTCAGTTCTTGTTGAGCAAGCGTGAAGGAGAAATTTGATGTAAATGCGCAACATTTTGGCATTATGCACACAACCGGTGAATCACACACGCTGCACACACACACATACACACACACACACACACACACACACATGCACGCACACATTTGTAATAATTTATTGGCTATGACTTACCACTCAAATTTGAAGGGCAGCAATTCGGATTCATCCTCCTCATCGCAATCGATTTTCACAAAGAAGGTCGCACGTTCGTTGGGTATGCAGCGTATCAGGGAGCTGGAGTTATCACTAAACGTAATACGTGGTGATCGGTCTGGCATTGTGTCCTGGCCAGGAGGTTCTAAAATTAGCAATAGACAAAAGAAAATTCATAAACATGATTCCTTCTAGTTCAAATAAGCTTCCAGTTCTAATATTTTCTATACTCTGAGAAAGACTACATTTCACATTACGTCACGACTTGCATAGAACTCCAATCAGTTGGTTCTCCAAATGTTGGCTACAATTTCGTTTTAAAAGATTCTTAAAATAAATTGTGTCCGATAGAGATTTAAGAACGAACAGTCTGCGCCGGAAAATAAGAACAAGTTTTGGTTCAGGCACTAAATAGTGATTAGAAGTATTTATTTACCTAAGAAAAAGTAAAATGTTCGTAATGCTCCTTATATAAAAACTCTGTTGTCAGTAAATTTGATATCCCATCGCAGCCAAATGGTCAGACATTCTGCTCTCTTTCCTTCTTACTTACGGATAAAATGAAAAAATCCTTGTAACTATTTATTTAAGGTTCGTTATTATAAGGTTGATTTAATATACTCCTTACTCTTTGTGTGTCTTAGTTTCTGATATCAATTATATATTGGTTCCACAACTCTTAATTAGTTAAAGGGTATGTATAGGGTTACATACCCCTTGTGGTCCTTTAATAACGGATTTATATGTACACCTTACTGTTTCTCTCTCCTTGTTTCTGATATCAATTATATATTGATCCTACAATTTGAATAGGACAACCTTAACCAGTTCTTGACTATGTACCTTACGTAACTATTTGAGTTATTAAATATCTTGTAAACTTTCCAACACTGTGAGTTCTGTTTTCATAACGAACGACTCCACAACTAAGTACGCAAATGTACATATGTATTTGTTTTTTGCAAATCTGAATGCGCAGATCTTTGCCGGCAACGAGCGGCCATTTGCCGCCTGTCTACAAAAGATGTGCACTAAAAATAGTTTGAATATTATTCATACAGAAACTATACTAAAATATTCGCATGTACAAATATTAATGTACGTACATATGTATATGTATGTATGCGTGCAAATGTCTTTTGAAAAAAGAAACTTTTCAAACAAACTACCGCAACTAATTAACTAATAATTATGCTTAAATTCAGAATTCCAACGCCTGGCAACGGTTTATTTAGCGCACAATTATGAAAAGTTTTGCATAGTCCGTTTTTAGTTCAGTTCACTTTAGTTCAGTTCCGTTCCGTTAAGTTCCACATTACGTAACCGCACAGAGGCCAACGCTTGTCGTAGACGAAGCCCGTGCGTTTATAAAAATATACACACTTGGAATCTATTGTCTGTGCAAAGAAGATTAAACGCCGTCTGCTTTCCCTTGTCCCATTACCCGTACCCCACACCCTGCTCTCCTCGTCCCGAGTCTTCGGCTGCTTACCTACTACGACGGCGGCTGCGTCGGCTGCTGTTCCCGGTGTTCCTTCCATGTTTTAGCTCTAGCTAGACAGACTAGCTATATAATTAGCCAAAAACAGGGCCACTTTAACATAGCACACACACACACGCGCGCACACACGAACGCACGCACGCACGCACACAGACGCGTTCGCGTAGTCTGCGTAACAGGACTTTTTCACACGCTCAACCAAATCTTTTTACTTAGGATTGGAAATTATTTTGTTGCTTGTATACTGAAAAACCGCTTTTGAATTTTTCTTCTTCTTCTTTTTTTCTTATATATATACACATATATTTAGAACGACGTGCACTTTAACATGGAGGCAGCGATGTTGTCAAAGATATTTAAGCTTTTCTCTTGGCTGAAAAATATGAAATTTAACGTAATTATTTTGAACACAAAGGTTGGCTAAATATTTATTTATATTATGTGTGTACATGTATAACATTTAGCTTTTTGCACTTTCAAATTTGAATTTCAACTGCAATGGGCACATACAGAATCGAACACACACGCACACACACAGACACACACACTCACACAATTGACACATTTGGTGAACAAAAATTGTTTCTATATATAAATAATATATACAAGGCGACGTTGAGGGCGCGCACACCACGTCCAGCAGACACCTCCTGGATCTCCGATCGTTTTTCTCAGACTAAACGTACGGCACAGCATCTGCAAAAGTCCATGCCGACTTTGTGGCTGTCGGGAGAATGTCGGGCGCCTTTCTCTTGAGAGCAAGCGTTTTCTCCGATGTTTGTTGCTCACATTCATTTTTTTTTTATACATAGATTTTCCTAAGAGCACGACCCTTGGAGATGAGCGGCAGATCTTTGCCACCTGAAAAGTAAAAAGTTTGCGCATGTTTTCGGTTTGCTCATTGAACGTTTATTTCTCTATATAAAATAAATAGAATGCTCTCATCGGGTTTACAAAGTAAAAATCTCTCGCTCAGTTAAATAATTAACTATTGGTAAGTATATTACATGTTGCACCTGAACAGGATAAAGGCGACATGCATATGTCCAATTATGTTAGGCTTAAGTAAATACACGCAGACACACACAAAACACACACAGCACATGCATATCGATGGCTTATTGAATTTGAAAATTGCACCGCAATAGTCAACAAGTGGCAGCGGGACCTGTACATTCATATTGTTCGTTTAAGCTAGAGTAAGTAACGTCGTTTTGGAGGGATCCAGCTCAGACCGAATAGAAATGGGTGCTGAACTTGTGGCGGCAGGACGGCTCCGTAAAAGGCGAGAACCAGGCCAGCGAGAAGCGCCCGAATACAGATTGTATGCTCTTAAGCCGCGACTTTTTGGCCCAGCGCGCCTCCTCCTTCTTCAGTTGCTCAATACCCTGTAATGTAGACAAATAATCAATAAATATACAAAATAATTGCTTAAACTTTCAGCAGACGCACCGTTTGATCGTTCAATATGGCGTTTAGCTGGGATAACAGCATTATAATCGTGAATATGCCGAACATAAGACCTTCGAACGTGAGAAAGAGCAACAAGAATATGGTCGTCGGCGGTGAGTACGTTGAGCAGGTGCGCCAATCACTTCTCACGCACTCGGCAAACTGCGTCATAACCAAAAAGAGCGTGTGCACCGAAATGGATGCTATGTAGAACTGCAAAGAGCAAATGATACACATGCTGGTTAACTGCAATCACATGGCCCGGCTCCATCGGGTTGTGTACGCACCGTAAAGAGAACAAAATACTTTTGATTGTTCTCGCCAACGCAATTGTTAACCCAGGGACAGTGATGATCCATTTTACGTATGCAGCGCTGGCAGACGGAGCAATGGTGAGCACGATCTGGTTTAATACTACAGCATTTGGGGCACTTGTAGAACATTTGACCCTCACGATAGCCCATTTGCTCGATCATCTCTTTGGTGGCATTCCCACGAGGCACAGCACCCTACCGTGAAGTTAACAAAGGCCATTACTTATATGCATTAAGAGGGTACTTCATCGTGACATACCGGATCCGAGAGCATGGTGCGCAAGTGTGAGACGAATGCCAGGAATGCAAGTGCTTGGAATATAAACATATTGATGCTACTGAACAGGCTGTAATTTCTATAGCTCGGCAACAGTATCAGGCCGCAGACCACAAACTCCGCAAACAGTATAAGCAGCCAGGTCATTATAACGCAAACAATGCCGCAAATATCCTGTAAAAAACGTATACCCAATGTAATTTGGTAATTTAAATGCAAAGTCCAAGCACTTACCTTAACACACCAGGCCCTGTTGCCGAGGCAGCGATTGTGCTGATCGACGCCGCCGGTGGACAGTGAGGAATATGAATAGTGCATTCCGGCGGCTCTTGGGACACACACACTGTTCTACGCGTTGTCAGCCCACACGCACAAATGTTCAGCAATGACGCATCGAAGTCTAATTTCTAGATAACGCACCATAGACTGCGGCACAGAAAGTTTGTTAACAAACTCGGTTAAATGAAAATCAACCGAAACAGCTGTTGCATCCCAAACAGTCGATAATTTTCAAGTGTTGGGTAACGTCTAAATAGAATGCAAAACACACAGGATGCCAGACTGTGAAATACCCTTAGTACGTGTTTTACAAAATTATATGTATATTTAATAGTAATCTGCTCCTAATGATTTAGGTACACTTCTAGCATCAATTATTTTATAAAATCGTCCATTTTCAACTTAACAAATTACATATATACAAAATAGCAGATATACAGTGCAACAACTACGTTCACAAATTTATATAAAAATACATTATTAGGTCATCCGTTTTATGCGGGCGTCAACTTAGCTGTTGGCTCAAGCAAAGCCCATAAGCCAGCCATTGATGAAATCGCGCCCAGAATACCTATGGTCCTCGGTGTCAGACTTGTGTAACCCAAGGCCGTCAGAGGAATAAAGAAATCGCATACATTCTTCACTGTGTCCACAACGATATCCTTGTGACCCAACACAAGGCCGTACGAGTGCAGAGCCAATTTCTTAAAGTCGGCCGGAGTATTAATGCGTGCCGGGATCTTGCAGCGTGTTATGCCACTGCTGCAGCTGGCCTTGTGCAGATCCAGGACGCGCATTATTTCATACAAGTCGCGACACAAATTCATTATGATTGAAAACAGCCAATACTTGTTGGCAATCCTTGACCATTTCTTTGGATCCACCGCTGTTAGCCCAGTCCGTGCGAGCCACAATAGATGATCAGCGAGCAAGAACAAGGCCTGGGAAAGCTTGCTCATTGTCAGCGTGACACGAATGGTGAAATCTGGATAGTGTATGGCTCGTAGGCTCGCATAGAATACATCCAAGCCCTTGCCGAAGCGCAGCACTATATAAATAATCCATTGAGACGATTTTGTTAACGCATAAATGCCATAACTTACATTTTCGGAATGTGCTCAAAATATACTCGACGGTCTTAAAATTGTCCACCAATGCCGGATGGCCGTTGGAGGTCTCCAGCGAATCCCACATAGCACGCGAAGCATATTGAATGAGTCGTGCAATTTTGTCTCTTCCGGCTGCTTGGTTATTTAACTGCACCCACTTTTCCATATTTCTGTTCTTTAATCAAAAGAAGTTCCAAGTAAAATAAAGTCCAAGGTGCAATCGGAGAAGGAATTCGTTTTGGCGTTGCCACACACATAAAATGAGCAGCGGCCTAACTGGTCACTCTCTTGTTTACATTTACACAAGACTATCGATTATCGACATTTGATTATTGATATCGATTACCGTAAGATAAGTGCATGCCACGTCTTTTACCTAGACATAATTTTTAACAATAAATAGTATAATAGTTAAATTAAAAATGGCTGTAAGTAAACAAATAAGATTGCCTTTTTATTATAAATTAAATGATGTTCAAATTACAGCCACAACAGAAGGGCAAGCAGGGCACAAAGGGCGCAAAACAAATCGTCGAGGAGAACAAGACAACATTGGCGTTTTATAGAAACATGGCAATTGGATGCGCTGCACTCGCCGTATTGCTGAGTTTTCTGGTCTTCGCGATCACAAAGCTAACAGTGGTGGGTGAAACACGAATTGTACCATCTTGAGCACCTAAAGCTGATCGCTCCAACATATTTTAGTTCATGCTGGCCGTATCGCTACTTATCTTAGGTGCCGCTTACCAATTTATGGTATTCATGTCCCGGGCAAAGTACTCTGACAGCGGCGCACTATTGGACTCTGGAAACGACTTGAATATGGAGGGCGGTATTGCGGAGTAGGTATACCCGTGGGCTCCTCCTTTCACCAATTAACAATCTGTTATGGTAAATTTCAGAAATGTTAAGGATCTAATAATACTTACCTCGGGCACGCTGTTATTGGCCCTAATTTCGAACTACTTCTGGCTGCTGCTGCTACTGGCCCCAGTTCGTGCTGCCTGGATGCTTTGGGGCACAGTTATACAGCCGTGGCTCTCGCAGCGCAACGCCGCAGAGGAGCCCGAGGTGGACGAAAAGAAGCAGCGTAAATTGGATCGAAAAATGCGTCGCATGAGATGAAAGCAAGCGATTCCTTTCCGGTCGATGGTTTAGGTTGCGGTCAGATTTCTCTGGTCTTAAGTTATAAATACAATTTATACTCTCGCGAGGCTGCTTGATAAGTTACATTTATGTTTAAAATGAGATTTTACGCTTAGAAAACTTGGTCGTTAGTAGAGACCAAGGCATAAAAAATGTGTGCGGGTTTTCCAAATTTGTTGTTTTCCAGATTAAAAGGCGAGACAAATGTCTCAAGTCAAAAGAAAATGCAATCGTTTTTAGTTTTGTGAAATTTTGTGCGCTTTTAATAAATGTGCCCGAGTGAACAATTTGTATGTCATATAGCTTCAAAACGCTTCACAAGACGTCCAATAATGGATATATACTCTATAAGCTCCTCACAATCCGATCATACTTTGGATAACTGGAAAGCGAAAGCTGCGCTAATGTTTAAGCCCTTGTGAAGGAAATCACAGTTTCGATTCGAACCGAAACATTTTTAAATGTCCACCAGACCCCTGTGCTTTGTAAATAAATATTTATATATGTGTGTATATTCGTTAGTTATAAATAAATGTGCATTTGAGTGCAGGAACACGGTGCAGTTCTAATTAGTGCACTTTCCACTTCTTGGTAACAGCGAGCATGGTACTTAAATAAAATTAAACAAAATAAAAATGTTGAGCAACAAATAAAATCAACAAATTAAGCATTTTGCAACAGTTTATTCATTGTTGACTAAACAATTTGCATCCAAACTAAAATAAGTATAAGAACATATCAAATTATAATGACAAATGTCGTTTGGAGCTCAAGATTTCACTAATTCTTTGTTATATTTTTTTTTTTTTTCAGTTTCCAAAAACCCGGCTATAGCCTAGAGGAGCGTCAACAATATACGATCGTAACTTAATAACTTTATGCTGGTAAATAGTATGAATGTAAATGCGGCTTAGTTATGAAACTGTAAACATATGTAATGTATTTAACTAAGAGATAGATAGATAGAGAGAGAAAGAGAGAGAGAGGGGGGAGACAAACTGGGGTAAGCTGAGCCATATAGGTATATATAGTAGAATCGAAACTCAACTACACAGCTAATGGAGTGTTCTGTGATTGTGAACCATGCGGCCATCCATGCTCGCCACTAGCAGTTGGTTAACATCTGTGCTTAACTACAACAACATCCAACAATTTGTAATATCAATGGACAAAAGCTCTTAGTTGTATTGCTCGGGTATGACATAAGAGATGTCGTCCCATGGATGACGATAGAGTCCCTGCTTGAGTCGCTTCTGATCCATATAGTGTCCAATGAAGCCTATGCTGCGGCCCAGAACAAACAGCGAATTGATGGCACCCACATTGATGTATTCCTGTGCCTCCTCGCTGAAAATGCCACACACAATTAGATAAATCAAAGTTCCCGCCGTCTGTTTTAGGGGAGCGAGCACTCACCTGGTGAAGGAGCCACTGTTGCGCAGCATATCGACAAATGCGGTGGCAATCACACCATCCACATTCAGAATTAGATTTGGTTTCTTGGTGGTTGTGATTTTCTCCACTTCGAGCGCATACTTGAGCAGCGGACACTGCGGGAAGTTTTCCATGACAAACTCTTTGATGATTTTGACACGCACATCGGGATTGTTAATGGACTTAACGCGATGTCCGATGCCCAAAATAAGTTTACCCTCCTTGCGCATTTTGTTGACAAACTCCATGGGATGCAAGTTGGTGTCGTATGCCTCTGAGAATTGCCTGGCCGAGCCATCAAGCGCTCCGCCAAAGCGATCGCCCTATCAATAGATTAGATTACATAAACAACTCTTGGAAAAATCGTGAGCATGCAGACTTACAATTGTCAGCAAACCACTGACGACGGAAGAGACCAGATCCTTGCCAGCGCGTGCACAGACAATGGTATTGTGGGCGCCGGAGACAGCGGGTCCATGATCAGCCGTGACCATGAGGCACATCTCGAAGAACTTGCACACATAGGGAGGTAGACAGCGCTGGAACCACAGCAGCGAAATGACGCCACCAATGCCAACGTCCTTGTTGAGCACTTCACTGATAGGCATGCCCGCATAGATCAGCTCCTGGCCGCGCTCATCACATATTGAGGTCATAAACGATGCCGGCTTGCGGATTAGACCCAGCTCGCGGGCCCATGAGTAGTCCATGGGCACCGTTGGTGGCGGCACCTCTTCGCGCGGCACTATGCGTCCGGTCTTGACCAGCTCGCCGTACACATGATGAATGAGCTCGCCCAGCGTGTCGAACGAGTCCGGAACGTATGCGCCAGCGTCCCGCAGTGCCTTGTTCTTTGCCGTAGCCGTTTCGCGATCCGAATTCGCACAGGAGCCAGCATGTCCGAACTGTACCTCCGAGGTAAACATGCTAGCGCAGGTGCCAATGCACCAGGCTACCAAGGGCTTTGTGATGCGGCCATCCTTGACTGCGGCGCATACATCGTACTCCTCGGTGCCGCCCACCTCGCCCAGCAACACAATGAGCTTCGTTTCCGGATCTGATTGATAGCGCAGAATGTGATCCATGAACGTGGAGCCGGGATATCTGTCCCCACCAATGGCAATGCCTTCGATTACGCCATCCGTTGCCTTTGATATGATATTATTGAGCTCGTTGGACATGCCACCCGAACGGGAGACGTACGCCACACTGCCGGGACGATAGAGCTTTGAGTGCAATATATTATCCAGCATGCCGCCCGTATTGCCAATCTTGAAGCAGCCGGGCTTGACGCCGCCCACTGTGGCGGGTCCAATGATGGCCACACCCTTCTTGTTGGCTTCAATGATCAGTTTCCGTGTCATATTCTCTGGTATGCCCTCGGCAATGATGGCCACTGTGCGTATCTGTGGAAATTCAAGCACCTCCAGCGTCGAATCGTAGGCCGAACGAAGCGAGGCAAAGTTGACCATAACATCGACCTCCTTGTGCTTGTGTATGGCATCGGACATCTTCTTGTAAACGGGTATCAGTATCTCCTTGTGGCCCCAATAGTACTTCTGCTTGTGATCGCCCGTAAAGGGATACACCATGGCCACAACCGATGGCTCGTCGCGCCTGCAGCGAGAAGGGAATTAGCTAAATAGGATAATTGGTTTTGGTTAATTCGAACTTGCCTGCATATGAAATCGAAATCGAGCATCGATTGCACCGCACGCTGCTGCATGCCCCAGACGATCGCTTTGGTTGTGTTTGAGAAGAACTTGCGATTGAAATTCAAATTCGAACCGTTGCTCTTGCTCTGCTGCTGCTGCTGCTGATGATTATTGGTGGCGAGGCCATCGCTCTCATCTGCCGAGATAGGTGGTAGTTTAATCGATTGTGCTGTTGTCGAGCGCAAGGCTTTTGTGGTTTAGTTTCAAATTGCAATCCCCAAATGAGTGGCAAGTCGATCGTTACCGATATCGTTACATTGATATTGATATTATTATGATGATGAGCGAGAGCGAGCAAATATAGTCGAAAGAGTATAGAATTTGACATACATATATACATATAGACAACATTCAATACAAGATTAAGTTACGAGGACGACGAGGTGGTGCGAGGAAATGCAAATACGATGTGAAGTTTGGTTTGGTTTAGGATTAAATTTTCGGTTCACATATCGAGGACGAGGTGCGATTTTGGCCAAACGAACGTTTCATAAAATTGTTTGTTTTTTTTTTTTATGGTTTTTTGTGGGTGTGGTTGTTGATTTGTTGTTGGTTGGAGCGGAGGGCGATCAATGCAAATACATACAAAAGAAATACAGAGAAAACAGAATAATAAATGCAAGTCCATAGCAAGAATAAATACATAAAGAGACACATTATAATAATAGCTATAACAAAAGTTTGGGTAGTTGGGATTACTGGATGTTGGTTTCGGGTGGGTCAGGATGTTAGCACATTCCGTGATTCTGGGTTTCCACCTACCAGAGCCGAGGCCTTCCGCCTCACTGGCTGCCTTCAGATCGGCCTGCGCCTGCTGACCGCCAGGCAGCAGGAAATTTGCCGTGGAGAACTCAACGCTGGCCACCTGCGGTATGGGTCGCTTGCCCAGCGCCATGCCACAAATGGCGGTCATGTGCGTCTCGGGACCGAACACATGCAGCGGTATGCCCAAGGTGCCGCCAAAGTCACGCATGCGACGCAAACCCTCCTGATAGTTGGGTCCCGCACGGCGCACAAAGATCGAGACATTGTGCTCGACCAGCTTGGGTTGGAACTCGCGCAGGGCCGTGATGATGCCTGCAACAAAGTAAGGTAATTTAATTAGTTGCCTGATAAGATAAGGTTCAGGCTCAGGCTCTGGTTTGGACTCACCTTGGAAGGTCGCTGCAACATTCGTAAAGTTAGCAATGCCGCCGCCCGTAATCAGCACCTTGCCATCGGGATGTTTCGGGGACGAGGTCATCAGGTTGAGTATCGTCTTGGCATACTCGTACGTCTGCTGCTCGGATGGCGCACCGCTATATTCGCCATAGTTGGCCAGCTCTGTGGCGCCGCCCAAATCACAAATGGTATCAGAGTAAATGACACTGGCACCACCGCCAGCCACCATGGTCCAAATGCGTCCATTTCTATTGAGGATCGTCAGCTTGAGCGAGGCACCACTCTTGGCATCCAGATCTGCAATGTACGCCTCCTCGGGATAGGCATCGCGACCGAAGGGCGGCGGATAATCAATTTCGCCCCATTTCGGACGGCATATGAAATCAGCAGTCGAGTCCAGCTTGGCCGCCAGATCCAATATGTACAGATTGTCGGCTGTCACCACGAGCGGATTGATCTCCAGATACGTGAAGTACAGATCAGCAAATGTAGCGTACAAAGCGTATGTAAACTTGGCAATGCGCTCCTTCTTGGACGCATCTGTAATGGCCTTCAGCAGCGTGGTCTTCACATCAGCCAGCGATAAGGTGCTGTCCACCGGCAC
This sequence comes from Drosophila littoralis, assembly GCA_018903485.1. Lineage (NCBI taxonomy): Eukaryota > Metazoa > Arthropoda > Insecta > Diptera > Drosophilidae > Drosophila > Drosophila littoralis. Next base: position 6,506,658 of record JAEIGF010000124.1, on the reverse strand, counting down.
CTCCAACTTGACAGCCTTGGCGTCCACATCGCCAATATCCACGCCGCCCAGATGATAGAACAGAATCGTGTCCGCTGAGCGATGCGAATAGATGCACACGTACATTTCCTCGGCCTGTGTGTGAAACAAAAACACAATTCAATGCTGGACAGATGCCATCGATAAAGCTTACCTCTGTGTGCGGCACAAAGGGCTCGATTATAAAGTTGCGCAGCTTGCCGACCGCATTGCCAATCTTCTGATCCTTGTTGAGACGTTCGCCAATCCATTGTTTCACCTGCTCAAAGGTCTTCTTAACACCAATTAGTCCCAGTTTACCACGTCGCTTAATCAGTTGATCGGGCTTCACCACCAGCGGCTGCAAATGAGAAATAAACCACAAATTATCAGCGTGAAACATGCTAATTATTGACTGTAAATCATTCATTGAACCCATTAGGTGCTGGCTACGTCAACCAAGCCAGAGTCCAGAGCCATTGTCAGCAAGATCAGTCGCTAACAGACTACGCAATGGGATCAGCGGTAGCGAGTGACAATCGCATCTAGGGGTCAGCTGAGAGGCTGCGTCATTGTCAATGACAATGCGCGCACGACTACACACACACATACACACACAGATATACACACCGATACACACACTTGCTTATTAGAAGATCGTACGAGTGTAAATTGAACAATCAGCATCAGAGGGCAACGCCTCAGGCGATTGCGCGGCTGCTTTCAAGTTGAACTTGGATTTGTGCATGTCAACAAACATCTCCCAAAGTCAAATTCACGCCAAATCTGGCAGATCTTATAGATACTCCTAATCATCTGCTGCTGCTGCTTGCACTTCTGATAGGCCACAGTCAAATTTTGTGGCTAATCACGCCACCCACTGCCTGTCTGTCAAACAAACACACACGCACATCGTTCTGTTTGGTAGATAAAAGATTGCGCTATCACAAATAATTTGTTGGCGCCAATCAGTTGATTGCCTCGCGGCAGCTTTCCGGCCTGGAAACACATGAACACCTTTGGTGCGCACACAAATGATATGTCAATTGTACTATAGAGCAATTATTCTAATCCCCGGCTTAAATCGCAAACGGGAAGTGTCATCTTTGAGTTGCCAAAGAGGCAAATACACAAAATACGACCTATTGTTCCTATGCGAGCTATATGATATAGTATTCCCACATTGAGCCGATTTTACACAAGGGCTACTTGACCTACGCTCAAAAAAAGTTAGCAGCATGTGCATAGAAACATCGACTAGGCAACAGAGTGCTATCAATAGATACGGATCAGGAATATATATGATTAATAGGCTCGCAATCGTTAAACATTTTGCGACACAACTTTAACCTTTGCAAGGGCATCAAAATAATCTGCGAACGTGTTTTGCAAAATGCGCTTCAATTTGCGTAACTTCAATTCGGCGCCTACGGGCGGAAAATGGGTGAAAGGGCGAGTTAAGTTGGGAATTGTAAGAAAAACTCTGTCTCAACAATTCATTGCACTGATTGTAGAGATTTATGAATAAACGCCGCTTGGCTGTAAAATCGTCGGGCACGGGGTTTATTTACTTTTGGCGTTACTTTTCCTAGCACTATGAATCAGTCATATATATATATATGTATAACTGCATTGTTTAGGTGCTATTCCTGCATGGCACACAACAGCATATACATTATATATATATATTTATAAACGACGCTCAAATCACCTTGACATGCGCTCCAATCAATCCACGCACACACATAATGCACATACACACATCGTATATGTATAGCTACATAATCGCGCCATGCTTATCAATTATTTTGGGAATCATGCAAAGCCCAGATGCCGGTCTGCGCCGGAACGACGCTGAGTCATGTGCACAGCAGCTCGCGACGTGGTGGTCTAATCGAGGCGGCCTTAGCCGGCTTCTCGCCGTCGTCGTCGGCTGGGGGTCAAGTTCAATGGCAGAGATCGACTCGGAAATTCGGAGGTGGCCTAGTTTTTGATGTTGTTGTTGTTGTAGCGAATGCTTATCTAATAATGATTGTATATATATATATATTTATAGCCGGCACTTACCGTGGTCAGCAACCAGGGATGATCGACGCTCAATTTCGACCAATCCGTGTCCGCATTGACTGTGGCAAAGCGGCAGGTGGCCGCGCCGGCGCCGTGCTGATTCAGATGACGATTGAGAATGTCTTTGCCGGTGGCTTCCGTGATCGCTTTCGCAGACATGCTGTATTTTTAAGGGGGGTTCTGCTGTAAATAGTAAACAAATATTGCATATTGCCCAGTCAAAATATTATATTACACATATATTCAAAGTTTCGCTTGACATTGGGCTCGGTTCGCCTGTACTTTCAAACTTTGATTCTATTTGCTTAGAATTGATTAGGGACGCGCGAGTGCAGCCAAGTTTTCGAGCACCTGCCTCAAATGTTATTGCTGTCGTTTGTCTGCCCGAGAATGCCTGAGTTAGACTTATTTGTTTGCTTGGCTCGCGTGTTTTTTGTTTTTTTTTTCTTTCTTGCTTGCTTTTCTATTATTCTATTATCAGAACGGCACACGGCAACCTGTACGCTCTCGAGTCTCAAGTAAACTGAAATCTAATATGCAAGCGCACCAGCGTTGAAGGCCCGACACACAGCCAACCCGTAGAACCGAACCGGAATCCGGCAATCAGCGAAGCTGCCTCGCCTGCTTCGTTCATTTGCCGATCTCACATATTATCGTGGGCATATACAAACATATATTCGCACATGTACATATATATATGAATTTGTACGATTTAGTGTAAGTTTTTGGGTAAACATTTCATATTTCCTAATTAAGTAAGCTCCATAAATTAAGCAGCTGCTCTTGAGCATTCAACAAGCTACATTAAGAGTTTATCTAAATCAATTCTCATAAATAGAGGCAAGATTAAAATGTTTGCTCTGGTTGCAATCGAGTATCTGCGAATCGGTGCTTATAACTCAGCAAGCTACTGGGCATAGATTTGATTAGATTTACCAGCAGGTGGTTATTATTAAGAGGAAGAAAAACAGAACAGAATGGGTTGATTTTGGAGGAGTTCTTTAAAGGGAAATCAGATTTAGGTTTTAGCTAGGCAGAAAAGGGGGAAGTATTGCTCGGCTCGGCTAGTTACTATAGGAATCCCAAGAAAGCCCTAGATCCATTCTTTTATGCTTACTTTTATATAGTCAAGATATTTCTACATATTTATCGTGAGCTATTTGTATATATCTAACCTTTTCCTGCATATTAACCGAGTTTTGGCTAATAACTCGAGAAATATTCGAGTTATTAAACTGAAACTTGGTATGCAGACTGTGGACATATAATTAGATATAAAAACAAAATAAATTGAAGCCCAAACTAGGTGTGTGGATTAAAAGATGTTAAAAGAAAAACAGTTATGCCATCGGGTAAATACAAACACAGCTCAGCACATAGACGGCCAGATGAAGATGAACCGGTTTGTCTCGTTGAAAATCAAATTTGTGTATAGGGAAAAGGGCAGGTAAATATAACTTTCACCCAAAAAAACACAGTTAGTGCGGCTCTTTTGTGAATTAAGCAGGTAAATTTACGACGGCGACTTGACAACGTTCAATGTTGACGTTGCCGAGCACTGGAAACATGCACACACACACACACACAGACCGAGAAGGTTTTTCCTGTTTACAATGTTTTATCGTTTTTGCTACGCTGTAAGCGTTGTTTCTGTTTCTGTGTCTATTTCTGATTCTAATTTGCAAAAATTTTAGTCTTTGGCTGGGCACTGGGTATTGGAGAATGTGTTGAATGACTTGACACAAATCCAAAGCTTGTGTTTCAAAGCTCCCTTTGGAGAATTGTTGTTGCCAAGTTCGTAATTAACATGAGAGCGCGCAATTGTCGAAGTTCATGGCGAATTATCTGACGTGTATTGGTTATTTATTTTCTGTATTAATAAGCGAAACTGTTTTAGATTTAGACAACGAGCCAGTGAAAGTGGGCAAAATCAATAGTGATGCAATTCCTATTTTTTTTTTTTACGATATGCTTGGTATCTGGTCACAAATTCGCATGGATTTCTGTATGTGTGTGTGTGTTTATCCATTTCATGTTTATTAGCAACAGCATGCACAACCAATTAAATAAGCTATTTAAATGCATGTGCTCAGCATTGTGGCACATTTATAAACACTCACTATAAATTTATGTATTTACAGCAGCTTCACTTTTTGTTAATAATTTTACACCGCAAACTTTCTTTTCGATCTGAAGCACTTTATATGCATTTGTATCGCGAGTTATCGATAAGCGCAACGTCACTCAACAATACGTTACGCCATTGCTCACTTTGCTGCGAACGTACCGCATTTTTGCGTTAACGTACGCTGCCATTGAGAAAAGTGTGACCGCCTGCTATATAACTAAAATTTCCCCCTCAAAAAATGTACGAGTCAGCTGTTTACGTATTGCACAGCTGTTAAAGTTAATGCTCTCAGAATTGAATCAGCGATAACATAAGCGATATTGAGTAATATAATTAAACTAGTACTTAATGTGAGCACAGATTGCGGCTAAGGAGATTCGAGTGCCGTGATTACAAAGCAACCCACTCGCCCATATATTGCGCAGCACAACAAACACAAAAAGGATGTACTCAACAAATTCGCTGCCCTTACTCCTGCTGCTGCTGCTGCTGGTCATCGTCCCAGCCAGGGGCAGCCAACAAATTGGGGGTAGCAGGGAAAAAGTGCTGTCTGGCCTACAGGCGGGCTTCATCGGTCTGGAGGAGTCACAGACGCTGCCCGAACCGCACACGCGCGAGCAAGTTGAATTGCTGCGCCACCTCAACTTTGTGCCACCGGCGATAGACTTTGGCAGATGGTCGGTGGGGCAGACGGTAACGCAGATTGTGACTCTGTTTAATCAGCACACAAATCGCACTGTCCATCTAAACTCTGTCGCTGGGCCAAGCCCAGTGTTCTACAGCAGTTTCTTTGGTACGCGAGAGGTGCCGCCGCAAGGCAATACCACATTTAGCGTCGTCTTTCTGCCACGACAACTTGGTGCCATATCAACGGGTCTGCTGATCCAGACGTCCTTCGGGCGTGCCGAGTTCGCGGTGCGCGGCGAGGGCAGCGAGTGTCCGTACCGCCTAAAGCCGCTTGTGGGCATTAAGGCGCCCATGAATGCAACGCTCACGCCAGAGATTCACATGTACAATCCGCACGAGCGGCCGCTCCAGATACTCGAGGTAAGTATGCCAGACAAGTCTCTCTAATGTATGTCTCATTGGTTTTTTTTTATTGTAGGTCTACAGCAGCGGTGGCGAGTTTCAGCTGGAGCTGCCCAGCGGCGGCTCCGAAGGACCTCAAAATCTGTGGGAAATACCACCGCATTCGCTGAAGCCAGTCATACGCATTTCGTTCCACGGGCGCACCGCTGGCAACCACAGCGCCTATATACGTATAAAAATAGCTGAGCAAGCAGCAGCAGATGATGATGCCTCGCCGCTGGAGCATCTTAACGAGAACGTACTAGTCATACCCGTTGAATTCGAAATATTGCCACGACACGGCGCCTATGCGCGCAATCCGTTGGCCGATTTTGGCCGTCTGACGACGGATGAGCACGCGGATGCGTTGCATTTCAAATTGGACATGCAAAATCAGCCAGTGGATGCGGCGCAGCAACAGCTAATTGGCAATTATCTGCGCGACATACCAGGCCTTAGCTACGATGCGCACAACGCGAGCATTGTGCTGGATCCCAGGCTATTTGATGACAGCGCCAGCATTAACGATCTACTCGTCATCAGCAGCGGCGAGGAGGCCGAGCAGCAGCAACAATTTACCGTGCTAGTGCGCGCTGAAATCTTTAAAGGTGGCCTCCACTACGATCGCAATGTAACGCTCTTCATTAGCAGCTCTAGCGTCGATGAGCCATCGCTGGAAAAGGAGCGTACGCTGGTGGTGCGCAATAATTTTGCCTTTCCGCTGATGCTGTACAACCTCAGCCTGACGGAGCCCATTGATCCGGCGCTGTTGCAGTTGTCGTCGCTGGAACAGGAGCTGCTGCTGCAGCCGGGCGAGTCCGTGGAGCTGCTGCAGCTGAAACTGCTCAACGAGCAGGCAACATTCAAGTCCGTGCTGCTCATCGCTAGCAATGTGACAATATTCGAGCTGCCCGTGGTCGCGTGCAGCGGCCGCTTGCATGTATCCACGCAACAATTTACATTGCAGCTGCCCAAGGAGAGCGAATATGGACTGGAACTGGATCTAGGCACTGTGCCATTTGCGGAGAAGTCACGCGATGGCTATATCATATTGCGCAACGACAATCCTATGCCGATCAAGATAACCAACTGGAACTTTAAGCCGCCCAAGAATGTCTACTTTCAGGCTGCGTTCATGGGCTGTGTGTCATCCGGCGCCGCCATCGTTGCCAACAATACGACAATTGTAAACCCTGCACAGCAGCCGGAAAATGTCACAGGATTTCGTTTCTGTGACCAGCTGGGCGTCGGCGATAGCGTCGTCTTTATACTGTCCATACAAACGTATGTGGCCGAGGAGAGCACCGGCACGCTGAAAGTGTGGACACCCTACGAGCTGATACGCAGCACGGTGCGCTTTAAGGCCTCCGTTGGTCAGCTGGACATTGAGCAGGATCAGCTGCAGTTCAAGTCATGTTTTCCGGGCAAGATATGCTCCGCGGTGCTGAGCATACGCTCCAGTTTTATGCATCCAGTGCATGTGAAATCTATATCGTTTACCCGTGCCGGTTTGCGCTTTAAGGACTTCAATGCGAAGGGCTCTCTAATTGGTGCCCAAACATTGACCAAGGTGGGCCGCATCTACTTTGAGCCGGCGGCGCTCTGTGGCAGCGCCTGTTATATACGCGCAACCGCCGATCAGCACTCGATCTTCCCCAGCAATAGTGGAGCAGCTGCAGCAGCTGGACACACCAATAATAATCTGCTGTACGATGGCGTCGAGGTGCGTCAGCGCACGGAACTGTATCGTCAGTTCAAGAGGCAGCTGCACGCCATGTCGCTCACGTTGCACAGCGAGGAGCTGCCCCCCTTGGAGCTAGACTTTAGCATCGCTATCGAGTGGCCCAAGCTGGTGCAGTATCAGCCGCTGCCGCCCACGCCGGCCATAGAGGTGGGCCAGGTGCAGCGCCAATGGATTACGATGACCAATCCCACAATGCAGCCGCTGCTGCTCGACTATTTTCTATCGGACCCGGCCTATGCCAGGCGCACCCAACTGTCGCTGCCGCACGAGGTGATCGATGTGAGCAGCAGCAGCTGCTACCTGACGGACCAGGATGTCTTCTCGCTGCCCGATACACCGTACGGCGGACCCGTCCTGCTGCACGGCGGCGCCACACTGACCATACCCGTGCAGTTCAGCGCCCAGCAGCCGGACAAATACTGCACTCTGCTGCATGTGCGCAGCAATCTGACGCTCTACGAGGCCGTTTGGCTGACCGCGCGCGCAGTTCAATCCCAGTTCCGCTTGGGCAATCGCCGTCCCGGCTCCATTGCGCCGCTGCTCTTTGAGTTCGGCACAGAACAGTTCGAGCGTTGTGATGGCAGCTTTAAGCCGGCCGATAACCACGATACGGATGTTGTCTCCAGCCACACGGTGTCGGCTACGCGCAGCTTTACCGCTCGCAATGCCGGCGTGCTGCCCATCCGGATAGGAGGCTTTCTCATTGGCAAGCGTCCGTGTGAGGGCTACGGCTTCAGGCTGCTTGATTGCCAGAGCTTTGAGCTGGGCGAGAACGAGACGCGCAAAATCGAAATAAGCTTCAGCACGGACTTTACCGCATCGCGCGTCCAGCGCACTCTGACGCTGCTGACGAATCTCAGCTATGACATTAGCTATCAGCTGGTCGCCCAGCTGCCAGCAGAGAGTGTGGAACGTTGTGCGGCGAGCCTGCCGCGACCCACCTGGGAGCCGGCGTTGCGCAATGTCGCTCTGGTCTTGCTACTGGCCAGTTTCTGTCTGGTGCTGCTCGCGGGCATCTTTGATGCGCGTGCGATAATGGCCCAGCAGAGCGCCTACGATGCGGCACGCTACAAGGGTCCCGTGCAGCCGACCTTCAATTTGCGCAACATCGTCAAGATGCAGGTGGCCGAGGAGGCAGCAGCAGCAGCAGCCGCTGCAGCGGCGGCAACTGCCCTCAAAGCGGACCAACACCAGAAGCTGAGAAATGGTCAGCTCAAGGAGCTGCGTAAACGCACAACAGCCAGCTCTACGGCGGATAAGGTGACGGCCACACGGAAGCCCAAGTCATGGACAGCATGGAGCATGGACATGACCAGCTGCGAGCCCAAATCGGCAGCTGTTTCAACTGTCGCTGCCGCCGTCGCCACACAACCAAAGCCCACTAGTTCGCCCAAGCCCAGCAAGAAGACGACGCCAGCGCCAGTGCAGACGCCGCCCGTGGCTGTGCGCGCACCAAAGAAACCCAAACAAACGATGCCAGTGATTGCCATGCCCAAGCCAAAAGTGGAGCCAGTTGCTGCCGAAACGCAGGAGAAGCGCTCCAGCCCAAACGCCAAAGTAATTGGCAGCAATCCGCAACAGGAGAATGTCTCGCCGCGCTCGCTTAAAACCAATCCCGATACGCCCAAAGAACGTGTGCTCAAGGAGCAAAACGGCAGCGCCAAGAAGCTAGGCAAGACACCCGGTCGGGAGCGACGCAAGGAGCAAAAACTGGCCACGCTTAATGGCGGCAGCAACGGCAAGAAGTCATCTGCGGAGCGCAAGCAGCGCAGCAAACAGCTCAATTTCAATGGCCATGCAATGGCAGCCGGTGGCGCCTCACCGCTGACCACACCAGAAGCGGACACCCTTACCATCACTTCGCCGTGGGAGACCAGCAGTCGGGTCTCATTTCGGGATGTGCTGCAAACGAAGCCCCTGCCGGCGGTCGACAATGGCCTCAACTGGGATCCGTCAGCAAGTGATTTGGCCAGCAGTCAACTAGGTCCAATTGGCAGCCGGAAGAGCCTGCCACCGCCGGCGACAAGCCTCTATCAGCCGCTGATGACGCCGGAGGCGACTGCAACGAGCAATACGCTGATTCGTTCACTTTTTGCCAATTCCGAAGCGCCGGCCATGGACTTGAATATGGAGCTGCCTGACCTTAATGGTAAATGGACGAGTCCTGGTACTAACTATAGATTGCTAATCCCGCTTCTATTTTCTTTGTCAGATCTTTGCGGCAGCTTGTATGAACGAGAGCAGCCGCAGTCGCAGTGGGAACGCAGCGAATTGATACTGAAGCAGCAGCTGCTGCTGGAACAATTGGAGCAGCAGCGTAAACAAGAGCAGCAGCAACAACAGCAGCAGCAGAAGCTCATGCTCATGGAGAGCAACAATTGGGCCATTAATCAGGCCGCAGCGGGCACTACCTGGACGCCGCTGGGCTATGCCGCATGGCCGAATCAGTCAGCCGCAGCGGCGCCGCAACGTACATCTCCAGCGCATACCCTAACGCCGGGCGTGGGCGTTATACGTCCACCGCCGGGCCTTGAATCGACTTACAACAATTGCCATTTGCCAGCAGCAGGAGCCGGAGCCGGAGCAGCAGCTGCTACCACCAACAAAAACGGCAACCATAGCAATAACCATTTAGATGGTTTGAACGCATTGCAGAACGCACAAGAGCGGGCACAGCACAATATGCCCACACAATACGATCCATTTACCTCGCCAAGCTCAATCTGGTCGGACAATTGGCGCCAGCGCAACAATCATATGAACTGAAGGTGCATCAAAAGCTCACTGATCAAATTTAAGCAACCAAATGAAATTCTTATTCTATAGACGTTTAGGCTACGCTAAGATTGATGAAACATGATCTTTTCCAATTTGACATTTGACTAAATAAACGCAAAGATTTATGACTTTTCATTATATGCATATTCTATATATCCATTTATAAGCTAGTTGACTCCCTCTCTTCCTTATTGATAAGTATATAGGTATTTTGACCGGTGCGAAAATACGAACTCATTTCCCTCTCCCTTACTCTCGCTCTCTCTACTTTTGTCTAACACTCTCCTTAGTATACCTCCCTTCTATGCGATTCTCATAAATTCAACTAGCACTTATATATTTTAATGGCATTTAGTGAGGTGTATTTATGAAACAAAATTCGAAAAAGCACAGCATTATTTCAATTTGTTCTATGTATTGAAAATGTACTACACGATTTGTTTACAATTAATCAGTAAGCATTACAAAACGTAAAAAAATCAGGATGACAGAACTATAGAAGCTAATTGTCTATACAACATTTTGTTCATATTATAATTGTCAGACTAAAAGAAAAATTAGCTAAATTAGCTGCTGTTGTAGCCTCAACAGTTGTCCTTGTATGTGATGACGCCCTTCTCGATGAGGTCCGGAATTTCCACAGCCAGCCAGGGCGCCAGGCCGAGGGCCATGGCATGGGCTATGCCGAACTTGGGTACATTGCGTGCCCACAGTGGCTTGAAGTGATCCGTTAGACAGATTTTGCCACCCCGATACATTTTGGCCGTCTTGCCGTCCAGTTCCGGCAGCGCTATTTCCGGCGCCGTCGTCGGATATGTCACTGGAATGTCGAACTCCACATCGAATTCGTATTTGAGCAGATTGTGCATGTACCAGCACTTGCCGAACCATTTGGTGCCTTCCTTGTTGGACTCAAGACGGAACCAGTCGCTGCCAGATTGCTTGTTGTTCTCCACATACTATAGGTAAGTAATTTGTTAGACAATTTTTATTTATTTATTTAATTACATGCCTTTATTAATGCTTGGTATTCCTCCTTGAGTCTCTGCACCCATATGTCTTTCTCACGCGGACCGGCGCGTATTTGCAACAATGGAATGCTACTTAGTGTTTTTCTGGTGCTATCGTCGACCATGGCGCTGCTCGGGAGTCACAATCTGGCACGAAATAAATAAAACACTTAATAATACAAATGAAAACAACAAGTGTGACACGTCTGAAGTGAAATATCGGCCTATCGATAAATTGAATCGATAGCGCGGCCGTGTAAAAAGCTCGTTGCTCTAGATACACGAAATTCCATACAATCATCGTAACCGATAGTTAATTATTTTGGCGCCAATACGTTGCATAGAAAAATATTTAAATATTTGTAAATTTGACTTTCGCCACAGCTGTTATTGCTGTACAAACTAGCATGGCGAGTCGAAGCCGAGAATAAATAGCGCAGCGCAAAGGCCGGCTAGCCCAAACAATATTTGTCTGTCGGCAGATAACGTGCTCACTCAGCTGAAGAAATAAATTTCAAGAACTTACAGACATCAAAGTCGTGTTAACTGTGCTGGTGCTTTTGTAAACAAAACTTGTGCTTAGTAATATATTGCGCATATCCACTGAAATTAATTGGGTAAGTTGATCTGCATTGAATTTGTTGTGAATCATATGTGTAAATGCTGATGCATTTTCTGCTACAGCTGCTAGCTTGTGATTAGTGATTATAAATATTGAGGAATATACATATACATGACCCTAGTGACAACAGAACGACGAACAACGAGATCAACAAGAGAAAAAAAAAAGAACCTCATTTGTTCAAGAAATGGGATCCACTCGTGTCTGACCCTAAGCATATGAAAACCCCAGAAAAAATATTCCATTGGTAAACACGATTTGACCAGAATTTAAATCAATTAAAAAATATGAAAAATAGATTGTCATGCTTTGTGAACCATTGGCACAGATTAATGAAGCTGCCTGCAATTAGAACAAAAAACAAACACACGGCGTTTGATACCTTTGAACTGATAATGCGAATCCGCTGATAAGGCTTTAAATCCACTTTAGAACCGACTCAAACCGGTTTGCCGCACACTCTGGCACGATCGTTATAAGTCCACTCTGTCGCTCATCACACTGAACCATACTCTAATCTATATGTAAGTACGCAACGTAACCAGATTCGACCTTAATGCCGCTGATAACGGCCGACTCTGTTGCGCTATACCAGTTCGGGATGTGCTGGAATGCCTGCCTTGGAACCGGCTGAAACCAGTTTCCAGCTCTTCGCTTTTCCATTTAACACTTTTCAATTAAAAAACAACCAGCTACAAATTGTTTACCCATCTTTATACACTGATTACGCCGAATTATTAAGTTCTGAATTATGTCATAGGGCACATAATCAACATTCCAAGCCGCGGCTGCTAGACACCGCCTCCTCCACCTCCTCCACCTCCGCCACCTCCATCTCAGTCTGCTCCACAGCTCTTGAGGCAGCAGCTTCTGCATTTGCCGTTGTCTTGCGCACGCTCACTGCAATTATCGTATCCGTTCGACGATAACGGGCATGATGCTGATGATGGTACTCCTGCCACTCCTTATAGTGCATCTTCTTGCGGTGTGCATGCATGTTGGCATTCGAATTGAATGTTTTCGGGCAATGCGGACAGGTGTACAACACCTCGCCCGTGTGCGTTGTCATGTGTTCCTGCATTAAAAGCAATAAAAAAAACTTTTTAATTACCACCCTATTCATAGCGCACCAGCTCAACTTACACGCAACTCATTGGGTCGTTTAAATGCCTTCTCGCACATTGGACACTCGTGCGTACGTGCCGTGTTGTGTGTGTATTTGATGTGGTGCTGATGCGCCTGTAGGCTGGGCGAGATTTTGAGGCACACTTCGCACTGCATGGGCTGCAAATTCTCGGCTGTGTGCATCATTTTAATGTGACGCGCCAGCCCGTATTTGGTTGTCAGCGTTGATTCGCATAGATGACACTTGACTATCTTTTGCGGCGCACCCGCATGCTCCTCCATGTGACGAGCCAGGGCCTCACGGCCGCGTATCGACTTGCCGCACACGTCGCAAATCTTGTCGAATTTCCTCAAATGCACCAGTTTCACGTGCTGCTGCATAAGGTACTCGTTGGGGAAGCTGCAAGCATTCAAATTTAATTCATGTAGGATATATAGGAGTTATTATTGCTCACGTCTTGCTGCAGTTGGTGCACGCCGCATGCCATTGCTCCTTGGGAATGTGGGTCAGCTTGTGGCGCTCGCAGACGATGGAGCTGTAGAAGCTCTTCGAGCAATGCTCGCACTGGTAGAGTCGGCCACGCTGCTTTATCTCGTGCATGCGCATGTGCAGCTCCAGGCTGCGACGCTGGCCCATTACGCGATGGCATATCTGGCATTTAAATAGATCCGGATTCTGATGGCGTTGCAGATGATCAACGAGCACGCCGCGCTTCCAGAACTTCCGATTGCAGCACATGGCATAGCCGCGCTGATTGTGCTCCTTGCGCGTATGAGACAGCATCTCGGAGAAGTCCTCCAGCGGCACATTGCACACCGGACACTGTACTTTATAGTTTTCCCTAATGTACTCATTGAATTCTTGGGATTTCTTGACGTTATGAACGCCGCCACCTTTCACTTTGTGTACGACTTTTAATTTGGCTGCGCAGCGACGCTTTTTGGCATTGCGAGGTCTTTTTTGTTTCGGCTTGGCGATGGCTGCGGCCGCTTCGCTTTCGCCGTCGCTTTGCTGCAGATAATCGGATATATTCTGGTCCTCCTGATCCTCAAGCACATCGGCTATGCTCAAGTCGGCCTCGGGAAACTCAATTTTAATCTCGTTCAGATTGATCTGCTCCAGCACGGCCTTAAACTCGCTGCTATCGATACCTGTTGCTGTCTCGCCGGGAAACTGCTTGCGTGGGCGGCCACGCCTACGCTTTACAGACGCCGCGACACTGTCGCCCAGACCACTCTCCGTCTTGACCACATCCTTGGCCACGCCCAGAGCCACGGCAAACGTTGCGCCTTCCTGGGGCACGCTCACTTCGGCTTGTTTGGCTGTTGCTTCTACGTTTCTGGTTTCTAGCAGGGCCTTGTGCGCCTGTTCTACATCTGAATAGAAATTATGGAATGCATATAGTTGTGTCCAGCAAGCACCGCAAACGTGTCCATTGGCGTCTTCAATCTACATATGAAATTTGAATATATAAAAACTGTATACATTCCATTTTTTAGCAATTCCCACCCGCAGCCAGAAGTGCTTCTCTATGATTTCCTTTACATCGAGCAGCTCGGCTTCACGTGAGCCAAACTGGATATTCCCAATAGCATTATCTGTGCACTGTGTGCACAAAAAACACATATTAATATGCTGTTTACGTTTTGCCAATTAAAAAATATTAAAATGCGACAGCGGGCAGCAGAAAAACAGCTGTCTATGGCCAAACGAGAGCTGCCAACTTGCTGCAAATGCGGCCACACTATTTTCAGCAGGTTGGCAGCACTATCGCCTTGGCGTCGCAACTTCTTGACTGTATCAATTTAAACAATTTAAGTTATTTTCGGCTCATTGTGGCGCTTAATGCTGTAAACGTTTTTAAATGTGCTGCAAACAGAATACGCAATGAGCACAACATGCATACGCTCTTTGTATTTGATTAGGCACATACTTGGGCGTAAGTTAATATACTCTTTGATTTCGTTATTGTCGCAGACGTTCTTTGAGCGTTTTTTTTTTGCGTTGAGTTTTTTTGATTAGCCCTTCGCCCAGACATTGTTGTTAGAGAGTTTTATTTGTTGCTGCATGATTTTCAGCTTTGATAGCAAAGTATACGACTGATAAGCTTATTAAATATAATAACCCAATTGTCTTAATGCGTTACTAACCTTCTTATCTTAATTTGCGTTCCAGCTTCAGCTCTTGCTCGATTCTTAGACATCGCTGTGCATTAACAGATTTTACGCAATGGACATGCAGGCTGGACGCACTGTGCCCGACGGCGGCTGGGGCTGGGTTGTGGTCGCCGCTGTGGCTGTTATTAATGTAAGTTCATTGTAACTGCGTAGTTGAGCTTGTCCATTTACTCCTGGCCTCTTACAGATGACCAATCAGTCCATATTGTCGGTGTTTGGACTGCTTTTTGAGAGCCAACTGCGCATGCATGAGGACACATTCACCGCCGCACTTATAACAAATTTAAACAGTTTGGCCTTGAACTTCTCGGGCTTGTTTATTGGCCCGGCCATCAAGAGCTTTAAGCCACGCAATGTCGCTGCCACCGGCTGCCTGTTGGTGTCCCTTGGCTTGACTCTTTGCTCGTTTGCCACGCAGAGCTGGCATTTTATCGTCGGCTACAGCTTGTTTGTCGGCTTTGGATTGGGCTTGATTTCACCATCCACTTTTATGGCCATCAATTCCTACTTCAGCAGCAAACGCGGACGCGCCGTTGGTGTCTCTTTGGCGGGCGCTGGCGTGGGTCAAGTCTTCATTCCTCATATGGTGCGTTATTTCCTGGATAATTATGGCTTTCGTGGTGCTGTGCTCGCCATGGCCGCTCTGTCGTTAACTGGGGTTAGTATAAATATATAACTCCTCTTATTATCTTCAACTAATAAATAACTAAATTTTACATTTTCAGCTGTTCGGTGCCATGTTTCTCAGACCGCTCAATCCACCTGCCAAACACAACAATCGCAAGCATCTGAAGTTGACGGTGGATAAGGAAGACAAGAATCAATCCTGCGCCTTGCAGGCAATCGTTGTACAGCCTGCCCAGAATAATGGCACGGCAAAGGCTGCAGAATTACCAGAGGACATGTCGTTGTGCAGCAGAATGGGCCATCGCTTGGCGCAGGCCATGGACTTGGAGCTACTTAAGGACGCCGTATTCTGGAGCATTATTGTGGGCATGGCACTGGTCTATACGGCCACAATAAACTTCACGATGGTCTTCCCCAACTTCCTAAAGCACACGGCTGGCTTCGACAGCAAAGTGGTCGCCACATGCATGTCGGTTGTGGCTGGTGCCGACATTGTCTTCCGCCTGCTGCTGCCCTGCATTACTGATCGGCTGAGAATACCCTATCGTGTGGTGTTCTTACTGGGCACAGCCGGTTTGCTGATTGCTCGCCTTCTGTTGGCTGAAACGACCAGTTTTCCCACGATTATTGCCCTGTCCGTGCAAATAGGCATGACCAAATCGGCTACCGTGATTAACAATAATCTAACAATATCGGCGTATTGCCGTTCCGAGAAGCTAGCCGGTGGTCTAGGTCTTAGCATGATATCAAAGGGTATAATTGTAATAATTGTTGGTCAGCTGCTTGGCTGGGTACGCGATTATTCCAATTCGTATGTCGTCTGCTTGTATGCACAGAGCGTGGCGCTGTTTCTGGTCGTGGTAGTGTGGACCCCAGAGATATATTATCGCTACAGAATGCAGAAACGAAACTTGACCAAGTCTATGGAGACTACTTATATGTCGCCGGAACAGGCGGAACCTTTGACGTTGCGCTCATAAGTACGCCAGAGATATATTATCGCTATAGAATGGAGAAACGCAACTTGTCCAAGTCTATGGCGACTACTCACATTTCACCGAAACTGGCGGAAAACTTGAATTTGTGCTCATAAGCACGACAATATGTATTAGTGGACATAATTATAATAATGTGATAATTATGCGTTGTGGCCAAATGCGCTAGATTTAAGTTTAACTTATTTATTATCATATAGTGTTTAAGAACATAACTTTTGTACTGTCGTAAAAACGAAATGATATACAAAAAACTACTTTTTAACTGAATTCAGAATCCATTCTATTTTCAATTCCCTTTAGTTTATAAAGCTCTGTGAGCCCTGAAATCTAGACTCCGAGACAGTCCAGCTGCCATCATATCAGTTGGCACGTTGCACAATTTAGTTAGTTAAGTTTATCCTATTTATTATCATATAAGAGCTTGACATTTGGACTGCCTTAAAAGCAAAATGAAATACCAAAAACTCTTTTTAAAAAACCAAATTATTATATTCTTCACAAGAGTAATCAAATCTGAATTTAGAATTCAATCCATTCAGTTTACAAAGCTTTGTGAGCCCTTAATCGTAGACTCCCCAGTCACTGTGTTGTAGAACAAACGACGCTCCATGCCATTCTTGGTGATAATGCCGATACGTACTACGCCGCCGGAGCTGCCATCATGGAAGATGGCATGTTGCACAGCTGAGAAGCACATGGAATAATTAGAGTCAAATAAATGAAGGTGAAAGTGCAGCACAAACCTTTCTTGACAAAGTCGACACACTCATCCATTGGCATGCCAGGACGATAATGCTCTTTGACAAAACCGTAGATGTAACTGGAGCCCGAGCCGCCTATGGTGCAACCCTCGCGTGTCAACATACCACCTAGTGGCACACTGTACACTTGGCCACCACGCTCCTCGTCCCAACCGGCAACAATGATGCCAGCTAACAGGGAATCGCGGTAGTTATAGCAATAGTTGCGAAACTCTGATGCCGCCTCACAAACAAGCGGTTCCTTGTTGGTTTGATTCCTGTGGTAGTTCAGTGAGTAGGCCACAATGTCGGCTATGGCCTGGGTATCAGCTGCAGAGCCGCTGCGGCAGCAGTATATATTTTCCGAGATTTGAGTCAATTTGTCGGTGACACGATTTGCAACATATGCGCCCGAGCTGGTGCGAGAGTCTGCACCGATCACAACGCCGCCATCGAACTCCACAGCCATAATAGTTGTCTGTGTGGTAGTAATTGTTAAGCATGCTGCATACATCGAGTTGTGCTATTAGGACTTACGCCAGTGCTGACGGGAGTGTCGGTGAAGTCAAAGTCGGGACCCATGCTGCTTGTGATTTTTCCTTTTTAAATTTGTAATTCGTGCAGTGAAATGCAAAGCAAAATGACTGGCTTGTTTTTGACAAGTGTTGCGAAGCAGCTAACCGGCACAGTGCTGTAAAATATTACTACAGGCATGCAATTGCCAATGCGATATATCGGTATCGTTATCGTCCATCCACATGTTAAATTTGTTTTGATTCTGCTTTAAAAATATTCTTGCTTGTTTGTAAGAGGAAAATGGCATACGTTGCGCTTAGCGAGGCAGAGAAAACTTTTATTCTGCACGGCGTTGAGGTATGTTTTAATATTCAAGCTTCAGAAATATTTGTAATATTCACTTTTAGGAGGATTTCCGCTGTGATGGTCGTTCGCGCCGCGATTACCGGCCAATGGAGCTGGAAACGGGCCTGGTCAGCAATGCTAGTGGTTCGGCACGCCTACGTTTAGCGAATACGGATATTCTGGTGGGCGTCAAAACTGAAATTGATGTGCCCAATCCATTGACGCCTGAATTTGGCAAATTGGAATTCTTTGTGGTTTGGTAAATAGAGCCTTAGAAATTATTTCAATTGATATTTGAACCTTTTATCACAGCTCTGCGAATGCCACTCCCGAATTTGAGGGTCGCGGCGGCTCAGATTTGGCACAGGAACTGATACTTTCACTGCAAAATGCCTACGAATCCCCATTTGCCTTTGACTATCGCACCTTGTGCCTCATACCAGGACAGCAATGTTGGAAACTTTACATAGATATATTGGTAAGAGGTTTTTATCTATTATAGTAATTCGCTACTTAATTAAGCTACTCCTTAGATCCTGGAATGCGGTGGCAATCTGTACGATGCTGTTTCCCTGGCAGCCAAGGCAGCGCTCTACAACACAAAGCTTCCGCGCGTAACTGCAACATTGCTGGACGCAGGTGTCACGGATTTAATTATATCCGACAATCCCTACGACTGCACGCGTATAGGCATAGATGCTGTGCCTCTGCTTGTGACCGTGTGCAAGATTGGTGATTATTGCCTTGTGGATCCCACAGCAGAGGAGGAAGTCTGCAGCACAGTCAGCATGGTTGTATCCGTATCGATGCGTGATAATGAAGGTACATTCGAAAGCTTTAAGAGATGATTCCTACTTGACTTTGCATTTCTTCCAGCTTATCTTTCTGGCACACACATGACCGGTGGCGGCTCCATGCACAGGGATACCATGCTAAATAGCATACAACTTGGCCTCTCCATTGGCGAGCAACTGAACGGCTTGCTGGTCAAGATGCTTAAGTCGGAGGAGGGGCGAGTGGGGCCTAAGCGGCCCAAGACAGTGGGCTTTCTTAAATAAATGTGAATTATTATGAAAGTTTATTTAATTTACTGACATTTGACTATACATTGAGAATGTTTTCTCTATTAGCTTAGGGCTTTATCAAATTAATTTACGGCACAATTGCTAATTGCGTTTTTTTGTTTGTTTGCTAACGGCAATTGGTTTCTTCTCCTTCGGCTCAGGCTGCTTACCTGCCAGGAATGAGGTCAGCATTTCACTGATCTCTGGCATATCGTTTGTCATCTGTGGAGCAAAATTAATACATAAGTATCACTTGTGCATACATAGTTGAATAGATGATGTTACCTTGGGAAATTGCATGTTCTCAATTTCCTTCTTTGTCTCCGGATCGTTGATCATTTTAGGTAACACCAGCATAAGCAGCAGGGGCAAGGCCATCATAAGCACCATTGGGCTGAACAGGAAGTCTGTTATCTATAAGGATAAATGAAGGCGTTAGACTGGCAAATACTGCAAACGTAACCTTTTCGGGAGCACAAACCTTCCATTGCTCGCGGGTCTGGAAGTACTTGAATCGCATAAGCGGCTTCATCCTGAGTGGGTAGGGCACTTGTACCACCTGTGCCGGCTGCATGTAGTTTACTTTGCGTGCCCGGAACTTACCTTTGGGATTGATTTCAACGCGCACGGGCTCGTAGAAAATGTCCGGATGATAGATATCTAGCACATAGCTACCGGAGGGCACTCCGCTGATTATGAATTGTCCATCCTCGCGCACAAATCCCTTGTACTCGCCATTGTTAATGCTTATAGACAGATCTACTTGCCATTTGTTGTTGCCGCTTGGCAGGGTAACCGCATGACCCTGACTCGCTCCGGGGCCTACTTCGGGAGCATACACTTTGCCCTCGATGGTGTAGTGGCCGGAAACCTCGTCCACGACGTCCTCTTGACCTATGACCACTTCGCAACTACTCAGGGTGACGAGTGCTGCTATAATTAATAACTTATAGCACATTTTTCTATTACTATTTTGAGCCAGCGCTAATTGAAAAATTTTATTGGTGCAGAAAAAAACACATCAGATGTTTCTCGTCATCGCTTATCGATAAGCACTGGCGCACATTATCGCAATCGATAGCAGGCGGGAGTGGTGTAGTCACAATTCACCATAAACATTTTTCACCTCTGTCACACACAGCATGCGCCTGCCCAATTGGAGCATTAAGGTGTCAGTTGCAGATTTGAATTCGAGGCGCGCTGTCTTGTGCGCGAAGTATACGGAAATAAATACAAAAGCCATTTACAGCAGTCGATTTTATTTAATTGAAACGTTTTAACTGAAATAATACATAGGTTAGTGTTCATTATTTGCAAAACAAGTTTTGCAGCAAAAATTGATGCCTGCCGCGTGTTCCACATAACAAAAGTCAAGTAAAAAGGTTACTGGCCAATAGGTTTGTGTTTTGGTTTCAGAGCATACATGCAATATGCTAATATGTGTGCTGCAATGCATTTGAAAGTGAAATTAAACTTGAAAAAAAAAATAAATATATATAGCTTTAAGCCGCACCCAAAGCAAAGCAATAATTGTGGTATTTGTGCTATAAACCGATAACTTGTTTCAAGTTTAGAAGACAAACCTGCGATTCAGTTCATTAAAAAAAAACTAAAATTCCAAAGTCGCAGTTGGCGTAGAGTGTGAGACTTGCGCGAAAAAGACAAACAACAACAATGTGAATGTATATTGTATATATATATATATGAGATGGCAACAACAAAGCTGTGTTGTTTTTATGTTTCTACTACTATGTCGCAGGTTGTTGTTGTTGTTGTTGTTGTGACTACGGTAAAGCTGTACTGGAAACCGGTTACCAGTTATGCCAGACAATGATGCTGTGTATGTATGTGTGTGTGTGTGCGAGTGCATGAGTGTTCAACAACGCAACAACAAAGCTCTAGCGCCGGCAGTTGTCGCATATATATTTTTCTCAGCTCTTTTCAATGGCAAAACCCAAACGCAATGCATTCTAATACAATGGCAAATAATTAATGAAACAACTTTTTATGTATCTGTGCATGTACTCACATATGCGAACAATACAAAAATGAAAACTGACGCGAGCTGCTGCTTCTGTAAAGTGATGTCAAGTGTCGCGCATGCGCTGTTTCTTAGTTTTGTTTGCCTATGATGTAAACAAGGCGTAACTATAAAAACGAAGTGCAATGCACAAAAAGCATAAGACAAAAGGCTAGACAACGCAATAAAAATGCCATTGAGAGGGCGTGTGCACAGGCAGAAGGCAAACGTGTTTATCTGCAATGGGAAGTGAGGAGTGGACGCGAACGTGACGCTTTCCATTAGCAATTGGCACACTCCTCAACACACAAACAACGCACTCCACAACACTTGCTGTTGTCGCTGCGATAATTGTTGTTGTTACTTTACACAATTCCTAAATTGCTGATAAATCAAAGTCGCTTTCTATTTACAAACCTTACAAGTTGCCCCCGTGTGCTTAACAAATCAAATTGAACACACACACACACACACACACAGTGCATAAATGTTAAGGCTCTGCTCTCTAATTGTTTAATTAAACACTGGCGTTCTGCAAATGTGACGTCATCTTGCTGCAATTCCAATGACTTCCAATAATTATTAGCGATATTTCCAGTTTTGCAGGCACGTGCTGACATAGTTTTTATATACAAGATTGCGCACCTGTTAGGTTTACAGCACCGTTTGGCCCAAAGCCACACGCACGGCGCAGTTTAACCGCGTAAGCTACATATATATGAAATTTTTATCAAACCACTTTCAGTTTGAGGTCTTTTACAACGAGTAACGAGTGCAAAGAACTAACCCATAAAACCTTTTTAATGGCTTTCTACGCTCTCTTAAAGCAAGTCGCATATGTTTTTATGTAGTCTTGACCAATTCAATAAGGTCTCTTAGCCAAAAACATATATATATTATAAATTAGAAAGAATTTATAATTATTATTATAATAATTATTAGACTACAAAACAAAGTATTGAAATATAAGGGCATACAATCTTCGGTACTCCAAAGTTAGCTTCTTTTTCTATCATGTAATACCCAAGGGAGACTTTGACTCCAATTTAGGCGTAATCTAAAATTAGTAAACGTTATCGTTTATTCGATTTCTGTTTCACGCATTTTCGACCAAACCCAACTCACATCACATTTGGATTTTCATGTTGGACTAATAAAATGATTAAAGTTAATGCAATAGTTGTTGGCCCTAATGTTATCGGGTCATAATTATAAGCAATGATTTGTCTGTATGTATAAGCGATAAATCATTTATGTCCTCGCCATTTGTTTTTACCAGGTTCCTTTCATTAGGTCTGCCCACGGCCAAAATCGACCCTCGACCCAGCTATGTACTATACTATATATAAAAAGCACATAAATTTTTAGCTTTAACCCAATTGTAAGTTGTGGCACGCGATGTCCAAGCCAAGATTGCGTCAATGACCAACATTTACCGGACATGGCCAGCCCGCCAACCCCCCAAATAGGGGTCAGAAACCCGCACATTTAGATGGACATTTGGGCGTACAAACAAATTGATTGAAAATTACTTAAGTACACACGTTGCCAGAGCTACCGAAGGCAAAAGAAGACAACAATCCAAACATGCGCCCCAACCAGATGATAACGTAGCGCCAGAGAAATCATTAAAATTGTGCCAACATTTCCTTTTTGGAGGAGAAAAACTTATCAGCTTGCGATCAAAAAATGTTTTTGAGTCACACCAAGATAAATATGACTCAAAATGTTATAAAAAAAGACAGTAAAAAGTCGGGTACATAACCTCAAATAACAATATGTTAAACATTTCCTTTCGCAAAATTGACAGACACTTTGACAAAAGACAACGAATTGCAAATGTTTTTGTAGCCAATTAGAGCTCAGCTGTCAACCGAACGTAACTCCAAGCTTAAGCTAGTATATCTCTATATATAAATCTATAAATACAGGTATATATGCAGGTATACCTATATGTATTTACCTTATGAGTACTCAGGTCAGTGCACAACTACGAAATTGTGATTGGCGTCAAACTGGCTTTAACAAGGGCATGGGCCTGTCATTTTGTATCAGCCATAGACACCACATGCAGCCCCTATAACGACATATAACGAGACACGCATAGAGTCAAGTGTATAATAAGCATACATAATGTGCCATTGTGTTTCGAGTGGATACCCTGTAGCCGTTCATAAAGGGTATGTGACAGTCATGCGGGCAGAAGGAGAAAGAAGGAGAAAAGAGTTTGAGAGAGGGAGAGATAGATGGATATATAGATAGATAGAGAGAAAGAGAGAGAGAGAGAGAGAGGGGGAAAGACAGAGTGAGGGAGATAGAGAGGAAACACGGATAGAGGTAGAGATATATGTAGATAGAGATAGAGATATGTAGATAGATAGAAAGACAGGAGAGATAGAAAGTCAGAAGAGAGAGGGAGAGAGGCGGAGGGAGAAAAAGAGAAAGAGAGTTAGACAGAGAGAGAGCGAGAGAGTGAGAGAGAGATAGAAAGCCAGAGAGAGAGAGAGAGAGAGAGAGAGATTAGCGTATTTACAACGATGTCTGAAAATTTGACAAAGATCAAACAATTAACAAAAAAGTTTTTGAAATATAAAAAGTGCATGGAATGGGGCTCAGTGTGGAATTAAAGATGTATTTTATGTATAAAAAGCTTGAATATATGTCACGACAGGGTATCTGCTAGTCGGGCAACCTGCACCTAGTGCACTCTTACTTATTTTTTTGTTGCAAGTTGCAAACTGTTAATCAGTTTGGTCTCACGTTTAAAACAAAAAGCTGAATTCCGTCATGGACTCTTTTGGGGCCAATGCCCAGACACAACACACACAACACACACAACACACACAACACACACAGCACACACACACACACACTTGTGCCAAGAATTGTATGCCAAAAAGTTATAAATTATTTTTGATGTTAAGTGAAATTTGTATAGTTTTCACTTTGCGACCTTAACTGAAAGTCCAGGCCCCAAATACCAGACGGGCACGGCCCACAGCTCCAAGGGCCGCGCCACAAGCTCCAAAGTGAATGTGTGTGCGTATTTATGGTTGGCTTATGATTTTGTATTTATATATTAGACAAATCAGACGCACGATTAATAAACACATAAGCATAAAAATGCCTTTACTTTCAAGGTTTAGCCGAAGTTCAATGTGAACGCCCATTGTGGGGCGCCCAGCTCGAACTCGACTTGGATTCGGGTTTTATTTTTGTATATGGATTTTGTTGTTGTTTTTTTTTTTTTTTTTTTCTGTGGTACTTTAAATGGGCGTTAAACAATGAGTGTGTCGGATTTGCGCTTTAATTCGTGCATTTCAATTAACATTTGTCGAATAAAGACAAAAGTAACATTTTTTAAGAAAAGTTGTTATTATATATAAAATACTCGAACACCTTACAAGCACGGCGTCAAGGTTAAGCGCATGCGATTTGTTTTAAATTCAAGTTCAATTCGCATTCTTCAGATACAGCCGTTGATTGTGCGCAGTTTGGCCCCCTTCTCCGCCACAAAACCACCTCCCTTCCCTAACTCCCTCCCTCTCTCTCATTGCCAGATGTGCGACTACGTCATGTGCAGGTCCGATGAGTAGGCGCTTAATTAGCATGCTTAGCTCATGCTCTGCGGCCCGATCATGGCGTTGTAAACCTGATACAATCATCATTGGGTAAAAACCACAAAACCCATTCACATAATATGCTCGGAGACTTGCTGCTCTATCTATGTTTCACGTTTAGGCTGTGAAATGTACGATCTCTTTTGACTTCGCACATTCGAATGTTATTTGTCATGAAAAAGCCTGCAATTTGCATATAATTTCCTGACTGGGACATAAATTGGAGGACAAATTGTCTTTGTGTGCTGCCATATGTGTAAAGTATTGCCTGGTGGCAACACTTGCAGTGAACAGATTTATCTAGGTAGATAAACTGCCTGATAAAATGTTGTCTGGCAGCTCAGATAACAAGCTATTGATAAAACTATTTTGATTTTGTCGTTTGTTGCTTTTAATAATTAGCATGAAGTTAATCTATCTTCTAGTATTTGACAGGCAGAGCTGGCTGCAAATCATGATATTTTTTCTATCGGTTTGATAACATTGACAAGCGTCAACAAAAAACTAGAGTTATGAGCCTGGTCATGCCGATAAATTTGTTCCTATAAAGGACTAATTTTTTAATCATAACATATAGAAAAAATGTAATATAGTTTTTCGATTCGAGCTAAGCAAATAGATCAATAGATTTGAAATTAAAGCGATCTGGCAGCACCAAAGAGGTGCATGTTAAGTTGGCTGCGCCATTTCGTAAAAACTTCCGCTATTTTAGCTTATTAATGGCTATATCTAGCCTGTGAAAAGCTTGGAAATATGTGTTGTTAAACTCTTTAAGCTTGATATCTGTTTTATTTTTGACTAATATATAAATTGGATATATTTGTTCAATTAAACCCAGTTTTGTTATTTATAAATACGATAATTGGCTGAAGTTAATGACCAATAAATAGTTTTTATTACACTACAAATTGAAAAAACAAATAATACTTAGCTAAGAACATAAAGCTTAAGCTCAGCCTTAGGTTTGATTAATTTTAACAAATTGTGTCTCATACATTTAACATTTGTGCAGTTAGCTCTTTATTGTTGTATGTTTTGCCATCTGTTTGTGACAATATAGCTGGCAATTAAATCGAATTCATGGCCAATTGCCGTTTAAGACTTTGCAAGATGGTTTTGAGCATAAACCAGATATTAGTCACGACTGGGAAAAGTCACGTTCTGAGTCATGAGCGCCAGGAATTACGAGCTCACGTTTTGCGACAAATTATAACTGCAATAATATTAATATTAATATAAATATAAATAATAATAGTTATAATTAGCTAATAAATGAATTGGTTAATTGATAGCGTTGTAAGCTAATTACTTTGCCCCTTATCGCGGCTACTTATACAAAATATTATGTATACGCAACGATGCATAACATGGCCACAAAAACAAATACGAAGAATGAACGACTATCTGCGACTGGCCGAAGATTTAATACTCTTGTATGTCTGAGAAATGCTTGTTTACTAAAGATTTATTACGTGCATTTTATTTATATTAGAATATAATAATATGGTAGTTAGATTTAAGAAGGTTTTGTATGCATGTAGGGGTAAGCAGAAGCTCGTTTTTTGTCAAGATTTCTTTAAAAATAAAAAGTTGTTCATATAAAAAAACGGATGCTTTCCATAGAGCTATCTAACAGATTCTTCCTATTAACCTATATATATTATAGTAGTTCTTAAATTATGATCCTCTTATTAATGATCCTACAAAGTTTAGTCAAAACATATATTGAAGAACAAAAAGTATTTCAAACAGGAATTTAATTCCTGCGCGATCGTGATATAGAGTTTCGATCCATTAGTTCCCCACAGTTGAGAGACTAGTTCATTTGGGAAAGCTTTATTACGGGATTTTTGTTTCTATTGAAGTCGAATAATAAGGTTTTGTAGACATGTTAGGGGTAAAGAGAAGCTGTTTTTTGGTCAGGATGTCTTGGAAATCAAAAAGATGTTCATATTAGAAATCGATTTTTAACATTTAACATTCCTATTGAGCTATATAACCGATTCTGGCTCTATATAATAAAGTAGTTCGATGATAATGATCCTACATAAAAAAATTAGTCTATATATGGAAGAACAAAGAGTATCTCATAAAGGAAACCAATTCTTGTTTCGATCCATTACATCCCGACATTTGGAAGACTACCCTCTTCTGCTTTGCACACTTCGTGACATAGTTATAATACCCTTTTTTAAGGGTACCTTCAGTGGAATGTATTTAATGTAATGTGGAGTGTGTACCCGGTTAGTTGTTGGCTCTAGTTGGACTCTATCGCAGACGGCGATCTGCATGCGCCGCCTTATCATCGCATCGTGATATGATGTTTACCTATGTACCATATGTACATATATATATGTATATTCTCTCTTTTTTTTGGGGGGCCTGAGTACATGCTACGATAAGCACACGCATCGACGAGTGCAATTATGATTCGGCATGGTAATTAAAGTGTCTGGCGCGGGGCTGACATAAGACAGTCGTGTGGAGACTGTTGCTGGAGTCGGGGACACGGTTCGTGGGAGATCTAATGATGGTCTCAACTTTGTTTGGCAGGTGCTCGAAGATGTCATTGCTGTCGCTGCTGTCGTTGGCCGCGCTGCTCAGCTGCGGCTCGGTGCGCTCTTTGCCTCAAGGTGCACCGGAAACGGTGTGCGACACGATGCTGCCGTTCCATGCCGGCGGCACGGTGCTGCCCGAGAACAGTGTCTCACCCTTTGGCATTGAGACGTCCAGCTCGGTCATTGGCCAGGGCCAGACGCTGCGCGTGGATGTCACAGGTGCGCCCGCTGGCCTCAGCTTTGGCGGCTTCATGATCCAAGCGCGCAATCGCAATCCGCCCTATCAGATTGTCGGCCAGTTCAGCCCGTCGCGCGACGGCACCGTCAAGCTAATGAACTGCGAGAACTCCGTCAACAATTCGGCCACCCACAGCAATGCGGGACCCAAGCCGCAGGTCAGCCTCGACTGGCAGTCGCCTGTGGACTTCCTGGGCCAAGTGGTCTTCAAGTAAGTGACGACTGGATTGATTAGCAATCCTTCCACTTGGAGAAACTCTCTCGAACCACATTCATCATTAACCACCCATATATATTCTCTCTAATCCTACGTCTTCTCTTCCTTGCAGCGCCACAGTTGCCCAGTCGTACAATCAGTTCTGGGTTGGCGTGCCCTCGAATCCCGTCCAGGTGGTGCGTCGTGATCTGTCGGCAGCTGCGCCGCTGCCCACGGCCAGTCCGCCCAACAACTTTAATGTGAACTATCCGAGCACACGTACGCCCTATGTACCGCCCAGCTATGTGGCGCCCAGCGTGGTGGCCGTCACGGAGGATAGCTTCTACGATGGCTGTGGTCAGAGCAAGAACTGCTTTGGCTTTCCCGATGGCTGCGTCGCCAGCAAATCCTGCACCTCCGTCTCAGCGGTCACAGTGCGCGGCGATATCTACGAGTTTGAGCTGCGCTCCGGCAAGGGTAAGAACACATTTAATAGCTAATCTCCGACAGAGATCACAAATGTAACTTATCGCTACATAGGCACCAATGCCGCATATGTGGCCTTTGGTCTGTCGGATGATGCCAAGATGGGCGAGGATCTGACCACGGAATGTGTGCCCGAAAATGGACGCGTGAATCTCTACTCCTCCTACACCTCGGCCAGTCCCTTTAGCGCCGTCAGGGCCAATGTGGTAAGTGCAGTTAGGTTTCTGTTGAGGATTCGGCCTGGTTTATTGCCCTTTGCAGCCACAGAACTCGGCGCGTCTGTTGAATGCCTCGCTGGTGGACGGCGTCATCTATTGCAAGGTGCAGCGGGATCCGATCACTGTGGTGCAGGGACGCAGCTTTGATTTGAAGAACGGCGTCTACCACATGCTCGTCGCCTCGGGCAGCAGCCTGAAGGAGAACAGCGTTGGCTATCACGATATTGGTCGCCTGCCCTCGGGCAATCCCATCAATCTGGCCGTGGTACAGGATGTGGGCGGCTCCAGCCAGCTGCTGGTGCGCCTGCACGGCGCCTTCATGATCGCCGCCTGGATAGGCACCACATCGCTGGGCATCATCTTTGCGCGCTACTTTAAACAGACCTGGGTGGGCAGCCAAACATGCGGCAAGGATCAGTGGTTCGCGTGGCATCGCATGCTCATGGTCACCACCTGGACGCTAACCGTCGTCGCCTACATACTCATCTGGGTGGAGCTCAAGCGCGCCGTGTGGCATGCCCATTCCATCACGGGCCTCATTACGGTCATACTCTGCTTTTTGCAGCCCATCGGAGCGCTCTTCCGTCCCGGTCCGAATGATAAGAAGCGTCCATACTTCAACTGGGGCCATTGGCTGGGCGGCAATCTGGCGCACATTCTGGCCAGTAAGTTCAGGAGCAGCATCTTCTTAACTTGGTCATAATTAAATTCCTTTGCAGTTGTTGCCATTTTCTTCTCTGTGAAGCTGCCAAAGGCGGAGCTGCCCGAATGGATGGACTGGATACTGGTTGGATTTGTCGTCTTTCATGTGCTCGTCCATCTGATATTCTCCGTAAGTACAGGGGTTCGGTGTGCGTGGGCGTGGGATCTGTCCCTTATATCACATATGTCCCCAAATACTGTATATATATCTAGAGTCTAGCGTGTTGTCCCTCGCATTGCCTGTGTTTATAGAGATTGTCCTTAAATGCCATCATTCATTTTGATACTAATTCACTCATCGCATGCATCGCCCCCGTTGAGCTAGTGGCTACGTCCGTTAATTTGTAGATCTATTTGTGCGTTAATCATTGGCAGATATCGGGCATCGCCTCGGATCGCCAGCAGAGCCAGCGCATCAACACGTTCCAGATGGGCGACATGACGCATCATCATCAGCACGCGATGCGCAACGGCATGAGCATGGAGCGTAAAATGGACGCACCGGTAAATACGCCCACCTAATCCCACAGAGACTTCATATTGACTCTTATTCTGTTTGCAGTATGGCGGTCTGCGCAAGGGTCTGCTGGGCATCTATAGCGTCGTCCTGGTCCTGTTCGTTGTGGTGCTCATCCTGCTCGTGGTGCTGGCGCCCATCGAGAAGCTGTTCGAGTAGGCTAGCTAAGCTTAGGACAACCTTTAACAATCTCTTTACACGGCTGCAACTTTTAACAATTTTGTGCTCAATTGTTTTCGATGCTTATAATTATATTTTTGTTTTAATTTTAAATGTAACTCGTTTCCGTTTTATGTTGTTATGTGTGAATTAAGCGCAAAAAAGTGTAACGTTTCAGTACATGTTATATAATTTATTATTGATAATGTAAAACAAGCCAACTTAAATGCGTTTCTTCAATGCTTATCTAACGCTACGCTATTCAGAGAGAGAGATGTTCTGTGCGAGGGGAGGGGAAGGGAGGGGCTAAGGGGAATTGGGGGGACAACATATATTTGCGGCTGCTTTTAATTCTTTTTGTTTTGTAATATATTATTTTGTTGGTAAAAAACTTTTTGTTCTTAATTTGCAGCTCTTAAATGATTCTAAGCTTAGAGTTCGATTTTTTTTCTCAATTTTGTTGCAGATGTTGTTGTTGTTGTTTCGACTATATAAAAATTAACATAAAAAATACAAGACTAAATTTTTTCACTTATTAATGCAGAGAACTTAAACCCAATATGTAAACGAAACGCTTAAAAACTGAGAAAACGAACAGAATCAGAAATTAGTATCATAATCATAATCAAAATCAAAATCGCTCCTCCAATATGACCGTCTCCTGCGGATACAGTTTGAGCGTTTCCAGCGTTTGGCCAGCATTGATGGCCGTCAGATCGCGTCTCGGCCAACCGCCAATTATCTTGTACTCATCGATAAGAAAACCGCTCGCGGTAACAAAGTTCAACAAATCCTGCGGATAAATATGATAAATGTATATCTTATATATAACTGGACATTTGCACGCACCTGGAGTGTGTCTTGCGTGAAAAATCGACGCTCCAAAAGATCGCCAGTTGGCTTGCGTACGCGTATTTTGGAAATGTTTGCTTCATGCTCGGCAGGCTCCATAGGTAACGCTTGACTTGCCTGTAAGGTAGTTAAATTGGTTAGCATATATAGCATAGGATATATGGTATATTACTTACCACTAATCTGATGGACTCGCGTCTAGCATCTTCTTCGGCCCGCTCGGATTCAATGCGTTTACGTTCGGCTGCCTGGGCGGCCTCCTTTTGACGTTTCGCTGCCTCTTTGGCCATGTCCGCCTGTAGCGTCTCCTCGTAAGCCATGTCCTGCTCAGCTTTTACCTGATCGCGCGCAGCGCGCTCGTTCTCCTCACGTATCTCACCCTGCAGCTGCTCCTCATACATCACCGTTGTCTCAATCAGACGCGACTGCAGATCAACCAGACCAATGTTGCCTGAAAACAGTTATTTATGTAAGTATTGATATATGTTAAAACTCACAATTTACATTTGGAGTCCGGCCAACTTACCATGAATCACAGATAAGACCTCGCATGTTTGGCGGCCCATGAGACGGCTTTTGCCAACTAGCATAATGGCGGGTAGCTTGTCAAGTTTTATATTTCTGGCCGTTAACGAGGCGTTGCTGTTGATGCAGGCCGTCAGCGAGGAGAGAAACCTACAGAACAAAGAATCATTTCCGTAAAACATGCTGTGATCAAAGCTTTTCGTTAAATAGGTGTGCCTACATGTCCTTGTTGCTCTCGTACGTCATGTCCCAGCCATAGAGCACGAAGTTCTCTCTGAATGTCTGTATGATGGCCTCGTCCTTCATGAGATGATCACAGAATACATTTGTGAGTATGCTCTCGCCATGGTGCAAATAGATGGCCAACAACTTGCGCTAAAATACAAAATCAATTTGAATAGAATTCGAGGAACTGCCTTGGTTTGGCCTACCTCCTTGGCGGGCTTGTGACAGGCCAGCCGCAAGGCGCTCTCTAAGCTGCCCACATAAAAGTCCGGATGTGGCTCACCAAAACGTTGTATATAGTTATCCACAAATTGTGTGGAGCCACTCGTCTCATCGTTCGTGTTATTGGGTACTGCAAAATGGAGGGCGAGAGATTAGCTCGGATAGCTGCGGTCGTTATAGATTAAAGCTTACTCAAATGCCTGTTGAGCGGCTGTACGGGCGGCGAATCTGAGAATATGTACTCCGAGTTATTAAAATCTGTGGCATCTTCAAACTCATCCGCTGAGCTCTCGCTGTCGAGGGTCACGACTTCACTGAACAGAGAAACAATGGCAAGATTAACATATGATTAAGCCTAAGGTACTTTAATTTTATGCACTAACGTGTTGGCCAGCAAATTGGAATTGTTTGATGTTCGATCCGCAATGTTGCGAATCACAAAATCGTGCGTTTGCTCGATGCCCGATTGCTGCGGGTAGTAGAAATATAATCAATAATTTAAAAATAACTCTTGGCAGGGTACATCAGACAAAAGACTAACCGCTAAATTGGTATCGTTATCACAACCGCTGGGCCAGCCAGACCATTCCTGATGCCTAACTGGTATACTGGTAATGTAGTAAACATTCGTTTTCAGTTCTTGGATGGTTGTGCGTCCGGGAAAATTGAGTGTAAGCCTGCGTGCCTCTGGTCCGCCCTCCTCCACAATATGGATTTTGAATACCTTGTCCAAACGCTGTGTTACTTCATCCCTGTATCGTGGAACAAATAGTTATGTTTATGTTTTTGGGTAAATGCCGCTGGGAGCCTACTTACTGTTCGGTATCCATGAAACCATCATCGGTTAGATCCACGAGTATGAGCTCGCTTTCGGGCGCCAAATCTAAGGTGCACAGCTGCGTCTCTGGTATTTGTGCATCACTGGCTCTGGACGGCGGCCAGCCGCGTATGGCCTGGCGGCATTGCGGCACATTTGTCACATCAAAGATCTTGCGTTTCAATTGTTCTGCAATTGGGTAGGAGAAGTCTGGAATCAGTCGAATAATCTCGGGGTAATCGGATGAACTTACCTATAGTTGCATTTGGCTGCATGCGAATTTGATAGAGCTGTTGGTTAAAGTGTATGTTGAATGTTAAGATGTTTTGGTTATTATTCTGCCTGGAGGGATCCAAGTTGATGCTCGACGTCAGCTGGGCCAGCAATTGTGAGGCTACAGTAGATATAGTAGATGTATATATATCCACTTGGGAGCCAGGAGAGAAGCAAACTTACTTGGAAACATGCGCGCACCCTGCGAGGGACCTGGCAGCTCGTCAAAGTTGAAAGGCCTAAAGCCATTGGAATTTGGATTTGATGACGCCGATGCGACTGCCACTGGATCCGGTGCTGGCGGCTCTGGTGTATGTATGGGATTGGCCAACGGCTCATCGTCGTGTGGCATGACACGGCTGAGTGCCTCCTGCATGCAACAGACGACAACAACAACAACAATAACAACGCAATAAAATATACGCATTTGTATACTAGGGAATGACGCACTTACCACAAGATCCCAATTGGATGCCTCCAGGTGGGAGAAGGCCTCGCCAACATCCTCTATTCCAGTTATCATCTGTGACATTGAATTTCAATTGAGTTTTGTTTGCATTCAAAATGATTGCAATTCCAAGACGCAGACACCCACATACACGCACACACACACACAAACACAAGCACACCCCCATACTCGCACACCCACACACACACACTCGCACTCGCACGCTCATACACACACACAACATACGCATTGAAAATGTGCGCACTCAGCACTCGTTTGGGCCACAAATAATAACAGAAGTTTGCAGCGTCTAGCGGGATTTGGCTGCTGCGTTTCTTACCTGGAAACTGGCCAATGTTTCTTCTTTGTCCTGGTTGTCCGACATTAGTGTATTTAATTAGTATTTCGAATTAAACTAAAGTACTACTAATTTTCACAAAGAAAAGACAAAAGACAGTCTGATGTAAAAAACATTCGCCTGTTAACGCAATGTTAACACATATACGAGCCTGTTAACTTTCGGCTGGTACGCTGGTCACAAGAACAGCTTGCCAAGAAGGTAGCAAAATCTGTTAACGGCTTGGGCGCGTTACACAGTATTTTTACTACTAAAACTAGAATTATTATTCATTTTTTTCATATAAATTCAAGCATGCTGCTTAAATAAAAGTTTTGCTTACATATATGGCTATGCAGTTAGCCAAAGTAGAAGCTATTGCATATATCTAGTATGTTAGTGGCCACCTGAGCTGCGTACTAGCCATTAACAGTGTGGTGATGGAACCAAGTCATCGATAAAATGTTGTTGCAGTTTACGATTTTCGATAAGTCAAAGGCGATAGTCTTGGCGCAAAATTCGAAATGCCAAAGGAAAGCTGCTTACATTTAGATATTCGACGATTTGTTGGAATACCTAATCATTTAGGGCATGAGAAAATGTGCTACTTCTGCCCTACGTAGTGAATCATGCGTTGTTAAACAAACAATATGCTTATCTCAGCCGAGTTTTATTTTTGTTTGCGAAACCCTTCCTTAATCAATATAATGTATTCAGTTTTAAATTGTGATTAATATACGTAACTTAATATTGCGCACCAGCGAGACCGCCCTCTAACGCACTCGATATCCCCAACACGCGCGAACCGCCCACACGCCGCGCACACAGAACAAATGTCATCCAATTAATCTTCATAAAAAAGTGAAATCAAAGAACACGAAGGCGATGTGATTTCGTTGCGGCCATCTGCCGGGCCAGGCATAGAACCAAACTGGCGCTCCATGCAACATGTTGAACTGTTTGAAAATTGTAACACTTGCCGCAATTTGTGGCGCACTGAACCAGTTGCAAGTGGCCGAATCGACAGACAGATCCGTGCAGCAATTGCCGCAACGCATCTACGGTTTGCTCGATAAATTATCCTGCGGCGGGCAACTGAACGCGAGCGCCAAGTTCGCATTGCTGCTGGCCGAATTCCTGATAAAACGTGAGCCTAATGAGCTGTGTGATAGATAGATAGATACTTTATGTGCCATAAATAATAATTAATTTCGATTTATGCCACATCATGCACAGAGAAAATGCGCTATGCGACGCCCACACGCTACGAGAGACAACTTTATTATCATCTGCTGCACCGCATGGAGCAGCTGCGGAGCTGTGAAAACCAGGCCGAAATAAGCGAACTGCAGCAGCTGAGTAAATTTTTGTCCTCTAAGTAAACTCCATTTCCCTATATCCCTGCCATATGCTCACTTTTGCAGTACTTCGGAACGCCTTTCAGCGCAACGTGCTGCTCCTGCCGCCCAGCTTGAAGTACGTCCGTTTAACTCTGCAAAAATTCCTACTTAGGATTATCTTTCTTTTAGATACGGCGCACTCAATGCCAATGCCGAGTACGAGCAACTGGCCCTGAACTATGAAAGTCTGGTTGAGAAGGGCGCTCCAAATGCCACACAATCGGATCTCTGCATGCGGGATATCGTTACCCTGGATGCCAGAGATTGCAAGCTCAGCCTGGGCTGCCTGGATATACTGACGAGCGAGGCACCTGCTTACGGCTATCAGCGCACCCATCAGTAAGTACCCAAATGCTATCTGCTCTAAATTATTTTGCGTTTAAAGCTGGCTCAAATACGTTTATTAACACATTTTTACAGCTCAAATACACCTCAGATTCTAGAATTTCAATATCTAAAAGCGCTTTCAAGCTAAAGCTCAAACGTCTAAAACCGGTTTGAGGTTTCAAGAGGGGTTTTAGACAGTTAGAAGTATCACATATGTGAATAATATTGTTTGAAACTGGTTTTTAAATAGTTTAAAAGCTTAAATGCAAAAGTCTAGCCAAACATTTAAAGCACTTTTTTAATAAAAGCGCTTAAATATGTTTAAAAGTGGTTTTAGGCTGGCTTAAAGCCGGGTTTAAACAGCTCCAAGACCCAAATATTGTGAAGAGTATTCTTTAAAAAACAGCTGAAGAACTAAAGTGAAGTCCAAAAAAAGCATGTTTCGATTCGCAAAACATGAAATGGGGTGCTCACCATAGTTAGCTGTCCGTTAGCAGAGTCTTTACTGTATGTGACACGTTTTGTTAATTTCAAAAATATCTATATGGAGCTCCATTCTCTTCGCAGGGTTCTTTTGCTCTACATGCTGCAGCATCATAAATGTGCGCCCCGCTTGAGTCCCCCGCAGCTGTACGAGGAGCTGATTAAGAGCCACTGCGACGAGATACTCAGCGAACAGAATGCGATACGCAGCCTGGCATTGGGTCTGGGCAAGTACCAGGATCTGTATCTGGAGCAAGGTATGCAGAGAAATCCACAATATTTAGATATATAACTATTATAATGTATGACAGCTACCATCTGTGGACTGTCTGGATATAATGAGTTCCTCAACTGGCGAAACGTGATGGAAATTGACAGCTGGCACGCAAATGAGTCCAAGGAGCAGCACATCAAGGACCTGTCGCTGGTGTTCTACATTAACGCGTTGCTGCTGCTGCATTAAATTGATGTTAACTGTTGCCGGTGCTCCTGCTCCTGTTGCTCCTCCTGCTGCTGCTGCTCTTCCTCTTCCTGCTCCTTCTCGTCCTGCTGCTCCTGCTTCTCGTCCACCTCCTCCTGCTGCTGCTCCTCTTCATCCCGCTTTGCCTGCTTTTCCTGCTTTCTAATAACTGCTTTATAAGTGAATAAAGTGTGGCTTTATTGCCTGATGACGAGTGGCAAGACAAGGCAGTTAATACTTTTGTTATTGAACTGCGTGAGAAGATGCCTCTGTGTGTGCATTGGAGTGGGCTTAAGGGTTTTGTCAGGTGGCGGCGCGCAACAGACGCCATTTGTTATGTGACACATTAGTCGCGCCTGGCTGGCTGCTTGATGGATGCCACGCAGGACGCAGGAGGAGCACGACGACGACGACGACAACACTTTCCATTACAAAATGCTCGCATTGAAGTGGAATACTAATATTTGCCCTGACATGCTCGAACAAAATAAAATGTAAAAAAAAATAACATGGAAGCCAGCCAGGAGCTGCAAGCAGGCCGAGAAGGAGGAGGAGGCGGCGACTTGGTGCTTGGGATATTAATGCCTCATTTGCTGCAACTGACGAGTGGGTGGAAGTTGTTGTTGTTGCACCCAACTAAGCCTTGCACAAAAGACGCCAAGCGCACACACACACACACACACACACACACTAACACACACTGCCATGTCAGGGGTTTGCCCCTTTGGCCAGGCAAAGCCGCTGGCAAAGGCAAAGGACTTAACAGCGCATTGTCGAGGGCCATGAATGGGCCCGGTCATTAGCAAAGTTGACTGTCAGTGCAGCAACAACAACAACAACAACGACGACAACAGCAACAACTACAACAATAACAGCTTATGCACATGGTCAAGTCTCAGTTACACTGCCCACAGGCGCTGACTGTCACCTCCCCCACCCCCCAGCGCTCACATTTGTGTTTTGTTTTCAATTCTTCTGTCACTTTCGGTCATCAGCACCCCAATAATAACAACAACAACCCTTGCAACCTGATCAGCTGTCGTTGCCGCCTATTGCCCTTCACTGTGCGCCTCATCCTCGTTTTTTGTGTTCATTATGGGCCTTGGCATATGTATGTGTGCGTGCTGTTGTGTCCCTCTTCAAGTGTCGGCTGCCTTCGGTAGGTGTTTATTGTGATGTTAAGTTGCAAGCAATAGCAAAAACAACAAACTGTTGTTTAACAGAGCCCCGCAGTTACACTGCCGTTGACAGCTTACTGTTCTGTTGTTGTTGTTGTTGTAACTTGAGCCCGGAATGTTTGGCATGTTTCCATTCCATAACGTTTCACGCTTGCGCCAAAGCAAATGTGCTCTCTTCAAGTGTGCGCTCTGGATAGAGCGCCGCACTTGACTGCTGGAGGGGGTAGAAGGCAAGAGGTATCAACAGACTGCGACCAGAGCTGCCAGAGCAGCTGAAAAATTATTATCCTGTGCAGCCGAGCACTGCCTGTTAAACAAAATTCCAAGCTAACAAAAAACAAGATAATAAGAACATAATAAGAGAAAATAGTAAATAATTGTATAAAACAAATAATAAGTGTTAGCTTCATTATAGAACTAAGAGCTATTACACTTTATTTCAACTTACACTCACTGATAATTTCCATTTATTTTCAATTAAGCTGACAGCCCTAAACCACCCTGTCGTGTGCCCGTACCAGTTCATATTTGGCGCC
The DNA here is from genome assembly GCA_018903485.1 of Drosophila littoralis. Lineage (NCBI taxonomy): Eukaryota > Metazoa > Arthropoda > Insecta > Diptera > Drosophilidae > Drosophila > Drosophila littoralis. The sequence continues at coordinate 6,468,855 of JAEIGF010000124.1, read as the reverse complement.
TCTTTACGTGCTCGGATAATCAGCTAGCGGATACTACGAAACCGTTTTGGGAACTCTAAGACCAACAACAACAAGTCTCTCTGGCTAAGGTGTTTCATTTGCTACTGTTGGTTTTGGTGTTGTTGTTGTTGTTGTTAGCGCGCTTCTTGCTCTCCGAACATTACAGTTAGTCACTTTGCGCTGGCAGAGTTCCGCTTCGTTCCAATCAGCCACGGCTTCGATACGCGCAGTAGTCTCCCGTCAATTAGAGTGTGAAAACGTGACGCTCCACAGGAACGGCAAATAAAAGGACGCCGCCACAGAGACATCCTTTCGCAGGATACAACCAAAATATAACATATACACACACACGCGCGCAACAACAATAGCAGCAGCTAGTTGAATGGAAAAAAATTAAACAAAATTAAATGTAAAATTCCATTAAAAAATAATGAGGTGTCAAGTGTAAAACGAAAAGTCGCCTTTAGCAGAGCCGAATCTGCAATGTGAAAGACAGCTTAAAATATTGTGCGTGTGTGCCCGTGTGCGTGTGTGTGTGCGTGCGTTGATGTAAATACCACGAAAATCGCTGAACGCCGAAAATAAAGCAGCAGAAATCAACGAAGTCGAAGACGACGTCGCCGTCAACGAGGCGGCCACTCGCCAAAAAGCAAAGGCAATCTAAGTGAGTAGCGATTGTTCTTGTTGTTGTTGATGTTGGAGAAACGAGGCGAAATGAAATAATGGAAATTTATGTTGGGCAAGCAGAGAGCGCACTTTAAAGTGCCACTTGAGTAGGCAAAGCGGGGCGAGGGGAGCATTAGTTATAAGAACTACATTTGTAAATACATATGTATGTATGTGTGTACATATGTGTGTGTTTGCTTGAGCTTATATTATATTTGGCAAATTTGGCTGCTGGTTGCATTCAAATAACGCATTCGGCCCGGGCAATATTCGCTGTGTTGACGTTTCTCTCTCTCTTTTTCATTCGTTTGGCAACTTTCATTTTGCAGTCAGTCAAATGTCTTTGAAATAATGTCGCACAGATTACATACATACATACATATATACAAAGCTGCGGCTGCAATGGCCGCATACACACACGCACGTCACGTTCTGTTGCTGCTTTTACATTACGTTCAGTGTGCGTGTGTGTGTTTGTGTGTGTGGGTGACTTCTTTTGTTTTAGTCCTTGCCTGAAATTGCTTTCTGCTGCCGTTTTTTGCTTTTGTTGTACAGCTCAGCGCGACGTCTTTGACAGGGCGCAAGTAATATGCGCACCTGTGAATTTGCCATAAATTAGGCGCAAGAGACGCGCACACACCCACACAGGCATACAAATCTATATGTATACGCATGTCAAACGTTAAGAATTTAACAGCAAAAGCGGCCAGCAAAAACGCGCGCCAAACTTTTATGTTGTGTGTGCGTGTGTGTGGCTGTGTGGGTGTGCGCTGATGCCGTTACTTGGGTCAGTCTGTCATGCGTGAGCTGCTCGGCCCAAGCTAGGCCCCAAGAGGCGTCCTGCCATACCGCTACACTCCCCATCGAACTGTTCGTCTGTTCGTCTGTCTGGTTGTTTAGTTGTTTCTGTTTGTATTTTGTGGTCTGCCTTCAATTGGCTCTCAACGGGCTTTGCTCTATTTACCTTATAAAAACACAATTTATTGCTGCTTTAACGATTTTTCTTTTGCGGTTATTTTCTGTTACTGTTGCTGTTGTTGTTGTTGTTGCTGTTATTGCTGCTGTAGTTTTGTCTGTTACAACTTTGCTCTTCTTTTTTTTTTGCTCATTGACTTTGATGCTAGCTGTTTGCTTTATTTCTATGTGCTTGTGTTTGTGTGTGTGTATTTACCGTTCGCTTTTCGTATTGGCTTTGTGTATTAAGTTTTGCGTGACATCAACACAAAAAATCATCAGCAACAAAAGCAAAAACAACAGTAGAACAAAAAGTATCCACTCGTTGAGGCAAGGATATAATTTGTGCTGTGTTAGCTGTTCACTGTGTTGGCCTTGTTATAGTTTTAAATCAATAATTTATAGTATAGCCTGGCAAGAGAATAGCCCGCATACAATATAGTTTTTGTGTTTGCTTGTTCCAGCTAATCAAGTTTTAGTTTTAGTTCTTTGTTGAGTAGATATAACAAGTAATAGGTGCTTAATCCGATTCGGGTCATTGAAGGGCACAGATAAAAACACATACATACGTGCGTGTGTGCGTACGTAACAATATCTGCGTGAAAAGAGTGTAACACACACAATAACATAGCTGCAGCAGACGATCAGCTCAGCAGTATTAGAGTTTGTATAAGAGTTAAGCAGCAGAACTTTAACATAACAGTCACACTTCTTGTCTTAACATAAAACTTTATAGTAACAATTGCTAACAGTACAGTTGTCATAAAACAAGAACAGTGCAATAACTTAGATTAGCAGTGGGACAGTTATAAAACAGGGAGGCAAGCGCGTGGGCAATGTTGTGTAACCTATAAGCCGCAGCGCTCTGAAATAGCTGTGTGCACAGTCAGGCCATAAATTAATGGAATTTGGCAATTGCAAACAGTGGTTTCTTATGATTACATCACAAAAACAATTTGTTTTTACCTTAAATGCGTTTTGTTGCCATAAGCTATGATTTTCTCCAGAAATCTCCAATTGCCCAATTGTAATTTCTTGTTACCCAACACTCTTTCAAACTTGGCCGTTTGTGTGTTGGTCACGTTGCCCACCTAAAAACAAAAAAAAAAAAAACAACATCAAGAAAAATGTTATGAATTTACGATTTTTGTGCTGACTTTACTCATAAACTTTATCCTCCGCACCGGCAGAACTTTATGCGAAATTGTGCGAGAGCAGAGAGAGAAGAAAAGCCAATCTGGACTGAGAAAAGTGGTGTCATAAATTCAAGGCAAGATCCTAGCAGACAATCAATAATTGACGGAACTGTCCATTAATCGTAGCATACTTTTCAGCTGTATCAAATTGGAAATGATGTTTTTAGTTTTTCATTCATTTCATTGTGAATTTAGCATAGAATTGTGTAATTAAATCAATGCCACTCGACGCTAATTTAGTTCCATTAGCTTCATAATTGGGTTGATTAGCTTTTTTTTTTGAGAATTTGGCCCGCGTCCGAGAGCTAAGTGCTATTAATTTCGATTCTGGCAATATCAATGTGTTCGTCTAATTAGTCTGGGCCTGCGGCAAATGCTCTAAAGCGCCCAAAAGGCCACTTGCCACTTGCCATTTGCCACTTACCACTAACAACTTGGCCTGCTGCAAAATTTTCCAGCCAAATGAGCGCACGTTTTTGCTGCGTTTACCTGAATAATGAGTTTTCATGTGCCGCATGCCACATGCCGCATACCCCATACCCCACGTCCCACACACACACACACAGAGTCTTACACACACGGACATCAGCTCCATCGTCAGCAATCCCGGACTGGTTAAATATATGCATTCTGGCTGAAACTCGTGCGACAGCCTTCAACATTTGCTGGCCATTCGGAGGCGTCGTACCGGAAAGAAATGCCATTAAAAACGCAATAAAAATGCAAAAACAACAACAAAATCAAAAAAAAAAAAACAAACAAGAAATACAACAACAAAATTGAGAAGAAAAAAAATCGAAATGAAAGAAAATGAAAATAAAACGTAAAGAGTGGGCAAAAACGTATCAAGAAATATGTGTGGGGTCTGTAGTATGTCAACGTGTGTTTGTGTGTGTGTGTGTGCGTGTGTGTCTGTGTCTGTGTGTGAGTGTGTTAGTTAGTGTGCGTGCTTAAGGCTCCAGTGCAAATAGCCAAGGTGGAAAAATCGATATAAATGAATACGGTAACATTTGGTCGGGCCTGAAATACCCAAAAACTCGAGACAGTACAAATGGCAAATGTTTTTTTTTTTTGTTTTTTCATTTTTGGCCTACCAAAGTCCAACTTGCAAAACTTTTGCACGCACAGACACGCACACGAACGTTAAAACAACAACCACAACACCCGCACTAAAGTAGCCCAACCATCCCCACACACACACACCCCCACACACATCAACATTCAAGCCCCACGGCCCGAGTCAGAGGCAGACGCCGCGATTTTAAGCGCAGGCATACAAAAGTTGATATAAAAATAAAGCTAAAATGAAAACAACAACGCTACAGTGAAGCGTGCTCAATAGGGAAATACCCTATAGTCAACTTTGCTCCAGTAGATCTGATAAAATGAATTATCCCTCATTAACATAATTTACTTTTACCATTTTCTGTTAAACTAAGTGAATTGCTTATCACGTAACAAAAATCACTGTGTGAAATCACTTTCTGATTTTACATAAAATTATTATTGAAGCTTTTTATTTTACTCTGTTTAAAAAACTCATTTCCAGATAAGTGGAGAGATTTTCAAAACCTCTACCTGTTAAATTCTACAGAGATTGAAAATAACAGATAACAGTTGTTTTTCTGTTGAATGTTAAATGCATGTTAACAGTAAGTCCGCGTATGAATGTTATGTTAAATGTTATGTTAAGTGCATGTTAAGCGCATGTTAAGCAACGTTCTATTGCAGAGTCGATCTGTTAAGCTGTAAAGAGCAGTTAAGTATAAAATTCAAAGCTGTCTGACAAACCCAAAGTAGAGCATTTTCTCTAGGGTACATCAAGAACAGCAACAACAACAACAACAACTAGCTGTAGCAATGGAGAAAGATTTCATGCTGCGGCTGCAATTTTTGCCCCAGTAAGTACGCTACATATTTTTGAGCACGGGTTAAGTGCGACGCATGAGTGTGTGTACCAAATACACACACGCATGCAAATTGTAAGCGTGTGTTTGTGCATGCATATATGTTTAGGTGTGTGTGCGTAGATGTGAGTTTGGGTCTGTGACCCGGCCTCAGAGCATTTGCACGCGTTTTTCAACACAGACATTTGACATTTCAATTTCGATTGGCCGCCAAAAATGACAAAAAAAAAAAAACAGTTCAAGAATGGATAAAAATCGAAAAGCGAGCAATTTATTTTGCTGTAACATTTGTGCGTCTTCTTCTACGTCTGTCGCTGCTGTCGCTTGTCCAAATACATTTTGGCAAATTGTCGTATTGATTTCTAATTACATGCACTTGCCCCAAGGCACTTGGCTTAAGGTAGGGCCACGACACCGTCTCGGGATCGCTGGATAGATGTGTATATATAAATGTGTGTGTGTCTGTGTGTGTGTGTGTGTACATTTCTGTAGGAGTGGCTCAGTCAGCCAAATAGAAACAAATTGAGGGATGGGGCACATTGTCTACTATTAGTATTTGTTGTGGTGGCGTTGCCATGGCGGCGTTTATTGATTTTACTGCTGCCAACAACGGGGCCAGGGGGCGGAGGAGGGGGACGGTGGCAAGTGGCATGCGGCATGTGGCAAGAGCCATCAGGCAACAGCCATGAATCATGTTTGTGTGGGTCCGCGGCGTTGCGTGTTTAGCAATTTGTGGTTATATTATAATGACCACTTGATTTGCCTGCGCCCCCCTAGCCCCGCTCTCTCTCTCTTGCTTTATCTAACTATCTCTGTCTCGCTCTCACTAATTGCTTGGCTGTGCTTGTGCTTGATATATCAACAGGGAACAGCAGCAGTCGCAGCGGCAACGCCGAGACGCATGTACGCTCTATGCTCAGAGCTGGCTGCTGGCCGACGTCGTCTAAAACGGCCAACGATCGTGTGAACTGTGCGTATACTTAATATTCTTTTGTGTGTAGATCAGCCAGGAGCCAGGAGCCAGAAGCTAGCAACAACAAGGACAACAAATAACCAAAATGTTCACTTCAAAGCAACAACAACCACAAGGACTGAAACTGCAGCCAGGACATCCGAGACACGTTTGGCTGTTGTCTCTATTGCTGCTGCTGCTGCTGTCATTGCTGGGGCAACATCAATGCAGCAGCATTGTGGAGCCAGAGGAGGCCGCTTTTCAAGGTGCGTATGACAACTGACAACAAAGCCCAAAACCTAGCCACAGTCCAGCCAGTGCGAGCTCTCAAATTTTTGGCTGCATATCAATAAATGAAGAGGCGAACCAACTGTCTGTCTGTCTGTCTGTCTGTCTGATGCCTGCCTGTCTGGCTTGGTTTTGACATTAATGAGCGACTTAATTATCCGTTGCACACACTCACACACACCCACACACACACACACATTGCATAATGCACGTTGTTATGCAATGTTTTTGTCATATTTTCGTTCTTTTGAATGCAACGTTTCTGCTTATCACTCTCCCTCCCTCTCCCTCTCTCTCCCTCTCTCTCTCTCTCTCTCTCTCTCTGCCTTGTCACTGGCCGTGTTGATGTGTGCTGCTGACACTTCGATTTCAATTGCATGCAATATGCGATTTTTCAATTTCAATTTGAATACGCAATGGCAAGCGACAAGCTCTACACTACTCCATCAACGCCCATAGGGCGAAGGGGGCGGTGGGGTAAAGCAGCTTGGCAGAACAACTATTCACATGTGAAGTGCAGCTGTGTGTGTGTGCTCATGCAAATGTATTGAGTGTCCAGTGCACTTTAATCGCCTCCACACTGTTGCTTAATCAACTAGCAATCACACACACACACACACACACTCTCTCACACACACACACCCACTCACTCACTATTTGCATGTGTGTGTGTGTGTGTGTGACTTGATGGCTCTTTAAGAGTGTTGTTGCGTGTTCTATTTGATAGAATGAAGCTAAACGTAGCCCGAATGTTGGCCGCATGACGTAAGCGTTCGTCAAAGGCATAGCACTTGCGGCTGGTTAGACGTAAGTCGTTGCCGTTATACTTGACTGGATATCCGAAAAAGCAATTGTACTTATCCGAATGAACTGTAATTAATATTCAATACGTGTAATTACTCATACTTGTGTTTTGTAATAATGTTGAAGAATAATCAATATATATATGCATTGATATTGGCTACTTGTTATTCCTTGTTAAAAACATCTCAACCTGAAGAAACTGTTGTGTCAATGAAGTACTCGCTACTTTCCTAACGCTAGTATTATGCACTCGTCAAAATTTACTCGGTACTTGCTATATCTCTGACATGCATTGATGTGTATTACAGTTACGTACTATATTTTGCACTCATTATACTTTATTCTGTACTTGATATACATCTTACATACATCGCTGTTGCACTCGTTATACTTTACTCGGTACTTGATATACTGCTCTCATACATCGCTGTTTATTGCAGTTAACTTTTGTAAAGAAGTTATTGTTTATTTTACATGTAATACTAAGTATATGGTACAGAGCAAACAAGTACTCGTCGGTTTCATTTACTCGCTATTTCATATACGTTACTCACTACTCGTTATACTCTACTCTTTACAATAAAAAGACGAGCATAGAACTAGTGCCTGGTAATCGTTATATTTAACTCGATACTTGTTACTCGTTATATTTTACTTGATACTCGTTAGAATTCGGTTAAGGTCCAATTACAGGTTACTCGGTTCTCGTTATATTTTAACTCATATTCGTCACTCGTTATATTTAACTTCGCATTCGTTACTCGTCACAAACCGCCTCAAGTCACATTGTAGTTAGAGAATGACGCAATCGTTTAGCAAATAACAAGCACTCAGCGAGTACACGACTTACACTTACACTCGCTAGTCGTTGCACTTGAGCAGAGCCTAATGTGACTCTTAGACTTTGCCAAGAGCTGGCATAATTTGCCGCTTGGCTTTTGATGTCAAGTGAGTTGTTGATAGGTATACATCAAAGCGAAAGCAACGCATTGCTCTGCTTTATTTAACTGAACTTTGCTTAACTTCAGTTTGATTGGCTCCGCTCAAACGCCATTTGCATTCGGGTTGGGCTTTTGAGCTAAATAAAATTCCATTGCATACTTTCGAGAGCGTGCGAGCATTTGCATTGAAATTGCGAGCAGAATTCTTATTGAAAATTGGTACAAAAAGCAAAGGGACTCAACAGTTGTGGCTGCTGCTCAGTTTTTGGAGCACAGCCAAACTGTCTGTGGGCGGGCGGGCGAAATGTGCGTGGTGCGTGTGCATTTGAAATGTGGGCTATGCCGGCAGTAAATTACCAACATGACTCTGCCCCTAAGTCGGCAAAGCTCATTAGAATTTATTGCGGACACGTCGGTCACACCCAGGCGCCCGAGCAGGGACACGTACGCAGACGAGCCGAAAATATGAACTCGAACTCGAAATTTAAATGAACAGTGGAAGCACTTAAAAATTTGTTTGTTTTTTGTTAATGTTGAAACCCAGGTCACTGCGGACACACGAGTCCCTGCGAGCAGCTGTGCTATGAGATACACGACGGGATGTACGAGTGCGATTGCATCGAGGGCTACGAGCTCAATAAGAACGGCTACAGCTGTCAAGGTGCGTGACCCGCAATCAACTCGCAATTGAATTTTTGAATAAGGCTAATATTCATTTTGTTACGCTTCGTTTTCGCAGTGATAAACACGACAAACAGCGGCGCGGATGGACATGGCAAATCGGATGAGGATGTGCTCTACCAAAAGGGCGCTTCCTTTAGCGCCAAGTTGGCCAACGACAGGCCCGACCTGGCCCAGACGCGCAGCTACGCAACGGCCGAAGCTGAACGGGAAAGCCAAACGGATGTGGCTGATGCGGATGCGGATCCGAATGCGGATAGCGAATATGATTACAACGACGAGAATTTGGATGAGGGCGGCATGCGGGAACAGAAAGTCAATTCAAACGATTATTACATATCAGCCGAGAGCATTAGCTTCAACGAGAATCAAGAACTGGATGCGGCCGACTTTAAGGTGGCAACCACAGCAGCAACAGCAGCAACAACAACAACAACAGGGAGAACAACAACAACCAGAGCAACAACAACAACAACAACAAAAGCAGCTCAGCACAATGTGCTGGATTACGGGCCTGCAGATGCGGATGTGGACGTGGATGAGTATTATAGCTACAAGTCGGACATGTCCATCTATGACGATGTCAATAATAATCAATTAAATTTAAGACGCAACAGCAACAGCAATTCGCAAACATATCAACAGACTAGCAACAGCAACAACAACTATAACAACAACAACTTAAACAACGACAACACAAAAGTCGCAATACATATCAATAAAAATGCTGCCAATTGCAACATATCAGCTAAGACAACAACAACAACGAAAACAACAACAACAACAACTGCAGCAGCAGCAGCAGCAACAGTCAGCAGCAGGTAAGCTCTAGACTAAATAACCCATTTATTAGTTTCAAATGCAATTATATAATGTTTGCCATCATTCCCAAGTTGACAACATTCATGAGAAGACATTTTGCCAAGTGAACGCCGAACAATGTGATACTTGATAAAGTTCTTCGCTGCACAAAGCAATCGTAATCATATTTATATTGGGTATCGAAGTCAAATAATCAGCTTAAATTAGCATTGTCAGCATCGAACAGAACTTCATTTTTAATGACTTCGCCAAGAAATCTTTTCAATAATAAATGTGTCCCAGCTCAGGTTTGAATTCAGCGGAAATATATTTGCACTTCAAGGATTAGCTGCATGCTTTCCTTTTCAAATATTTTTAATAATAATTTTGGTCATGGCCCGAACCGATTGACGATGGGTATTCAGGGCATAAGAATTAAGTGCAAATTACTAAAATAATATTAAAATAATATTTCAAATAATATTTTTTGATTTCGATAAATATCGATTAGTGTAACCACAGAAGGTTGAACAAATCTGAGAATTATAAATAGTCAGTCTCATTTATAACCAGAGTCTTGTCATTTGCTTTATTCACAATTGGATGCAATATTTAGACCATATTCATTAAGTATTCGACTTTAATTGGAATTGACGAATCCATTTAAGCAATTTGAATATTTAATATTATAATTATGAAAGCTATTTTTTGTTGTCAGTTAAATTGACTTTATTCAAATATCACTCACAGCGATTAACTTTTAGTCTTTTAGCTTTTAGTATTTGATGAAAAATACTAAATTGTTATCGATAACTTTTGGCTCTTCGTTGGGTTTGAAACGGACAAGCTATCGAAGTATATTCGTTAAGTTTTCGGTTTAAATTGGCTTTCCAGTGTAGAATTGGCAAATCCACTTAAGTAGAGACTATAAAGATTGAAACGAATATTTGAACTCGGAATTCTTCTTCTTCCAGCAACACACTTTGCAATCTGGACTGCGGCGCGGAGGGCATTTGCGCTCTCGAGGCAACGGCGTCCACGGCTCGCTGCCTGTGCCCCTTTGGTAAAACGGGCGAAGGTTGCCTCGAAGGTATGTGTGCGTGTGTGTGTGTGTGTGTATGCGTGTGTGCGTGTGTGTGGCATTAAATGTTTATGCTACCTGCGTATTTTTATAGCTAGTTGGGCTAATGGCAAATCTTTTGCACAGATATCAGGGCGCACGTGCCGCGCTTCGCCAAACGCTCCTGGCTGGCATTTGCCGCTCTGCATGGCGCCTATAAGCATGTGCAGCTGCGCCTGGAATTCCGTCCAGAATCCTTTGATGGCATCATACTGCTGAGCGGGGAACGGGATGATCTAACCGGCGATTTTATGGCCCTGCTGCTTAACAAGGGCTTTGTCGAGTTCTGGTTCGATTGCGGCTCCGGCGTGGGCAGCGTTCGCTCCAGGGAGACCATCATGCTGAACGAGTGGAACTCGGTGATTATCTATCGCCATCGCTGGGATGCCTGGCTGGTGCTCAATCATGGCACCAAAGTCCAGGGCAGATCCAATGTGAGTTAACTATTCAAAAATCTGCCAGCTGCTGCAGTTTTTTTTTTTATTAATATGGTTTGCCGTGCAGGGTCTGTTCTCGCGCATCACCTTCCGCGAACCGGTCTTCCTGGGCGGCATCGGCAACATCACCGGCCTGGCCAAGCGATTGCCTCTGGCCGAAGGCTTTGCCGGCTGCATACGACGTTTTGTGGCCAACGAGCACGACTATAAGTTCACGGATCATCCCCTGGGCGATGTAATCAACGGATTCGACATACGTAAGTGAAATCAAGAATCCACTACAACTGGTGGAAAATGGGTGGAAAAAATATCTATAACTTCTACTTGTCTTTCAGAGGACTGCTCGACGGACAAGTGTGTGCGTTATCCTTGCCAGCATGGCGGCAAGTGTTTGCCCTCGGATCAGGGCGCGGTTTGCCTGTGCCCCATTGGCTTTGTGGGAGATTTGTGCGAGATACGCATGGATTTGCAGGTGAGCATACGCGAAGGAGCTTTACAATACTGGCCTATAATTGAACTTGATTTCAGGTGCCCGCCTTTAATGGCTCCTCGTTTCTGCGCTATGCGCCGCTGGGCGACAGCGCCTTGATCTGGCTGGAGCTGAAGGTTATATTGAAGCCGGAGCAGGCAGACGGCCTGATACTTTACTCTGGACCCGAGCAGCGTGGCGATTTTATAGCTTTGTATTTGCACGAAGGGTTTGTGGAGTTTGCTTTCGATTTGGGCAGCGGACCAGCCATGGTGCGGTAAGTACTCCACACTAAGGGAGGCTGCCAATCATTCTAACCACATCCCCTTTCGACCAGCAGCAGTGAGCACTCGCTGAGCCTGGGACAATGGCATACCATCAAGATCTCAAGGACCGCACGCCTGGCCGTGCTCAAGGTAAGCCAGAAGCAAGCTTTGAACTTGGCTGGCATGTTGAACTCTTTGCTTTGTTTGTGCACACCCACACACAGATCGATCAGCATCAGGAGGTCATGACCATATCCTCGAACGGCTTTTGGCATCTGTCGCTGGCGCAGAACCTATTTGTGGGCGGGGTGAATCATGTGGACCGCCTGCCACTGGATCTCAAGTACAAGTCCTTCTTTGTGGGCTGCATTCAGCGCGTAAGTTTCAGTGATTAAACTCAAGTCGAGTAGCTGCCACTAACCAGGCAATTTCTGCCACAGATTGACATCAATGGCCACTCGCTGGGCATTGTGGCCGAGGCGCTGGGCGGCAGCAACATTGGCAACTGCCCGCACGCGTGTGTTGCCCGTCCATGCGGCCCGCTGGCCGAGTGCGTGCCACAAATGGAGAGCTACGAGTGCCGTTGCGGCATCTACAACGAGCGCTGCAACAAGGCAGCTGAAGTGCCGCCCGAGCAGCTGCCCGAGCTGATGCTCCACAAGCAGCAGCACAATGCCCAAACACTTGAGGCCAAACAATACAAAGGAGTTGAGTCTAAGAAATTGTCGGCGCACAAGAAGCATGCCACAAAGCGCAAGAATTTGCATAAGCACAAGGCAACAACACCTGCAACCACCACAAGGACCACCACAAGGACGACCAGCACGACCACGGCAAGGCCCCCCACAGAAGGAGCAGCAGCTGGTGCTGCGAGCAATGAGGAAATCGAAGATGATATCATTTTCCGCTTTGTGCATGACAATGCCGCACAAGCAGCCAAACCAATTGGGGGGCTGGGCGAGCAGCCGCCGCTCCTGGGCAAGCAGCATGTGAGCAAGCATGAGCATCACCAGAAGCCCAACGCGTTTGCCCGCAAACTTAGCCGCCTGCCCACACACTATGAAAGTTTCCAGACAAATCCCGACAGCGATATACTCACATTTGATGATAACAACGATTGGGTGGCCAGCCTCCAGCAGCAGGAGTATGCGGATGCCATGGCGACCAGTCAAGTGGGCACTCCACTTGCCAGCTCAGCTGAAGGTAATGCGAATGCGGCAGGTGATGGGGATGGAGATGGGGATGGAGATGGAGATGGAGATGCGAGTGGCTTTGTTTTCGATGAGTCGTTGTTTGATGCCTCCGACGGCGCTGAGGATTACCAACGCAAGCAGCTCGCCCAGGACATGAAACGCATCATGTCCAATACACACACGCACACCACACATACGCAAAAGCAGGGACAGGAGCAGCAGCAGCAGGCAGCACCCCTTCCCGCCGAGACGCAGTACGAAGATTACGGCGACGACGAGCTGCTGACGCCCGTGCTCAAGTCCGAGCCGGTTGCAGTTGCTCCGAGCACTCCGCAAACCCACACCGACTGGAGTCTGCTGAAGAAATTCGATCTGTCAGCGGAGCATCAGACGCAGGTGCAGAGCGTGCGCAAGAATGTCGGCGCCTGCTTCGCCGGCACCGACAGCTATTTCCACTACAACGATGCCGACACCATGAGCCAGGTCATCAGCTACAACATTGACCTCAATCTGCGCATCAAGACGCATTCCGAGAACGGTGTCATCCTATGGACGGGACGGCAGGGCACAACCGAGCTGCACGATGACTACTTGTCGCTGGGCATTGAGCAGGGGTAAGTGCGAGATTGTTAAGCAATCAAAGTAATAAATTTAATAGACCCAAATGGGAATTATCTTTAGGGGTGGGGGCGAAAGACAGCCAAGGCATTTAATTAGTTAGATATCAGCTGCATTTCACGTAATTTTCTTGAAATTATGCGAGTGTTTAGTTCAGAGTCAATCAGAGATTATTTTACGTTTCAATTTGTTTCCCATAAAAAGCTGATAAGATATTCCACTCATTTTTCACCCCAACCAGTGTAATTCCTTTCCAGGGTTGTCATTATAGATATATATTCGAAGCTTTTACGATTTGGGCCAGCACAAAGGGCATTGAATAACATTTTGAATTAATTTATATATTTTTTCATATATTCCACAGATATTTGCATTTCCGCTACGATCTGGGCGCTGGCGAGTTGGACATACGCTTTAATGGTACCAAAGTCAGCGACGGACTCTGGCACCGCGTTCGGGCCGTACGGTTAGTGAGAAACTGAATAAAACATATTTGAATATGTTGCTAAAAAAAAACGTTTTCTATTGCAGAAACTCCCAGGAGGGCTATCTGGAGGTGGATGGACGCAAGACCATGACGCTTCGCGCGCCGGGCAAGCTGCGCCAATTGAATACCGACACAGGACTCTATGTTGGTAGGTCGCCGCCCCCAAAATAAATGAATACAAGTTGTGAAACTAATCTCTATTTGTGTGCCCATTTTAGGTGGCATGCCCGATGTGGCATACTTTACGCATCAGCGCTATTTAAGCGGCATTATTGGCTGCATATCGGAGATCGTTTTGGCAGGGGAGAAATTAAACTTTGATCCGAACACGTTGGGCACGGCGCACAACGTGGAGACAGGCCTACTATGAAACGCTGCGCTTACATAAGAAGCCTCAAGACTTTTGATATATCAAATAGTTTAAATGTTATTATTTTTCAATTAACGAAATGTTTACAAAATGTATATTTCGTTTGTGTTTGTACAAAGACGCTTTTAAAATCAACTGAGAAAGGAGACGCGAAGATGTGGAGAAGAGCAGGAGGTTCTAGTTGGGGGAATTTTTTTACGCCAAGAGACGAGCTGAGAAGTAACTAAAGTAAATATAGTAAACCATACTACATACGATATAGTGCATACAAAACATATGATTATATACAAATGCATTCATAGATATATATATATATATATATATATATATATAAATGTAACGAAAGAAACCCAAAAGAAAAAAAACAAGGCATGCTTCATACAGCCTGTGACTGTCAATACTTCAGAATGGAATAGTTTATATATAACTTTAGCAAAGATTTATAAAATGAAAACTGCGTAAAAGAGCCTAACAAAAAAAAAAAAAAAAAAAAAAAAAACCACATATTGTATCTAGAAAATGAGCAACAAAGAGAGGAAGAGTGTGCACATGTTTTATGTCCATTTTGAGCGCTTTGATTTAAGTGAACGTTACGCTTTGTGTGCAGAGTTGCCACCTTTTTGTAAGACACTCACACACTCACACACACACTCACACAATTATACACACGTATACACACGCATATTGGCAATACTTTCGTCTTTCGCATTGCTGTACCTTAAAAAGAAAAAACTATAACTGTACATTCTGTACTTCTTGAAAGTTCTATAACTGTCAACAACAAAAACAAAACTTAATTGAGGCGAATACGAAGAAGAAGATGAAGAAGCAGAGAAGCAAAGTAAACATACTTATTAAATGGTAAGTTAATAAATGTGTAGCGTGTATTAGATTGTAAGTTGGCACACAAACACACACACACACACACACACACACACACGAAGCCTGCCTATGTAAACTTTTATATAAACGAGAATACACCAAAAACAACATACGTAAGCTACACACACACACACACACACACACACACGCTGAACCAGAATTGAAATATGTGAGCGATTTTTAACAATTTATACTACAATACAACAGACAACAACAAGAACAACTAGCTAAAACTTAAAAAAAGAAACAAAAACAAAAGAAAACATAAGCAATTTAACAATCCCATAGCGAAATTTTTAAATGCTAACTACAAACTTAAAATGAAAAATGAACAAGAAACACTGCAAATTAGCCTGTTGCAAGAAATGCAAAAGCAAATACACAATGTTTGTATTCATCTTATGAGTATGATTTTGTAGCTTAATGGTAACATCTACGTACGTAGCTATATATATACATATATAAACAACAACAAAATAAATATGCGTATATATACACATATATACAAATATATATAAATCGAGAAACTATAGTGAAGAAAAAAAAAACAACAAGCATAAAATGAATAAAGAAATCACAACCACCAATCAATGTAAAACTAAATTAAACGACATTCAATGTAGCTTATTTATAATATGCGAGAACGAAGAAGCATTGAGATATTTAATTTCGTACATTGGTTTGCAGAAAATAAAAATATAAAAAGAAAAACGATTCATAGAGCATTCTCTTTGATTTTGCTTTAAATCTATTAAAAATCAAATTGGCGCGCTGTCGACTAACAGTGTTGGAAAATATGTTGGTGTACAAGCAGGTTGGCAGCACTTTTTGCTTATGTCGTCACTAGTGCAAGGTCATGCTGATTAAGAGCTGCAGAAAACAGCTATGTTATTAAAATGTTAAGCGCACTTTACACTTAAGCGCGAACGTTAACATTTTTTCCATGCAGTTAACATTGTCTGCCTGTTAACAGTGAGCAGTGACTCGTTACTGAAACCGATTACTTGTCGAGTATTCACAACGAGTTGGCAGCGCTGCTCTGACAACAACATAACTCACAATAATGGTAAGTAGTGCCTGTCTTTTTTGTTGCAATTTTTGATTATTTTACCATATTCAAAAATTGTGCAAAGCACTAGACAACAGCAGCTGATCGAATTGCAGCGCAGGTGTCACAAGCCACAAGGGACACCGAGAGAAACAGCAACAACAACAGCTGCGCAAACATTCACTTTTAGACACCATCGGGGGAGGCTGACGAGTTGTGCGGAAGACGTTCGCCTCAAGACACGGAAGTGTTTTTTTTAGCTGCTAGAAACTTGATTGGAAATTACCTTCGGAGCTGCGGCTGCTGATCGGAGTTCAGCCATGGCCGACGCTGGTGGCATGCCCGAAAATGCGGCCGAAATAGCCGTAGCCAATGCGATCAATAACATCAACGGGCGCAATCGTGTGCTCGCGGGCGGAGTGGGCGGAGTGGGAGGTGGCGTTGGCCAAGTAAGACACAAGCACACACACACACACAGAGACAACACACATTAATTGCTTATCTGTAACATTTTGTAGAACAACATGATGAACATGCGGGATCGCCTATTTCATGCCATTTACTTTCGTGTGGCGGCCACCTACGCGGAGCTAGTGCCTCGGTAAGTAGGAAGCTTCAATCTTGAATCCCTCCAATTCCAATTGGACATCTCTCTGTCTCTTTTGCAGCAAGGTGCAGCTGGCCATTGAGTTTTTGCTGCTGCTAAAGGCTTTGGTGTTCTTTTTTACCCTGGTCTATGTGCACACGGCTTTCATCAAGAATCCCTGCACCTGCCTGCAGGATGTGCAGAATTGGCCACGCGAGGGTGTTATCCGAGTGGAAATAATACCGCATCTGGCCGAAAAGCGCGCCATTTGGCAGCGCATCAAGAGCGATCAGCAGCTGGTGCTGGCTCTAAAGCATACTTAGTAAGCTCTCACATTGAATCAGGGAATTGCTTTCTTTAACGCTTGACTCCATTGCAGCCACTATGGCGTGGGACCCCAAACGCTGGACAATCACAACAGGCTGAAACGCTACGAGGCGATACTGCGCAAACTGGGCCTGCCCGTGCGCCCCAATTTCGCGTATGGCAACGAGACCTTGTATTATTATTTTGATGCCATCAATATATTGGATAACTATGATCATCCCAGCGCCATACCGCTCAAGGGCGACGATGATGATGGTGCGTAGTCAATCCTTTATATGCTTTAATATACAATTGTTACTCCATACTCGCTGCCTTGCAGATGAGCAGTATATTGTGGAGTACTCTCTGGAGTACGGACACTTGCGTCTGTCCGCGGCCACACGCAAACGTCTGAACATACCCGTGCTTACGGTGCAGCTGGATCCCAATACGAATGCCTGTTTTGGCGACAGATTAACGCGTTACCTGCTCAAACGTTTGCTGGGGTAAATCAAGAAACTTTAGCTAGAAACGAAATTTGTTAAATTCGCTTTCCCCAATTGCAGCTACGATGATTTGCTAATGGCCTCGGTGCGCACGGTGGCCGAGCGGGAGGAGAACAAAGGTTATCTGCGCAACGTGATAACGGGCGAGCATTACCGCTTCGTTTCCATGTGGTGGGCCGCCTGGAGCAGTTATCCAGCTGCTTTCTGTGTCATGCTGCTCTTTGTACGTCTGCCAAACAGTTTCCTTTATTAATTAAACTAATTATTTTGTTTGTCGCTTGCAGACGTTTTCCGTGTCCATGCTGTTGCGCTATTCGCATCATCAGATCTTTGTGTTCATAGGTGATTGGCTGGCCAAATGCAGATCGATTCCCATGTAACACAATCTTATTTCCTTTCACAGTGGATCTGCTGCAAATGCTGGAGTACAATGTGTCCGCCCGGTTTCCCATTGCGCCCCTATTGACGGTCATATTGGCGCTAGTAGGTGTGCAAAGCTCTCCAGTCTAGAGCCTGGAAATATAGAATTAATCTTTGTTTTATTTATGTGCAGGCATGGAGGCCATTATGTCGGAGTTCTTCAACGATACAACCACAGCTTTCTATATTATATTGATTGTCTGGATCGCGGATCAATTCGATGCCATCTGCTGTCACACAAGCATCACCAAGCGCCATTGGCTCAGGTGCGTAACACGGCAGCTGTTGCTGCTGCTGGAGTTTCTCCTTTTGTTTGTGCAATCGTCTGTGCCAAGAACAAATGACAAATTCAATTACATTAAGTTGAAGCATCCGTCGCAATCCTTTGCTGTCCGGACAGCATGTCCGGCTGCTGCTCAGCTGAGCTGAGCTGAGCTGGAGATGGAGCTACCCCCAGCACTTAACAGTTCATTTCGTTTTGTTCGCATTTTTTTTTGTTTCTTTCTCCTGTGCTGGGGCGTATTTCACACTCAGCGCTCGTTCGGTTCGTTTCGTTTCGTTTGGTTGTTATTTGAAAATTAACTTGGCTTGCGCAAGCCTCCCCCGGGGCCAAAGCAAATCGACCAACACACAACACCAAAGTCCCTCCGCATGCCGCCAGCGCACAGAGAACACAGAATTTCATCACTTAAGTCAACAAGCGTAACCCAAGCGGTGCCCCGAAACCCACCCGAACCCCAACTGGGCTGCGCCATTAGCAAACATTTAAATAAACTTGTTTGTAATAGCTGCGAACACAAAATGGAATAAGTGAAAACCTACCAAAAAAAAAGAAGAATGTATATAAAACCGGGCAGCTGCGAGTACTCCTCTATAAACATTAATGACCACGCACGTCATACAAAACTCAATCTCAACTCTAAAACCCATTTTTCCCCTTTCAATATCAATTTTTTTTTCATTCTCGTTTCGTCTCTTGAAAAAAGACAAGTGAAAAGTGGTTGATGGCGGGCTACTTTGCGGTTTATTGCGCGCACTTTGCATAATTGAGGAGCGCACAGTTTTGAAATTATTTTGGTAAATCTCTGGCCCCCCCCGGCAGCAACAACATCGACATCGACAGCATCATCATGATGAAGATTTTTCAAACATTGCGCCCATCAATAATTCAAAGAGATACTCGAGTATTCCCTTTATACGGCCCGGCCGGCTGCCCGATGGCCTCTGTTTGCCGTTTATGAGCTACAACCATTAGAAATTCATGCGCCGGCATTTGCCAATCACTATTCCATTGCCGGCTCCTCAAATTTGGTGTTGATTTTGCGTAATTTGCGCCTGAATTAAAAGGCCATCAGAGTGGCAGCTGACGCTCCACTTGCCGTATTTATATTCATTAAACATTCATTGATCCCCAACCCCAATTCCAAACCCAACTCATTGCCACGCCTAGTCCTGTGTTTAACAAGCTGTTTATTGTGGTTGGTCCCACATAAAACTGGCCTCAATTTCTCAGCAATGCAAGCAACTAAATACTCAAGAGTCTTACAGCTGTTGGCATTGCAAATCTCTGAGAAAACCTCGCTGGAAATATTGTATACAATATTGTCGTATACCTTATATTTCGCAGAGCATTATTTCCGCCCTTCCGCCCTCTCTGATTTATCTTCTGTTTAGGTGTATATGCCCTTTTTGAAACCCTGTTTCATTTAAATAGCCATATATATTCAAGGGTATAAAATAGAATTGTCAACCATTTCACCCACACGTTATTCTCGCTAATTAGTCCTTTCACATTAATATATTCTTGAAATGCGCTTGGTCCCAACATATTACTCTTTTTTTTATTACACTAATCCCTCTTGAATAGCATCGTGCATTTGTTTATCAAAGAGCTGGAAGAAATAAAAATAGTTCTAACGCACAAAAATTGACAAGAGATCCAATGATGTGCTCGACAGAATAGAATTCTCTCTTATACGGAGATGGGCCTTTCTATGTGATTCTCATGGCTTAGACTAAAATTAACACTTTTCATTTGATTTATGCATTTAGTAAATGAAGGAATTACCCTTGGCGATACTTATATGCTTTTGACTCGCCCAATTTTCCCCCAGTTAACGCTCTTTACATCTCGATTGCTTCCTCTCTCTCTCTCTCTCTCTTTCTCTTTCCCTATAGCAGTCGTTCGCTGCCTCGCTCCTCTGTCACTCATTCAGTTAGTCTTTTTTCCTCTCACTTCTTTCCCTCTTGCACTTACATCTCGCAATCTCTTGCCTTTAATTTATATCTCTTTCCTTTTACTGCTCGCATAGTCTTCTTTTCTTTCTCTTAACTTTGTGCTTTCTTTCTATATCTTTCTCGCTTGCTTACTCTCTACTCTCAATCCTTCTCTTATTTTCCTTCTTTTTTTCAACCGTCTTCCCTACTTTTGTTCCCTCCTTTTGCTCGGTTCCTTTCCTCTCTCTTTCCGTAACTATCACTAGCTTTTCGTCTCTCCCTTAAACGTCGCCTTTCTATGCGCTTTTCAAAATTCAATGTAATGCCAATGCATTCCGTGGGAATCTTCCTGTCGAGCATATCTTTGAATCTCATTTTAATGCCTTTTTTGTTCTATAGAACTAGTTTTATCAGCTCTTTGATGTACAAGTGCACGCAAATGCACGATGAATAAGCTTAGAGGTATTAATGTGGGGAAAAGTAGAAAAAAATAAAACTATGTAAAGACCAAGCGCATTACAAACTATTTATTAGTGTGAAAGGACTAATTAGCGAGAATAATATGTGGGCAAAATGGTTGACAAATCTTTTTTTTGCTTTCTTGGAAATATTCCCAACCCACAGCCATTCATAATAATTTCTCTTTACTTTTTTTTTAATCTCATAGGGTTTTCTTGTGCTCATTTAGCTCTGGTTTTCCTGGTATTTTTATTCGTTTTGATGAAAATAGATAATTAATCAGAAGAAAAAAATCGTCCTCGATTGTGAATTACTTAAATCCCATTTAAATATAAAATATTGATTGCAGCGAGAGTCCTTACCCTTATGGGCATTTCCTGGGAATCAAAGCAATCATAAATGTTTGGGTATTAGGCACAAGTTTGGGTTCTTGTTGATGTTCTCGAACGTCTTCTTCTTCTTTCTCATGTTGCTGAAGGAAACTCTTTGAAAATATATGTTTACCTATGAAATGCGCAATTTCGTAGCCCATTTTGGCTGCCAAGCTGGGCCACACACACACACGCACACACACACACACACACACACACACACATGAAATGCATTCATGGGGAGAGCCTGGCATATGCAGATTTGTGTCCTGCCACGCCCACCACGGCCCATGCCCAGCGTCTAGAGTGGCACAAGTAAAAATTAATTTTGTAAAAAGTCGAAAACATATTGGCTGAGCTCATCATGCACACACGCACACACATCCCGTTTGTTTGCCTGTGTGCCTGTGTGTGTGTGTTGTGTGTGTGTGTGGTGTGTGTGTGTGTGGTGTGTGCGTGTGTATGGCGTGTGTACTTTGGTTCGGTTTAATTTTGCTGTTATTGACCGCCTGAAGCAATCGAAGAGGGTGCCTTTCTTTCGACCCTTGCCGCTGCGCATAGCCTTTGCTTTTTATACCCTCAACTCGTTGTAAACGCTTACGGGCGGGTATATTGGTTTTGTGGCAACGTAGGTAACAGGCAGTAATAAGCATCTCCGAATCGTAAAGCATATATTTATAGGTCAATCTGACCATGTCCGTTTGTCTACTTATCTACCAAAGCTAGAGGCTGCAAATTTAAAATATATATTTCCCCTTATCGTAAGCAGAAGAAGTATTTTATTTAGCTGCTGCTCTTTTTAATAATTTCAATTTGGAAACAAGTTTTTAAAGCATAGCTTGAAAGTTATAAGAGAACACAATCTAGCAATATTTCAGTTTTTAGATACCTTAGACGCACATTTCCCCAAGATTGAGAAAACGTTAGAAGTTTAATCTTTGGTATGTATACACTCTTCTATGTCACACTTGCGCCCTTTAAATTTTACAAGAATCGGACCATAAAGACCGACGCCGAAGTTCATTCTAAGGAATCGAAGGGCAGAAGAAGCTGCGTACATTCCAAAGCATCTTAAGTAGGCAGCTAGATGGGATATCTCCAGGATATCTCCTGGTCGTGCACTCCCGCCTAGAGCACGCTTACTTATTCCTTTCGTGCTGCCTGCTCCTGCGGTTATGGGTTACGCAAGGGACCTGCTTTGAAAGCAAGAAATGGGGCAGGGGGCGACATAGGGTTAGCTTCCTGCCTCCAGAGTCCATGTCCAGAGCTCTTCCAACTCAGCCAACTTCCTGTCTGGTGCGCTGCCATTTTGGTTGCCTGTTTGCGGTTAGCTGCGATTGAAGTTTGGCTTAAAGACCGAGCGTTAATTAGCCCCGCTTAAGCTCTGCGCCGAGCTGCAAGCGTTGCAGCAGCAGCTGCAGCTCCACACGCCAGCTTAAGCAGGGCGAGGGATGGACGGGGGATGGGTCGGTGCGGGGCGCTGCTCAGGTATTTGCTGGGCCCTAATTGACTGCCGTCAGCGACTTTAAAGTGGCATCAAAGCACGTTTAAAAATAATTCTGTTAATCGCCGTTTAACGAGCAGGCGCCAAAAATGTACAGAGCGCATAATTTGGCAGCCCTTTCGTCCGACGCCCGGCCCCACCCCCCCCCTTTGAGGGCCGCCCCTGGTTGACTTTGGCCCAAGCGGCTTCCTGTGCCGCGTAATGCTGCTTTTGTGCTTAAATCTGGTTGCCACGGCACGGGGCAGACGACACGTATTAAATGAGCTGCAAAAGTGTACAAAAAAGCAAGAAACCAGGCACAGGCGATGTCTTGCGCAGATTGACAAACCGACGGACGGACGAAGGGGCAGACGCACGGACGGACGCACGGACGGACGCACGGACGGACATCTGGGAATTGCGTGGCATTGGCGGCTTCAAAGAACAAATTTTATCAGGCCAAAAGTGAAAGGGGTTGTGTGAAAGGGGGGGCGGTTGCGGGTTCAAGTTCGGGTTCGGCTTCGAGTTGCCTGCTCGGGCGAAATTGTAACAGTCGCGCGTTTCAAGTAGCTGCGACCCCTCCACCCCCCGGCAACCCCTCATCTTACGCAAACGTCTGCCGCCACTTGCCCCCGCCCCGCCTTTTGCCTGTTGTTTACACGCTTGTTATGCGTACCTACTTACATATAGGTATACATTCTTATATATATATACGTATATATTTATGCCATAAGTATATATAGATTTGTTTGCTTGTTAACCCCACGGAAAACCCTTGAACTCCCCCCTACCCACCCTGGAGTCCTTTTTATACACTCGCAAAGGGTATTTCAATTCTGTCGTGAATTGTGTTGCGCTTGGAAGCTGTGATTTTTGTTTCGTTAGAGCAAATACATATATATTCCTGACTGAGAATACATAATAAAGGCAGGTCCACGTCGGAATATGCTTAGGCGGATCCCTATATTACATAGTTGACTATCTATCTATCTATCTGTTGTGTTCTTTAAGTTATTTTAACAAAACTTAGCATTTACGAGTTTCTATAGAAAGAATCTATTATACGAATTGGTTGTAGAAAAAGTATCTATCAGCAGTTAAGGGATTTCTGCTCACAAATTTGGTTAGCTCTTTACCTAAAAGCCTGATTCTACGATGCCCAACATTTCGTACATTTATGTACTTACCGCGAGAGTGTTGATATATGTTGCGTCTTATGGGAAAACGTACAGGCAAGTATGTAATTCACATACATATCATTTTTAACACTCGTTCACGCTATAAGAAATGTTGCTAGTGGAATTTGGCAGTGGTGAGATATGTTGTTACAGGCAAGTTTGTACTTCACATACATAACATATTTTTAACATTCAGCAAACATGAGATAAATGTTGATATGGGTGTCGGACCATTGAGGGTATTTAACATTCGGCCTGCTGCAGCTAGCCATTCTTTCGGGTTCCGCAGCTCCTTTAGCTTGGTATTCGAAAAGGTGGCGCGTTTGGCCTCTGAACGTCAAATGTTGAAGGCATTGGCAACCATTGGCAGCACATTTCTGCCCCCGCATGGCCCTGCGCGGGCCTTACCCTTGCCCCACCCTTGGCTTGCTGCTTGTTTTTCGTGTTGATTGAGATCATGTTACGCAAAGTATAATTGCGTCAAGTTTGTTTTGCTGCCATAACTTTTGTCCGCGAGCCAACGCCTCGAACCCAATGCCAACGTTGCCGCCTGAAGTGGCCTGGCCTCTGGCTTGCCATATCCTTTGGCCTGTCACCTAGCCCTCCTCTCCCTCCCCCCCCTTTTCCCCGCTCGTCCCTCTCCTCCCTCCGTTGTGCGCTCTTGTTGTTCAAAGGTGCAGCTGATGAGTGTTCGTAACGAGGCAAAATCGCTTCATTGTTATACGCGTTATAGTTTCAGCTTGTTTGCTTTTCTCTCCTCTTGTCATTTTGCTCCTTTATTATTCTTTTTTTTCCTCCTTTTTGCCTCTTATTTTGTTTGCTTCTTTGTTTGTTTGTTGTTTATTTATTTGTTTGTTTGCCAACGTGGCGTATGCGTAACGTGCCCTTCTATGCAACGCCGCGCGGCGGCTGCTTCAATTTATGCATGAAAATGGATCGTTTACACGCATTTATCAATGAATACACACACTCACACACACACACGCATACTCGGGCACTTTCACACTCTCACACACTCATTGTACTTCAGCTTTGTTATATTTCAATTAAGTGAATCAGATTTTTCCAAAAAAATATTGTTAAAATTTCTCACGTTTTACAACAATTGAGTGCATGTTTGAGTGTGTGTGCGTGTGTGTGCGGGTGTGTTAATTGATATTTTTGATTGCACTTCTAAAAATTGCATTCCGTTCGAGACCTTGCATAACGTTCGATAGTTGTGCGTAATCAAACGTAGGGGGAACAAATAATATACATCAATAGCGCGAGTTATGAAACATATCCGATTTCGAAACTTAATTATTTTTCCCCATTGTGAAGAAATAATAACTAATACGATTTATATAACAGTTTGCTCGGTGACGCATTTGCTGTAATTTGAGAATCATTAAAAGTCTCAAATGAGCTTCACCATTTTTCAATTAACTTATATTAATATAATACGAAACTTACGTAAAAAGACATGTGAGCATGTTATGTGGCCAGGTGTGTCAGCTTTTTATTTTTTATAGTCATAGATTTATCAAGAACACAGATGGGATCATCTTTGCTTGGTTTACGTAAGAACATGATTTTAAAGGCACAGCTCTGAATGCGCATAACATAATTTAAATGTCGAAATGCATTAGGCAATGCACTTTATATGTAATATAGATTAACGTTAATTAACAGAGCGCTTATTTATGCTGCAAAATTGAACAGTATGCTAAATAGAATTCAGAATGTTCTTTCTTAAACAGAAGCTGTTTAAAAAGCAGTTGCGAATGACTAACATGTGTTTAGATCGAGTGCCATACAAATATCAAATGGTCTAAGCATTAGGAAATTAACTTGATTTCAATTGTAATCTTTGCAATGACCTACAGAGCTTTAACAGAATTGAAACCCCTTAACAGGTTACATAGAAAAACTTTAACAGAGCGTTTGCAGCTGAAAAGTAGGCAATGATCGGGTCACACAGCATTAACAGAACCCTAAAAGAGCTAACAAAGCTGTTAATTAGCAGTTACATTACGCGATCCCCTACAGAGAACTAACAGTGTAAAAACAGGCACATTGGCAGAGGCTAAACATATTGCATTTAAGCTGCATACATTTGTAGATATTCGATATATGAATATATGCATATGTGGAAATGGAATCTAATCGATTGGTGGAAATGCAGCGGGAACAGGTACGCGTATTTATCGCTGCACTTTAGCCAAATCGTCTGGATTAATGCAGCAAAACCACTTGGCCAGCATCGTAATATTCATATGCATTCCAGCCAATCGGCTTATCCAATATGCAAATGCTGTGTGTGTGCGCTCGTGGGGGTGTGTGGATGGGTGTGACTCAAGTGCTTGCAAGCTCATTGAGCACTTTAACCATTATATGAGGAATATATCCCTGGCAACGGTTGCACCCTTCATCAGCAGCTGCAGCTCCAGTCGCGTCTGCGTCTGTGTTTGCTGGCAACAAATAAACACTTTTGACAGCACCGATCCGATCAGTGTTGCCTTTTGCCCCCGAGCAATATGCCCCTGCAACGTGCTGCTGCCCTCGCCCCCTTTTGCACTGACGCACCTGCCACCTGCTGGTTTGTCTGCGGCGTTGTTTGCTTTGGGGCTCTGCTTATTTAAGCATGCAACGCTGCCAATAGCAGCAGCGCCCACATATTCACACATGCAACAGTTGTCTTGACAGGCCCCCGCCCCTCTATTGTAAGCTGGCACTTCCCCTACTTACCCCAGCCCTGTGACGTCTGTCGCTGCTGCAACATCATTTGCCCTCATTTCCGTTCGGTCGAAGGATATGAATGCCAATAGCACTTCCTTGGCGCACATCCGTTGCGACACGCCGCTGGCTGTGGCATCAGGGGGAGAGGGGGAGGGGAAGAGGAAGAGGGCGCGTGGCAAAGGAGCTGCCTGTTCCGCCCGCTTGGCGCTTGTCAACGCTACGCTACATTAGGAAAACGAATGAAACGGAAACGAACAAGCGATAAGTGTTGTCTACGTGTCGTTCGCTTTCACTGTCTTCGTGAGGTCCTTGCCGGGTGCGGGGTGTGCGGAAATTGCTGCCAAAGCGTTTGGCACGATGTGTCCATAATGCTGCCACATGCCGCATGCCACGGGCCACCCACTGGAAAGGCTTGCGAGCCAAATAAGTGTCGTGTGTCTTCATTTGTCGCTGTCGATTCTGATGTTCGTTTAAGTGTGTATAAGGGTGTGTATGTGTGTGTGTGTGTGCACAATCAACTCAAATTAAATTCAATAACATAACTCAATCATGGCTATGCCCAATCCCACGCCCACACCCACACCCACACCCAATGTCCAACGTACAGCGGCATTGTAAAAATAAATTAAACTTGAATTCCGCTGGACACTCTAGACACGACCCTCTGCTTATGGTTATGGTCTCTCCTGCTCCTGCTCCTGCTTCTGTTCGTCTTCCTGATACTCTTCCTGCTCCCTCGCCAGCTGCTGCTCCTTATCAATAAGGCCGTCGCTGCGTGTCGCTCATTGTGTTTATTATTTGTTGTCTTTGGCCTGCATAACAACAATTCTAACTAACACAGCGCCAGCAATTATTTATATTATTAAATCCTCTTGAGTGTATTCGCCATTCTTGTTATACCCAGCAATAAGGCCTATTGGGGACGACTCTTACATTAATTTGTGCGAAAGAAGCAACTGTCTTGATCTTTCAGCTATCTCTAATCTCTAATATAAATCCCAATTCTTGTCAGTCGAGGCAAAAGCCGAGAAATGATGAAAAAAGCGAAGAGAAAAGGCATCTAAAGAAGCGACAGCCTGATAGAATTATAACACTTAGCTATTGTATAAAAGAGAAGCTGACAGAAGCCAGGTAAAAGGAGAAGTGAGGCGAGAAGCAAGAAGAAAGGATTCATAAAGAAGGGCAAAAGAAATAAAAGGTAATATGCGTTATGGCACTTATAAGCACCAGCGAAGGGACAAGCGGAATAGAGAGAGGCTCAAGCGAAAAGCATTAAAAGGCTTAGCATTTTATGAAAGAAAGAAGTTCAGAAGGTGACGAAAAGAAATCAGAATAGAGCATTTACATATGTTAATGTAGAAATTCTATGAAAGAAGTGAAAAGGGAAGCAAAAGACGTGAAGTTACATTGAGTATTCACAAGAAAGAAGCGACGGGGATAGCGTTTGACTAGAGACTTAAGACTTATCTTAATGGTATCTCTTCCAAGTCAAAGATACCACGTGAAGAGAGAAGCTTTGAGTTTTGTTAGCCTGCATCAGCAGAGACAAAAGTATTTGCTAGCTTCTCTCAAAGCTTCTCACGCTTCCACCAAATACAGGGTACCGTTGCGTGGTGCAGCCTAGCACATTAGTCTGCCATTTATATCAATTGTTGTAAGTGTTATTGTTGTGCTTGTTGTCAGTTCAAGGCGTTACTTATGTCATGCCACGGTCCTCCTGTCTGTCTGTCTGTCTGACCCATTTCTTTACAGCTTAGCGGGCAGAGGATGGGCAGCAATAAAATGTGTAAGAACCAAATAATTTGTTGCTTTTTATTTGAGCAATGTTAAATGCAATATTATTGAATGGTAATCATGCCCCGAGGCACATAAATACCTAGACGAATCTATATTTTTTGATAAGGGTAAGGGTTGTGCACAGCAACAAAGGGGTGTGTGTGTGTGTGTATGTATGTATGAATGTATGTTAACCCAAACTTTTGTTGTTTGCTTACAGATTCTTCTACCTATATCATTTTGCCTTCTATGCGTATCACTATCGCTTCAGTGGACAATA
Source organism: Drosophila littoralis (assembly GCA_018903485.1). Lineage (NCBI taxonomy): Eukaryota > Metazoa > Arthropoda > Insecta > Diptera > Drosophilidae > Drosophila > Drosophila littoralis. Next base: position 6,440,475 of record JAEIGF010000124.1, on the reverse strand, counting down.
TCGTAGCCTGGCGCTGCTCTCCTCCTATCTATTCATTCAGGTAACTATGCTGCATTATGAAAGCAACAATTCTCCTTGTTGTTGTTGTTGTTGTTGTTGTTGTTTTTGTTGCGCAACTGGAGCCAGTTTCTGGCTGTCAACTGCATGACAAATTACCCAGCGCATTATTGTCTGCCTGTGTCTGCCTGTCTATTTGACTGTGGACTCACGTGTAGACAGCGTCCCGTCACGTGCCTGACAACTGCCCTGGCTCCATTGCATAACACATTCGTTTCCCTCTCTCTCTCTCTCTCTCCCTCTCTCTCTATATCTGTCTGTCTCCCTCTCTGTTTCAGCACTCGATGGTATTCTTCTTTCATCGCTACGAGCTGCCCGCCATTATGGCCCAGCGTCATGTCTTCATCATCACGCGTAATCAACCCAATGCCGCAGCTGCCGGCGCTGGCGCCGCTCCGGTTGCAGCTCCTGGTCAGCAGGCGGCGCTGCAACGTGCGCGTGTGATTGTAATGCGACTATTTGGACAGTTGGCTGCACAGCGTCAGGGACAGGGCCAGGCGGTAGGCGGCGGCGTAGGCGCAGCGGGAGCCGGGCCGGGCGCAGCGGCAATTGTTGCCATCGCCCAGCCGGCGCACAATGCCAGCGCAGCGCTGGCGAATGCTTTGGGTAATCTGAGGCGGCTGCCCTTGGTGGGGCAGTGGTTGCACGGACGCGACCAGTTCGCCACCGAGCGACGCGTCTTCCTAGGCCAGGGACACGGCCATGGCCAGATGATGCATGTACGGCTGCAGCGCATCAATGTGGCCGACATACCTGGCCTGCAGACACGCGCCGCGGCTGCCGCAGCGGCAGCAACAGCCGCCGCAGTGGCAGCAACGGCAGCAGCGCAGGCGGCAGCAACAGCCGCCGCGGCAGCAGCAACAGCGGCAGCGGCAGCTGCATCGCCCACAACAACAACAACAACAACCGAAGGTAACTATGCAACTTTATTAATTATTGCTATTCTTAATATTGTTATTATTTTTACTGCAATAATCATTAATATTTATTACCTATATTATTGTTATGATTATTATTTTCATTATTGATTAAGATCAATATTTATATTATTATTACTTATTAGTATTGTTATTATTATTACTATTATTATTATAATTATTATTACTTATTAGTATTATTATTATTATTACCTATTATTATTATTACATATTATTATTATTACTTATTATTATTACTTATTATTCTTATTATTATTATTACTATTGTTAAACGAATTAGTATTAATATTATTATTAATATAATATAATATATATATGTCAATACTATTATTATTATTATACAATTTATTATTATTATTTTACTATATATTGTTGCTAACGGAGCTAAAAGAAAAACTCGCTGGTTCGGCTTAGGGTTTGAACCGGCTCCCTGAGTTGAGGCTAGTTCATGGAGCTAAAATAGTTTTGAACATCCATTTAACCAGGTTCTGGTACAAACCTTTGATAAACTGATTTTAATTCGATTGACTTAAATTTTTTTTCAATTTACAATTGCCCGTTGTTCTGAAAGTATTGCAAATCGTATTTATTTTCATATACCCAAATGTTATTATTGATATTATCTATATTATGCATATTTATGTTAAGTCAAATAAGCTAAGATAATATTTTGCCTCACTTGAGCAGTTGGTTCGTCATATTATTATGGGGATACCAGGTTCGTTTTCAGGTTCAGCTCATTGTAAACTCCAAATTGGAATGTGGGCTCAAACTCGGGTTGTAGCCTTGGTAACTCCTTCTGCTAAGACAACACTAGAAACTGGCCTGGGACTCGCCGCCCGCCCGCATTCTCATTGTTCAGTTGTGCTCTCTGTTTGACTGGGTCACTCAGAGACGGACTGCAACTATGTAAATGATTGTCCACTGTTTGTCGAAACCCTTGCGCACGCTTCATTACGCTCAATTTGGCGGCTTTAAAGCTTTTTGGCCCGAAATCTAATGGCACAAATAACTGTGACTGTTGCCAACGTCGTGCCCCATCGTCTGTGCAATCAGCCGGAAGATAAATTTAAATATTTCGTTTCAGGTGCACTCGAAAACGCAGTCAGCAAAAAATACAAAATAAACCAGAGCCAAACCAAATGAAAAAAAAATAGAACCCAAAAAATAAACGTACACAAATCTCTGATAGTCTCGCATGTGTAAACAAGTTTAAACCGTTTGCTGTGGGTTTGCCGAAGATTAAATACCCTCTGATATGACTATCTGATCGCGGCTAAACTGTCTTCCCTTTCATTTTCGATGGGCGAATCAGGCAAGACGCCTTAACTTTAAACAGTCTATTTTTTTGGGTTCTTTTCATTAAGTTGAGTTAAAATATGTGTAACGAGAATATGTTAGTTGGTTATATAATTCTTTTTCTAACGTACTTTAAATAATTCCAATTCTGAATTCTATAAATATGAATGTAAGCCCCTTAAAACTAATATATATATCTTATGATATGCCACTATTATCCGAGAAGCCTGTAAACCAGAACTGACTGAATGAAACGCTGAATAATGAATATGTTGAAATATTCTTCTAATGCATATCGCTCTTCTATGCGATTTTCATGAATGCAAGTAAGGCTTGCAGCTAGCGATTGCTTGATGATGACAAATACAAGCCTATGAACCAGAACTGGCAAAAAATGTCGCGTTAAATCAAAAGAACTGACGCAGGATAATGAATATCTTAAAATGAATCGCTCTTCTATGCGATTTTCATGAATGCAATTAAGGTTTGCAGTTGAAGGGGTTGAAAGGTAAAGAGTCACGTTAGGCTGAGAGAGAGAGAAAGGGAGAGCGCGAGAGAGAGAAATAGAGAGAGAGAGAGAGAGGAACGAGAGAAAGGGAGAGAGAAAGCGAGACAGAAGGAGAGACTATTTTAAGGCTTTATTTGATATCATGAGAATTGCATAGCTTGGCGAAAAGGTTAAGGCTTTAAAGTCTAAGCTTTTTATAAGTTAACACAAGTCTCTAAAGCACAATACAAAATTCCAGTTGAACTCGGCTCTCCATTCAGATCAAAAATATAGTGTAAAAACATACATGTGCCCAACCTGATGGAGCCCATTTAGTAGGGGGGGCAGAAGGGTATAAAAAGGAGTGGCAATAAATGTCAAAGAGGCGGCGCACTCGAACATAAAAAACCGTCAATATTAACGATATAAAATATAAATGCGAACTGTCTGTGCAGCCCACGCCCATTCAGAGCATCTCCCACCCCCCCTTCCCCCTAGGCCCACTTCCAACTCGATCCCCTTGTCTGGTTTTTTTTTGTATGTTAACAATAATATGAAATTATTTCTCAATTCCGAGCGAATGTTTTGTAGATTGTAACGCGCGCCTGTCATTTCCTGTTTTATTTTCACTTTATTTCATTGCTAACTTTGCCATTCTTTGCATATTTTAGATGTCGAATCAAATCATGGACAAGCACCAAGCCAAGCGCCAGCAGCAGCAGCAACAACAACAACAACGATGATAAACAGCATCAATGATGCAGGAGCAGCTGAGCAGGAGAGGACTGCGGCAGGAGAAGCAGCAGCGGAAAGAGCCGAAGTCAAGCAACAGTTGGAGCATGGCTTGGATTTGGGACAGGCTGGCATGCCTAAGATGTTGAAAAATCTACATTTTGCCGCGGCGGATATTATAAATATGCCGGATACGGCGGAAACTACAACAGCTACGGCCAAAGCTGAGTCCTCGCAGCTGCCAGCCTTGGCAAAGCAATTAGCAAATAATTTGCCAGCTCAAAGGACGCCGTCATCAGGTGAAAAGCAAAGCAGTTCAACTGACCAGCCGAGGGAAAACAACAACAAAGTAACAGCCACAGCAAGTGCAGCCGCCTTCACGTCAAAACAATCCAGAGCAGACGTCCAGGCTGAGTCTGGAGCAGCTTGGGCCAATCCAAGCACAATGATGGATGGCAGGCAAACAGTTGATTTTATAGAAGGCGACAGCTTCACGTCAACAGCAAATTACAACGCAACCAACCACATGCAGCAGCAGGGGCACAAGGAACAGCTGGACCAGCTGAAGCAGGAGCGAAAGGAGGAGGAGGTGGAGCAGGAGGAGCACGAGCTGCCGGCCAGGCTAATGAAAACTCTACCGCATACATCAAACCAAGTGACAACAGCAGCAGAAGCCGCAACAGCCAACAACTGAATAAGAAGACAAAATCCCACACTCTGTGTGTTGCGTGTGGGTTGGGGCATGGGGCATGGGGCATGGGGTGGGCCTGGGGTGCTAGTGGGCGGGCCGGAAAAGAAGAAAAAGGGATAAAAAAAAAACTAAACATGAAGACCATTATGCAAGCATATAAAACAGCTAGTAAATTTTAGATAATTTGCCTGGTGTACTTATGTCTAGAGCACGCACGCCCCGCGTCTGTCCGAGTGCGAATGCGAGTGTGTGCGTGCGTGTGTGTGTGAGGGGGTGTGTGTGAGGGGGTGTGTGTGTGTGAGGGGGGGTGTGCGTGTCTAGCTAGACAAACTTTCAGATTTTTGGGTTTTCGCATGCAAAACTGTGTTACTTAGTGATTTTTAACTACAAATTAATGTGTGTTAACCATGGCAACAGCTCGCGGCAGGCTGCTCACTTTTTAATTAGCTGCCAAAAATGTGTGGACAGAAAAATATATATATATATTTAATTTTTGTTTTGTTTGCCACAATAAATAAACAACAACAACAACAACAACAACTTATGCAACATAATACATATTATACAGCTAGTCGATTCTGCAAAAAATAAAAAGCAACATAAGTTTAAAACGAAAATATAAAATAAATATATGTGAAAAGCATAAAACAAAAAAAAGTAACTTGAAAACAAATATTGCGCGCTTTTGCATAGTTTTTGCATTATTTTTTAATTACATGAGTTTTTGATTTTCTATTTTTCATGTATTTAAATTTCGCCCCCGGGCAAATTGTCGGCCTTTATTTGTTGCCCAAAGACATTGAGGATATATGAAGTTCTGATGAGTTGCGATTATTTGTTATGCGCTTCTATTTTATATATATATATTTTTTTTTTGATTGTTGAAATTGGAATTTTAATTTCGATTTGCTATTTGCATTGTGCGTTTTTTATGCCCTCCCCCAGATTGGATAAAGCGTAATAATTACGGACACACACACACACACACACACACACACTGTGAATATATATTCACACATATAGTTGAAATAATCGCAATATATAAATATATATACCTATTTGTTGTTTACGAAATGTTTTTATGTTAATTAATAAAGCAGCAATAAATGCGTTGCGTTTGTTTCAAATATTTGATAACCTTATGTGGATAAAGCTCCAAGAAATTTAAAATGTTTCTATTGTATTTTATTTAGTTTGCATATGTGTGTGTGCGTCTGTGTGTGTACATGTGTGTGCGTGTGTCGGATATATAAATACGTGAATAAACTAAAATTTAAGCAATTTAACTTTGACTACATGTTCTCTCCATTTTACACAATCATTGCGAAAAGAACATTTCTAAAATATAACATGACTATTTGCTACTATAATAAATATATAGATATATATAGATATATATATAGATATATATACATTTATGTGCATACTGAGAGAGCAGCTCCCTTGAACTACTCTCAAATGTTATTTCTAAATGTGTAAAAATATACAATATTAAAAACTTAACTAGCGTTTATTTACAATTTACAATATTTTCAGCCGAAACAAATTCCAAGAAACTAAACAAATTTCGATGCTTTCTTCAAACCAAAGGTACATTCCGCTAGAAGATTAGATTTAGTTTCAAAGGCCTAAAAGTTTTGAGTTTTAAAGTGGACTTGTCAACATTTTGAGCAATTAATTTACGCAACAATCTCCTGAGTAGCAAACTTTTAAAATGTTAATCAGAGGCTTATATTTTTATGCAACAAAAAGCTTAAACTCAAATGGAGAACTCTATGAATGCTGAAATATAGAACTCTAAATGTGCATCAAATGAAAAGTGTTAAGGAAAACTCTAAATGCAGCAATGGGCTGGTCTTCTTAGGGTAAGGTAAACTCCAGCTAGTCTCGTGGACAAACCTAAACCAAGAGTTAATCCTTGTATATGGATTCTTTGGGCACAGGAATAGGTAAAGAGCAAGCGATTGTGGTTGGAACCCTGATAGAAGAAGAAGCATTTTTAGATTTATAAATGAATGATATTCCCAGAGGAAAATATCCAAACCAAAGCAGAGGAAATGGGGTAAGTGATGTGTTTTATCATATATTTTATTTTTATTCTAATTATTATTCATATTTTTAGTATTATATTATATTATTTTTGTATTCTTATTATTATTAATGATATTATTTGTAGTGTTATTATTATTTTCATTTTATTTTCGTGGAATTGGGAAGGCCCCTTTGTTTTTATAGGTATTATTCGTATACAACAAGTTCTGAGGGTCGTCACAGAATCTGCATGTATCTGTATTTGTTTGAGTTTTTAAGATATTTGGCATAAAAAGGTTTGGCCTTTCAACGCACAGATTGTGAGATTTTTCATCTGCCCAAGCGAATTAAAAGTCCTTGGCCTTTTGCTACCGAAACGTGTTTAAATTCCTACTAAATTCTTATAATTCTATAGCTGTATTCATAAAATATTTTTAGTTGTTTATTGTTTGTTACAAAATATTCAGAACTAGAGGAAGAAATTACAGAGAAAAATCGGTCTGAGCTTTTGCAAACATACAAAAAGAACTTTACGAAGATAACTACAAAAAAAAAAGAAATCATTCAATGGCAATCAATAATTGTGCTTCCGAGAACTGCGAGAATGTACGTGCTCTGACATTGTACGCATGGAAACAAATGTATTTGAACTACGAATTAAACCCACATCAGTAAAAATAATACCCATATAGAGAGAGAGAGAGGGGGGGTAGGGGAGGGAGAAATGGCATTCGGCGAACTTAATTTAAATTAAAGATAAACAAATTATGCGCCATCAAAAGCTGAATTCGTTTTGCATATTTTGGGTTTTCGAATTAAGTTCAAGGAACACAATGTAATAATACGAATAATAATAATAATAATAATAATGATAATAATGATAATAATGATTATGATAACACCAGACAGCCCGGAACGAAGCGAGAGTTTCGCTCATGTCAGCCTTAAATGCTCAAGTTGCTGCTTAGCTTTAGCTGCTGATAGATATTATGCATGCCAATGCCAATGCCAGGATGAAGCAGTTTCTCCCGCTCCCAAACCTATCGGCAACATGCTCATCGATGTGAAGGCGCGGCCAAACTGGATGCCAAAGTATGTAAATAAAACAATGCAAATGTCTGGCGGGGCACGTCAGCGCCGAGCTTGTGGATGCCTCAGATTGCGCATCTCGCCCTGGTCCAGGTCCCTGTGCCAGGCAGCTGGCAACAGTGGCAACTGTCGCTGTCAATGCGCATTCCTTCCAGTTCGCTGATGTGAGCCAAGCCAAACATCCTACAATAATAAACAACCGCGTCGTTGTGTGCGTCAGCTCAGACGTCAGTTGTGCTTGTGCCTGAGACGGTCCTGACAGTCATGTGGAATTCCTTCTTTTTTTTTTTAGCTCGCATTCAGGCGGGGGCGTTTCCCCCAAAATAAACCTGTACCAAAAAATGGCATTCGTACATATTTATTAGGCCAAGAGACGAGAGTCTCTCAGAATTGGATATGAGCAAGGTGCGCCTTTGATTAACATCTTATGAAGACGAAACAACGGTAGCTGCTTATTTCGTATTTGTTATCAATGTATTTGGCGCCAGCTACTTATTTGATGATTATTTGCTCATTTGTTGCGGCATGAGAAACTTTTCAATAAAAGATGCGAATGTTGTCGCAACATAAAAAGATAAACAAATCATTTGCATATCATTAAGGCAAATCACACTGCGTGTGTGTGTGTGTGTTTGTGTGTGTGTGTTTGTCTTGTTGTCATTAAAAGGCTTGTCATACAAATGTTGCCCCAAAATGGCGTATCCCACACATACATACATCTACGCACTTCCGCCGCGGCCGACATCCGGCCTTTAAATGCGGCTGTTAATCACAAGTCAAACAGAATACTGCATACTTTTAGGCGGCGTCAGCTAATTATACGTATTTATGTGCGCGTGTGTGTGTGTGTGCGTGTTTACGTGGGTGTGTGTGTGTTTTCGGGTGGGTGTATGCCTTGGGCATATGTTCAAATGAATCTTAATTAGGTCTTTTGTTTCACACAAAGCCGCAGGCACACATAAAAAATATACACAATCCGCCCACAACCACCCAAACACACACACACACACACACACACGCACATTTAGATGTGTGTGTATTTTTGTGTGCCTGTATTTGACAGAAACTTACATGCTATACTTTCCATTAAAGCATATTTGACATATCAGTTTTGCAATTATAACCAAAAGAAACATGTTAAAGTTGTTAGACATTCACTTTGAAGTCTTTGCCGGAATAATTTATACCCTGGGTAAGATTTGCGGGTGTCTGGTATATGCCTTTTAACTAAAATCATATCATCATCTAGTCCTGTGCTCCGTCCAATCCTCTACACAGATTTGTCGGAGCTCTTAACGAGCTTCACTTAAGATCTGCCAGGTTCAACCTAAGTTCCATTTATGGGTCCAGTTTAATAAAGCATGGATCTAGTTTAGTTTACCAGTTTACCAACTAGGACATTTTATAAAATGGAATGCAACTTACTTTAAAAGTTTAGTAGTCCCTGCGAGTTGCTTAAGGAACTTGCCCACAGACTTCTTCCAAGTCTTTGCCAATGCCAGAACTTTCTTTCTGTAGGAATATAAAATCGTAGCTTGTTTTGTTGAGCTCATATCTTTATAGCTGATGCCCTAAGGAGCTGATGCCTAAGAGAGTGCAGCTTTTAATTAAAATTGTAGCTGAAGCTAACATAGAGTAAAGAATGTTTAAAATAACAGCGTATGTTATTTTAACATAACGCTCAAGCAGCCAAACACCGACTCCTAACAGACACAGACAACAACCCATCTCTATTTCTGTATGTGTGTGTGTGTGTAGTTTGCTTTGCTTATCGATAGATCGTAGATAGATATATGTTAATTAACAGGATAGTGTTAACTGCCATTAGCATGTTTATTAATTAAATGCTAAATTGAAAATTGAAAAACGACCCTCTTCATTTAGCTGCTGTGTCGTCGACAGACTCATATGACAGACGCCTTTGAAGTGTCAGAAAGTGTAGCATATTTTGCTTGCAGGCAAATCGAAATCAAAAATCAAAAACCCTAATTAGTTGTTTGAAATATTACGCTCTTAGAGTAATTAGCCGCAACAGGAAGAAAGCTGGCCATGGCCAGGGATTTGTAAAGTTCATTAATGCTCTTATAAATTGGCCATTTAAGTACTTATAGACTATGGTTACTTACGATAGAAGTTTTTCACTTGCCGCAGCTAATCCATTTCTTGCTAAAAATCTATATTCTTTCCTCCACTTACAAGTTGCGCCGTCATCAATCTTAACGCACATATTTAACAAGTCTTCAAATTGCTGGCTCAAAGTTAAGTTTTTAATGTTTATTGATGGACTTTTGCGAGGCAATCGAAAAGTAAATAATTGATGTTTTACAGTTTGCTTTCTTTTTTGCTTACCCTGAAACCCATTGAAAATGGATAAAATGAATGCTTATGTATTCAACAGACAGAAAAAGGCACCTCGCGGATCTCATGAGTAGTATGGATAAAGACGACGAGTTCTGGAAACGTGTAAGTCTCAGCAAATACAAAAGCTAGAGATAGATGTTTCCTTTATTATAAACACATTCTTTTTCGATATAAGCTGCCTTTTTCATAATAACGATAGCGAGATATAGTTTTGGGATTTGGTTATATTAATAAGAGCACGTAACTTGGTAGGTAGCTTTTTCTATGGTATATACAAGTTAGGAATATTTCACTTTTTGGATAACTCTTCCCATTTCTGTCGAAATTGGAAAATAGAAAATTGTTAAAGCTAGCGCCTTGCGCTTTGGTATGTACCATATTTTGTAAATGCATACTAAAGCAATGAAAATTTCATTAAGATCGGACTACAAGCTCCGAAGTTAATTGAGGGCTGCAATTTGCAGTCGGGAACTTTGTGGATTGTACTCGTGTGTATATGTATGTGGTGTATCTGTGTATGTGTGCATAGCAGGAACATGGAATGTTTATAGGGACCGCTTGATGCTGTTTTATCAGCGTTTTATCTACGGGTTGGCTCCCTTTCGACTTGAGCATCCCTTATTTGTTTCGATATAGTTTTCATTGGATCGTTGAGAGAATCTTGTTAACTACGTGTATTCTCAAGCAATAACATTTGATTGTACAGGTTATAGCTACGAGCATACACGTGGCCATTTCAGATTCCAATTTCCAATTGTTGTGTCCGCTGTCTGTCTGCTCCTCCTCCTCCGAACCGTAATCCCTGCTTCACTTTATAAAAATATAATCAGAAATAACCAGCTGGCAGCAGCATCGGAACTTAATCTCGTTCAGGATTCACATGCCATGGCGGTCACTTTGCGGCCACTTTGCTTTACGTGTTTTTATTTAATTTTCCATCCAGTACTTACCCGTATCCGGAGTCAGCCAGTACCCTGCTCCCGGGAGCGTCGCCGCCCGGCTGTCTGCTTAACTGCGGGCTTTTAGTTTTTTGCCTTTTGCCTTAGCTAACATAGTTGGCGGTATTGTGTTACGCCTGATATGCCTAATAATGCCCCAGCCGCAAAATTAATTGCACTATAATTTGTAATTAAGTTACCGAGCGCCAAACACGAACAATGTCCTGCTCGGCCGGGGGCAGGTGGGCGAGCGGGCGGGCGAGCGGGTGAGCGGAGGTCGTGGGCAAATTTCAAGCTCATAAAACGAAACCCCGAACTGGAGCCGGAGCCGGAGCCGTAGCTGTTGCTGCTGCTGCTGCTGTTGTTCCTGTTGTTGTTGCTGTTGCCGCTGGAATTGCTGTCCAAGGGTCGTCGCTATTTTCCGGCTCTCTGGTTTGCGCGCGTGTGTGTGTGTGTGTGTGTGTGTGCTGGTATGTGCCCGCTGCGTTGTTTCACTATAATTAATTAATTACATTACACAAACTTGCTGTCATCATTGCTGCTGCTGCTGTTGCTGTTGCTGCTGCTGTTGTTGCTGTTGTTGCATTTGCAAAATGTAATGAACCGCCGGCAACAACTGTTGCTGGGGCGGGGGGCAAGGCCAGTTGACAAGCGCCTGCAATGTCACTTTCAATAAAATTAACTTGTTTCGCAATCAGCTACTGCACCTTAAACAACCAACCCCCCGACCCCCCGACCATCTGCCCCCAATCCCCTCTCCCCAGTCAGCCCGACCCACCCCTAACTGCACGCAATTATATTGCAATTTGGTGGCTGGGCAAAAGCCAATCAAACAACTTTTCCCAGCAACTTGTGTGAGCAGGAGCTAAATGCAAAATGTATATAAACTCAATTACGGCGTAGACAGCCAAGTACGGGGCGCCATCACCCCTAAGTGGGCGTGTCCAAGGGCGGAAGAAGTGCATTAAAACTTATGGATTTTGTTTGATGTGCAAGACTTGAGCAAAAGTTAAGTTCAAGCTAATTAACAGGTATTTCAGGCAATCGCAAAGCAAGCCAAAATCGTGCACATATGTGAATGTATATCTATCTCTATATGTCTGTATGTATATCTGTAGATATATATATGTATAGCAGCTTTGGCCGTGTCAAGATTTTTTCATTAAATTCTAGACATTTCTGTTGCACACATTTCCGGCCCGCCGGAAATCTTTATCCTGCCTTGAACTCTACGTCTCCAGATATATATATTTTACATAATTATTTGCAAATGAGTTTATAAATCTTCCAATAAAGAGCCAAAGATAGAAAGTTGCATATTCAAATTTTGCTTAATACACATTTACCATTCAAGAGAAATGAATTTGCGAAAAGTGTGAAACACGTCTCGAATGAATTTTCACAAAGATCTGTGAAATTAAGTTTGCAAAAGATTTGCCTAACTTACAGCTCATAAGTTGACTGAACTAAGAATTGCAGCTGCTTTCATTTATATCTATATCTATATCTATATCTATATCTATATCTATATCTATATCTATATCTATATCTATATCTATATCTATATCTATATCTATATCTATATCTATATCTATATCTATATCTATATCTATATCTATATCTATATCATTATCTATATCTATATCTATATCTATATCTATATCTATATCTATATCTATATCTATATCTATATCTATATCTATATCTATATCTATATCTATATCTATATCTATATCTATATCTATATCTATATCTATATCTATATCTATATCTATATCTATATCTATATCTATATCTATATCTATATCTATATCTATATCTATATCTATATCTATATCTATATCTATATCTATTTATATGCAGCCGACCTGGGCATTAATTACAAATTTGTGTGTTTGTCTGCTTTGCTGTTTGTCAATATCAAATTGTTTTTCCATCTTCAGCTTTTCTTTTCGTTTTCTTCTTTTTTGATGTATGTATTTCATGTTTTTCTTTTTACTTATTTTTTTGTTATTTATTTATTTATTTTTTTTTTTTTTTTGGTTGCTCGCGGCTGTGTTTTGTTGGGTGTCCTTTTCTCTTGCCAGGTTGCCAGTGGATTCTTCTGGCTGCCGTATCTGTTGCTGTTGCTGGCCCCGAGGCTATTGGTTGAAAATAAATCGCGCATAATGCCGCATAGCAGAGCAACATCACGAAGTATTTGCACTGCGTGACAAACAATTTGTGCCAACATTGACAGACGCAGACATTTTGTACCCATGCCGGAGCAAGGGGCGGGTCAAGGGGCAGGGGGCAAGGGGCGGGGTCGAGGAGCCAAATGGGGTACATACTCATCCTCAGCGGCAGCCGCATCCGTTTCCGTTGCTGAGACGACATGCGACGGCGGCGGACAACTCGGTGCCAACTTGCCAGCTTCCAACTGCAGCAACAACGAGACAAATTGTTGCCGCAGTTGTTGTTGTTGTTGCAGTTGTTGCTGCTGTTTTTCTTTGGCCACGTACGCCGGGGTGTTATTTGTAGTGCCAGCAGATGAGAAATGAGACAGAGACAAAAAGTCTCGATGCTAGAGCAAGAGCGAGAGCGAGAGCGGGAGAGTGTGCAAGAGAGAGAGAGAGGGCAGAGGGAGAGAGATAGCTGTCAATCTGTGGCATGCTGTATAAATATTTTTATTAGGTTCTGCGCTGCGGCCGCTAATTGAAAAATCATTTGCCCAGCTCAATTAGGCGACAACGTGAACAACAAATGCAATTTTGTGCTGCAAATATTGAATTTGATGCAACAAATCAAAAGCCACGCGCACAGACACACACACACACAAACACACGCACACAAGCACACGCACACACACACACTCGCACAGGCTATGTAATCAAACTGTGGTCCAAATAACAACAAGTCCTGCGCCCGCATTCGTAGATTGGAATTTGGGAATTGGGTTTCGGCGCATTTTTGGCGCCTGTTTTTGCCAGCTACTATATATTGGTTTATAATGATATTCAAATGGCGGCGCATAGAAACAGTCGCTAATGTGACACACGAATTCATTTCAATTTGATTTATGCAAAACAAATAAATAACAACAATAGGCAAAATAGCCCAACAATAATAAAAGCAGCGGGCAACAAAATTGGGCAGCTAAAGTAAACAAAAAGTATGCTAAAAATGTTGAAACAAAAGCAACTTTGATTTTGAAGTTCTGGTTCGTTGGGCTCGGCATCCAATATCCAAGGGTCCGTTCGCCCCTTTTTCTGCAGCCAGGCCCAACACCCGCCCCTCCCCCCACCCCCTCCAGCTGCTGCTTGTCACTTGTTTAATTCGATTGGCAAATGTTACGCATTTCTTTATGCAACACACATACATACATATATACATATATATATATATATATATATATATTTGTATGATTTATTAAAATATTTACCCGTCGCATTGTGCAAAGTTACAGACACAAAGCAAAAATTTGCATAACTAATAAAAGTTCTCAGCTTGCGAAATATTTTGCATAGCAATTGTTGCAGCTTTTAAGATTTTTAGTCGAGCCTTTTAGTTTATCAAATCGAATTTACTTTGCTCCACATTTGAAGATATTTTTATTTATTTCTTCAGCCAATCAACTGGGCTTTGTTTTGGGCGCAAGCCTTTTTTTGTGAATATCTAAGATATTTTCCTTATACCCTGAACCCATTAAAAATGGGTAAAAAAGGGTATATTATATTTGTGCAAAATGCAAATGTATGTAACAGGCAGAAGGAAGCATCTCCGACCCCATAAAGTATATATATTCTTGATCAGCATCAATAGCCGAGTCGATCTAGCCATGTCCGTCCGTCTGTCTGTCCGTCCGTCTGTCCGTCTTTCCGTATGTATGAACGCAAGGATCTCAGAACCTATAAGAGCTAGAGACTTGAAATTTTAGATGTAGGTACTCCTAGTGCCTGCGCAGATCGAGTTTGTTTCCGATAATCGATAACTTACTCCGTTTTTTGAGCAAATTGGGTAAATAGTTAGAGCTAGAGTCACCAAACATGATATGTTGCTTTAAGAATATTATGTATATGGCAAGTATCTTTCATTTTAGACCTATCGCCACCTGCCCGCTACCAGCTCAAAGAAGGTTTAGGGTATTCCCTAGAGTCGGGAGCTCCCGATTAGAACCTCTTACTTGTTTAATTTTTGAGCTATTTTTTTCAATCACAGCACAGAATTGGGATATGTATACATTTTTGATTTAAGAAGTTTTTCCCATTACTATGAAGCCAAATTCGAATTGTCAAAAACATAAAGTTTTTTATACAATATTCTATTTTATTGGGAATTATGGCTTATAGTTTTGAAATATACATATTAATTGAGGAAAAAGAGAAAGTTATTTATTGAAGATTCAATTTCTATTAACTTTTGCTAGATTTATGGATTTAATTCCTTGATA
Source organism: Drosophila littoralis (assembly GCA_018903485.1). Classification (NCBI taxonomy): domain Eukaryota; kingdom Metazoa; phylum Arthropoda; class Insecta; order Diptera; family Drosophilidae; genus Drosophila; species Drosophila littoralis. The sequence continues at coordinate 6,425,423 of JAEIGF010000124.1, read as the reverse complement.
AATTCTCATAAATCCAATTTAAGGCATTTTCCAAGCCAAACGCAATTTTGAAATTACCAGAGAAGAAGAAGTTTGCAAATCTGAACGGAAAAAACAACAAAAGCCTTCTGCGAAAATTTGATAGCACTAAGCTATTAGGGAAATGCAGGGAAATTCAAAATTCTATGGAATAACTGAAAATGCGTTGACAAGAGTTCTTCTATAGAGGTTAAGCGTAATTAAAATGGGCAACAAAGCTTTATATCTGTCAAGTTGGGTTGCCAGCGTTTCACCCGTTTCACCCGATTCGCCCGTTCCACCCGTTTCACCTGGCCGGCGCCTTTAAATGCTGCAGCATCAGGTTGACTCCTTGCAATTTCGCCCGCTATTCAACCCTTTGATGTGTATTGTGCGCTGCATATCAAGTTAATTAAAACGCATTCATTCAAAGTGCCAGCTATGCAAAATTGCAGACACTTCTCGTCTCCCACTCTCCCCCCCCCACCCACTCTCTCCCACTCTCACTCTCTCTCTCTCTCTCTCTCTCTGTCTCGCCTTGGCATTCGCCAGTTTGTTTTTGTGAAGTCTTTATTTGTGTTTCGTTTCGTTTTTTTTTTTGTTTTTTGGGGGTCAGCTCTGACTGGGTCATTTGCGACGTTGCTGCACATAATAGTGCTCAATCAGCAAGTGTTGTTGTTGTTGTTGTTGTTGTTGTTGCTGCTGTTTGGGTTGTCATTTATTAATTATGCAGCAGCAGCATGCAAATTGCGTATACGCCAGCGACACCGCCAGCGACAAATGCTAATTAAATAGTAGCTAATGCAGCACAATACAATACTGATTGCTCTATGGCCATTCAAAAAAAAAAGAGCCTAGAGCATGCCACACGCCACATGCCACATGCCACATGCCACCTGACTTGTAAATGCCACAATCAATAAGCTGCTGGGGACCTAACACTGATGTGCTAATGCTTAATGCGCATCATGCGGCTCAGGTGTATCAGATTCTATAACTGCCAAAGTGTATGTGTATGTGTGTGTGAGAGTGTCACAAACTGTGTGTGTGTGTGTGTGTGTGTGTGTGGGCCTTAGCACTATACTATTTAACGTAGTCGCATTAATACGCTTCAATAACTGAATATAATTGATGTTTAAAAAGTCGCACAAAAGTTACGATAAGTATTTTTCCTTATATATATATATATATATTTAATACTATATATATACAGTTATACATGTATGTATATATCTGTGTACATATATATATATATATATATACGTATCTATTGTAAATGCTTTATGCTTTTGTCATAAGATTTTGTGCGTCTGGCAGCTGCAACGATTCCCGACCTCAAATATCGTCCAGCCTCAATAGCCATGCCAACCCCCTGTGTGTGTGCGTGTGTGTGTGTGTGCGTGTGTGCGTGTATAAGTCAAACATTAATTGGCACTTAAAGCCATTTAATGCTCACATGGCGCGTTCATCGATACATCTTTATATATATACAATTTTTTTTTTGCGAAAAATGGAAACAATTTTGATGTTTTCACAGCGTTTCCACTTTTAACGATATATTGAAAAGTAACTGGCAAATGATATTTATGAGCATAATATACATTACATATACTTACTTGTATGCGTGTGTGTGTGTGTGTGTTGGATATGTACGTGTGCGTGTGTGCGTGTGTGTTTCGTTAAGTTTACTTACTTGGCTCGGCTTGGATTACACCATGTAATGCATATGAATAGTTGCCATTAGTTTTTAATTACAACAGCTGAAAGCACATAATGGCTATGTATGTGTGTGTGTGTGTGTGTGTGTGTGTGTGTGTTAATCATGTAACTAAGCTGATTTGGTGTTAAATGAAAGTAGTAGCTCTCAGTTAATCCATTTGCTCAGCTATACAAACTGCAAATGGAACTCCAAAGCGGAAGTTGCAGTTGGGACTGAGCGAGAAGCGGGCAGGGGGCAGGGGGCAGCGGGAGGAGCGAGAAGCGAGACAGCAGGAAACAGAAGTTGATTGTCAGTTTGGTTTGTCGCCTGAATTCATTTGGTCTATGCCTTTGTGCTCTTGTATTTTAGTTCTCTTCTTTTTTTTCCTACTCTGATTGTAAAGTTTTTGTGCATTCCCCGTTTCGCTTTGGTGTGGTAAGTTTAACTTCTCTATTTTTTTTTCTTTAACAAAAAGGGCAACAATTAACGCTTCGTTAGAGTTGATGTTAACTGACTGCGTAAAGATTTGAATAAATAAATAATACAAGAGTTCATTTAACTCTAGGGCTTAATTCTGTTATTTTAATTTTGTGCATTGAAAGTTTTTTGCGCTTCTCGCTGCCCCAGACATTTAAAGCAGCTTTGTAATCTCTTTAACTTATTCTATTCCTCAAGTCAAAGGTTTTGAAAATGGATGATATTCAACTGACTTTAAGAAGAACTTGTTTCTTTTCGAATATTGGGTAAAAATTCATTGGACCTTTTAGCTGAAGTCTTTTACGTTTTCGGCCATAAAGTTTGATCTAGTTCTAGCACTATTTGACGCATTTTTTACTTGTTTTCTTATCGAAAATTTGCTTGGTAACTTGAATTTATGTCTATTAGTAACGTTTGTTGGCCATAAAAGTGCCAGCTTCCTCGCTCTTACTACTTTAGACTGTCTAACTGTTATCTCTACCTCTTTCCCTCTCTCTCTCTCTCTCTCTTTCTCTCTATCTCTCTCTCCCTTTCACACATTCTCTGTGTTTCTCTGTCACTTGGTGTATATTGGATTAGATCTTAGTCAATATAGTTTAACGGCGCGCAGGCCAACAAATTTCTTTTATTGCTCGCATAGCCAACGCATAAAATCCCGATATGCAGCAACTGTCTGGCTGCACACACACAAAAACACACACGCACACACACACAGACACACCGAGACACACCGTTATGCACAGCCAGGCACAGGCAGATATTGCCACAGACCTGGCCTTGTTGCGGCTCCGGGCTGCATATGAGCTTTGGCCATAAATTTAGCACCCGCCATGGCAGTTGGCAGTTGGCAGCTGCTGCACCCGTTCACAGCCCCCCCTACCCCTAGTCCAGAGCACGCCCAGTCGCCCCCCTCTGTCTCTCTGTCTACAGAGTCAGCCCTTGCCCAGGCCGTGCCCAGCATGGAGCAGCTCTGCTCTCTCGCTGGCTGCGTTTGTTTGGTGCAATTAATGAGGCTGTCGTCGTTGTTATCCTCGTCCTCGTCGCCCTCGTGTGTTATCAACAGGTGTTAAATTTCAATTTCCAGTTTATTGCTTATTAGTCAGAGTCAACGGTAAACGGTAAACGGTAAACGGCAACGGTAAACGTTGTAGCCAGTGCAGCCTGTGGCAGTTGTTTGTAATTTAAACGAAATTAAATTCGGCCCCAATACCCATGTCAGCTTAGCGCACGTGTGAGCCAGAGAGAGAGAGAGAGAGAGAGAGAGAGAGAGAGAGCGAGCGAGAGAGATAGAGAGATTGCCTTGGGCTAAGGAACATTAATTAAAGTTGACGTTTAGGTGTTAGCACTGTGCCTGCGATATATCACAATGATCAATCACGCAACGGACACACGACACGGGACGCAGGACGCAGGACTCAGAGGCCAGAGGCCAAGAACGAGACACAGCCACAGACATGCTGTGCGAAATTGAGATGTAGATGGCCAGGTCGAGACCAAGACCGAGACGGAGACCGAGACGGAGATGGAGACTGAGACGGAGACTGACACTGGGCAAGACTGAGACGCAGGCAAATTGCTTTGTGGTCGGGTCTCTGGTCAATTCAATTTGCCAGTTTGATTTGTTTGGCTTTTGGTCGAGTCCGGCTGGGATGTGTGGCTGGCACGTTTAAGCATTTGAACTGGCACGTCTATATCATAAATTTAGCTGCCATATGTTGGCCACACACACAAACACACGCGACGACATACAGTCATAACTCAATGCAACGGAATTTTATGCGGCGATAAACAAGCACGAGAACGACGACAACAGCGAACACTAAACAACAACTAAGTCACATTGAATATTTAATATTTAATATGGTAAAAGCAAAAGTTAATAATCTGCGCATTATCTACTTACCCAGCCATATGGCACACCACAAAACACACGCATTCGCTTGGCGCCCCAAAATGTATGCTACAGTTTTTTGTTTATCTGCATTTTTTATTTATTATGCTGTTGTTTTTATTATTATGATTATTATCTCCTTTTTTTTGGTGTTTTCATTTTTGTTTTTAGAACTTAACTTGTACTTTCACTTGAGTTCTGTTAACAACAATTTGTTGTGTCTATGTGTGTGTGTGTGTGTGTGTGTGTGTGTACACAGAGAGCTCTTGTGGCCTGTCTGGAGCAGCGCCTGGAGCTGGAGCAGTGCCAGTTTCAGGGCACAGTACCACAACCGTTGCCAGTCAGACTGTGACTGTTATGAAGCCTGATAATTTATCGGGCAGCAAGTCTAGCAGCGCATGCTGCGACGGCACACGGCGGCAGCGGCGGCGTCTCTGTTGCTGCCAGCTGCCGCTGCCGCCGCCGCCGCCGCCGCCGCTGACAACCCTCGCCATGGTGGGGGGGCCACGTATCTATGGCAACTTGGGCGCGGTGTACTAAACAGCACAGCACACAGCGCAACAGTTCGAAAAGGGATGAAAAACGTTGTCGCCTGTTGAAGCAGCTCCTTTTCGCTCAGCTCGCAATGGAATCCACAAACGGCAACCAGTTGACATCTACACATATGCTGGGCAAGTGGCGAGTGGGGTGTTGGCAGGACGGAACAGGATATGCAGTTGTTGTTGGCTCTAGCTGCAAGCTGCAGGACATCAGCACCCGGCCCGCCCACCTGTAGTCGCTGGCATACGCTGCGTATACGTGTTGTATGTGGATTGCATTCGCTGTTGTTATTGTTAGCAGCGGGCGCCAACTGCGCCGGCGCCGGCTGCCAACAAGTGAAGCAACAAGCAGCAGCAGCAACAAGCAGCAACAGCAGCAGCAGCAGCAGCAGCAGCAGCAGCAGCAGCGGCGGCGGCAGCAGCAGCAGACGTCTGGCCCTGGGCAACAGAGTGAGTGGGAGCGAGAGAGCGAGAGAGATTGCGAGAGCGCGCGCACGCCCACGACAACAGGAGCGAAAGAGCGCGCACGAGTATGTGTGGCGGCCACACATTAGCAGCAACAACAACAGCAACAACAACAACAACAACGACAACAACAACGACAACAACAACAACAACCATATGGACAGCTGGCGGCGTTTTTTATTTATTTTTTATTTTAGTTTGTTGTTGTTGTGCTTTTTTCGCTGTTTTTTTTTTTTTTTTTTTGCTCTGCTCATGCTGTTTGCTGTTGGGAGTTTTGGTCGCCGTCTACTTATTATTATGCTTAATTTTTACCGAGCTGCCATTAAAGCAGCACACGGCAACAACAACAACAACTACAAAGCAGAGACTGCAGGCATTTAAAGTAAGCAGGCACTTGGCTTTTAGCGGCTGGAGTAGGCGGGTGGCAGCTGAAGCTGGAGCTGGAGCGGGAGTGGGAGTGGGAGTGGGAGTTGAGCTGCTGCGTCCATATGTGATGGCATTTATTGGTATAGGAAGCAAACAAGCAAAAAGTAACAAGTATGTCTCATATGTTTTTGCTTTTACTTAGCTGCGGCTAAGGCTGCCAGCAACAACAACAAAAACAATGTGAACAACGACAACAACAAACGCTGGCGCCGGCTACATTGACAACGACAATTTGATGGGGAGGGAGGGGGTTGGCAGACGGGACGCTCAAAAGTCAATTGTTTGCGCCTGCACGAGGGTCTGCGTAACTTTCGAAACATACGATGCATGTGTGTGCGTGTGTGTGCGTGTGTGCGTGTGTGTGTGTGTGTGTGTAAATGTGTGACTGATATATGAGTACGTGATTGTGGTGTGTGTCTTAGCGAACTTGTTGCTGCCCGCTTTCAGCAAAGTTGCAGTCGAACTTTGCACACACACACACACACTCACACACCCGCACCCTCAGCCGCCTTAAAGTTTTAGGTAATTGTGCAGCTAAATTGGCAAATAGCTGACATATAAACGCCACCTAACTCAAGTGCCAACTAACTAAGTCGAACAGCTTGCGATCCATTAGGGAATTTGCACTTTTCATAGCATACTTTTTGGGGCACATGCAAAATACTTCCGTCTTAATAGTCTGCTGACTTTTGACGGCTTTTGGAACGGGTGTTTGAAAGACTTTTAATAGTTACAACTGTTATAACTCTAATACCATTTATAATGATTGTTATTGTAAGCATTATTTAATGAATGACAGTTGGAAAATGTGTTTGAAAATGAGTTTTCATATTTTTCTAATGTTTTTGATTTCAGAAGCCCTGAAGAGCCGATTGAGCAAACTTAGATGGCCTATATTATATATATACGAAGCTTGGAAACCATCCAAATCGTCTGTCTAGGCGCCTTCTAAAGATACGAAGGATTGGAGGAGACCGAATGCCGAGGAGATTGCGGAGGTTTCATCCAATCGATCTCTCCGATCGGTTAAGATAATCAAACTACCCTTGTACATTTTGAAGTTAGACTTAACGGGCGGCTGAAAGCAAAAGACAATTGATAGGACTGAGCCCTACAAGTCCAAAATGGTATACAATTTCAAAATCTGACATTATTTGGCCGAGATATTCAAACAAAAATTATCAAAAAAGGTTGACTTTACAAAGGAACCGTTTTTTGGCCAACAAATTTTTTTAGCCCATCGATTTGTAATTTATTTGAATGCAAATTGATAGTATGGATCCGTACGAATTCAAAAAGGTATAAAATTTGAAAATCAAATATTTACCCAATATATTTCAGTTCGAAAATGAGGTTAAACCTCTAAATGACCACAACTCGGCCAAATAAAGCCCGATTTTGGAAAGATTGAGCGCGTTGATCTTGTGGCGATCCATAGATTAGAATTGCAATCGCTAGTTAGGATCCGTATGAGTAGAAAGAGGTATATCACTCCAAAATTAAACTGTATTTTTCCGAGATATTTCAATTCGCAATTTTTTCAAAAATTTTAAATGTCCATTTTTTTACTCAATACCAAAGTACAAAGTGGAATGCGCTATAAAAAGAACTCTATCAAAGCCAACTGCTTAAGCTAAATTATCTCAAATGAACTAGCTAATAGCTAATAATATCTAGATAAAGATCGGCACTTTATAAATTTTAAACCTAAAGATAATCTTTTTATCTTATAAATATCCAATTTCTCCAACTAAATGGAGTATCATAGCGACTTACTTAAGCTAAATTATCTAAGCTGAACAAAACTAGCTAATAGATAAGCAGATAAACCGTTTTACTTCGATTTGCGAACACAATGCTATATAATTCAATTCGGTGCACTTTCAAACACATTTCCCTAATGTTTGCCATCCGCTTTCCGTTTGTATGTTCCTCTCTATATATATATCTGTATCTGTATCTGTATCTGGATATGTGTAGATAGATATCTTGGCTCTTCAAATGTACTGTTGTAAACCACATGCAATACATTTATTTTATTAGCCCGAGAACACGGCGAGTGTCTCTCGTTCTCGTTCTCGTTCTCGTGCTCGAATGGCTGCCAAGTGGCAGCGAAGTGCCGCGAAGTGACTTCTCACATGAGAAATTGAATTGTCTCTCATCCGTGCACTTTTGCTGGCTGAATGAACCCCTGCGCCTGCCCCTTGCCCCTTTGACCTGCACAAACGAAGTCCCCCTCCCTGCTCCCCTCCACAAAGATAGACAGACAAAAGCGTGGCGCAGTCGGCGCACAGACAGACGAAGTTGGTTGAACAAACAATTGTCGAGGCGGGGTCTGTGCGTGCATATATACCTATATAAATATATATATACATTTATAAATGTGTGTGTATATATGTATATTTCAGTTGCTGTTGTATGTTTGGCCTACTTTTGGCTGGTTTGGCTGGCTTTTGGCTCTGGTTGGGCATTAAACACATTTACACGTCCAGCTGGCAACAGCTGCTGCTCAATTTTCAGCGTCTGCAGCATAAATACACACACACACATATATCTATATATACATATACATATATATATATATGTATATTACGTATACGCCATTTGGTACGCGCTGCATTTGGGGATCTGTTGAATGGCTTCGTGGCTGGCATTTGCATCTTTTACGGCCGCTGTGATTCGATTGCAACAAACAGTTTTAACGGCAACGAAAGACACAATAAGCATATAACAATGACATAAAAGCCAAGAACATGCAACTGGCCCACACCCCTTTCTAGGTGTAGGTGTGTGTGTGTGTGTGTGTGTGTGCGCCATTGTGTGGCGCAACGGGCGCATAAAACCGAAGGAAATTGTAAATGAAACGCACTTGAAATGCTGCTGCAACGACGGCAACGACATCTAACACAGGACACGGGACGCACGGGACGCACAGGACTTTCTGTCGTATGCTGGGGCGTAACCGTAGAGCCAGGCTCCACGCGTTTGGATCACATGGATTGAGTTACAGTTACATTCACCGACCGGATGCGGATGCGGATGCGGCAGTCAGCAAAGGCGCTTTGTGGCAACATATGGAGAGTGTGCTTTAAGTGCAATTGTATATCCTGCCCAGGGCTTTTTCTGTGGTGTGCGTGCGCGTGTGTGTGCGAATGTGTGTGTGTGTGTGTGTGTGTGTGTGCGACACACATAAATAATACAAGCACATGAGCCACAGCCCGCCTCCGTTATATTTTTTTTGTGCGTGTGTGTAACATCTAATGCTTGAGTTACAAGCTCCCTCCACACGACTCCCCTCTCACTCCCCCTGTTCCTCAACACACACACACACACGCTCGCTTTGATATGCTAGACGCAACACCCTTTCGTATAATTATTTATGTAATTGTCATCCGAACTTCATAAGATTTCATTTAATGGGCCATATACCAAAATTATAAATTGGCTCTCTTGATTTATTTGAAGTTTGTGCCCCGGAGCAGCAGTCGCGTTGCCGCCAGCATTTGTCTAGCTGTCAGCTCACACACACACGAATACACACGAATACAAACACACATACAGAGGACACACAGGATAGCAGCTGCAGCTGTTGAGCTCGTCAACTCCTGAGACCGCAAATCGAATTACACATGCAAATCACTTGGTTTGCTCGCCTGTCCACTTCACTTCGCCTCTCCCAATCCATTCCTGGGTTTCTCTTCTTTTTTTTTTTGGTTCCTGGCACTTGGCACTGGATGTGGCTCGATGATTGGCCAACGTTTCGTTTCGTTTCGGTTCTTAATGGCCGTTCGGACAGTTTAAAGCAATTACACCCGTAGATGAGTCCACGTCGTCCAGCGACAAAATCTAATTACAAAACAAGCTTTATATTAAATCCTGTCAATGATTGAGTTCTCCTGCACAGACATTCACAGTTTGATGCCATTGTTTTCCTCAAAAAAAAAAAATCTACAAAAAACTACAAAAAACAACGTTGTACACAATGGGCAAATGGTCGCAATGCTGCAAGGAAAATTGGTGGAAATTGATATTAGGCAAAAGGAAAACAGAAAAAAAACAGAAGAAATAGTTGAAGTAAAAGGTACAAGAGATATTACGTTTACATTAAATCTATTTTGATTCGGTGAGCTTTGCAAAATATTATCTCGCAAAAAGAGAACTTAGCTCTTGCACATAACACATTTTATGTGCTCTGCAATTGTATTTACATAAGTCCGTTGCAAGCACAGTGAAAACTCTTCTAACGGACACTCGCATTAAGCGGAAACTCCTCAAGGACGGACAAATTTTGTTGGCCATACCCATTGCCCCTCTATAAGACGGACACTCGCCTTGATTAAAAAAAATTACCCGATCCTTTGGTAGATTTTACTGTACAGTAGAAACTCTTCTAGCGGACGTACTCTCTTAATCGACTATGAATCATGTCATATTAGTCTAATACATCTCTTAAGTGAACATTATCTCTCGCCCAACGGACGCTGTCTGTCCATGAGAGTTATCACTGTATTTATGTGTTAAATATGAGCTATCTTCAATATGAACTTTGTGTTCAGACTGCACTTTCACAAAGTCAAATCGTAGAAATCTATATCGCTCAGAAACAGATATTAGATACAAATTTTCTAAATGTATTCACCGTGTACTCAGCGAGTATAAAGCGAGTATTCAGCGAGTGTTCACCGTGAATTCTGCGAGTATTCAGCGAGTGTTCACCGTGAATTCAACGAGTATTTAACGAGTATTCAGCGAATATTCAACGAGTATTTAACGAGTGTTAACCGTGTATTTAGCGAGTATTCACCGTAAATTCAACAAGTATTCAACGAGTATTCACCGTTCTGCCCAATATTGTCAACAATATTGTCAACAATGTTGTAGTCAGATCTTGATAGCACATAACTTCCAGTATGGCCCCGCCCCTAAATGCCGCAGAGACTGAGTCACGCACACAAACACACACACACACACACGCACACAAACGCACACACACACACACACACACACACACATATATATATAAATGTATACATGTGTTTTTTTAACTGTCGCACGTTTCACAGTTAATTTATATTCATAAGTCAAATTGGTGTACAATTACCGCCCGATTATGAAAACGAGCAACAGCGGGCGGCCAACAGCGAAACGTTTGTCAAAATCTACCCCTCACCCCTGCCCCCTGCACCCCGCCTCCCTTAAGCATAGTCCTGCCCCCCAGCAGAGGGCCATGGCAGTGAGAAGGGTCGCTTCTTAGTTCTTAGCCGGGAAAATGGAACTGGGTCGGGATGTGCGCCAAGCAGCCATATGGAGCGAGCTGTTCTGCCCCGTGTTGTTGCTGCTATTTCTATTTTTTAATACGGCGACAAGTTAAAGCAACAACAACAGGAAAAACAACAACATAAAGGAGCAACAAGCAGCAGCAACCCCCGAATGACACTTGCCAAGTATTTTCTCTTGCTGCGCTGCGCTGGGCTCGTGCTCGCTATCTCCCCAAGGATCAGCAACAGGAACAGCCAACGCGTTGCCATGTCAGACGCGGCAGAGGCAAAGGCCATGGGCTGGCCAGGAGTGGGAGGAGGCTTGGGCTTGGACTCGGACTGTGTGTGTGGAACTAGAACTCCGACTAGTTGATGAGCTGGCGCCTCGTTGCGGGCGGGCGTCACAGTTGTTGTTGTGTCAGGACATGTCACCTACACACAGCCACATGTAGAAGCAGAGCGAGGGGGAGAGGGAGAGGGAGAGAGTCCTGGGTCTGAGTTGCCCTGCGGCGCTGGGGCGGCATTAACGAGCCAGTCCGTGCGCCGTCAAGGAGTCATGCAGTCAGCAGCCAGACGGACTGGGAGTCAAGCAGCAGCAGTTGCTGCCGGGCTTGGCCAAAGCTGTTGCCTTATATCCTTATGGCCATGCAGCTAAGCCGTCAACTTGTCATCGTCATGAAAAATCTGTGAAGTCAGCCACAATTTTGGCGCCAGTCTGCTTAGCAGCCAGCTGTGCGTGTGGATGCGTGTGACCCAAGAAACCAACCAACCACCCAAGTCTCATCCTTCGGAGATTCTCTCTCGCTCTCTCGCTCTCTCTCTCTGTCAGGCGTCAAAATCATTCCGCAATGCTTCATTTTAATTTGCCCGCACTCCGTGCTCCGGCGAGTGGCAAGCGGGTCGAGGAGCTGCTTGGCATTTGCTTAAACGTATTCAAAGCGCGTGTTCCACGTCAGGAGCCAAGCCGAGCCAAGCCCCTGCCCGTGCCCGTGCCCCGCGTCTTTCACTCCTGTCGCGCTTGTGGCATGCGGCTTTAGTTTTAATTTAGTTATTGTTGCCACTTCAATTGGATTCACAAGGAGAAGCAGGAGCAGCAGCAGCAGTCTCTGGCTTTATATAGCCTGTCCACATTCTCTTCACTCTTTCAGCCAATCCCCCTCTCTCTCTCTCTCTGCGTCTCTCTGTCTCTCTGTCTCTCTCTCTCTCTCTCTCTCTCTGTCGCCTTTGACTTGTATTAAATCCAAGTTTTATCGAGCGCTCCTTTGGGCTTTGCGCCCGTTGATTTTTCGATTTTGAAAATGAGGTCATGAGACGCGGCACGTTTGCCATATGGGAATATGCCGCTAGCCTTTGAAATCGCCAAGTCCAGCGACGCCGCCGGGAACAGACGCACCACGCACAACGTTTGTTTGCCTTGAAGTAGGCAACACTTTTTGCCCTGCAATCAACATAGCTTTAAGTTGACGCTGCTTGCCAGAAGATACCCTGTATTCCCTGGCAAGCTGTCGTTACAAAGATTCACACTCACTTCTCTATGGAAAATGTATTCTTGAATAACTTCTATGCATATTGTTCGATCTTGATGAAGTTCTTAGGGCTTAAAGTTGGCATTCAAGTGCGAGTATAAGCCGAAAATTAATACTAAACACTTGTTTGTACAAATTTTTTGTGCAGTAAAAGTAGGTTTTCATATATGGGATTCTTCTCGGACTATTTCTGCACATATTTCTGCATAAAAGTCAAATTGGGTTCGTCTAGCTCATGCTAATAAAGCTGAAGCTGATATCAATATTAATGGATTGTGTGTAGAAAGGGAAACTTTCCGAGTTTAAAGATTCCAAACTGCTTTGTCACTTAAGATAGAATTATATGAAGTGTTTCTAGCTTTAAGCATCTTCAGTATACGATCTTAAAAACGAGGTTAAGAATAGATATGTATATATATATATCGATATTGCTGTGGAGCTGTGAGTTATCGATAAACTTGTCAAAATACCTACAAAATGACCTACATATACGATACATAGACACATAGGCTGACATTGTCTCTGAGATATCCGACGGGCAATTAGAAAAGCTTGCGGCAAATCTATCTGCATATTCTGTTTCAGCATACTCCATTTGAAAAGTGTTCGGTGGTTACAGGGTATGGAAGGCAAGTGAGAGAAACGCATTATTGATGCGTTGCCAGGCCACGCGCCGGAGCTAACCAAGTGGCCCCGCGCTCGAGTTCGCGGCGCTTTAGAGTGGGCGAAAAGTTTTCTTGTTTGTTTTTGGAGCATTAAATGCGAAAATTGTAACAACTACAAATGTGGCCAGAAACAACAAGCAAGTTCCATTAGCTGGCGCGGATTGAGCTTCCACTTTTTCGGCTTACAGCTTTGGGAGGGTCGCTGCGGCTTAGCCGCGACTAATGATACACTTCCACGGAAATTATAAAGTGCCCGGCATGCCAAAGAGCACGCATAACGCCACTACAATTAATTTTTGGGAGGCAAAGCAACCACCCAACGGTGGGAAAGACAAGTCAAGTCGGGCTACACTTCAGTTGATTTTAAAACCAAGTTAAGCCGAAGATGTTGCTGCTGCTCCGGCTGCTCAATGCCGCTCCAGCTGTTACCTAGCAGCAACAAATTAGACTGCTGCTGCTCCAGAATCCAGAATCCGGAATCCTCAAAAGCCAAACAATTAGCTGAAGTGGCTTAGCAGCGGGCGCCTGATTGAAATTAAGTGCAATTCAAATGGCGACACGAAACGTATGCAATAAAAGCAATTTACCTAAAGCCAAGCCTGCCACGCCCCCTTCTCGCAGCAGCCACGCCCCCATCCAGTATAATGGAGTGTGTTGTCGCCAGTCTCAAACCCAAACAGTTTTTCTTTCAATTGACTACAAAGCGAATTGTGCGTCCGGGCTTGGGGGGCATTTGGGGCAAGTTTTGTTTGTCTGAGCTGCGGCATTAGCTCAACGCGCAGCAGGTTGCCAATGTTCTCTATTGTTCTGCTATTTTTTTCTTCGACTTCTTCTTCTTCTTGGCCGGTCTGGATCTGTGTCCTCTTATGGTCTTCTGTTTGTGCCCGTACCCCCTGCCCCGCATCTCCTTTCTCTCGACCAACGCATATAATTGATTTGTGCCGTCTCCTTCTCAATTTGGCTGGCATTTTGAACGATTTCGCCTGCTGCTGTTCAATTGAATGGAAACTTAAATATACATATGTATACATCTCTCTACCTTGCTGTACTCTCTATATGTGTGGGTGGGCGGGTCATGCTTGCTTATGTCCTTTGTCCCGGCTTGTGTCCATGTCCGTGGCCGTGTCCATGCTTACAAATCATTGGCTTTTGCATTTAGTCCTTGCCAAGCAATTCGAATATTTTATTTCAATCTAATAACCCCAAAACCGAGACTCCTCTCAGTTTCAGCTACAGCTTCCACTTCCACTCCCGCCCCCTTTTCCCCCACTGTCTGTTTGTCCTGCATCGTTTTCTCCTGCGGCATTTGTCACGTTACACGTTTTTTTTCTTTCCGTTGTGGGTTTTTTGTTATTAATCTCAATTTGCCCCCATATAGTCACACCCCCGCAAATCCTGATTCCTGAATCCTCCAATGTTTACCTTTTCGCCAGCAGAGTGCAAAGAGCGTCGCGAACGTGCTTCAACCGAAAGTATCTGCGTATCTGTTGGATGGCAGCTCGCCTTCGGATACACTCCAATGAAAATACTTTGGCTAATCCATGAATCCTTGCATTGCCAGCCATACCTCACCCAGCCACAGATGACCGTTCGACGCATTACTGAATAATCAACAAGGATTCGAATGATTCAATTCGACTTGGTTCGAATTGGGTTAAGTGAGAATGATTTACACCAGAAACTAGATTATATACACCTATAATTAAAGGTCTAGCACAACTCTATTTATGTTTTGTTCTACATGTTCTATAGAATTGTCTCGCCTTTTTCTTATTTCTTAACAGATTTTGAGTACATAAGTTTAATGTAAAATAAGAGATTATTGGAATCAATAAATGTGCATTTTAAGGACTACGTAGAAATAAAAGTTTCTTGAAATTTGAAAGTATTTAAATGCTTAAGAGCTAAACCAATTTTACAGAATTTTCATTTTAAAACTTTCAAAAAGTTGAGTCTTTTCACCTAAAATCGAACTTCTTTTTAGTGCTAGTTTTATGAGATTTTGGCCTTGAAGTGCGATGCATCTTAAGCTATGCCAACATAGAAGCAGGTAAAATAGATGCTTATCGCTTTGGAGAGAATTTGGCGAGAGAACAGTATTTAGTCAGCTAGCAAAAGAAATGGCATTCGATTTGAGCAAACAATGTTTAGACAAGTAGGAAAGTCTAGTAAAGTATACCTAAATGGTACCAAGTTTTACTATCGCAAATGTATCCGTCAGGCGATACTAACTACAATCTGAGAGCAAAAGAGGCGGCATTCCATTTCAACAAAAACTCTCAAGATAACAAGGAAATTTAATAAATTTTCTGTAAATGTTGGCAACCTTATAGAACTTGTTGCTATCGCCAATGTATCCGCCAGGCGATACTAATTCCAATTTGACAGCATAAGAAGAGGCGTTCCACTTAAAAAAATAATGTGAAGACAAAAGAAAGGCCTAGCTAAATAGTTCTAAATAGAACCAAACGAATAGTCTTCATGCTATCGCCAATGTATCCGCCCGGCGATGCTAATTCCCATCTGCCAATCAATACGCTTTTCTTTAAACTCTACAAACTGTCGCAAAAGTGAGCCAATTCGCTGGGAAACAAAATAAGAGAGCAATGAAAAATAATTATTTTTCATTTCAAATTATAATCAAATATTATTAATTGCTTTTATAAGTTCTTAGTGTATATCGAATTCGTTTAGTTTACTCTCTAAATGGAAAAAAAATCACCTGCAGTCATGCAGCCATTTAAATGGGCGTGTCTGCCGCTTGACCATGGGCGGTAAAGCAAAAAACACAGCACAGAAAACAAAATACAGAACAGTATGCAACAAAAAAGGTTCTATACCCTACAAATAGCCCAGGTATATGCACTATCCGGCACAGCCTGCGCTCTGTTATCCCCGTAGAGTATGCCGATTGTCTTTGATTGCCCCTGCAACAACAGATATTGTTGCTCTTACTGTTGTGACAGTGCAAACAATTGAAGTAGGCGTGGCAAAAACTGTTCGAGCTGCAGGTTGGGGCACGCTCACCTGCCCCCCGCCCACCTGCCTGCCCCTCTGTCTGCCTGTCTGCTGGTCACTTGGCAAAAACAAAGCTCTACGCAAAAATTGCCACGTTTTTTTTTGTTGCCTGTTGCAGTAAATATTTTCAGAAAGCTGAAATCACATTTGCGTCGAGGTGCGAGAGGCGATTTTTGGGCGTGTGGATGAAGCCAGCAGACAGGACGCGATGCCTGGACACTGAAAGCAAAAAGCGGAGCAAAGGACAACGAGTCGATGGCATATAAAAGAGATTTCCATTTGCAGACACAGCACACGCGCTGCCCCAACTAAATTATGATACAATTTTAGCACTTATCTGTGTGTGTGTTCTGTGTCCGAGTGTGTGTGTGTGTGTGTGTGTGCTTCACAGAAAGTATTTATCCCCATCGAAAAAGTTTTAGCTGCACTGGACCCAGTCTTACCACAAGGCTGGTTTTGTAAGACTCTAAGTTAATTATACACTCTCCCTCCATTCCCTTCTCTCCCCTCTCTCCCTCTCGCCAATTGTTGTTGTGTTTTGGGGTAACTTGAAACGGCAAATAGGGCAAAAATTGAGTGGTTGGAGCTGCAAAGGGCTTCATTGCATAATGGGGCCAGGATGGCGATAATGAGTGTTATGGCAACGCCGGGAATAGCCATAAGCCAAAGGACACTGACGCCAGCTGTTGCGCAATGATAAGACCAGACCACGATTCGCTATCAGAGCCGCAATACGAAAATCGTGAGATATGTGATATATTTTCACATGAGAAATGCAAAGAAATTAATGGAGTTAAAAAATATAGTTAATTGTGATTGACCCAAACAGGCAAAAGCAAGCTAACCGCAATTAATATGAAATCGTTTACAATTGTTATTAGCAATAGATTTTCCGACTCCTAAAGCTGCATTTTTAAGTTTAAGATCGGAAAAGAAGTTCTTATCAACTTATGTTCATCTCAAGAAACTGCGACAAGCTTAGAAGTAGGAGCAATAAGCACTCTAAATTAAGGAAAAGCTGCATTCGCAGGTAGAAGAAAAGCAAGAAGTTATGCAAGCAACAATGAAGGAGCTTAAGCGTAAATCAAATACATAAGCACAGCAAAGACTGTAACGAGAATCAAGTAGGAGAGCGCGAGAAGTGAGTTTTGAAATAAAGCGATAAGTGAAGAAGCAAGAAGCAAAGCGAAAAGTAAACGAGTTACACAAACGAGTTACTAATGGACCCACAAAATAAGAAAGTAAAGCTGGGTGTTTTATTTACTCCTTGCTTTGCTTCTCTCCTCAATTCCCCTGTGAAGCCTGGTAAATCATATATAGAGTTTTTTAACTCGTTGCTTCTCTCTTTGCTAATAACTTGTCTCGTCGCTTCTCTGATTGTCTTCACTTCTCTTATGGCTCAATTATCACTTTATGATTGCTTTCTAACCGTTTTTTGCTTGCCTCGTGGCTCACGCTTTATTCTCTCACTTTGTCTTTTGTTGCTTCTCTCTGCGCTTCTCTAATTAAAGTTAACTTCATTAGCTGATTCGATAGTCGCTTTTCTAATAGCTTTACTGTTGTTTTCCCTAATGCTGAGCCCTTTAGCCAACAACTTCCAATTTCGCTTCTTTCCTCTACACACGCTAATCCCAACTTCTCTTCGCTTCTCGCGGCTACTCTAAGCCTGTCCAATCAGTGGAAAATGTGCTGCTACCTTTGAATGCAATCCGAGCAAATTGCTCGCATATTGCCAGACAAATAGTTAGATAATTTGGCTGCTATGAAACAACTGTCAGCACAAATTTGATGTCCTTTGGCAGTTGGCTCTAAATAGTTGGTGACTTTTTAATTGCAGCCCCATAAGCGTATTGCAGTCGAACTCAAAAGCTTTGCAGTTGGGCAACAAGAGCAGCAAACGGCAGCCAACAATTGGCCAGGGCAAAAGTTTTGCTTTGACAGGCGGTTCCCAGACCGAACGGATGCCCAGCCAGAGCCAGGGCCTTTGGCCGGGGGCTGGCATTAAAGGTAACAACAACATGCTTTAAGCATATATGATACATCTACATATGTATATGCCAGCCAGGTGGATACATGCGCCAGGTATGTCCTGCTGCTGTTGTTGTTGTGTTTTGTTGAATGCTTAGGTTTGGTTTCCTGGAAAAGTCATAAAAGCGTACAAAAGCAACTGGAAAAGAAATGCCAAGCCAAACAATACAATTTGTTACCAATTAAATGACTGCATTACATAATAATAATAATAATAACAGCAGCAACAATAACAACAACAATAACAACAACTGCCTGAAGTGGCAGCTGCCTCCCAACAAAACACACCCCCCATTACAGCTGAATTGAGTGACAGACAAGGCAACGCCTGGCGTCAGCGAAGCCAGCCAAGTGTGTGTGTGTGTGTGGGTGTGTGTGCGTGCGTGTGTGTGAGTGTGCGAGTGTGTATTATGGGTATACGTAAGCATACAGCATCCAGGATCCGACCAACGCATATTGGTTGTCAAAGAAACCGAATCAATAGCATAAAACTCAGGACATCCAGGACTCGGGCACACTGAGCACTAGAGATGGGCGCTGGCCGGATTATGGCTACACGAACCAACACGAACACGAAAACTAATAAAGTCGAATAAAAAAAGAAAAAAATATATATTTTGATTTAACAAAACAAGGAAAATTAAAAATTTGTGTTTATGTTATTTTACAAGAACTTTGTTTGAGCAAAATATTTATACAATTTTCAATTTAAATCTTTCGATTTTCGCAAGGTCAAACGCATTGGCGGCCAAGATTCCTCAATTATTTTTTTTTTCGATTTTCACACATTTAATTTATACGATCAGAAAACTAAGCTTAAGTTTGCAATCGATATTTCACGCCTTCAATCAAATTTAATTTCTTTTCAACTCGGAAAGTCGAGCTTAAGGACATTAGGGGTAAAATGCGAACTAACTGGGCTGGGGACTTGAGTCAACAATAATACTGTTTTTTAAATATCTTACTCTTCGTGTTGGTAAAGTCGTGTCACGGAGCAAAGCACGGCACATGTCCATCTCTATTGAGCACACGCACACACACACACACACACGCACGCATTCGACTTTTCGCCCAACGTCTTTTGATTAGAAGGTGAGAGCTAACAACGGCAACAACAAAAATTTTATATTACTTCATTATGTGTTATGCTTTTTGATTTGATATCATAATTTGCTTGAGCTGGGCTCCGGCTTGGCATTTAAATAAATTGAAATATCCCCATTCATTAGCAAAATTAGCGCAAAAATTTCAATATGCCCAAACATCAATTAAAATGATGGAATCAAACGCATTTTTATTTATATCAAAATATATATATATATATAAATGTTTATTAGTAATTTTTATAGATGTGTATGTACGCGTGTGTGTGTTGCAATTAAATTTTTGCTTACAAATTGCAAACAATTTATTCATTTATTATTTATTTGTTTATTCTTGTTATTGACTTTAGGTCTTTCTTCAATAATTACCATAATTATTTTAGGGGCGGGCCTCGTAGCCAAATCATTTTACCAAATATATAAACACTTTTTCCACAATTCGCTTTCAATTGATTTTTCTTTTTTTTTTTCTTCCTTTTTTATTATTTTTGGTTGTGCACACAATACATGATCAGAGCGCTCACAATTTCTATGCACAATTATTGTTTTTTTTTTTTTCATATTTATTTTATGTGATTTTTTCATGTATCTAGTTCAGTTTTCTATGCTATCATTTATTGGTTCAATTAAAAACAATTTGTGTATTTAGTTATCAGTTTGTGTACTTACTTGTGTTGTGTCTGTGAATGGGCGCGTGTCTGTGTGTGTGTGTGTGTGTGTGTGTGTTTTTTCACACCAACGAACCTTGAAATAAACGCAAGCTCTTTAAGCCTGTCAGCAATCTGGCAACTCCATCAGGCAATTTAAGGGCCTATTAAGTTGGCTGCGCATGAAATTATGTTATGAGAATTTTATTTTTAGCAAATGTCTTAGAAGCCCGGCCACGCCAAAGAACATTTTATTGGCTTATTAAGTTGGCTGTCCTTGGTTTTTTAGGCATTAGTTTTTAATTACTTAGCCAAGTACGTTGCGCCTGACTTAACTATAATCTGGTAATACTTAGCTGACGTCTTCTTCTAACGTGACGTCACAAGATTTCACAAATTGTACACTACATAAACGTAGTAACTATCCAATTTTATGCACATTTGCAATTGATGTGCTTAAATTAGCATTAAACTTAAGAACAAAAATGTATCTTTGGCATTTTTTATTCAAAATAAATTGATACCGTTAATGTTGTGTGTGTTGTTGTTGTTGTTGTTACAAAATACAGTGTAAATATTTTAGGCTTAATGAGCTTATACAATTTACTCAATTTAGTACACATAATCGTACATATATGCTATATGCTTAATTTAATAGGCTTTACGCCGCATTGCGGTCGCATTTACTTTAACTTTCCATTTTTTTTTTTTCATTTCTTTTGTTCATTAAGTAATTTGTTTCTCATAATGGTTTTTTCATTCATTTGTTTTTTGTTTTTTTTCAGACAAAATATTGCTCTAACTTACAAAGATGACGGTCTCGTATATAAAAATCAATGGACATACTCACTACATAGCTAAAATATGCAGTTTTTAGTACAATTCAAATGGTTCCTTCTCAAGTAATTTTAATTTTAAGTATATATAAAGTATGTATAAATACGTGTATATTCTAATCATATTGGGTTTTGTAAAATCAACTAATAACTAAGGGGGCTACTTTAAGTAATGATTTGATATACTTTGTGTGTGTTTTTTTTCGTGTGGGCGTGTGTGTGGTTGTTGTTGTAGATCATTACGTTTTGGGTTTGATTTTGGTGGTATGGAGGAAGCACTTGTGGGGCAACTATAGGAATTCGGAATATGTACTATTATTTTGATTTGTAGTTGTTTGTTTGTTTGTTTGTTTGTTAATTAATGAATTTTGTGAACGTACTCACTATTCAATTGGCAGCTGTATCGAGTATAGCGTTAATTTAAAAAGTTAACCATTATAAAAACGATTGCTTCTTAAAAACTAAATGCAAAATTGAAGCGAGATGCCCCCTGCCCTTGTTAATATATGATATGATATAATACTAGACGGCCAACAAGTTCAAGCTGCATATAGAATGTGGCTAGAATGTTGGCCCCCTTAACGAAAAATGCAAATTGCCTGGGCAGCGGCCAGCTTTTAGGGGGGGAACAATTTTTAAAGGTGAGCTATTCTTGCTACACTTCGGACGGTACTGGCCAAAATAAAAAGGGACTAAACAATTCGGCTTAAATAGCTCAAGCCGAACGTCTGATGGCTGCACATTAATTAATAATAATAAATAGTTAGATACATAAAGGTCGAGCCTGGGCAGAGGGCATGGGTCAAACGGCGGCTGGCCGCGTTTCAACGTGCTTTAAATGCTATCCTATAAAAAGGTTCGCGTGTGTGTGTGTGTGCGTGTGTGTGTGTTTTTCAAGCTGATTCGCTTGCTTACTAAAGTGTGTGTATGTGTGCGTGAGTGTGTGTTTGTGTGTGTGTGTACATATAAGTTAAGGTACATACTAGATAAATTATATGCAGCATAGTTAGTTTTGCTTAAATATTTAGTTTTTTGTTTTTTAGTTTTAGCTTAAGTTGTTAGCCAAGTCGCGTAATGAAATCGTTAATTGATTGTTTTACAGTTGTGTCCGTACATAATACCATTTCATAAATATTATCATTATTGTGGGCGGGGCTGTCGACTTGCACCTCAATTCAAATTCAGAACAACTTTTAGAGTTAACGTTGATAATGTTGATATCGAGGGTGCGAAAGATATCTTTGATTAAGATTGTAAATTGTTTTTGTTTTTGTTAAGAATTGATTAATAGTGATTATTGTTGCTGTTGCTGCTCTTATTGTTGTTGTTGCTGCTGCTGCTGCTTTTGCTGCTGTTGACACATTTATGGCGATACATATGGCGGTGGCTTGCGATATGAGGGCGTTGCCGGTGATTTCCCTCGCACCTCACGTCCGCCCAGCACCACAGCCGGCGGTGGCACATACTCATCCACATCGTTGTCACCGTTCATATTGGAGGTGTTGTACGAGGGCGGCAAAAGCGGGGGCTTCTCATCCTTGAGTATGACTGGACTCTTGTTGCCTATTTCGGGCTTTTCCTCGAACTCGTCCTGAAAGATAACAGGTATGCCCTTTGTCCGAAAAGATTTACGCTCCTCCTCATCGCCTGCAAGTGAATGAAATGGGTTGACTAAAAGGTTCAATATAAGGATTCGACTTTTGAACTTACCCAACTCCATTTTGCCGCTCTTGTGGCGGCGCCTATGCAAACAGCAGGCTATGATGGATGCCAGCAATATCATGACCACAATTATAACAGCGGGCAATATAAAGGTCGCGAAATACTCATCGGGAAAGGTTGGTTTCAAGCTCGGCTCCTTGGTGCGTGGTGGTATGTACTCGTGCTGGCTGATGTCGCTGTTCTCTGCATCTAAAAAGGAAAAGAAAACCAGATTAACAATGTTTTCCGGTGCCCATGTTCGTTCACTTACGATGACAGGTGCCGGAGGGCACCACCGTAAAACTGGTAAGATTTAGCTCCGGTCCAAGTGCTTTCTTCACGCTGAGACTGGGCATCATGTCGCTGCTCAGATAGATGTTGCGCGTGGCGGCCATCTCCTTGTCGGGACAGCGATTGTGCGTCTTGTACAGCGAAGCATTGTAAAAGTTGACAATTGTCCCATCCGAGTCATGGTGCGTGGTAATGGAGCGCACCACAATCTGATTGGTATTGGCATCGCCGTGCAGCTGGGCAATGCGCTCCACAAACTTACGCTGCAGTTCCGCATTGAAGCTCTCGTGGCGTATGGCCAGATACGCCTTGTATAGTATGGCATATTCCTTTTTGGGCGTATGGGTGACGACAACGACGAGCGCATCATTGGCACTTAGGCCGCCGCTGTCCTCGGCAATGAGCAGGTACTCCTCGGTGCCAATGTCGCCGCTCTTGGGTATGCCATAGAATTCCTGATTCTTCGAATCGAACTGCAGCCAGTGGCGTGTGCTGAGCTCCTTG
Source organism: Drosophila littoralis (assembly GCA_018903485.1). NCBI lineage: Eukaryota > Metazoa > Arthropoda > Insecta > Diptera > Drosophilidae > Drosophila > Drosophila littoralis. The sequence continues at coordinate 6,402,352 of JAEIGF010000124.1, read as the reverse complement.
TGCTCCTTGGTCTTCAGCGTGAGCGTTAGCTCATTGTCGTTGGGATCGTAGAACGTATCGCTGGGCACCCTGTAAACGAGCAACTGGCCAACGGAGGCATTCACACGATCCACCTGGTTGCGCGGCATGGGCGGCAAATTCTTGGCCATGTGCGTTGTGGGCTTAATCTTGGCCAGCTCAGTCTTTTGGCAGGCGCCAATTAGCTGACCCATCACAGACTTGATGCTGAGCAATGGCTGCACCAGCTCATTCAAACGCTGCACATCCAAGCGCTGCACCAGCTCATTCAGCTCCGTTTCGGGACAGTCGCTGGTGGGCAGCGTTTCATTGAAGTACACGAAGCTGGCGCTCTGTGGATCCTGCAGCGTTTGTCGAATCTCGCGCACCACCAGCGCCGAGCTACTGCCATCTTCCAGCGTGTGCGCAACTGCCTTTATAAGCTCCAGCTGCCAGTCAATGTTGTGGCCGAGCTTCTCATTGATGCGCACCGCAATGCTGATCTCGTGATTGATCGTGCGCACCGCACGATGTTGTTGCACACTGATTTCCACAGTCTCCGTGACGCTGGCATTGCCGGAATCTGTGGCCGACAGGCGATACTGCCAGCGCGACACAGCATCGTCCAGTGGGCTGAAAAGTAAACAAGATATTCAAATAACTTGCTCAAATCTTTCCAAATTGGACACTTACAGGCCGTAGAGCTCGCGTTTATCGGCATTGAATTGCAGCCAGGATGTGGGCTTTAGCTCGTGGCCATCCTTGTCGGTTAGCTCCAGGCGCAGATTGGTTTGATCCTCGGCATCGAAAAACGTTTCCGTGGGCACAACAAAACTGAACGCCTTGCCCGACGGCACAGCCAGCTTCTGCAGACGCATTTTAATGATGGGCACGCTATTCTCCTGCCGCGGCTCCACATAATCCGTGGATGCATCCGTCGAGCTGCTCACCTCCAGCTGCGGCTGTCGAGTCGTCGTCGTCGACGACGCCGCCGTTGCCAGCTGAAGCATAAAATGTTCAACAATCAGTTGTAAGTTTGGTTTAGTTTTATTTTATGATTGACTCACCTCATTGCTGGCCAGATTGGGCACACTGCTATTGCTGGCTGCTTCGAGGGCGTCGACAGCATCTCCTGCCTGGGAATTACAGAGAACTCATTAAATGACATACGAACTGGCTAATTGGAGTGACGCGATTTTATTTCTTTTCTTTTTTTAAGTGTCATGCTTGAATAGTGTGGAGCTAAGGGCAAGCAGAGTTGTTACGGGGGTGCCACAGATACAGATACAGATACATAGCTAAAGATACTTATAGAACAGATACATATATTCATGCAATACCAGGGAAGTGTACATGCGAGGAGAATGCGCTGTTAATCAGCGCTGATTGGCATCCCATTTCAAAAGGATAAGTGCATTAGCCGTAAACGTTGAAATCCCTTAATTGGCTTAACTAGTTGGCAATGGGAGGCGGCGGCCCACGAGGGTTTACTCTGCCTGGGCTGGCCGGGGAGATTGGCGGGGGGGTTTTGGTTTTGGTGCAGCTTATAAAATTTTATATATAGATATTTATATATACATATAGCTAGTTTTATATGCATACAGGCGCGTGTTTGAGCGGAAGTAGTATTAGTTCACCTTGGGGCTAATCGAGAGCGTGCTGTGCGCGTGCGAAGCCGTCGTCGTGGACTCGACTAGCTCGATCTCGGCCAGCGTTGTGGCTGCCACATCCGCATCAGGCACATCCGTTGCTGGCGGCAGCCAGGTGCTCGGCTCGAGCTCATTTGCATTTGTCTGCAGTTTGCATTTTTTTTTTTGGTTTTTGTTATATTCAATATGGATTGCAAAACAGAAATTCATGAGATAAACAGGACAAAGAGTTCATCGAAAATAAATGTGGGCAGGTTCGACAGGAGCTGATTAACTGGAAAACTGGCTAATATAATACTAAGAGGAAAACTCGCTCAAGCGCAGCAACAAGGGGCAGCAGATCTTAGAGAAAGTATCTACTGAAGGGCTATAAATATGAAATATTACATTGAAGAAATAGATGTCCATGCCATAATAAATCGAGAAAAGGTCTTTCTATATTATACAAAACGTTAAGCGCTGATTTTCTATAGAAATATGGGAATTATTAAATATATGTAACGACATTTTTCAATTATAACTGATAATTATCAGGACCTTCCGCGGACCAATCACTTTTTGTTTATCTTCACAATTTACTTTAGTTTGGAAAGTTTTCAATGCGAACTGCTGAAAATTATAATACTATAAAATATTGTCACATCATGTGTAACCTTTTTGTAACCACAATATCTTTTTATCTATTTGGGAACTACAAGAATTTCTTTTGGATATTCTATCTTTGAGGTTGCCAGTGCAAAAAGTTAGTAGAGCTAAAAGCCGCGAAATAGCCGAAACCTTGTAAAACCTTCACCATGAGCCCTTAATATAGGAGATAATGCACAAAAAATAAAGTAACTAAAATCAAAATATTTAAAATATAACTATAAATAAATATCTAAAAATATCCATATTTAAGCTAAATTAATTCGAATACTTAAGTCTTCATTATTTAAAAGGTTTTTTTAGATTTTAAGAATGAACTTTCTACAACTAAATCTGAAACAAATGAACTTAAACTTTACACTTTCTAGGGATTAGATCTGCGGCAAGGTTGTACAACATACGATTTTAACAATTATGCAACACTGTATACAACACAAACACAACAATATATATCACACACACACACACACATATGTATATGTATACAGCTAGTTTTATATGCATATATGTATGCGCCGAGTGAGTGGGTGGGCGGCGGCGGCGTCGGTGGACAGGAGACAAATACAGACACATAAAAGGCTAAACAACAGTTACAATTGTCGCACAACGAGAGACATAAAGAGATACATACACACACAGAGACACACAGAGACACACTCAAGCACACATACGCACACTCAGACACACACACAAAAGCGACATTACCTTTGACGTTTGTGATTGTGTTGTTGTTGTAGTTGTTGTTGTTGCTGTTGTTGTTGTTGGCATAGTTGCAATTGTTGTTGTTGTTGTTGATGATGATGATGAAGTTGTTGGGTATAATGACGTTGAAGATGATGATGGTGCAGTTTCAGTTGTTGCTGTTGTTGTGAGAGTGTTAGCCATATCAAAGTCTACGACACTTGGCGTGCTTGGTGGGCCAGCGGCTGGGGCTGGGGCTGGGGCTGAGGCGGATGCGGAGGCTGATGCTGTGGCTGGGGATGTGATGCCAGGAGCAACAGGGTTGCTTCCGCTGCTGTTGGTGTTGGTGGAGGCAGACGATTCGACAGTTTCGATGGTTGATGCAATCGCGGGGGATGAGGATGAGGTGTATATGCTTGGGTGGGACATGGAGGAGCTGGCATCGTATGGTGAAAATGACTCAGACTCGGTTTGGGCAGGGACAAAACCAGGCATAGGTGTGCCCGGTGTGGCAGGTGTTAAATTGTTATTGTTGTTGTTGTGGTTCGTGGTCGTTTGTGAGGTGCTCGTTGCAGCGTGCTCGGCTACATCAACAGCGACGGCCGCAGTGTCAACCTGGTTGTTGTTGTTGTTGTTGTTGTTGTCTTCTGCGTCTTGGTTTACCGTTGCCATGGATGAGCTACTGCTGCCAGGCGCAGCTGTTGTGGTTGGCTGCAGCTCCTGCTCCAGCTGCTGTTGCTGTTGCTCGCGGCCCGTTTTGAGTTCCAGCTCATTACCGAGCTCATTTTCATTATCCACAATCACCGGCGCTGCGGGCACGCCCAGCTGCTGCCTGTGCGGCGTCTGGCCCAGCTGCTGCAGCTCAACATCCTCAACGTCCTCGTCGACATCGTCGACATTGAGCACCGGCAGCTCCTTAATATTCTTGGTGTTCTCAATCGTTTTGCTAATGACAGACTCCAATTTGGAGACGCTCTCTTCGATCTCCTCATCCAGTTTGCTAGCTGGCAATGAGGATGCCGAGGAGCTGGCCATGCCCGGGTTCTCCTCGTGCTCCGACTGCGGATTAGTTGTGTGTGGTTCATGACGATTGTTGTTGTTGTTGTTGTTGTTGTTAGAGTTTTTGTTAGTTTATGAATAATTAGCATTCAGTCAGAACCAGTTAAGTAAATGAGCACAGCGAGAGAGAGAGTTAGAGAGATATTGAGAAACGAGAATGTAAACGGCAAAAAAAAAAAACGAGAGAGAGAAGAAAAGACGAGAACACCATATGATGAATTACATATACACAATGTTAAAGAGTCGTATCATCAAAATTCAATGATATATATAATATATTGATATATGTGAGTATTTTGTGATCTGTGTGTGGGAATTTCGTGTGTCTTTTGCAGTTATCAACAAAGTGCAGTAACAAACATAATTATAATCATGAGCTGCCGTAAATTATAAACGAATGTACTTAAACGTATTGGTCTGTATAGTCATAAATATATATATATATATATATATATAATAATAGGTTATACATAATAACATAAAACTGTTTGTCACAGCCAACCAACAGTTAAAACCTCAGGTAATCCAAAACACCACAAATGAATTAAAAAAAGAAACCAGAAAGACAATCTCCAATTCAAATTGAACACTCACCGCGCCATGGTGATGCCGATGCGCATGCGATGTGGGCACAACCGTAACTAGTTCACTGGAAAAAGACAAAATCATTTAAATAGTTATAAAAAGTGTCATAAATTTGGGCATGAGTAATACTTACGCGGCCTGATCATCGTCATCCTCGCCATAGTCGTAGTCATCCTCGTCGCCGCTGCCCTCCGACTGACGTCGCTTTCGTTGGGATCTGCAAGTGTGAACAGCGTGAGTGAATCAGTGACAGCAAGTCAACCAGTCTTGCGAGTGTTCGCAAATATATAAATTGTAAAGTTAACATCCATTTGGTTGCAAGTCAAGTTAACCAAATGGCAATCAGAGATAAATACAGTCTCTTGTTCACACTTTCACTCGCTCATTAGCTTTGCTTTTGGGTGAGCTTAACCCGACCAAGTACTCGGATTCATGTCACTTTGTTACATTCGCTTGATTGGGTTTTTGTTGATAATACAATCAAGTACTTGGTATTTAAAAATGGAACTCATTCATTTGATTTGCTTAGGCAACGTTTTAAAGTGCAGCAGTTCTTTAAATCTATCTGTTTGACAAGTACTTGGTATTTACAATTATTTGACTATCTAGTGCATATTATGTGCTCAATCGAGTATCGGTTATTAACTCAATTACATTCAAATTATTCAAAGCATTCACTACAATATGAATGCATTACAACTCTGCTACGCTACGTTTTAACTGCTCTCCAAGTCCCTACCTGGACTTCAATTCCTTGCGCCATATAAACCACAGGCCGAAGTTCTCCTCCGTTAGGGCGCCAATGGTGCCATCCTTGATTTGGTGGGGTATCTGCTTGGCTATTGGCTCACCCATGCTGAAGTAACTGGAGCCACAGCCGATCTGCAAAGATTTCGGGTAAAGATTTATTCACCACGTCGCAAAGCAAATTACAAATTTAACGACTTACCATAAAACTGGCGCGACCCAAACGACGATTCGCAGTTTCCACATGCTTTTGACCCTTGCCGCCCTTGCGCATGGCCAGTTTGTGCATGTTGCCCAGTTCCCGCTTCGAGACCGAATCCAACGTAATGAATTCCTGCAAGTGAGAGGGGGCATGGCATGAGACGCAATTGCATAAATAGTCAGGCATTCGCTAGACTCACCTTGGGTATGGCAAAGAACTTGGCCAATTTGGTTTGAACATGCGCGCGCTTGGCCAGGCTCAGTTCGCTCCAGTCGTGCTTCCGGAGCAGCAGCGAGAGCACAATCTCCGGCTGTGTCTGCTGGCAGTGCATTAGCTCTGTCACATATGGATCTTGCTGGTAGGCGGGCGCATCTTTTGGCTCTATGACGGGCACCTACAAAGAGAAAACCGCACAAGAGTTCAAAGAGTTAACAATTGTTGAGTTGCAGCAGTTGCAGTAGTTGCAGTCAATTGTCGGCATTTTCAAGTGAAATGTGTCAGGCATCATCAATCAAAATTAACAGACAAATGACAGGCCGCAGACCCACTCCCAGTTGCAGTTGCAGTTGCAACAAAGCAACGCATTCTGTGGCATCTTCCCCTTCTGCCTTCGGCCCGCTCACCTGAGAGTCGTTCACATTGAAATCCCGCTCAGCGTTTGCCGCCGCCGCCGCCAGCAGCAAACAGAGCAATAAAGTTGGCAACGTTGCGCCTCGATTGCACTTCGCTGATAAGACAGACGACCTCATACTTGCTGGGCTCATAATCAACTTCGATATGGAGTACAATTTTAAATTCGTTATTCGTTAAACAATTCCAAAGACTGCTCGATGCAGGGGTTGGTCAAATAAATGTTTTTCGACTCTTTTTTGCCGTCAAAGTTGTCGTTGTTGCTGTTGTTATTTATGTTGCCGTTGTTGTTGTTGTTGTTGTCATCTGCAAAAGAGAAGCAAGCCATCAAATTTATGAGAATTATGAATAGATGTGAGGCAAAGGTCTCGCCTCGTTAGTGCTTAATTATCATTGGGATACAGATACAGATAGTTATATAGTTAATTGGGTCAGCCAACCACAATTTGTAGACCTTTCATAGGCTTAACAGAAAGAAAAATGCCCAAGCAACTGCTCTACGTATACGTAATTAACATAAACAACTGTTTTCAACATTTGTTGATGTTGCTTTATCCCCTTCCCCTTCGCCTAAAGCATATTCGAGTGGAAATTAGCGCCTGATCGGTTTGATCTTTGGGTGAATAACATGAAAATGGAAAGTTGTTAATAAATGCAAGTGTTTACAAAAGCTTTAAGTGGCCAGCACATATTTTGAACCTTTGTTGATTTCTTTGAAAAAACATAGAAAATGTTCTAGCTTTCTTCGCCTAATCCATTTCCGGCTGTACGAAATCATTGACAGCATTTCATAAGACCTAGCTTATGAGATGGACTTGGAAATTATCTCGTTATAGGCTTGACTTCATGAAAATCGCAGAGAGAGGCGATAAATATGAGAAGAACAAAACAAGTGGCTTTAAAGCGAGAGAGCGGGAGCGAGAGCGAGAGAGGGCGAGAGAGAGAGAGCGAGAGAGAGTGAGAGAGAAAGCGAGAGTGAGCGAGAAAGAAAGAGAGTAATAGAGTCTAAAGACAAAGGCCAGAAACAGCAGGAGAAATGCAATTAAAGCAATATCTGCAAATCCATAATAGGAATTTCTTATGACTAAATTAAAAACAAATGAGAAATCGGCACATTAATTTAACATATTGAAAAGCCTTTTCTAACATTCTCCATTAAACAGTTGCATGTCGTAAAATCACGTCTAAAACTAACTGAATCGAAGCAAACAACAATAACAATAATTGACAGCAACAATTGACAATTGGTTTTTTATTAAAAGATACTAAACCAAATGCAACATTCCGAAGCTCTGAAGAATGCCTCATTGCTTTCACTTGCATTTATATTTGTGAATTTCTCGTGCATGTTTTGCGAGCTGTTTATCAAAAGCGAATAAATACTTGTCATACTTGATAAGATTGTCGAGCAGAAGAGAAAACAGCAAAGGAATTCCATTGATACGCTAAATATGCTGTGTTTAATCTGTCTAATGACGTCTGCATTCCATTTAAGCCAGACTTATCAATGGCTGCGTTTATTTATAGAGGAGCACACAGTAGATTCCATGCCCAAAACAAACATTCTCAGCACTCGGAATGAGGCCACATTTGTCGCCCCGAGTACTTACTCGCAGAGTTTGCAGTCAAATTCGTGATGGGTCGAATGTGGCCAAATGACTTAGGATGCGTGCAATACTAATAAAAAAATTGGAAACGACTTAATTGAGGCATTAAATATGTCAACGCGCACAGCAAAATACCAGTTCGAGCCGGGGCCCGGGCCGGGCCAGGCCGGGCAATTAACGATTAGCGCAAGAAAAAGCCACAGATGAATTATCCGCACAGCGGGAGACGTTAGTTGGGATCGCACCTAACATAAATATAGCGATATACATGGGAGTTTTTAATGCTGCCTATAAGATATTTCATTTCATTGCATTTTTATAGCCCGACTAAATTTAATGGATGCAAGAAGAAGTTTATCATAGAGCGAATTTACAGGGAAGAAACGGAGTCTGAATGTAAATAGTTTCAGATCTTCAGAGCTCTCTAAATAATTAGAAAGACACGACCATTAATAAATAAAATCTATTTCTTCTCTTTCCCGATTAATACTCTGCAAATATATAATATTCTATTCATATGGTGGAAGATAAGAAAGCGATAAATAAGCGATACGCGTAATATATTATATTCTATTCATAGTACACAAAATTCATTTCGATGGAAGATAAGAAAGCGATAAATAAGCGATACGCGTAATATATTATATTCTATTCATAGTATACTAAATTCATTTCGATGGAAGATAAAAAAGCGAAACATAAGCGATAAATCTGTCAAATCCAAAGCAACTACTCCACAATTAAGTACAACAAATGCCATAAGCTGTTGCTTCTTCCTTTCTTCCTATTTGTTGGCTGTGCGGGGTATCCTCAAGTCGAGCATTCTTGACTCGAGCACTTTTACTTGTCTCAACTTGTAGTCGCACTTGCAGTCAATTTGTTTATTTTCAAAATGGGCAGCAAAATTAATTGAACAGCTCGTTCCGAACGCCGCCTAGCATAGCAATGAATAGGGAGTCGAGCATAAATATATAGAAGAGAAGGGCTGTAGAAAGCAGGGGGCATGGACTGGAGATGGGCAATGAGAACTGAGAACTGAGAACGGAGAAGTGAGAAGTCAGAGTCGAGCACAGGCAATATGCCACAAATAGATGAACTTAAAATGCAGCCAAGCATGCCGGGGCCATCCGTCAAGTTGGCAGCAGTTTTGGCATGAATGAGAATGAGGCACAAACACACAAACACACACACACAGACAGAGAGTTGTTGTGGGTGTTGTTGTTGTTGTGTATGCAAATGAATTAGCATTGCGCCAAATGCAAAACAGAGAGAAAGAGACAGAGATAGCGAGAAGTGGAGAAAAACAATACAAAACTAACAGAAGAGAAACAAGTTTTCTGTATGCTGTGTATGTGTGTCTGTCTGTGTGTGTGTGCGTGCATGTGTATGTTAATGTTGCAACTGCAGCCAAAGCCAGAGTTCAATGGAGTCGAGAGTTCAGTTCATAAATTGAACAAACAAAAGCAAACTAATAAAGGTATAAAGCCATAGACATAGAACAAAAGGCGCCAATCCATAAAAACTCAACATCATCATCATGCTGATGATGACGATGATGGGGTTGGGGATGGGGTTGTGGCATAATGATGTTGCAGCTGCTGCTGATGTTGCGCCCACGCCGTGATGAGGGCCACAGCGGCCGCTATTCAAGTGCCGCACAAAGACATATCGCTATCTATAATGTGATTAGCCATGCATTTAGTGCTGAGTGGCACTCGAAGCATGCTGCATGCTGCATGTTGCATGCCTCCTGACTGACTGCCTGCCTGCCTGCCTGACTGCTGCGGGCATTTCATTATCTCGCTCCACATGCGGCCAATGGGCCAAAGTGCAGCCAATTAGCTTTACATTTAAGCGACTTCAAGTGGGCGGCAAGGTGCTGCATCCCTTTACAAAGCTTTACTATAAATGCGTTCGTGTGTTGTGGCTGCTGTTGCTGCATGCTGCATGTTGCATGCTGCTACGTGACACAAAAGTGTTGATTCTTTGCGGCAACAACTTTCAACTGCAGCGGCAAACAAAGAACTTCTTTCTTTAACCAGCCAACAAAGTCAGCGCATAAACAAATTTATTTTCATTATGACCGCACACGCACACACACAGATACACACTCGCACACACACACACAGATACACGCTCGCACTCGCACACGCACACCCAGTTCATGGGCCAAACTGTAGCTGCGCCTACTTATTGGCCGCACGCTGAAACTCGACTTTTAAGAATTCTTTGGCCGCGGCTTACGCAGCATTTTGACTTATGTTTCGAATACCCTGTAAAAAAGTGGCATATGGGGTGTATATGGCAGCGGATAATTGTATATACAAAATATATAGAAAACTGCGATATCTATAAGAAAATTGACGGACTGACTGATTGAATGACTGATTGACTGATTGACTGACTGATTGAATGACTGACTAACTGACAGATTGATTGACTGATTGATTGACTGACTGATTGGCTGACTGACTAACTGACAGATTGACTGACTGATTGGCTGATTGACCGACTGATTGACTGATTGATTGACTGATCGCCTTACTGATTGACTGTTTTTACATCACACCCCGTGAGAGTTAAAACTTGTACAATTTCTACCTTAAGAGCTGTCAGAAGTCGTTTTTTAGGGAATTTCCACCCGCAAGTGTGAAATAAACGCGAAAATGAGCTCGTCTGAACACTTTTTGAAAGTAAGAACCAAATGAATGCATGTAAAAGGGATTTTTGATGTTTCATACGAAACGTGATAACGTGATGGAAAACGTGTAAAGCTGAATAATACTGACACAAATAATTAAACTGATTTTTTCCCTTCCCAAAGTCAGCTAAACACAGGGTATTTTCCTGGGTCGCTACCAATTGAATGCATTTACTTTTTTACTTGTTATAAGTTATTTCATATGTTGCGTTTTTCCAAGAAATAATAAACAACAATTTCTTTCAATCTTGTGATGCAGCTTTCACCCTTCGCTGCCCACTCCGCTATCTCTCTCTCTCTCTCTCTCTCTCTCTCTCTCTCTCTCCCTCTCTTTCGCTCTCATTCTCTCTCGCTCTGTTTCGGAGGCAGCTTTAATTAATTCGATGCCCCGCAATGGGCGCGTCTCCAATGAACTTTTAATGGATTGTTTGTTGCTTATATTTTGTTTACGCTGCTGCCTGATTGAAAAAATTGTTATACATACATAAACATACATGAGCTGATGTATGATGTGCACATACATATTTACACACATGTGTGCAAGTTGTATTCTTCTCCGATGACAACGCATGTTTGACCCACAATCTTGTCGTTGAAAATAGACCGCCCCGCCCCCCTCCCGCGACCCAGCCTACTGCCACGCCCCCCGCCCCCCAATCTATGTGTATCTGCAATGAACTGGAACCGGACCCTGGACCCCTTACATAGGGGGCTGCCACGGTCCGCATACAAGTACAAAAACATATTGAAAGCAGGCCACAATTACCAAAAATAGAACCCAGTTCAGTTCAGTTGAGTTTTTCCGTCTTCCATCAATTCGATCCAGACAGGCGTGTCGCATTTTTCAAAACAAATTTTTAATAGCTTACTCAAAATAAAAAAAATAAAACTAACAACAAAAAAAGAACTGCAAAGCAATGCAATTTATTTTGCATTTTATGCGCCAAAAATGAAAAACTTGTGGAAATTTAAGGAGCAGTCGCTGACACAGATAGAAAATTTGAGAACTCAACAATGCGCCGTTGGGCGGGGCAAATTTGTATTAAATTCATGTTGGAATTTCGGAACTTTTTGACGAAAGCGAAAGAGGCAGCAAAACAATTAGAATAAATTTGTTATATGGCAGCTATATGATTTATCTAGTAGATATATTCATGATAAATTCAACCGTTTTTGGCATAAAGATCAACATTTCATCTTTAGTTCTCTTTTTTTGGATCAATATTTATCGTAACTGAGCTTTTAATATATTTAAAATAATATGTAATAATTTCATATTTATGTGTTTAACTTAATGGAATGTTCAAATTGGTTTCCATTGACGGATTTTAATTGATATTCAAGGATTTAAAACGAACGAGTTTCCAACAGACCTTCAGTCCAAACCTTCCCCGAAAGACATTTAATAATGAAGGAGAATCTATATATATATACATATCTATTCATGTCTTTCTTATCTTATCTTTTTTTGAACTCAAAAGTAGCCAATACTTTTTGAAAGCCTAAACAACAACATGTCAAAATACTTATGCCACGTTTTAGTACTTCGACTGACCTATAATATATATATATATATATATATATATATATATATATATATATATATATATCCAAGTCGATTGTAGACCTGCGCCTTTAACAAACTCAACTCAATTCAAGCCTTTTAATCCATTTTAAAAGTTAAAGTCGTCTAATGTTCTAGTTCTGCCACAAGCTGAAGCTAAATGCGGGCACATGTTGGGCATTAAATATGAGCTGAAAGTTTTAAACAATTATCTACTTATTGTGATATGCATATTCATGTGGACAGGGGCAGATATGATAACACTTTTAAGATATGCACAAAACGAAAAGATAACAAAGTTTGTGCTGGCTGACGAAGTGTAACCCAATTTCCGGCGATTGCTCGATCCGCGACGAGCTTCAAGAAATCTTGAGCAATGAGCCGGAATGACATGCGAGCTGCCAGCGACAGTTGGCCAAAAAAGAGAAAAACAAAATAGGTACTAACCCGCAGCTGGTAAAAGCTGCAACGGCACGTAGCCCACTGTGTGGCACGCACGCGGAGGCAGTCAGCCGGGCGGCACGGCGTAACCAAATAACCAAATAACCAAGAGACGAGGCAGCCAACACCCCGAAAATCGAATCAACCAGCAGCTCGGCAGCTGGCGTCGCGACGCAGATGCAGCTCTTGGCGTGATGCTCACAATTTTGTGATAGAGTTTAATTGACTGTAATTGGACTATGACGAGATGACGACGACAACGTTGTTATTTTGGCGTGACTTGCAGGCCCGTGCCACGCCCCCCGGCCCAATCCAATTTGGGTTCAATTTGATTTGAAATTAAGACAAACACAACTTAAGGAAATTGAGCCGCAGCGCCAACGACAACAACAACAACAAAAACGTTTGCAACAAAGTAGAAAGCTAGCGTCAAGAGTGCTCGACAAAGCTATACCCTGCACTCGATAGTCGCTTGCGCTTCATCTCTGTCTTCGTTCGCTATTTTTCCATCTACCACTCCCTTCATCTCACGATCTCTTTGACTCATTCTTTTCCTCGGTCTCGTTTTTTAAAATCGCTCTTCTACGCGATTCTCACATAGCCAAGTAAGTCTTACCCTTTTGATAACATTATGTTAGTTATTTAACAGGAATATTTAACAGTTCCTAAGGCAGCACTTTATATAACAGAATGGCATATACTGGCATACTCTCATTCTAAGCATCTTATACTAAGCCTTCCTCTTACTTCATTCATTTATTACTTGCTATTACGATACTCGTTTACTCAATATGAGGACTCGGCTATTAATACTGATTAAAAATGTTTATATGTACTTTATGGGGTCGGAGTTACACACTTCATGACAAATTTATAGCACCCTCTAGGAAGAGTATACGAATTGACAATATATTTGGGCTCACTATCGATGAGTTGTCGCTGGATTTGATTAATGTGCCAAGTTGATTACTAATCACGTGGCAAAGTGTCGCCGGCAACGCGATGTGCAACTGGAGCCACCGAAACGAACGGAGCCACCGGAGCGACCGGACCCAGTGGGAACACTGGGGCCATTGCACCACGGCAATCCGATGCGATCCAATGCGATGCGAGTCGATGTGAAGCGATACTTTTGCCAAGTCACAACAAAAATATTTTTGCGTGGGGCCAACACAGTGCAGATGTGCCTGTGTCTGTGTGTGTGTAAGCAGGGTCGCCATTTTGGCCAAGGCTCATGTGTGTGTGTGTGGAGTGTGTGTGGCGGGTGTGTGGCGGGTGTGCGGCTGGGTGCAGTGTGCGGCGGCGGCGGCGGCGGCGACGTTGAAGTTGCAACGTTGACAGTCGCCACAATCGCAAACTCGGCGAATCCAATGCGCGAGCTGTTCGCTTGCATGCATAATGGATGACAACTGAAGTTGTTGTCGTCGTTGTTGTTGTTGTTGTTGTTGTTGTTGTTGTTGTTGTTGTTGTTGTTGTTGTTGCTGTTGCTGTTGTCGCTTAAATATGTTTTTTCTCATTTTTTTTCAAAAATTGTATGTATATTTCCAAAAAAACAAAAAATAAGGCAGGCAAAACCAAACAAATGCTAAAAACAAACACACAACGCGCAGCAAAAACTCGACAACGACAGCGGCTGTCGACTTCATCAACGCCTCCTCGTTGTTGTTGTTGTTGTTGTTCTCGTAGTTGTTCTCGTAGTTGTTGTTGCTGCTCCAGCAATGCGTTGCCGGTTCGAGCAACAGCTGCTGCCTTTATACGAATAGATCCATATGTATTTTTGTACTCCAACAGCCCATGGAGCAGAAGAAAGAAAAAACACGTAAAACAACAGCGAATTTGTTAAAGCTTAAGCGAGGCACAACGAAATGCGCAATGCTCTTAGGATAATCGAATTATTGCAGAGAACTTTATAGAAGACAATTTGATGGATCTTAAGCACAATATTCACCTCCTTCAATTGCCTTTTTGCAGTTTTTGTTTTTGCTTTATCTATTGCTTTTTGTGCGTCATCCTTAAACGTTTAGCTAAGTGGAATTTCTGTGGAAGAATCAACCAACTGAAAAGCGTCGGCATTTATTTAACGCGTGCATTTCGAGCATTAACTTGTGCGATTCCTTTTTTGCGCGTCATTCTTAAACGTTTTGCTACTACAGAATCAAATAACTGTAAATTGAAATATTCATTTATAACTTTCGTGCTGTACACGTTTAGAAAATAAGCTAATTTCTTAGAAGATATATTTTCTTTAAAACAAATTATTGAATCGTATTGTGATTAATTGAAGAATCTATCTATATAAAAATGTACAATTATTTATTAAGATGTTTTGATCTTACTTAAATTGTTGATCCAAAAATAAAGCTTCCGATATATTCAGCATGAGTATAAGATATTTGTTTTTAAATAAGATAATGAAACAAAATTTCTGGAGAACAAACACAAAACGCGCTGCGCCCAGACCATCAAAGAACTAGCTTTACCTTTTAATAGTTAGGGTATTTGACCAAAAAGGCATGCAGTGGCTTGTATATTTGGAATATGTATGGTCAACATGCCAGAGAGGAAGTCAGCCAAGAGAAGCGCACAGAACTGGGCATGGGGCATGCAAAGAAGAAGAACAAGCGTAAGAAAGAGGCGAAAGAAAGTGTAGGGTATGCACACATGCTTAAATGCCAGACGCCGGACAATGCCTGCCAGCATTATAATTATATAAAACACAGCTGGAGCTGGAATTGAAATGCGTGCAGATGACAAGACGCATCGCATCGAGGCAGAACCAGGCAGAACCAGGCGACCAGCAACCATGTCAAGTGACGCCCTCGCCATTAGCGGGCAGCAAATTGACGCCGTCTGATTAAAAACGCATCAAATAGGACTAAACGACGAGAGAAAGAGAGGCGGAGATGGGGTGCGGGAGAGGGGGTAAGGGCTAATGGGTGTGTGAATGAATGGGTATAGGAAAACACAACCTATGCCAAATGCTCGTAAAAGTAATTTTGTTGCCCGGCATACACACACACACACACACACATGCACACACACACAGGCACTCAAACACCCTGTACAAGGGAAGGAAAAGACAAATAAGGAACCAGACATTGCGGGACAGGGTGCAGGAAGAAAAGGGACAACCCCCTTTTTTTGGCCACGCACACAGCAAGCAGCAGCATCCGCCAAAAAAAAAAAAAAAAAAAACAACAGCAAGAATTGCTAATGCTTTGTGCGTGTATTGGTGTAACACACACACACACACAGGCACGCCCACGTCTAAAATCAGTGCGGGTACGTCGCAGTCGCCGTCGCAGTCGCAGCTGGCGTCGCCGTCATGCGGCTGAGTGCCGTCATCAAAGCACACACACACACACACACATAGCGTCACGCAAGTAATGTGAGTGAGTGATAGAGGGGGGGCGGGGTGGCTGGCTTCCAAAAAGGGCTGCTGCTGTGACAGCTCCCAACGCATTGCTGATTGCAAAAATCTGTTAAATTAAAACTGGTCGAGTTTTCTTCTCTTTTTTTTATTTTTATTCAACATTTGTTGATGGACAAGAACTAAGACACACGTACACACACACACACATACATAAGCTCTGCATCAGCAACACCAACAACAACAACAACAACAAGTCAGCTTGTTGGGGCGTCTCTCATCTCGCATCTCGCATCTCGCATCTCGCTCGTCGCTTCCGTGTTTCGAAATTCAATTTATGTATACTTTATGAGGTTGCCCCGCATCGCATTTTGTGGGGCGCGCGTTGCCAGACGCGTTCCATGCCGCATTCGGACGTCGACAGCGCCGTTGGCGTTGGCATCGCCGGCTGCCGCCTGCCGCCAGCCGACGCTGCTGCCGTTGGCGCTGCCTGGGCTCCATGAAGCCAGTGAGGCATGGAAAATTGCAAGTTCAGGAAAATCGATTTTCCTGTTGTATATTTGGCTAGGCAAATGCTGGGTTTACTTTTTTTTTCTTTCAATTTTGCCTGCTTATTAGGCTAATTAGCGTGCAGAAGCAAACACATGCACACACATACACACGGCTGCAGTTCGAGTAAAAATAAAATGCATTTCCACACACACACACACAGATAAACTTACCTCTGGCAGCCGCTGCTGCTGCTGCTGGCGCGCTGCACCGTTTTCTATTTAAGTTTTGCGCAAATTCATGTATAAAACGCACTTCAATTTCGTGTTCTGCTGCTGTGCTGAAGATTCTGCTGCCAAAATTCTGTTTTCAACACACACACGCACACACACAAATTTACTCACACACGGCAGCTGCACTTGCATGTACACGCGCACACATATAAATATGATGAATGGTATGTAGGGTTTTTCACTTGCAACTTTGAACTCTGACACGAATTAAAAACCTCTATTTATTTACAACCGCGGCGCGTTAATTACTTAAAGTGAAGTGATGTCTTTACATGGTTTCCGAGCGAGCTTTTCACTTTTTCTAGTATAACAACATACAAAACACACGGCTCCAACGCGTTTTATTGTTGGAGCAAACGACGGCACTTGAATGGCAATGTGACCGCAGGCAGCTAACGGGAAAATACACATACACAGCGATAGCATTATCGAAATGCTATCGATTGCATGTGTGACATGTGCACACTTTACAGCACTGCTCGCATTAAATGTGCTTAAAATGTTCGAAGCTTCTCACAATACGGTCACCCCACAGTCGCATAACTTACTTAACATGTTGCAAGGTTTGCTGCAAAGGTAAATACAATAAATAGCTATTATTATAAGTGAAACATAAGTTAAATATGTAATTGCAGAACCTGTGTGTCAGCGCTGAACACGGCCCAAACATTGTTTGTGCGCCAGAAGCATGCCTTCGACCGCGCCGTACTAAAGCCCAAGGTGCGCTGCCATTTCCCAAAGCCCCGCGAAGTGAAGCGCATCAACGTGCACGGCTGGGAGACGCGCATGGCGACGCCGGAGGGACGCAGAGTGCTGATGCGACGCATACTGAAGGGCAGGCACGATCTGTCCCATTAAAAAATGAAACTAGATAATACACATTTCTCTATACATTTGTACAAAAGTTGTTAGCTTAGGCCTTAAACATTTTTATGCGCTCGGAAATATATGTGGTGTATGCTCTTGGATGACCTGGTGTCGTCTATGATGAACACAAATGGCACATTGTTCGCTACGCCGGCACCTTGATCCTTAAAGAAGCCCTGCGGCAGACACATATCGCCGCCCAGCACCAAACAGTTAACCTTAGCGAGTCGCTGTATCGGCATGGCCGGCAGCAGATAAAGTTTCCTGGCCTCATGGTCGATGGCGCGCACAACACCTGCAGGGCAAAGAGTATATGAGATACCAATGGGATTCAAGAACTGCGCTGAGCGACGCTTACCAATGCCCAGACACTCCGTTGGCTCTGCGCCCGACGACCCGGCTGCTTTGCACAGATAAACCAGGTTGGCCTCCATGCCAGCTACGAGCTCCTCACGCGTATATTCCTCAGAGACGAGGTGCACAATTTGCAGCGCATTCAGATCGACCTGCGCCGGCTGGCAGTCCGTCAGGTGCTTGGCGTTGCCGCGCAAAGCGGAACTAAGGCGCGCCAACAGATTGGCATAGCGCACATCCTTGGCGCTCATCATCCAGCGACGTTCGTGACGCTCCAGCTGCGGCAGAGAACTGTGCAGCTCGTGCAGCGCATAGTTGGACAGATTGCCGCTGACTTTGTGCTCATCCGCCGTGTAGATGATGGGCACCACTTGCGCTAGGGATTCCCTGGTGAGCGGCACATCAAAATTGTTGATGACCTTGGCGCTGGCTATTTGCACCAGATTTGTGGGCTGCACACAGTCCACCAGAAGCGCCATCAGCTCCAGGCCGAAGCCCTTGTTATAGCCCATCGTATTGACGAGCCAGGGCATTTCGGCATAGCTCTCGTTGCTGCGGCAATGGGCCAGCAATTGCCGCACCGCGCGGATATACTGCTCGGCGCACATCACGACGTTCACATGGCCCACCACATAGGCACGATCCGGCTGTCGGTTGAGAAAGAAGCCGGGTCCGAGCAGCGGCCCATCGACCACACTACACGAAACCGTCTGCGGCAAGAACAGCTCCGGCTGTCCAATGTCCAGATCAATGAGCAGCATGCGCGGGAAGCGTTCCAAATGCCGATTCAGCAGATATCGCAGCAGCGTGGATTTGCCGACGCCCTTGCCGCCAGTCACCATCCAGCGGCTGCGCGGCTGCAGCGCCAGCTTCGTCCAAACGGTGGGCACCTGCAAGGCCTGCCGGCCGTCGGCAGCCTGGATCAGACAATTCAGCACATATTCGCTGGCATAGTGCGGCCGATTGGTGGCATTCAGCAGCGGGTACACATTCTCCGCCATGTGCTTGGCAAAGGTGTCGAGCATATTCTGTGCCCCACTATTGCGCTGCAGCAGCACAATTGCATCCCGTTGGCCATCATAGTTGGCCATTATATTGTCCAGCTGGGCGCGCGAGAAGCTCTCGTTCAGCTCGTTCCAGTTGACGTTGGCTTTGGCTGGCTTCTTGTTGGGCCTGGGTGAAAGGACCACCCAGTTGAAGCCCTTGGGCGAGTAGATGCTCAATGGCTCCTTCGGGCGCGCCTTATACCCGTTGATGGTAATGCGCCCGCACAGCAATGTGACTATAACGGTGCCATATAGCTCAATGTCCTGCTTCAGCACAGCCAGCACATTGTTCGTCTTCAGGCTATTCTCAAAAATGCTCAGCTCGGACGGCACTGCATCCCTGTAGAAGCC
The DNA here is from genome assembly GCA_018903485.1 of Drosophila littoralis. Taxonomy (NCBI): domain Eukaryota; kingdom Metazoa; phylum Arthropoda; class Insecta; order Diptera; family Drosophilidae; genus Drosophila; species Drosophila littoralis. The sequence goes on along the minus strand of JAEIGF010000124.1, from coordinate 6,383,074 downwards.
CATATTGGCCTCTGTTCCTGTCAGCTGCTGATCGTCAAAAGGCATCGCATCATTATCAACTGCCAGATCTGGACTCGGACTCATTTCCATGCTTTGCTCCTCATCTTCTGCAGCTGACAACACATCGTTATCTTCTTCAATTGTTGCTGTGGGCACTTCTTCGGCTTCGCTCTGCAATTCCGGCTCGGGTTCAGGCATCATTCCATCGAATACCGAAATTTTGGTAACATCTCCTTGAACCTCGGGCAGTTTAGCTAGGCCAAGCCAAGATATCTGCTCCTCGTCTTCCTGTCCATTGTGCTCCAATTCCAGCGGGATCTGTTCTGTGCCGGAACATGCAAATACTTGAGGCTTCGTGAAAAAGTCCTCCTCACTATCCAACGAGTATTCCGACTCGGAATTCTCACTATACTCCGCCTGGTCAAACGATTCAGCGCTCTCGGTTTCTGTTCAAACATATATATTTTATATATTATATCATTTGTAACTTATTCTTAAAACTCTTACCATAAGCTTGTTCATCGAAGTCGTCCCAGAGTTCGTCGTCTGTAAGGATATAGACAATAATGTACTTTATAACTCTTAGAAGAACGTTTACCTACTTTTTACTAACCTTTATTATCCTTTACTATTATAACGTCTGCAGCTTTTGTTGCGCTTTTCTGATTGGATTCGCTTTTCTTTTCAGCGGGGAGAGTCCTATTGGGTCTTCTTTTTTCTTCTTCTTTCGATGCCTTCTTTTTGTTGTTTATATTTGTTGCTTTAGTGGGCGCCTGTTTGCCATTGGCCTTGGGCAGAATCTCCTTTTTGGCGCGTTTGTTGAAGGCAGGGGAAATGTCCTTTGCTTTACGTTTAGCTCCCTTTGGTTTAACAATAACATCTGATTGTCCAGATTTCGGCTGCATCTGAACATTTAAACTTTGTTTTTTGGAGTCAGCAATTTCTATGTTTTTCTTGTTTTCCTTTTGATTTTCTTTTTTTACGGAAGCTTCCATTTGCTGATTCTTAAATTTATCACTTAAAATTTTATGTTTTTTTCTTGCCTTATTCCTAGCTTTGGTCTTTTGCGTATTTGCTACAAGAACTGTTTCAGAACTTGGCTTACTTTTCACTTCATTAACAGAAACTTTTAGTTTTTCCCTGTTTTGATTTTTCGCTGCTTTCGCGGGAGTTTCCGAGATTTTCGTGTTTTTTGCTTGCTTAGTTTTTACCGTTGTCTTCACAGAAGCTGAATTTAACTTTACTTTAGGTTTTTTCTCAGCTTTGCTTGTTTGATTGGATTCCGAAATTACAGATACTTTTATATTTTCATGTTGCTTTGGCGCCTTTTGATTTGCCGTTGGTTTCGTTTGGACTTTTTGTGGATTGCAGAGGGCAACTTTTGGCTTTTGCTGAACTGGTTGCCAGGCAGTTGTTGTTGCTGGTGCAGATTGTGATTTTGCTTTACGATTTTCCGTTAGTTTAAAGCTAGTCTGAATTTCTTTTAGTACACGTTCATTACATTTGAAGCTCATATTTCTTATGTTATGGAAACAAACTCATGTTTATTAATGCCGGGCCATGTGTCTTGAACAGCAAGAAGCAGTAACGGATTAGTGATGGAAAACGTTTTAAAAGTAGCAGTCACTGTTGCTGCATTCTCATAAAAGTTGCAACAGCGTTAATCTCTCCAATGCAACTCTGGTTCTTTTATCTAAATGATAACATATATATATAATAGAAATGATTAATTCGTGATTAATATAATTGTCTATTGTCGTAACCAATAAATGGCAGCGCAGAATCGTTTTTGTTTATTTTGTGTACACTGTTCAGGTAATCGCTTAATTGAAATTTTCCAACACTATAATCAAAGTGCAACACTGCGGCGCACGAAGGCGTTGGTTGTTCATCTACCAAGAAAATTCATCGTCATTTTGCATGAGAAAAAAAACGTCGAATTTTTAATTGTAATACATTTTATACGAAACGAATAACGGTAGACGCATAAGAATCAACATATTTGTGCCATTTTGTAAGCATATTAAGTGTCCAATTCGTACTCAGTGTTACAAAAAAAACAATATATATTGTAAGTGAGAAAAGTTGAAAGAGCAGTGAAAAAATTCCACACACACACACACAGAAATATATACATATATATATATGTATATAAAGAGCTCTACGCGACACACATACACACACACAGCCATGCAATCTAACTCACAGACAACATACATATGCATGTGTATGTATGTACATAAATGCGAGTGGATGATGATGTTTTTGGAATAAACGCACGAAGAGTTGGTGGCGGGCGAGGAAAAAGACCTATGACGCGACCATTGGACTATCTCGAGACACATTTGTATTGAATTCAAGAAAAGTAAATAAATCTATCTAAATGGGAGCAGCGATGATTCTGCCAATACGAATACCAATACACACCAAAGCACAGGCTTTCATTAACACAAATAAATGTATGCAAGAAAGTGCTACACAATTGGAGGCGCCTAAACAAGGGCGAAGCGTTGCAGTTGATGATTTGCTAGCATACCTACATAACTGGCCAAAAAGAAACCCCCAACCCCCCACCACCACCAACAACGGGTGCTTGTCATAAAAAAAAAAAAAAAGAGCCTCATGCGGCTGTTCGCTGATGCTTCTTCTTTTCTATAGATCGTCAGCAGCAACGGCAACAACAACAACAAATGGGAGAGCCATCCAAACTGTATGACTCAAGTGTGTGTGTATGAGTGAGAGATTGTGGCACTGCGCGCCAGTTGTATGTGTGTGTGTGCGTGTGTATGTGTGTGTATGGCTTTTTCACATTGATATTTTTCAACCAGCTCGCGCAGTTTTCGCAAATATATTTAACACAACACAACGCATCGTCCGTCGTCGTTGTCGTCGTCGTCGGCGTTGTTGCATCTGCTCTGCCACTTTCAGAACCTCCAATGACGACGATTCGCAAGAAATTGGTAATTGTCGGCGATGGTGCCTGCGGTAAAACTTGCCTTCTAATCGTCTTTAGCAAAGACCAATTTCCCGAGGTCTATGTGCCGACCGTGTTTGAGAATTATGTCGCCGATATCGAAGTCGACGGCAAGCAGGTAAGCTCAAGTTTATAACCTTATCCCATGCCCCACACCCCGCCCGCCCCTCTCTCCCCAGCATGCCAAATCATCTGATCATCATTGTGTACATTTCTCCTTTTATTTTTTTTTCTCTTAATTCTCAACTAGCATCCCCTCCCACCCCCTGCGATTAACAGTGCACTCTGTGCTCATGTTGTAAAAAAAAGTTGTGAGTCAATATCAATAGTCGGCAGGCATACTTGACTCCCGCTCCGGCTCTCCGCCGCTCTCCTGCTCACCCTCTCCTTGCACACATAACGACACACACACACACACACAGACATCATCTTATACGCACGCACGCATACACACGTACTGCTACTAAAACATGTACTTGTATAGCAAGCTCCCTTCCTTCCGTTTCTTGTGCTCTTGCTCTTTTTATTCGTCTTATACACAAGCCCGTTGCGCACATACAGTTTTGCGCGTCGCCCCTCGCGCTCTCACGTTCGGCCCCCTCACATACCTGTGCTTACGTTTGGAGCCAGTAGCACGCGCTCTCGCTCTCAATTGTAATAAAATAAAAAAAAAAAGATATACTGCTGTATGCCATTTTGATTTGCATTAAGTCATGTTTCGAGTATTTGTTTTTGGTTATTTTGCTGGATGTTATGTTTCTAATAATTTTATACGTGTTTTATTTTTATTTTTGTTGTATAAACAATTTGCGCAGCGCAATATGGCGGCTCTTGTGTTTGGATAGTGCTTACATATGATGTATGTATCTACATACATACATACATACAGACATACAGACAGATGTCTGTCGTTCACGTCATTCTACGTTTTGTGTCTGATTAATACGTTTGGCATTTCCGCCAGTTCCTTGCTATCTTTCAACTTGACTTCGAGTTGACTCTCGTCTCCGTCTCCTTCTCCGTCTCCGTCTGCGTCTTTGTGATGGAAACGGGCTTTTGTGCTACATAATTGCCAACTTAACGGGCGTTATCACTCCATACACACACACACACATACAAATATTCACTTACATACATGCTTACATCTTTATGACGTGATTCTGTCTTCTATCGAATACAGGTGGAGTTGGCCTTATGGGATACAGCTGGTCAAGAGGATTACGACAGACTGCGACCGCTGAGCTATCCAGACACTGATGTAATACTTATGTGTTTCTCAGTCGATTCACCCGATTCGCTAGAAAATATTCCCGAAAAATGGACGCCAGAGGTAAATATTCAATTCATTTTTGTTAGCTAAAAATGTTTTTTGTTTTTGTTTTTTAATAACCAACCAACCATTTTGTAGGTCAAACATTTTTGTCCCAATGTTCCAATCATTTTGGTAGGCAATAAGAAAGATTTGCGAAATGATCCCAACACAATTCGGGTAAGATTTAAATTGCCAAATAAAATGATCTGTTACATTGACTGAGATTTATTTTCGCACAGGATCTGGCAAAGATGAAGCAGGAGCCGGTTAAGCCGCAGGAGGGACGCGCTATGGCTGAGAAAATTAATGCCTTTGCCTATTTGGAATGTTCGGCCAAGTCCAAGGAGGGTGTGCGAGAGGTATTCGAGACAGCAACCAGGGCTGCACTGCAAGTTAAAAAACGGAAGAAGCCCAAATGCCTTTTGCTCTAAAAGAGCAAATAACAAAATTCTATACATACACAAACACACACACACACTCACATACACACACACACACCTTTTACAAGTATAACAACTACTGTAACCAGATAGCATGCGGAATCCGGCTACAACAACAACAACAACAGCAGCAGCAACAACAACAACTACCGAAAGCTAGAAATTACAGCAACAAGCAACAAGCAACACACACAACAACATGAAACGGGCAAAATGTCAAATGCGGATTTGATTTTATATACAGTCTAGAGTAGTTATTAACCGAAGTAAACAACAATAATAAATATCGCATTAATATTATTATTATTATTTGTAAATGTGACGGCGTCGAAATCAGTCAACACTCAAGCTACCAATACATACTTACTCGTATATATATATATATACATATATACACCCATTATGTATGCATACACTACTATGTCCTATATATATCATTGCATCCGTTGATTTTGAGATTAAAAGCCAACAACAAAATGTCTACAATACATTACTGATCATGTGTGTGCCTGCATGCCGTGTGTATGTGTGTGTGTGTGTGCGTGTGTGTGTTGATTAGTGATGATGCAGTTATTCATTCTTTTCAAACTCTTATATTCTGATAAAAACGGACTACAAAAAAAAAAATACTGAAAGAGCCGAAAATGCAAGCATTCATAAACATACCAATTACAACTTTTTTGACTCATATATATATATACACACATATACATCTATATATATATGTACTCAAACAGAGACCGCCAATAAACTAAAAGGAAATATATATATATGAATACTACTTTGCAAACAAATACACAAAATGAGAAATATGTTTAAACATAAGCCACAAGTGAGATGCATTCAATTTTTTCATGTGCAAGTGCAAGTTCGTGTTTTTAATATTTGTATTTTGCATTAAAACAAAATAAGCGTATTTTATGATTTTATAAAATACCACAATCTATATATATATATATATACAGTACATATATGTGTATGTCTCTTTTTGTATTTTGTACCGTCAAATCGTGTAACTCTCGCACACACTCAAGAAAATGCGCCGTTTTCTACAAATGCTATATATATATACATATATGCATGTATATGTATGTGTATATATACATATATACTATTTTCTACAGTTACTATTACACAATTTAAACAAACAACAAGAACAAAAAAAAAAACGCGCTGCAAATGCGTCGAAAGTAATTGTAAATTTGTGCATTCAAAGTTTTGCTTCCTATACAATAAAACAAAATATAATACAAAAGAAAAACAACAACAACAACAACAAAAAAAACACATTTACCAGATTACCAAAATTAAATTAAATATGTGTATATGTATACATATACATAAACCAAAAAAAAAAAAACAACAAAAATCATTTCTTTTCAAAATTTAAACAAAAAAGAATATTTTACTAAATAAATAAATAAAAAATAAAAAAAAAAAATACATAAAAATCAAAATTTCTTGCTGTTTTGCATATCACGTACGATACAAAGAGATCTAAAAGGTTTATATAAACAGATCTATGGGCGGGAGGGGGGAAAGGTATCCAAGAAGTAAATAATTCTGGATAGGCGTATCTTATACGAGAATCCAGATACAAATTTAGGAGTCTGAGTCTGGGATATAAAAAGCCGAATTCGCTCTTGGTTAAATATTGTAGTATTTATATCATATAACGCATTTTTCGACGGACTTCTCAGAGCTGAGGTTGACTATATATATCGCACGTCTACATATTCTATATACCATATATTCCACGTCTGTGGAAACTCTTAAAATCCCGGATTGCTTCAAGATTTACCAGCAAAAAAGGTTTTTTTTTTTTACAAGAACTTTATTCTCAATGTAATCTGAGTAAAATATAGCAGACGTCTTAACGGGGTTTCAAAAATCTTTATTGGGGTCTTTTTTTTTGTTGTCGTTTTTCATTTATTTCTTGTACATTTCAAATGTATGAATAAAATAGTTCGTTTGAACGCTCGAAGCGCTCAAAATTTGAATAATGCCAAAAACAAAACAATGGCCAGCTGGATTTACCAGATTGTGCTTCTATTATAATACTCGGGCTACTAACTTCTAGTTTTGTTTGTTATTGTTTCATGGGAAATACATGATCATAGTTGACATATTTAACATTTTCATTTGTTTTGTTTTGTTTTGTTTTTGTGGAAAGCTTGCTTTCATTTACCCGCATTCAATTAACTGACAAAACGAATTAAACATACAAATAACAAAGTTTCGTTTACCAATTTGCATAGCTCGTTATTTTGTTTAAATAATGCTTAAGAAACACAAAATAGTTGATTTCATTTGACAATTTTGAATTGTACTTTTTCATTTTTTTTTCTCTTCGTTTGTTTGTTTAACAACAAATAGCATAGACTGTGTTGCAGCTGCAGTTGCAGCAGTTGCAGTAACATTGACGTGAGGAACTCCCGGTGATGCTTAGCAAATGTCATGGATGTTAAAAAGTAATTAACAAAAAAAAAAAAAAAAACACACACACACAGAACAGCTTAACTTAGAATAATAATAATAAATAAACTTAGACAAGTCAACAAGTGAAACATTTGATAAAACTTAAACAACAAATGCAAACGCATAAATATAGTACATTTTTAAACAAAAATCACATTGAACAATGCATCGGCTGCTCATCTGCTCGGTTTTTGTGCATTACAATCAATCAATCAATCGATCAATCAATCAATTCGTCTTAACTCGTTTGATGTCTTTAGTATACATACGTTTAAATTCAACATTTATTCGATTAGTTTAATGTGCGCGTGCTGCTTTGCGCCTGCCAGAATAATTATAATAATAATAATACATGCACATAATACATAATTCCGCGCTCTTGTTGGACAGTTTTAAAGCTCTCTATGATGTACACTTGACCATTGTCCATATATATATACACATATATATGTTTCTATAGCTTGCTCTGTTGGCTTCAACTAGGACTCAGTTTCGTTTCGTTTTTGATTTCATATTTTGTTTCTATTATCATTAATTTTCATTTGGTTTCATTTCAGTTATCGTTTTAATTTTAAATGCATTTCTTTCGGTTTGTTTGTTGTCGTTATTTGCCTTTGCCAATTGGTTTGCGTTAGGAATCAACATTCTTATTATTTACTATATATATATACGTGTGTGCATTTGCTATAATATGTATCTTTTGGATTCGTGCTTAAACATATTGATATACATAACTATATATTCATATATCTTTCATATACTCTCTTTCGTGCCACTGTGCGTCGCGCTGCCTGGCGTCTAGCGCACCTTAACAATACAGATACAACAAATACAATGTGGCATAGTTAACAAATGAAAACAGTTTTAAATAATTTAAAGAATCTATGGAAACAAACAACAAAAGTTGAAGCTCAGACAATGTCACTTAGCTGTTGCCATTGGCCTGAACGATTACAATAGTTTCGTTTTTTGATAAATTCATTTTTCATTAAATGATTAGACGTCTAGGTGTGTCAACACACAAACATATACCGATACATATATATACGATATATATATATATATATATATATATATATATATATAGCCAAATATATATGTAGTTTAACGCATTAATTAATATTGCACTTAGTTGCACATGCGAACCGAGGAATTTGCTGGCTTTAGTTCAGGTTGCGTCTGCGCCGAAAGACCAATGCGAATATGGAACGTATGCGCCACCAGCGGCTGCGGTGTCGCGTATGTATCTTCTCGGAGTTGTTGTCCGTGCCCAATGCCTTTTGCAGCTCCTTGCGGCGTATCTCGCGCACCAGCGTGTAGAACGCCTCGTCGATGTAGTGACGCAGGGCCGCCGATGTCTCGAAGAAGGGGCAGCCAAATTGATTGGCCAAATTTTTGCCCTCCTCGGTGGTGACACGTCGCTGAGATTCCAAATCCACCTTGTTGGCTATCAACACCAGCGGTATGTCCTCGGACAGGCGTACGCGTGTTATCAGTTTTCGGTATTCGGATGCCTCCTGAAAGCTGTGACGATCGGTCACCGAGTAGCATATTATGAAACCTTCCCCGCAGCGCATATATTGGTCCCGCATAGCCGTAAACTCAACCTGACCAGCAGTGTCGAGTATGTCCAGCAAAGCGGCCTCATTGTCAATCACCGCCTGTTGCTGGTACGAGTCCTCTGTACACAGAACACCGAACAGAAAAGATAAGTTCAAAGGTCTAATGGCAACGGGAAGAGGAGGAGAAGGAGGAGGCGGCGCACTCACCAATTGTGGGGTCATGGTAGTCCAAGAAACTGTGACTGACGAACTGCAGAGTAACAGCTGTTGTCGGTGTGTGTGTGTGTGTGTGTGTGTGTGTGCGCGCGTGTGTGTGTGTACACGCAAAGTTAGCCGAACGCACGAAGCGAAGCACATACAATTTGGGGGTTGGTTTGTGGGTGGTTGTAAAACAAAGCGTAAAAGAAATTGAGATAATTTATTGATTTTTCACGGGCACCAAATCAAAATGCGCAGCAGAGATTAACTCGCTAACTGTTGTTGACCACTTACCGGACTTGCCGACACCGCCGTCGCCCAAGATGACAACCTTATAGACTCGAAGGCCGCCACGCATATTCTGCGGCGCACTTGGTGGTTTAATCAGCAGGCCCATATTAGTGCCATTTTGCTTGCGGCCGTTGGGCAAGTGGTGCATCGAGTCTGTGTCGGCGCCGCTTGTGCAGCTCTTTAGTTTCGTGGATCGTTTGAGTGCGGCGCAGCCAATGGACATGTCGCCGGCCATAGCTGGCATATCTGCTTTGCTCCAAAGGCGTGGCTAATTGTCGTCGTCGTCGGCCGCCGCCGCCGCTGCCGCTGGGTCGCTGGTCGTCTGACCGCCCAAAACAGTGCGTAGTTTGCAGCCCCTGGCCTGATATGTTTTTGCCAATTAGTCATTGGCATAAGTTGCTTTAAAGATCTTATTTTTTTTGTATGTTTTTTCACTTACCACAACGTTGCACTAGGCCCGGTTCCTTCTACGGCGTTTGTTCACTTCAACTTCAATCGTATCTATACATAATTGCGCTGGGTTGTTTTCCCTCGTTCCGTTCTATTTGTTGTTGTTGTAAATTTTATGGTAGTAAATTAGTGTGACCAGGGCTGCACAAATACCAAAATACCAAAAATACTGAAGATAAGTGGCTGCTGATGCGAAAAGAACGTCAAATTATGGCAAAGGACGGCGATGTGCGAATAACTAAAATATATTTTGCGCTGCTATTGAAAAAAAGCTGCTTGGGACACGATGTTATGGCACAGTTTGCCAATAATGTGCATATAGGCATAAGAAATCGATAAATCGCTTGCGTAGGACACGCCGTTATGGCACAGGACGCTGCAAATGCGCAAAAAAAAATCGATAATACATTTTTCATCGAAAAAGCTGCCCAGCGCAGGAGTAAACGATTAATCGTGAACAATTTGGATGCCATAAAAAGATATAACCATAAATTGAACTGATTTTCAAATATTTTGCAACTGCAAATAATGACTTAAAGGACTAACAGTTCTATATTTAAAATAGAAAATGTCACTTTTGAAATGAAAATAAAACCGATTTCCCGCTATTTGCGTAAAAGCGAATAAAAGCTCGCCCACCAGCAGCTGCACGATTTTCGTGCGGTTCGGTTTAGTTACGTGCGGTGATCGCGGTTGAGCTGTTCGCCGTTCGGTTTCGGCAGCAAAGCAGAAAGCGGAAAGCAGAAAAGCCAAAAGAAAAACATACCGTGGTACTGAAATCAAATACGGCCAGGAAATTGGCATTTAGCGCGTTTCAATTAGTTGAATATGTCGGGCGATGTACAGCCGCGAAAGCGTAAGGATAAGCGCAAGAAGCGTGGTAAGCGATCTGTGGAAAATCCGCTCGAACAAAAAAAAAAAATAAAAATGAAACGAAAAACAGTTTTCTAAACACATTTGCGGTAGCCCAAAAGCGTAGCTGTCCATTTCTTTTATTAGAAATAATAATATTGTCGAGCGCCTTTAAAAATAACTTTGCCCTATTATATAAAATTATACATTGCTCTCTGCCGTTGTCGCTATGCGTGTGCCGAGCAGAATATATATATTTATACATAAAATATATATCTGTTTTTATGATTTTCCAAAGCTGCTGAGAAACGCGCTATAATAAAATAAATGCTGGTTAAATGTTCGCAAGCAAAGCTGAGAAATGGGGTTCAAAAAAATGATTGCACTTGCTTTAAATAACGCATATCTTGATTTTTCTACTTCTTAACATTCCGTTTGTGTTTATTTAAAGCCCGAGCAAAGCAGATTTTAGATAAAAGCGTATTTATCTTGTGCTCAGGGCAACATAAACAAATGCCGGTAGATTTGCTCGCTCGCTCGCACCAACAGCAGCTGCTTGTCTTTAATCTTGAATTCTCGGATTTTGAATTTGGAATCAAGCACAAGATCGTTGCCATGACAATTTTGATGAAATTTATTCATTTATTATTGTTAGCCTACAATGTTATTAATTAAATAAGTGCACAAAGTCAAGAGACTTCCGTGACCAGACATTACACCCACCGCAGTTTGGACATCTTTCACATATACACACACAAAAGTTCACACACACACAAGCACACAAGCACACACACACACACACACGCACACACGCTCGAAAATACTATGCACTCTGTACAGTTTTCTTTTATTTTTATTTAATTTTTCTTTTGGCCATATGCCCAAGCGCATGACTTGCGCGTTCTTTGTTTTGCATCAACACCAAACACAACAGCAACAACAACAACAACAACAACAACAACAACAACAACAACAACAACAACCTAACATATCTCTCATCATTATCTTATAAGAGAGCGTTCTGTTATCATTGTACCTTAATACCCTGTACCCGTTAAATGTGTGAGAAGGGTGTGATGTTTGCTGTCTCTTTATGTAACAGGCTAAAGTGAGCATCTCCCATAAATAAATAATAAATAAATAATAAAAAAACATAAATAATAAATAAATAATAATAAATCAAATATATATATATAAAAATCAAATATATATAGATATATTTTTAATCAGCATCAAAACGCGACCCGATCTAGCATTATCCGTCTGTATAAAGCTTTAAACTCAGAGACTATGGACTGTGATGATTTTATGGTGAATTTTCACATAATTAATCGATTAATCGATTTGCAGTTTTCAATTTAAGGCCCTACACAATATAAGCATTCAGCTTTTATAAACTGATTTGCCTCAAAATTAAAATATAAAGAAAATTAAAAAAAAAACAGCCCTATTTCTTACTTCTGCCCTATTTTTTATTATGCCCAGCTGTAAAGTCTTAAAAACTATAAATATCCGACTAAAAATATAAAAGTTATTTGGGATTAAAGTTTTCAAATTGTGGAGCGAAGGAAAAACAGAAGTGTGTGTATGTGACGACTGTTTATAACTGTGTACAGGGTATACGCAAGTTGGGCATGCTCGACTGTTACTTGTTTTAATCAGTGTAACTAACTTTTCATCTAGATGAACGCAAATCTGACGGCGATGTCAGCGTATTGCGCCAGCCCAGCTTTCAAGGTAGAGATTCACATGTAGTCTATATAGTATATATCCCATATCCATGCCCAGAGCCCGCCTGCAGCTGCTTTTTAAGTCCAATTTAGCATCTAGTACTGACTAATTCTCGTTGCTTCCACTAAACGTCCACGTTCCGAGTTGCAGTTAGTTAATTAATTGGGATTCGTCTCACATGTGAATATTGCTATTCATTTTTTCTCAAAGATGACGAAGACTCGTCTTCCCACGGCGTGCACATCACAAAGATGGGAAACGATGATGTGCACCTGCACGTGCAGCAGCAGCACGGCACGGGCGGACACTGGTGCGCCAAGATTATATTCTTCTCCCTAATGGCTGTGCTCTTGGGCCTCGTGGGTCTCATCATTATGGAGAATCGTGGCCTGGAGGATTGTAAGTAAATACATATATACATATATGTATCAGGTTTATTATCAACTGATGCCCCTTTCAGTGGACACGCCTCTGTCGGAATCCCGCTATTCCAACTATTTTGATGGTTGGGTAGATGAGCATCGCCAGGAGGAACACGATGCCCATCACTCGCCCGAAGCAGCTCTCGATGAGCACGACGATGAACACGACGATGAACCAGATGAGGCATATGATCAGCATTCAGGCGAAGAGGAGGAGGATCATGAAGCTGATGAAGAAGAGGAAGAGGCTGAAGAAGATGAGAACACTGGCGCCGAAAATGTAACAGCTGAAGATGATGAAGAAGAAAATGATGAGGTATATTCTGATTCAACTGGGTCGACCGCTTTAAGGATCAGAATTTAAGCCAATAATATGCATATTTTTCAGGATGAGGATCTGGATGAAGAGACTGAAGCATCCGTGGAGCCAACACAGTCTGTGGCAGACGATGCCGATGAGGTAAATATATTAATGTCCATATGGCTGACATCTTAAACATTAATCTTACTGCAGGACGACGAGGAGGAGGACGCAGACGATGAGATCGAGGAGTCCATTGAGCCACCAGTTTCCAGGTCTAGAGCTCAGAGCGCACCCGAAACAGTTGAGGAAGACGATGATGATGATATTGAAGAGGTAGACAGAGTTTTTATGCAAAAAAAATAATATACCATATATCTTAATATAAATATACACTTGTAGGAGGAAGAAGAGGAGGACGCTGACGAGGAAGAGCTGGAGGAGTCCATTGAGCCAACCATTTCACAATCTCAGGCTCAAAGTGCGCCCGAAACGGCTGACGATGAGAATGACGATGATGATGATGAGGTAATTTCATCCTATTCTTTGTTATCTCTATATATAAAACCTTACATGCATACAAACAAACAAACATACATAAGTACATACATACATAAATACATACATACTTACATACATACTTACATACATAGTTACATACATACATACATACATACATACATACATACATACATACTTACATACATACCGTATCCGCATACATAACCTCAGCTTCCAGCGTTGAAGCAGCGTGCGCCTAACTTTACTTACATTTTTGAGAATCGAGGAGGAGGGCAGCTTTAATAAATACGTTTTCTTATTTAAATTTGCCGTGCAACAAGACTAATTAGTCTGCTATTGGTATTCTATAAGACAATTTACACGCATAGATACATACACATTCATGCATACATACATACATAGATACATATATACATACATACATACATATATACATATATTGTTGCATATAATAATTTCTTAGAATGTGTGCATTATTTCAGGATGCTGCTGAGGAGGATGAAGAGCCTGAAGAGTCCGTAGAACCAGCTCAACAAAGTGCGCCAGTCGTTGACGACGACGACAATGATGAAGATTTTGAACAGGTTTGAGTTAAAAAACTTAAGCTATAAGCTGAGCATCCAATGGATATTTGCAGGATGACAACGACGAGGATGACTTTGAATCCCTCGATCAAGAGGTCGACAGCGAGGCTGAGGAGCGACAACGTCAAGCGGCTGCCGAGGCGAGAGCCAAGCAAGCCAAGCAGGATCCGGCTCCAGAGGACAACGAAGAGACAGTCACAACCGCATCCTGGCTGGGTTCACGTAAGTATTCCATAGAGCTAGTTGAGATTAGGCTACTTGATAAACGGGTTAGATGTGTTGGGCTCCACTTTATACGATTTGAACTATGTTTTAAATTAGTTAACGTTTGAGAAAATAGCTTAAAAAAGTTGTACAAGAAAGTGCAAAATGATAAATATGAATTAAACGTTTCGTTAAATTGTTGAATTGTTTATTTAACCGTAAATCATTTTCCAGTTGCCGTTAAATTTGGCGTTGGCATTGCACTTGCCCTTGTTTCACGCCTTGTATTGATACGGAAAAATCCAAATACAAGTGAGTTTTCGATCGCTGCTAAATGCCAAATCAATTACCAAGTAATGCTCTTTGTTAACGAAACTCTTTCACATCGCTGCTTACTAAGAACCCAAGAACTGTTCTGCTCTAAATCCAATCTATATGTCATCTGGCATTTCCAGTTCTTAAATATACAATATATATATATATATTTTTTTTTTCTTAACCACCCAGCATTCAATGATAATCAGAAAATAAAAAAGAAAAAACTTTTCTATGTTGAATGGAAACTTAATGTCAAATCAACCTTGTAAGGCCTTCGTTCTCATGTTCCTGTCAAAGTTTAACGTCTATGTAAACTGCCTGTTAAATTTTGTGCCACTTTCAGTGCTGCCACTCGCCAGTGTTGAACAATTTTTTAAAGGGTTGCCACATTTTTAACATTTGGCAAGCCTGATTGTAAATTTTGACCATTAACCTTGACGGAAACATGTGGAATGCAGCTTAAAATGTCGTCAATTTTTCAACTAACTTTTATAATTAACTTAACAAAAACGGATTCGAATATACGAACAACATTTTTTGCACTTTCTTCATTTTATGTTTATTTTTTTATTTATATTATTGTTTTTTGTACAAAATAATTAGGCTTAAGCTTAATTGAATTTTTTGTTGTTTTAATTGTAGTCACAGCTTTGTTAAAACTGTTAAAACTTATGCGCCAGTGTATGTATGTAAAATTAATTTTGTTTGGCTGCCTTGTTGTTGACTCCCAACCATATATATTTTTATATATATTTATACCATACTAATCTCTGCTCGAACAACAACAAAATAAACCTAGCAGCTGAGGATCAGCCCTCGCCGGAGATGAATTTGAGACGTCGACTGACAATTGCCACCGCCGAGGATAACCTGCCCGACGATGAGGATGAGCTGCCGCCGCTTGACGATGGTTGACAATACTATTCAGATACTATAGAAAACTTCGGTCTGTCCGAATTTGGTTCCAAATAATTTCAAGTCTTGCCACTTGAAGCTATTTCGAACAATAAATATAGTTTCCATTTTGAGGATTTATTGGTTAATATTAATATTTGCCCATTTCCACCAAAAAAAAAAAAAAGAGGAATATTCCGAAGAGGAGATCGAAATCGAGGAGGAAATCGAAGTGGAGATTAGCGATATGGAGGAAAGCGATGATAATGTGGCCATCACGGCCAGCTATGTGCCGGAAACCTTCGAGCAGCTGAGCGCCATGTTCAGGCCCAAAACTGAGTCGAAGACAAGCGAAGCAGCCGAAACTTTGGCAGCTAAAGAACCGGAACCGGAACCGGAACCAACAACAGTTGAACTGGAACCAGAAGCGGAGCTGGAACCAGAGGCAACGACAGCCACGGACATTTATGTGGAGTACGAAGATGGCGACATCGAAGATTACGAACACGATGAAAGCGACGACGAATTGATCAGCGACGAGGAGGAAGACGAGATTTCAGATGTAGACGATGCGGAACTGATGAGCAGATTGGAAGCCAAATACGGTCGACTGCCGGCCAAGGAGTATGAAAGCGATCCAGACTCCGATGATCCGACCTGGACACGTAATTACTAAATGTACAATTTACACCAAACAAATCAAAATCAGTCTACAAGCAATCTACAAGTCCATCTGCATATCTGACATACAAACACGTATTATAATTTATTCTAAAGTTCATGGCATAAGCAATACGTAATATAATCATAGTAAGTCCATAGTCTATAATCGAATTGCTAATCCTACGTATAAGGTGGAGCCGTACACACATTAACCCCTCAGTGGTGTCTTTAATGCTTGCCATAAGAAAATCTTAGAACAAAATGAATTTAAATATCGCTTTCTTCTTAGAAATAAAACCCAAGGAGCCAACGGGCGCCCAGTCTGTGGAGGATGATCTGTTCGAGCAGGAGCTGCGTCAGGCCAATGCCGAAATGATCAATGAGGTAAGTTTGCAAATATAAAACATTCGGCAGAACTCTACGTTAAGATCTCTGAAATTCTCTTGAACCTAGCTCAACAATCGCTAAAACACACAAAACATTAAACAAAACTTCTTTCATAGCTTTAATTAATGTTCGCTTTTTAAGTTCTTGTGCTTAGCTTTTAAGACTTTATTAACAGAAGAATTTAAGGAATATCTCGTAGGAAAAGGATTTATATTTGATGCAAGAAAAAACATATTTGCTATAGGACTAGGCATAAAAACTGCTGCAAGATCTAGACACACCCACCTACTCTTGCAGCCAGTCCCAAGGCAACTGTGTTTTTTTTTTTAAAGAACTTATTTTTATAAGCTTTAAAACTTAAATTTGAGTATTTTTTTTAAACTTAATTCAGCAAAATTGCATATTTTAAGTTTAATTGAACGAAGAATTAATTGATTTTTAAAAGAAGTTCTTCTTAGTTCAAGCTCAGCCCAATACGTACTTTGGAATCAGTTCGAAAATGAAGTATTTTAAAACAGGGCTGCAAACTAGATTTGAAATTGGAACCTAAAATTTAATCGAAAATGTTTTGGTTCATAATAAGAAATACTTGTGAGTCCCAATCCGAAAGCATAAACAACTTTGCGCCCAAGCATTGCATTTATCTAAACATATTTGTTAGATGCCAAGTTTGGGTAGGGATCAAATGTGGCCCGCATTTTGTGTGTGAAAATATTTAAGACTTGCAAATATTTTCAGTACAACGGGCAGTTATAGATTTTAAATTGAGCTGGTTTATAAAAATGTTCACGAACCGAAACGTGAACCAAAACAAACGACACATTTTTTGCAGCCCTGGTTTTTAAATTCATTTTTATTAAAAACTGGAAACAAGAACTTTTTAGTTGGCTTAATTTTGAGTATTCACATTTGAAACTGTAAGCAAGAACTTTAAAGGAATTTTATATTTGATTCAGGTTAAAATGTTCAACCTAATTTATGCCACATAGTTAAGTTTTTCTTCATTATATTATCAGGCTTAACCCCTAGTTAACCCTTTATCAATAATAATATCTGTGTGTTTACATTTAAATGTAAGCCTGTTTACAGGGTATTTGCTAGTCGTCTCGTTAATGCTTTACTCTTTTGCTAATCTACGCTCTATTTTGCATGTTAACCAAATAAAACCCTTGTCCAATCTAAAAACCTAACAACCAGAACTATGCGAAAGCTCTGCGCGACTTTAACACGCTCACACACACACACGCACACAAGCCGGCGGCTCATCTGCATCGGGCACGGGCGCTGGAGCGCATCGCCGAGCTGCGCCAGAGCAATCAGCTGCTCCTCGATGCCATCGAATCCTACAAGCGTTATCTGGCCTTCGAGGAGCTAATCGCCAGCGACAGCGACTATCGTGCAGCCGGCGAGCGTTGCATCAAGCATCTGCGATTTCTGGGTGAGTCCAAGAGGGAGAGGGGGAGTTCTTTCATTGACCTCCATGGAACTTCTTGCAGGTCGCACACAGCAGGCGCTGGACATACACGAGCAACTGCTGGCGCGCTATCCGGACGAGGCGCAGCTGCGCAATGAGCTCTCGCTCACCCATCTGATGTCCAATAAGTGGGTGTGTTGTGGCCATCTTTATCCTCATTAAGCCCAGCCTAACTGCAGCTCTTTCATCCTTGCAGCTTGGTCAAGCTGCAGCAGGTGGCAGCTGAGACACTCGAGCGCTGGCCGCGTGATCCCCAGGCGCAGCTGCACTTTGGCCTGGCGCTCAAGCAGCTCGGGAGCGACTATGCCGGTGCCTTGCCCTATTTGCAGCGGGCCATTGACTCTGGGGCGGCGGGCACACAGGAGCCGTATTTCCATCTGGCACTGGGCGAGACACTGCAGCGTCTGGGCCGGCAGGTGCAGGCGCTCCAGCTGTATCGGCGCGGCGCGGACAGGGGCTTCTTTGCCAGCGTCTATCAACGCTCGCTGTACAATGTGCCCGGGCTGCGTGCGCAGCCCTTCTGGCAGCCCGCAGAGACCGGCCAGGCGGCCCCGCTAGAGCAACTGCAGCGCAACTGGCGTGCCATACGCGCTGAGGCGCTGTCGCTGCTCGGCGACCAGGGCAACTTTCAGCTGGAGGCGGAACAGCTGCGTGACACGGGCAACTGGCAGCAGTTCGAGCTCTACGCCCGCGGTCAGCGTCTGGCGAGGAACTGTCAGCGGGCGCCCGTCACCTGCGCACTGCTCGAAAGGTTTCCGGCCGCCAGCAGCTGTCGCCGTGGCCAGATCAAGTTCAGCGCCATGCAGGCCCGGACACACGTCTGGCCACACTGCGGACCCACCAACTGCAGACTGCGTGCCCACCTCACGCTGGTCGCGCCGGAGCCACAGTTGACCAGTTTGCGCGTGGCCGAACATCAGCGGTAAGACTGCCCACAATTTATAATAATAGTTAAAAGGGTAGCTTGAACTTGTACGGCAACATCTAACAGGTGAAAGGTTTACTCATAGCCTCAATTAACTTATATCTATGCATTGATTCGCTAACTTTTAAGCAAAATTTAGGGTATTTGATGATCACACCTAAATAACTTTTACTGAAAGTCTGTAAAACGTACTTGATTCATGAGAATCGCATAGCAGGGCGTTATTATTACTATCTTAAAACACGATATCATCCAGTCTAGTCCAGACATTTATAATCAAACTGAGGAGAAGCATTTTCAAATAAAAGTCTTACTTGTATCCATGAGAATCGCATAGAAGGGCGTTATATTTACTTTTGAAAAATTTGAATATTAACTATTATAGATCTGATAACATGATATCTTCAAGTTCTTTAAATTTTTGATATTTATTATGAAGTTAATAATGAGTATTTGAATTGATGAGAATCGCATAGGAAGGCTACCTTCAGGATTATAATCGATTTTTCTTGTCTCTCTGCCCCGAACAGCACGTGGCGCGAGGGCGACTTGTTCATCTTTGACGATAGCTTCGAGCACGAGGTCTGGCACAATGGGACACAACTACGTTTGGTGCTCATTGTGGACCTTTGGCATCCCGACTTGAGTGCAGCGCAGCGACGCAGCCTGACGCCCATTTAACTCCCAGTTCTAGACGTAATATATATATGCTTTTGTTAGTTCATTCACATAGATATATTTGTAACTCGTAGCCGATAAGTTTCTTTTGTATGGATGCGTGTTTAGCTGTAATCGCAAACTTTGTATTAAGTCTATAATTAGTGGCTGCTTGGTTGGCGGCGTCTTTACTGTAAACCAAATAAAAAAGTAAAGTAAAAACTAAAGTTTCCGATTGAAAATAAATATTACTTTGTTATTGAAAGAAGACGGTAACTGGCTTTTTAATGGAATTTGTTTTTATTTTAGGAATTTGTTCATTTTGAAAAAGTTCGAAATTATTTTGGAATCATTTAAAAGCTATTTAAAGTGAAAACTTAACTTTTCATACAATTTCCTTACACTTTACTGGGACAAAAGCCTGTTCTAGGACTTTCTAGCTTTAATAATTTTGTCTTCGAAAAGTTTTTGGCTTTACGCTCAGAATTCCTTCTTCACATATTATTAATTATAAAAGATGGCAATAAAAACTTGCAGAAATGGAATACAACTAGAGCTTTTAATTGTGAATAACATCTTTTGTTGTAATTATTCAATTATTTTGTTATTATCATTATTTAAATATTAAAAAAATATTTAAAAATAATAAATGAAATAAAAATTTAAATATTAAAAAAATATCAAAAAAATTGTAAATGATAACAATATTTATTTTGCTTGGCCTTTCAGCAACAGGAGTTCTGTTCAAATGTGGGTTACAGTACACAGATTTTAAATGGTTAATAATCATTTGTAGTTAATCACAGTATTTGCTTAAATTGTTGATGCGCTCACCCGACCACGCCCCCTCTCAGAGGAATCAACATGCAATTGTCAGCCCTATAAAAGCGAGAAGCTAATAGAGTAGTTAATGTGTCTATTTGCAAAGGCAAACGAGATGAGGAGCATTCTGTGTAGTTGTATCTATTTTGTGGTCTTGGCAGCTGGAGCAGCTGCCGATTTGGATGTGTGCCTCAAGGAGCTGGGCTGCCTGCGCGGCAAGCTAATGCCAGGATATAAACAGGAGCAGGCGCAGTTCGAAGGATTTATGGGCATACCCTTTGCCGAGCCGCCCATTGGAGAATTGCGCTTCCAGGTGAAATGCTGGCAAAGATCTTAATTTGGCTTAATTGACAGTTGTAAGCCCCGCAGAATCCCGTCGCTGCCCGTGGCTGGACGGGCGTATTGGATGCCAGCGCGGCACGCAGTCATTGCCTGCAAAAGTGTTACTTCATGGACACCTGGCCCGTCTCCGGCGAGGAGGATTGCCTCTACCTGAATGTGTACAGACCTGCTGTGAGTAGAGGGTGAATTAATATTGAACAGCCTTCAGCCTGTTCCGCTGCAGCAACCAAGTGCGAATCCCTTGCCCGTCATGGTCTACATACACGCGGGTGGCTTCCTGTGCGGCTCCGCCTGTCCGCTGGCCAGTGGCCCGGAGTTCCTCATGGACACACAGCAGGTCATTGTGGTCACAGTCAGCTATCGCCTGGGTCCATTTGGTACGCTAATTGTCGATGCATTTTAGCTTCCATGTCAATGGGGTCTCCTTAGGTTTCCTGAGCACGGGCGACGCGCACATGTCGGGCAATTTCGGGCTGAAGGATCAGCGCTTGGCGCTTCAGTGGGTGCAGCGGCACATCGCCTCCTTTGGCGGCGATCCGGGCCTGGTGACCATATTTGGACACAGCGCGGGCGGCATATCCACGCATCTGCACATGCTGAGTCCCAGTTCGAAGGGTGCGTCCTTTCCCATGGACTTCAACTTCCATTTGACTTGCCTTTCGCCTTGCAGGACTCTTTCAGCGTGCCATGTCCTTGAGCGGCACAGCACTTATGGCGACTACCCTGGTGTACGATCCACTGCCTCAGGCCCGACAGCTGGCCGAGCGCGTTGGCGTGGCACAGGCCAAGAGCCTGGACAGCCAAGCGCTGGCCGCAGCTCTGCAGCAGATCGACGGAAGGGATTTGGTGGAAGCCGGGGATGTCTTTAAGCAGTGGGACAACTTGCCCGTGATCAACTACGGTGTGGTTGTGGAGCAGGCCAACACGCCCGAGTCCTTTCTAAACGAGTATCCGATGGCGGCCCACCTAGGCGGGCGCATCAATCAGGTGCCCTGGCTGCTGGGCAGCACTTCGCGCACAGGTGAGGGCTCCATGTTCCTGCTGCACACCTTTGCGAATCCGCAGCTGCGCAAGGAGTTCAATGAGAACTTTTTGGAACTTTACGGCCTGCTGCTCTATCTGCCCAAGGGCTCAACCGAGAATACGGTGCGGGAAATTCTGACGGAGTACGGCGTGCAGGATATGGAATTGAATGAGGACACGTTGGCTCCACTCTCGGGCATTCTTGGCGATTTCACATTCGTCTATCCCATGCTCGTGAGCGCCGCCAGCTATGCTGCAGTGGCTCAGCAGCCCGTTTCGATCTACAATTTTGAGTACCTCAGCAACATCTCGTATGCCGCAGTTCTCACGGGTGGCATCGTCTACGACCAGCTGGGCGCATGCCACATGGATGACGCCCTCTACTCAATACGCATGCCGATGCTGATGCTGGACTTTCCCAAGAGCTCGGAGGATGATTTGGTTATCAAACGCTTGACTTCCAGATTGGTGGAATTTGCCAAGAACGGGTGCGTTTATCTGAAACATATTTATCTAAATCTCTATCCATAATCTTAAGCTACATATCGATTTTCCTATTCATACCTTATCTGTATCTATGTCCTTATCTATATCTCATCCTTCTCAACCTTTTTCACTTACCTTTAGTATCTTACCTGATGATACCCAATTGCTATCCTGCACAGCTGAGGCGTTTACTTCGGATGAGATATGCAACTATTTTCGTTTTGGACAGCTGAATGGGGCCTACCATGAGACAGTCGAGAGACGTGTGGATATGCGCGCCCTGGCCCTGTGGAAAAAGCTCTATACTTAAATAATATTTCACTTTTGGAGTAGTTAAGACTATAGAAACACACTTTAATGTATACACAGAACGGAAAGGACAAGGCAAATTAGACTAAGAGCTGAAGCACAAAGGTGGAATACAATGAGATAGATATATATAGATAGAGAGAGATAGAGATAGAGAGAGAGAGAGAGAGAGAGAGAGACGGAGAGAGAGAGAGAGAGAGAGGGAGCATATCACAGCACAATTTATTAATTAAACACTTAAATTCAAAGCATATAAACCTTTAAGACTTACTTGAATTCATGAGAATCGCAAAGAGGGGCACCATTCAAAAAAGGAGTCTGCATGGTAGAGCAAAAAGTCGTATACAAGCATTTTCCATTGATTTTCTAAATAAAATAAACAGACGAAAGGTCAACGATGAAAATCTCTGCGAGTTTTTGGTCTGTTACATACCTTTCCCTGGTTTCCAGGGTATCTACAGATAAGACGCTTACGCCTGCCGGCCATGACTAAGTACAGTTGCATATATTCACGTAAGCGAAGAGTGTTACATATTTAATGTGATAATGTGCCTGCAGCTTGATTAAATGTGCATATCTGAAGGAATTTTTATCTGAAACTGCAGCTGCAGATGACCCATTTTGCACTCGAGCTCGTTCTCGGTCCAGACGAAGGTCAAATGAATTTACATTTTGTCCAACTATAGGAGCGAAAAATACAACTATAAGAGCGCGATCACAATGGAAAGTATAAACCACATATGTAAGTCAACTACAATGCGGGTCAGTTCAATAGCGCAGCTTTTATGATAATGCCAGAAATATAGAAATAAAAGGTTTGTATTGACAAATGATATGCTGGAAAGCAAATGAAACAAATTATTAAAACGGATTACAAAGTTGTCGAATATTTATTATCAAATATATTATATCATTATATTATGATATATAATTAGAATATCTCTTCAGGCGAACTCTAATTACAAATAATACGATTATCACTTGGCATTGCTTTGTTTATTGCTTTTTTTTTAGGTGTTAATAATAGAGTTTTTAGACAACATCAAAGTGTACCCCATTCTATGGCTGAGACAGTTAATATTCTAAGTAATCCCAAGGTATACCTATAAAAATGGGCATCGGTGTCTCATGCATATGTAACATGTAAGTGAAGCGATTTTTCTCAAAGAAGAACAGTTTCTATAATCATATGTAAGTGAGGAGCCACTCAAATGGGTCGACTTATAAGTAAAAGAGCAGCTCCCCTTGCCGTCTAGCGCCCAGGTCTTATCAGAATAACTCAAATCACAGGCTGTGAGAAAAAAAAAACCAAGTAGAAGTGAGTAGAAGAGAGTGACCGACTAGGATATACCCTGAATCCAACTGAAACACACTTCAGCTTACTGTGCTTCTTCTTCCGATTACCCCACACTCTCTATAGGAAATTAAGTCTTGAATAACTGCGTTGTTTTTAGTCCAAACTTAATGAAAGTTTCCTAGCTTAAATATGGGTTAGAAAAGTGTGTGTATACTTAGGCGCCAGGCTTTAAGCCTAAAAATACGATTTTACTCAATGAGTAAAATATATAATAGACTATATTTGCTGTACATAAGCCTAGATGCCAAGTTTGGCGTATATAGCTCATATAATCTTCCAGTTAATATATATATAATATATCTTTTAATATAGATTTTTAGCGATATTACGAAAATGGAAAGAGATACCGATAAAAAAATGATAAACTTGTTTGTATGGCATGGAAGAACATATAGTTTATATATATAGCAAGATATAGAAGAATATATAGCCCCAATTTCAAGCGTCTAGAACGACAAACTTGTCGAAATTGAATCGTATATATTTGGGTACGAAGATGCTTTCAGCTGCCTTTGACACACATTTGCAAAAAGAAACATGATGCCCCCCTTTTGGGACCATTTGCCATGCTTTCAGGGTATCAAAAGCAGCAAAAGAAGAGAATAAACTGCGAGTAGATATATTCGTTTGTGCTCACACTCGCTTATGCATATCGGCCGCAAGCGAAACAGGATAAAAGTGAAAGTGAATCGTTTGGCGGCTCGTAGTTTCGCTTGGGTTCTGCTCTAGGTCGGGTTCCAGACGCGAGCCAAGTTAAGAGCCGGTCGATTCTCGGATCGGATCGGATCGAATCGCGTATATCTGTGTTCGATTGAGTATACGCCGTGTGTGTGCGACAATTTGTTCGAGATGTTTGAATAAATTTCAATTGAATATCGACAACAACTTTGGATCTACATAAAAGCGTGACACACACACACACGCACACACACATACTCACTTAAGACACAACAAAGTTTTTCTTATTTATTCATTTTTTAATTTTTGGTTTGAATAAAACTGAATGCTTTGGCTTACAAAGCCGTCAGATAAATTTTGTGCGCCGTCGCGTTAAAAGCTCGCGTCTAAACATTCATTAGGGTATCCGGAGAAAGAGAAAGAGACAAAGAGAGAGAGAGAGAGAGAGAGACAACATATTGGTAAGTGGGAGAGACCCTTGGGCTTGGCCAAGGAAACCATTTTGGTCGTGGGAACATTTATCTTTTGGTATTTCCTAATTGATCTCGTGTTGAGATCATCGGCAAAAGAGAAGCTCATTTAAGGCCATAAACAAATGAATACATAAATTATCTGAGCTATGCATAAAATTAATTCGGTCCAACAGAAGACCAATTCGTCATGATTCATGCGGGATTCGCTTCACTTTTCTTGCTGCTGCCGCTGCTCCAACTGGCCGCCGCCCAGCTGGGGATTAATCCCAAGGCTTTGATTGTCTGCGGCGGCAGCCTGGGCTGCCTGAAGGGCATACACATGCCGGGCTATCAGATCAAGCGCTTCGAGGCCTTCCTGGGCATACCCTACGCCCTGCCGCCCGTCGGCGAGCTGCGCTTCAGCGTGAGTTGATGGCATGTACCATATCCTACCATCCTAATCTCTTGGCCCACTTCTAGAATCCCAAGATCATGCCCAAGCTGCGCGGCATTTACAATGCCAGCGCTGCCAAGCCGGACTGCATACAGAAAAACTATCTGCTGCCCACGCCTATTATCTATGGCCAGGAGGATTGCCTGTACCTCAATGTGTACAGGCCGGAGGTGAGCAGGGGCGAAGAGAATCCCATTTTTTTCGAAATCCTAATGCAGCTTTTCCTAATCTACAGCGTCGCTCAGGGCAGCCGCTGCCCGTGCTGGTTTACATACACGGCGGCGGTTTCTTCAGCGGCTCCGCCGGTCCGCTGCTCACCGGACCCGAATACTTCATGGACACCGGCGAGGTGCTGCTGGTCACCATGGCCTATCGCCTGGGCGCCTTGGGTTTCCTTTCCACGCAGGACGCCGCCATGCCCGGCAACTTTGGGCTCAAGGATCAGCAGCTGGCGCTGCGCTGGGTGCAGCGGAACATCAAATCCTTTGGCGGCGATCCACGACGCGTGACCGTGTTTGGACAGAGCGCTGGGGGCGTGGCCACGCACATGCACATGCTAAGCGCCAGGTCGGCGGGCCTGTTCCAGCAGGCGATCAGCATGAGCGGCACAGCCAATGTGCCCTTCGCCATAGAGCCGGAGCCGCTGCAGCAGGCGCGCCGGACCGCCGCGCTCTGCCAGGTGGCGAATGCCCGGAATCTGAGCACGCCCAAGCTGGCGCGCGCTCTGCGTGCCGTGGACGTGCAGACGCTGCTGAATGCCGGCGACGGGCTCAAGTTCTGGAACGTGGATCACATGACCAACTATCGGCCCGTGGTGGAGCACAGCGCCGCCACCGAGGTGGAGGAGGAGGAGGAGGCGTTCCTAAGCGTGCACCCCAAGACGCTGCTGGCCGAGGGCAGCTACAGGCCGGTGCCCTGGCTGCTGGGCACCGTGCCCGAGGAGGGCGCCGTTCGCGTGGTCAACATCATGGAGAACGCGACGCTGCGCCAGGATTTCAATGCGCGCTTCGACGAGCTGCTGCAGCAGCTGCTCGAGCTGCCCAAGGAGATCAGCGGGCAGCAGCTGGAACAGGCGATGCAGCTGGTGAGCGAAAAGTATTTCCGGAACGTGCACGAGCTCAACGAGCTGACGGTACAGGGCTTCCTCGATGTAAGCAATGGCGAGAAGTTTTATAGAAAAAGTAAGAAAAGAAATGAAATCCTCTCCAACCACCTGCAGCTCGTCTCGGATCGGGGCTTCAAGCAGCCGCTTTACAATGCCGTGCGGCAGCATTTGGCCAACGTTCACGCTAGCCGGGAGCCACTGTACTTGTACAGCTTCAACTACCTAGGCCCGCGCAGCTATGCCTCCGTCTATACGAGCGCGAATGTGGGCAACAAATACGGCGTGGTCCATTGCGACGATCTGATCTATCTGTTCCGCAGTCCCATGCTCTTTCCCGACTTCGAGCGCAACTCCACGGAGGCGAGACTCATCCAATCCTTTGTGGGCTACTTTGTGCACTTTGCCAAGTTCGGGTAAGATCCCAGTACACACATTGATAAAGCCCTGATTTGATTTGTTTTGTTTTTCTTCAGTAAACCCAGAAATGTGGAGTCGCTTAGGCGCTGCTCGGAAGCAGTTCTTATGTCACGGCCCGAGGGTATTTGCGATCATCACGTGTTCCAAAATGCGCCCGGCGATCGGCCGCAGTTCGAGGTGAATGTTTCGCAAAGGTTTCGCGTGACAAGTGCCAAATTCTGGACTAAGTTATTGGCAGAACCAAAGCATTATTAAGATTATAATTTATTAAATATTATAAGCTAACATTAAGTGTGCTTAGTAATATAATATAGTTTTTATATATATCGACAAGTTGTCCTCTTTGACTGATTGACGAACGACGCACTGAACTCTAATAAAAACTTCCTCACGCACGCGTGGAATATAAGTGGAAAATGGGACTATGAAACTTTGTTTTTTTAATGCGTGGGCATTTTTACTAATTTTCATTTGTTAACTGTGAAAGTTATTTATATATATTTTTATTAACAGCTTGACCGACTGATGACCTATTTCCCTATTCCAACAATTCCTCAGACAGGTGGGAATATAAGTGGAAAATGGGCTTATGACACTTTGTTGTTTTTATGCGTGCGACTTTAATTTAGTTTTCATATGTCGAGGTCATGCCTTTTTCATTTATTTTTTAATTAATGATTGAAGAATTAACTGCTTTAAGCTCTATTCACAAATTCCCCAAACAGGCGTGGAATATAAGTGGAAAATGGACAAATATACTTTGTTTTTGTAAAATGGGGCAAAAGCTTTTAGCTTCCACCTGATCCGCTTTTTTTTGCATAACCTTCAGCCGCTTGTGCGGAAAACTGAATTTACAAGTTTTACTTTCCTTAAATTCATTTTCAAAGTTCTACATAAGAAATCACTAAATAGACATTTCAGCGATTTACGCAACCTTTCGTCAAGGCCGAAATATGGGTGAAAATCTTATGTTTAATTACAAATAGTTTGCACAAGGAAATCCGCGCTGACTACTCGTTTTTTTTTTAATGCTTTTTTTTTAATGACTTCAAATTGATGTCTGTGTAATTCGTTGGGAATTTCGCATAGTAATCGTCGTAGTATTCGCCCGATATGTGCCTTCAAAGTGTTCCACATTGATAAGAGCCGCCTTATATGGAGCTG
The DNA here is from genome assembly GCA_018903485.1 of Drosophila littoralis. Classification (NCBI taxonomy): domain Eukaryota; kingdom Metazoa; phylum Arthropoda; class Insecta; order Diptera; family Drosophilidae; genus Drosophila; species Drosophila littoralis. The sequence goes on along the minus strand of JAEIGF010000124.1, from coordinate 6,354,826 downwards.
GCGCTGGCGCTGACACGTGCCCACGTTTGGGTCTGAACCCAAGTTCTACAATTGCATTGAATAATACTATACACTACTTTATACATAATATATATATATATATATATATGAATTTGGTTAAGTTTTGTTGCTTCTGCTTTTAGTCCAACGTCATATAATTATTGACTTGTGCTTGATTAACATTCATTAGCATTTGCGACAAGTTACCTGATCTGGAGCTGAGGCTTTCTTTCTTTCCACCGGAGCGGAATTGATTGATTGCTTGATTGATGCATTGCTGGATCGATTGATGGGTCGATTTGTTGCGCTGTCGGTTGGTTGCCAGCCTCCGACAAACAAAAAGGGGGCATGTCAGGGGGATAGGCCCATTAGGCGCTAAATGCCAAATAAAGGCACGTTTAGCAGAGAAGCAAAAAAAAAAGAGAACCAAAAACAAGTCTCGCATTGCGTATACGTCACCAGACACCAGACACCTGACGCCCATTGATGCAGGGCAACAAATCAGACAACGGCAAGTCGACGACGAAATACCCTAACCAACTATAGAAATCTAGATGAACCGAAAATCGTTCCGAACCAGTTGATCAAAAAAACAAGTAAGAGCTTATAGACGGGAGCTCCCGACTAGGGAATACCCTGAACCCTCTTTGAGCTGGTAGCGGGCAGGATGCGATAGGTCTAAAATGAAAGATACTTGACATACATATATAATATTCTAGAAGCAACATATCAAGTTTGGTGACTCTAGCTCTTATTATTTACCCAATTTTCTCAAAAAACAGGATGTCGATATCGATTTTTATCGATTGCTTGGAAACGGAGTAAGTTATCGTTTATCGGAAACAAATTTGATCTGCACAGGCTCTGGGAGCACCTACATCTAAAATTTGAGCTCTCTAGCTCTTATAGGTTCTGAGATCCTTGCGTTCATACATACCGACAGACGGACAGACGGACGGACTGACTGATGGACAGACGGACGGACATACGGACGGACGGACAGACGGACGGACAGACGGACGGACAGACGGACGGACAGACGGACGGACAGATGGACGGACAGACGGACGGACAGATGGACGGACAGACGGACGGACGGACAGACGGACAGACGGACAGACGGACAGACAGACAGACAGACAGACGGACGGACGGACGGACGGACATGGCTAGATCGACTCGGCTATTGATGCTGATCAAGAATATATATACTTTATGGGGTCGGAGATGCTCACTTCTGCCTGTTACATACATTTGCATTTTGCACAAATACAATATTCCCCTTTTACCCATTTTCAATGGGTTCAGGGTATAAAAATGCGGTTACTATTTATGCCAGCCAAATGTGATTTAATAACCAATTGAGCTGATTTACGGCTACATCTGGCTAAACTATAGTTCGATTTCAATATTTATTGGTGCAGCTTCGATGAGACATGCAGGTCATATTGTATTAATAGACATGTTGGCCAGACTTTGCTAGTATTCTCTGTGTGAAGTCATATTGTGCTAGCATTTGCATTTGGTTCAAAGTTCAGTGCACTGTCCGGGCGGGGTTCATTGGCTGGTCGGGTTGGGCCAAAACATGCAATGCCCAGCGATTTATGCCAATTAAAATCAATAAATGACGAGTCCTGTGTGAGTCCTGTCTGTCACATCCTGCGGGTAAATTAGTTGCATTTCGGAGTGCAAGGCGGAAAGTGCAGCATGGAATTGGCTCGCAAACTGGTTGTGTGGATTTTTCCACTATTTGTTATGGGTTTTCTGCTCACCATGAGCGAGGCCTATCTGAACAGCGTGCGGGTGGAGGAGATACCATTTAAGCGCACGCCCCCGCGTCCGTCCAGTCTGCAGGGCAGTCGACCGAGTGGCATACATTTGATCTCCAGCCTGGAGCATCGCCGCACTTTTCTGCAAATATTTCAGGTGCCCTGTAAGTAGGCTCGATCTTCTCTATTGACTTATCTGTCCATTGATCATCCGTCCATAAATGTCCATTTCAGACATCATGTGCTTCTATGCCGCAAAGGGTAAATGGCCCTATGTGCCGGGTTTTCTGAGATCGCGTGTGGATAGCTCCGCGAGAAGTTTCTTTTTGCAGAATGACAGCTATATAAAGGACTTTTGCACCAAGTGGATACAGGTCAAGGAATGTTTTAGGCCGACTTTTGGTAATAGCTCCTGCCCAAGTCGAGAACAAGAACTTGTATTAACCCAGCTAAGATTTCAGACAAATCGACGAATAACTCGGATGTGGAAACTCTGGATACCCAGACCTTAAAGCAGCGCTGCGACAAGTTGGTCTCCTCGGAACCGGTGGTGCCTGTAGTCTACTTTGACAAAAACCACATTGGCAATGTAAGCTCTGAGACTATTTTGAGCACCATTGAGTTCCTTGAGAGCTTTTTACCGCCACCCACCAAAAAACATAAGCGCAAGAACCGCGTACGTGGCCGCTTGGATGAAATGGATATTGAATAATATATATAGTCACTAGCATTTAATATTTTAATAACAAATGTCACTCGATAATTTAAATAAATAACACATTATACCTTGAAGTGCAAAGGTTGACATGTTCGTAAATGTTCAAAACATGGCGCCGATTGTCGCATATATCGATAGCAACGCGTTGCCACCTGGTCATAAAGACAATTTCTGTTAAATAACAGCAGAGCTAATTGAATAACAGCAGACCTATTAACAGTTCAGCAAACTGTTAACATTGGGGAATGCCATCGATTGAATAGTTGTTTAAGATAGTTGAATGAGTGCGGACGCGTTGCGGACAATAAATGAACTAATAAAAGAATCCCCGCAACTGCATATAAAAACCAGACGGACGCATTCAATTAGTGGACATAAATGTGTAAAGGTTGATTAATTGCCAATTTAAAAGAGCAACAAGTGCAGCGAACAAGTTATTTTCTAAAAGAATTGAAACGCTGCCAAAGTATTTAAAGCGAACGAGCGGCGAATAGAAATCTGCCACCAACACATATTTTCACATTCTTGCTTCCTATCCAAATTCGTGCATCGCGTGTGTTTTACGCGGCATCGTCGACGTGTTGTGTGTGTGTGTGTTTGTTAAATACAGAGAGAGAGAGAGACTGCAAAATACTTTTGCCGCTACCTCTTTGGTGCCATAAGGAAACTTACGTGCGTGCGTGTGTGGGTGTGTGTGGGTGTGTGTGTGTGTGTGTGTGTGAGAGTTGTGCAAGGCACGTGAATGTCGCTGAAAAATCATCCGGCATATCAACCGCTACCGACTGCAGCGGCCGCAATGGACAATCCGGCGATGAGCAACAGCAGCAGCAGCAGTGGCAGCAACGATGATGTTGCCGCACTTGCTCAGAGCGGACTACCTGCGACATATTCGTCACAACAGCTGGTTTCATCAGATTCAGATTCGATGGAGCGTCGCCACCTGCGTGGAAATAACGTTTCCGATGAGCCCGGATCCCGTTTGGCCCGTATGGGGAACTTAAAGTGGTTTACTGTTGCAACGCTCTGCTTTGTTAATCTCATCAATTACATGGATCGCTTCACAATAGCTGGTAAGTGCTTGGCTCACTAAATTATAGTAAAGAATTCCAATTGGACGCGTGACCCGCACGTTGCGCCAGTTGCCACTTGCCGCTGGCTACGTCACTTTCTCCAATTGGACCAATTGGTTATGTTGCTCTCTCGTTGATGTTAGCGCTGCTGTTAACTGATAACGCACAGCCACACGATTAACTTTACGTCATAGCTGCTGCTAACAGTGTAAACATTTGGGCTCTGACGTATGAAGCAAATTTCAACGCTTTGCGTATAAAACAAAAACAAAAATCGTCTGACTAATCGCATTAGAATCATACGACCTGCGCTAATGTATTTTTTATCAATATATTTTTTTTTTATTACTCCCTGCACCTAGGCACAGCCCGAAGTAGGTGCAAAGTAATCAATCAGGCATTTAGTTAATTTACATACATAATCTTAACACTTTTGTGCGAAATGTGCGCCTGACCTGGCGTGATAAAAATATTCCATCCATGCTAGCCAAATGTGCTACAAAATTACCAAAACTGGGAAACTATTTAGTCAATTGAACATATTGGGAAATCATTAACCTTTTACATTGTTTTTCATATAAAGCACTTTACGAATAACCAAATATACCAAATACCTATATAATGGTACTTTTTCCAGCCTGTTACATTTTAACATCTGCTGTAAAACAATTCCTTTCAAGTGGCAACTCCGTCTGCCCGACACTTATTCGCAGGAACTTTCCATAGTGTTGTTGCTTAGCTTTGACATGATCCCTTGTTTACAGTGGCTGCGAAATCTGAAGACGCTTATCAGACAGCGCAGTGTAACAGTATATTTAAACACAGACTTGTTTATATGTTATTGTATTAGTTGCATGGCGTGACATTTGCGTGAATCACAATCGTTACAAGCAAGGCGATAAGCAAATGTAAACTTGTTTACAGCGACGATAACAACGCAGTTAAGAAGGGGTACCGGGTATTGTCTAGCTCCCCCCGATGTCATTTTAAATCAAAAGTCAACCAATTACTCATATTGGCCGATTAGCTTCAATGACCCATCCCCAGTTCTATTCTTTATTATTTAAATTAGTATAAATTATTTATAAGTTGCATATTCGCGAGTGAAATTTGCTTGACTTGCACTTTGACTTGACTTTTTAAGTTTATAACTACTGTTATGCATATAAATTAAACTTGGACTTTTGAGCTCGATCAGCAGTTTTTGCAATAATTAAACTTGTCACTGGTAACAGTGCGAGGCAACATTGAAGAATCCAAGGGCACACGGCAGCAGCGTATGTTGTATGTTGTTAGCCAACACTGGCTGGGTATATTTAAGTATGCACATTTAACATGCTGCTTAACACGGTTTCGTTTTTGTTAACTGGGCAGCACTCATATTCATTAATTATTATCAAGCTTGGCTAATCTTAGCTTAGGACTTTATTGTCTGCAGCAAAAGCCATTAACCAACACTGAGACCGACTGATCATGTAATTGCCCATTACTTTCACTAAGCCTGTAACGATGGGCTACCAAATGCAGAAATCGTATGATTTTTTAATCAGTAATCGGTAGGAGACTCATGACCACGCTGACAGGAAATGGTATTATATTTAAATGCTTATAAAAGTACATAATATATAAACAAATTGGGCGATAAGTTTTACATACGGGGACACCAACGCACCCGATAAACGCATATTCGTCATGCTGGTTATTTGAACGCTTATTCACCATTCATATTCACATTCACATTCATATTCACAGTCACAGTCACATTTACACATATCTTTTTACGCTCTTATGTGGGCGTGGGGCAATTAGTTAACATTTCTCCCCATATACGTTTATTTGCATTTACTCGCTTAGAGCTGTTTACTTGGGGTAGCTTCAATCAGTCGTAAACTCAAACGAATGAGTCTTTACTTTGCACTTAGTATTGTTTTTAGACCTTAACTGCTTGAGTGTGGGCAATGTGTATATTTTTGAGATATTACAAGTTAATAAACAGAAGTAACAGATTGGAATTTTTAAGGAAAAGATACTTTATATATTTAATCAGCATACTAGAAGCTAACTTAGTAATTAGTGTAGCGCTGAGGCTTTGGCTAACATAAAGGAAGATATTTGCCACAAACAGTTTAAAATAGATCTCAAATCAAAACAGATTTTGCGTAACAGCCACTTAACATGATACAAAAATGTTAATTAAAGTGCGCTCTTAATGCTGTTATTCGAATGATGTAAGCAGAAGGGAGTTCTGTTAGTTGAAATGATATAAAAATGTTAATTAAAGTGCGCTCTTACTACTGTTATTAAATTTATGTAAGCACAAAGGAGTTCTGTTAGTTTTTTTTGTCTCAGCTACCTTGTTATTTCATAACAGGTTTTGCGTAACAGCCACTTAACATGGCATACAAATGTTAATTAAAGCGCACTCTTAATACTGTTATTATAAGTTTATATAAGCAGAAGGAACTTTTGCTAGTTTTTGTTGTTTTTTCAGCAACCTTGTCATTTGATAACAATTAGCTTTGATGCGCCACCCACCTGATTACAATTGGCGATAACCGTTATCAGTTATCAGCGTAATTAGCAATTATTTGCGCTTATCAGAGGCAAATAAATTGCATTTTGGAGCACATAGTTGCGGACAGTTGCACGTGATTGAATCCACTTTAAGCCAATTTGTGAGCGGCATAGATTTTGGCTAAACGATAGCCAACCTTCATGTCTTCAAAAATTTGCAACATGATAAATAAACGTTTGCATTTGAATCCATTTCAACACGCGGCCACGCGCTCATTTACATTAACTTTGAGCGTTGGGCAATCTTTAGCCATATTGTACGACTGTGGCGTATGTGTTATATCGCCCGATGTCGGGTCTGGCATGAGTTTAATGTTATGCATTTGCTTATTATGGCAGGCCAGAGGTGGCCTCAAAGTCGTGACCCCAAGCGATCCTGAAAACTTGAAGTAAACGCATAATACGTTGCCGTGGTTGGGCATTTTTCATATCGCAATTTATCGCCTGATGTTTGTTTGGTTTTATCGTATTTTGTTTGCGTTTGAGTAATTCACATACCAAATTTTGGCGTTCATTCATGCAGCATAAATAAAGAATCTGCTGATGCCAGCTGTTGACAATTGAACGTAAAAATAAGCATATACATATATGCAGATTTATATATATTTATATATATATTTATATATATATATATATATTTATATACCATATGCGCATGTACTGAACTTTGTTCTATATGGCAGGCGTTCAGCTAGTGTCGAAGAGATCCAATATATATATATATGTGTATATATGTATACATGTACATAAACATTTTATCTCAAAAACAGCCCATCCACAGGCTTCTGCTTTTCTTCTACGTAACATGTTGGCCACTTTCCAAGGCAAAGACCATCCCAAAAGAAATAAGAAAACTTAATACTAGTACAATAATTGTCTGCATTTTGCTTTCGGAATATTTGCTATGATTATTTACCAAAAACGCAATCGAATGTTTACCAACGAAAATGTTACGTGAGGTTTTGGTATTGACATTTTGAAGCGTCGTCTTTATATCTCTTTGTATCTTTCAGTTTGTGGTATATTTTGCATATTATTCGTGTATCTTTTTCTTTTGGCATAACAATTTGTTGTCGCATTCAGTTTTAACGTACTGTACAAAGTTGCCAGCGCAAAACTTTCATTTTGTTCGCTTTTATGAATTTCGCTACAAGAGCTATCAAAAGGGGAAATATTTACATGATCACGGTTAACATTTTTGAAGATAGTCTGTAGAAGAAGTTAACAGTCGATTGCTGTTACTGTTCGACGAGGGGAGGGTCAGGCGTTACTTTGGGAAAATCAAAAAACGGTAAAGATCGTCGCAAAATTCAGGAAATTGCTCTGTAGGATCAAATTGACACACTTCTTCTATTTGTGAATGGGCATACAATTAAATAAACTGATTGATTAAACATTGCCAACAAACAAAATGTGAAAATGTTAAAACATTCTTAATTACCCCCTTTTAGCAGCACATGCACATTAACATTAACATAAATGTAAGAGCTCTGACGTTGCTTTCATGCTAATTCTTGACATTAAACAGCTGAGTTCCTTCTATGCATATGTATAGAAAGAAACGAAAGTAAGCTTTAGATCATAGGCCAGGCACATTTTTTTCTCTTGCATATTCAGTCTGTTTATGGTCGCTTTCGCATTGCACAACTTGTCAAATGTTGTCGTTGATTTTGCTGCATTTTTGCATTATTTTTAGCGTTGCTTTTGTTTTCTATGTCAATGACCGGCGCGGGGTAAACGGCGACAGCAAAGAGCGACAGCGACCTGTAAAAAGCACAAATTCAATTCACAATAGCCACATAAACATAAGCAGCGAGAAGAAGCAGAAGACGAGGTGTGAACAGTTAGAGAGGCTGTGTATGGCAGCTTTGCCTTTATGTTGTGTATTGATGCGCACAGCTTTTGGGCGATTTCTTTTTCTCTATACTTCCAGCCTCTACAAAAGAAAGTTGCATTTATGAAAAGCAAGCTTTCCCAAAAAAATGTAAATTACGAAAAACAAAAAAAAAAAAACACGACATATTAACAATGCCATTTAATGCTGTCTGAAACATCTCAAAGTCGCAGCTCTTTTTGCTTAAGATTGCAATTCGTGCGAGTTTTCAAGGCCAATCACAATCGCTCTCAACTTGGCTGCAACCTTTTTTTTTTTTTTTCATTCATTCATATTAATGAGACAGACAGGAACCGACGTTCCAGTATGTGCAGCAGACATTCTTCTTCTTAATCAACTGCTGCCGGACAAGGTTCCTCCACTAGCTGGAGATTTATCTGTTCCCGTCTAGCCGCGTCAGAGCGATGAGAGCGTCATCGAAAGAGAGTGAGAGCGAGAGCGTGAGCGTGAGAGCGCAGACCGGCAAAGTAAAATTCCGGATCGCAATTTAGTCGCCTACAACAACAAAGCCAAAGCCAAAGCCAAGTGTTCGTCTGCGACGTCTTGCCTCTGCCCTCGTGCGATATCTGCAGCACGGGCGCAGCGCCATAAACAACCGCAAAACCTTGCCAGCAATGTCTCTTGTTGTGTGTAAATAGTTGCTCTCTTACACACACACACACTCCCATACATACATACATACACTTCATAGATGTTTACAAACATTTGTATGCGGCTTACACACCCCACATTGGATTCATCGCGTGGCGCTCGCCACTCACCGTTACGTCACTGGGCAAACAAACGCGCTGATTGGTCGAAAAACATCGTACGATAAATTTCTCAAAAGCGAAATGAGACCCAGAAAAGAAACAACAACAACCACAAAAACAAAAACGTCAGCCGCACATTTGTGGCCTGCTGATTCACTTCGTTTGACTTCGCGCCACGTCGTCGAGTGCAGCGCTCGGCTTTTGTAGTCGGTCGTTCGACGTTTTGTTCGTTCTTCACTTATTCGTGTTTTTTTTTGGCCATGTATCGCTTTTCGAATGCCGGCGCTTGCAACGTTCCCCACCCGCTGTACTCCTCGGCAACCCACAGCGGCAAATAGCTGATCATCTTTAATTTTTTGTATATATTTATTTTGTTTGGTTTTCGGCTCTACAGATCCGTTAACTGTTAACCGTTGCTGTTAAAGGCCAGCGCACGTATGTTTAAGTGCTTCTTCTTTTAAGTTGCGACGGCCCCGTTAAATATAGGAAATGCATTGAACAGTTGAACTGTTGTTGGCTAGGTCGTGTCCATGTTATTATTTACGATGATTCTTAATGACTTGCACATCCGTCTAATAATTTGAATTCTATGTATGTAGGCAAGCATGAGATAATCAGCTGGTAATATGCATAAAAAGAATGTCAGGGTTTTGTTTCGTTCAGTTCCGGATTTTGCGTTATCAGCTCAAATGTTGCCAAAACAAAGCAAACATAATCTCGGTTACTTTTCATTTATCAACAATTGATTAAAATTCATGATTAAATAATTACGACAAGCATAAGGTCAATTTCGTTTGCCTAGTTCTGATGTTTTTGTTTACATTTCAGGGCTTACGAAGCCCCGTGATTCATTCGAAATATTTATATATAGACAAATTATTCTAAATAAAAAAAAATACGATGTCAGTGTGATTATTAATACTATGAGTACCCCTTTAAGTACCGACAAGGGAAAAATGTTAGTTTGTTTTTGTGGTTTCCACATTCTGATATTTCATATAAACGTGAGCTATTTAAAGCTACTTTATAACAGCGCTGTTATGTTAATTTAACAGCGTTAAAGTTAGTGCAATGTTAGTTAACATTCTGTTGTTGACTCAGCTCAATATTTGTGGACCTAATTTTAAGCATAGAATCATAAACTCCAGCTATCTATAAATGATGTATAACAGCGCTGTTATGTTACTTTAACAGTGTTAAAGTTAGTGTAATGTTAGTTAACATTCTGTTGTTGACTCAACTCAATATTTGTGGACCTATTTTTAAGCATAGAATCATGTGTATTAATAGCTTAGTTAATGAACTAACAGCCAGACCCTGGTGCTAACTTACGTAAAGATTTAAACGAGCAGATGCCATATTTGTCTAACCAATTAACAGGGGCAGCTGCTCTAATGATCACGAGCTAGTCTCAAAAAGCAACTAAATATATATATCCACACTTTTCTCCCTTCCAGGTGTATTGACGGAAGTGAAGCTAGACTTCCAAATAGACAATGATAATGCAGGCCTGCTACAAACCGCATTCGTAATATCCTATATGATATTCGCGCCCCTCTTCGGCTATCTGGGCGATCGGTATTCCCGGCGCTTGCTCATGGCCGTGGGCGTGGCCCTGTGGTCGACAACAACACTTCTGGGCTCGTATATGCACAGCTTCGGCTGGTTCATCACGTTCCGCGCCCTGGTCGGCATCGGCGAGGCCTCCTATAGCACCATTGCGCCGACGATCATCTCGGATCTGTTTGTGAACAGCATGCGCTCCAAAATGCTGGCAATGTTCTACTTTGCCATACCCGTGGGCTCTGGTCTGGGGTAAGCTATCAACAGAAAGAGAAAACTAAACGTATAAAAATTACTCTTCGGACTACCGAAGTCGAGTTAATACTCGGAGTTTTGACCTGTGGTCGATTTTAGATATTTACTTTTTTAGTTGAACATGTTAGAAGAAGCGGGAAATAATGTTCGTAGTTGATCAAATTTATATAGTCAATTTGTATAGTAACATATTTGTTGGTATATGTATATATACATATATGTTTAAACATGCTTTACTTAGGCAGCTGAACAATAAGAAATGAGAAATAAGGACAAATAGTTTATATCCATATGATATAATCATCTATCTATATTATTCATATTAACTATAAACATTAACATTAAGAATAACAAGAACATAAGCATTAACATTAGCATTAACATTTACATAAGCATTAACATGGACATCAGGGCTGGAGCGTTAACAGTGACCTAACAGATTATTGATAATCGAGTTAGTTGAACTGAACTGAAAAGGAGGGGAAAGGGGGCAACTGTTGAGCTGGAAACAGCAGCACAGCCAGAGAGAGGGTCTGGCGTGCTATATAGATAGTGGGACAAGGTTATTGGGGTTTATTGATAAGAGCCGCAATCGTATCTGTGGCCAGCGCCTGGGTCGTCACGTGCGTCCATCAGATCGCCTGCTGGGTGCAAAGTTCTCTCACGCAGCAGCCGTGAGAAATGGGCACCTTTTGGCTGCAGTTGAAAGTTTAATTGCGAATCAATTTAGTTAGTTTCTGTTGGTTATTTATAGAAATCGGCAAATCAAATGTAAATTTAAACTCAATTAAGGCGGCGGCTCTTAAGTGGGGTCAATTGTTAGAATCTGCTCCAATTGACAGGCAATTCAGGCCCCTATCTGCCGCATGCCACATGCCGCATGCCACATGCCTCACGCCACTTGCCACATGCAATCACTAATCAACGCATTTGTTCCTCTCTCTCTCTCCCCGCAGCTACATTGTCGGCTCGAAGACCGCGCAGCTGGCCAACAATTGGCGCTGGGCATTGCGTGTTACGCCCATTTTGGGCGTAGTCGCCGTGCTGCTCATACTGCTGATCAAGGACCCGAAGCGCGGCGAAAGCGAGGGCCAATCCCATATGGAGCCAACCAGCTTCTTGATCGACATCAAGGAGCTGCTCAAGAATCGTTCCTTCATGCTGTCCACGGCGGGCTTCACGTGCGTCGCCTTCGTCGCCGGCGCTCTGGCCTGGTGGGGACCCACCTACATTCACCTGGGCCTCAAGATGCAGCCCGGCAACGAGAATCTACAGCTGGACGAGTAAGTCTTAATAGCCTACCTGCCCCCCCTCCCCTTCTCCCTAGGGAAAAAGAACATTTAAACAGTTTTAGCTTCTTGTTGTTGTTGCATCCATCCAAAAAAAACAAAAAAGCGTCTCCTACATATTCGGCCTTGTCGCAATGGCCGCGGGCCTGATTGGCGTGCCCCTCGGCTCGGTGCTGGCCCAATACTATCGCAGCCGGATCGAGAACTGTGATCCGTATATCTGCGCCATCGGACTGTTCATATCGGCGCCCATGGTCTTTGTTGGCCTGATAATTCCGCGCACCAGCGGAACGCTCTGTTTCATATTCGTGTTCGTGGCCCAGGTGGCGCTCAACCTGTGCTGGTCCATTGTGGCCGACATCTTGCTGGTAAGGATCGCCGCGGATTCAACTATTAACAGCAGCAGCAACAACAACAGCAGCCACGCCCATTAAATGATAACCCTTTTAATTGCCTTTTGGCTTTTTGCTAAGCTGCCCTTTTAAAAGAAAGAAAATTGTTAACAATTTTTATAGCGTTGCATTCAAATTTGGCCTAATTACCATGATCGCCGGCATTTTGGGCGTGCCGCTGGGCGCAATTCTGTCGCAAGCTCTAATGAAACGCTGCCCGACCTCTGACCCCGTGATCTGTGCCGTCGGCCTGCTGCTCAGCGCCCCGCTGCTGACCGGCGCCTGCTTGATCGTCTCTAGCCAAACGATTCTCACATATATACTTATATTTTTCGGCCAATTGGCCATTAACGTGAACTGGGCAATTGTTGCGGACATATTGTTGGTAAGAATCAAACGAATCAGTTCGAATCGCAAAGAATTCTCAAACTGATCGAAATTCAAATTTTGTTATTTAACTCACAAACGCACAAATCTTCTTAGAAAAAGAAGATCTTGTTTAGAGTAAAATATTTGGCTTTTGTAATTTTGCACACACTTAGCTTTATGTTTCGATAACAATTTGTATAAATTATTAACTTTTTACTGTTATAATACGCACGCACACACACACACACACACATACACCCATTTATGCTATAAAGTCTTGTAAGTTTATAGCGCATTTACCTGGTGCTGGTTTCTCATTTAACCCTGCAGATAATATTAGAATTATGTCTTAAAGGATATGGAAAATAGCTGAAAATACGTTATCAATATATATATATATAAACTATATAGACAGACGAGCTCTATATTGTCTTGTTCTGTTAAAGATCGACATCTGCCCGATCATTGCATTATATTATATAAATCAGTCTTGAAAATAATTGATCAACAATTGAGAAATAGTAACAAAGTTTTTCTTAAAACTTCTTCTTCTAAAAACATTCTAGGGCTCAAAATCGTAAGATCTTGATCTTAAATCTTCTTCTTCTTAAATAACTGATCAAAAATTGAGAAAAAGTAAGAAAGTTTTTAAAACTTCTTCTAAAAACATTCAAGGGCTCAAAACCGTTAATATTCTATTATAATTTTATGCTGATTTTGGCGAACTTTTCATTTAGTAATATTTTCTTAGCTTTTATACCATATATTTCAATTAGAATTTGTATGTATCATTGAGCAATAGTTAGAAAAATTGCCCTCTAAAAACAATCAAGAGTTCATATATTATTTAATGCTCATTTTAGCGAACTTTTCAGTGTTGCTAGCTTTTATATATATATTTATATTATTATTTTTATATATTATATGGAATTTGTCGAAATTAGAATAGTTCTCTTCGAGTATTTAAACATTTTCGCACTTGTTGGGCTCAAATTCAAATGTGGTTTTTTTTTTTCGCTTCACATCCTTTTGAAATACTAAACTTCCTTTCTCGGATAGTCCTTGCATTTGCAGACACTATTTACATAACACTATTACAAATGAAATTTATTTGATCGGTGCTGGTTTTTATTAATGCTCTTCGAGCATATCTTTTAAATGAACTCTTGACTTGCATACAAATTTCAGGCACATCCTTGAGTATAAACACGTACAAATTTTTGCTATTATTGCTCGCATCCTTTGCATTATAAGACTCACCCTCCCAACTGTTTGGCATAGCCACCCCCATAAAACAAGCCCCGAGGGTGCACGCCCCACCCCCTCTTGAGCCACCCCAAGACTCCACAGAAAGGGCGGCGGCTTTTTGCAACCCCCAAATTTTGATCTAGAGTGGAAATTCCCCCGAAAACATTTTCAATAATATATCTATTCCGATCAGCTGTTGTGGAAAACATAAAGCAACAAAGTATTTTTGTTGTTGCTTTTAACTGTAAACACGTAACACACTTTTCCGCTATGCGCCACAGGTTTCTATTTTGGGCATGAGAACAGTTCCGCCTTGGCCACGGGGCGTATGAGAAATGCTCGCTTTCTGCTGTTCACAGATGTATTGCAAAGAATTGAAATCAGAAATCAAATTTAAATTTAAATTTAAATTGGCAAAAGGAGCTTTCAAGTAGATAACTTTTGATTGTATTCATTAATCATATTTCGAGATATCTGTAATCAGCTTTGCTTAATTTATTTATTTGATTATTATTTGTGACACACACACACACACACAGACACACGCACACACAAGAAACGCTTCACTTGCTTATAACAGTAAACAGTTAATGTGTAGCTTATTATTTTCTAACTGTAAATTGAACTGTACAAAATGTAGACAACAAATTGCCGCAGTCAAGTTTTTGGTCGGTCAGTCGGTCGGTGGAGCGTACAGAACTGTTCCCAAGCGAGCGCACACGCGCCAGCTGTTCCCACTTGCGATTCGGGTAATCTGGGACGCGAACCAAAGACTGTTGCGACACATTCTTAAGTGGCGCCATCTCTTGTGAGCTTTTGCCAATGCACATGCACACGCACATAATAATACACTGCTTAACACTGGCTATGCTTATTTGTTCTAGTTGTTGTTGTTGTTGTTGTTGGTAACACTGCTTGTTTTTGAATCGAATGTTTATTTTAGAGAAAACTAATTAATTCTGTTAACCCTTATGCAGTACGTGGTGGTGCCTACGCGTCGCTCAACGGCGGAAGCCTTCCAAATACTCATCTCACATGCGCTGGGCGATGCCGGCAGTCCGTACCTCGTGGGCGTCGTAAGTACCCAAAATGGCTTCCCTTTAAATTGAAATTCCTTTTTTAATTTGACAATTTATGTGTTTACAGATTTCGGTTGCAATCAAGAAACATCTGAGCTCGACGACGACAGCGCTGATTAGCCCGAACAGCATGCAGAGCTTGTCGCAAGTGTTGGAAAATGCCACGGAAACTGTAACGGAAACCTTCAAGGATATGCAGTATCCACGCGCACCGGTAAGCAATTGAGCAGCTCCTCTTAACTGGAAAACTCTTAAAAATTTATAATCTTTCGCTTGTAGTCCACGGATGATGTCACATCCTTTGAGTCCCTGCAGTATGCGCTGTTCTCCACGACCTTTGTGGAGGTGCTGGGCGGCATATTCTTCCTGATCACCGCCTGCTTCATAATCAGAGACAAGACCAAGGCGTCCAACGACAGCATGGGTAAGCATTCAATAGCTATTTAGATATCTATATATATTTGGGTCTATGGGTCCTAACTCTATTCTAAATATATTCTATCACGTTTCCGGCGCCTGTCTCAACAACAGCCAGAGATTTGAGATCGGCGCCAAGACAACCCAACCCAAAACTTCTGTTCGATTCGGATTGCCTGGTCATGTGCACAGATATTGCATTGCGAGAGCGCGCGTGAGCCAAAAAAGTCTAGTTTCCGATAGCCAACATTTCTTTATTTTTGGCCCTAACACTCGGTAGGTGGAACACACCAAATTGTGTTATCAAAATTCTGTGTTCTGTTGCCTGTGAGAGTCGAACTAACCATTCATGTTGGGAGCAAATCCTTTCCATAACCCTCATGCTATCCGCACTTTACGAGCTTTAATTGTTGTTAACACAGATGCATTGATGCTTGATTTTGTCATATCATAAATATATTCCTCTCTTATGCCTTGCAGAATCGAACGAAGAGCAACTGCAGCGCAATCGTAATGCCTAAGGCCAGCCGATCCCAGGAGCTATTCGACGCACTCCTCCTCATCGCGAAGGCATTCTGGCTGAAGTGATACCGACTGAGAATCATCTATAAAGCTTATTTATAAACCCTGCAATTAGTTGTAAAAACTATTTATATATTTTTTACAAGTGTATTGGATTTTCGTATTGCTTTAAGAAATTACAAAATTTCGCATAGAAAAGGGCGCGTTCCTATCACTCATGCTGCTTCTATATACAGAACATACAGATACAGATATATATATATACATATATATATATATATGTATATATATATCAGAATATTGAAGCGGATAGTCATATAAACTAAACACTAAATCATCAAATTTTACTTATGTATTTACAATTTAAGCAATATCATTTCATTTTGTGGCTCCTTTTAGCTTAGAGGGCCTCTGTCCCAATTAGAATTAATGATTACATTGTATATAGTTGAAGCATCTAAAATCTGTTTTAAACTCCCGCTCGCCTATCTCAGACAAATGTTTTTAATGGGTTACACATAAATCTGTACATATTTAAGCACCCGGCCATAATTGTTAAGCGCGTAGACATTTAATCATACTATATATATATATATATATATATATATATATATAGTTATATAAATAATTATATTTAATTGTAACCGTAGCTAGAGTTCTTAACAAATTGGTAATGAAACGCGAACTAAGAGCAAATATGAAATATGTTTAACAAATAAAAACGAAACTACAAATTGCATTGTCCTTATCAAATGTCGACAGGAACGTCTTAAATATAGGCTTACAATTTTAATTGATATTATTATTTACACACAAACACACATCGAATAAAACCAAATATTAATTAAATTTATGCTTCCGACGAGTGTTTCGCTTCGAGCTGATAACAAGCCTGAATGGAAACAAAATTCCATTAAGCGACAAATTTTGCTTAATATAAAATTGTTATAATTTGGGATTGCTGATTATCCCGCATATTGAAAAATTTACGGCCTTGGGACTCACTGCCTATAATTCTCAACTGGTTACAGTTGCGGACTGAGCGCAAGTCCTTGCATGTTTAGAGAGTACAGTTAAGTCTGCTGATGATAGAACATGATAGGGACAACCTGCTGTGACCCTATGTGTTTATGCCTGAAGTCGACCAGATGAAAAAACCAAACTTAGTTTAAAAGAGCGGTAGGTTCTGGAACGTGTAACTCTTTAGCGAGGAACACAAACGTACTTGTGCTTGTTCAGAAACAGGTAAACTAGCCGCTTATTCGACAAAAGGTGTACAGTCGACTCCATTTTTTACAATATGTCAACTTAGTGTTGGAAAATTCGCTTAAGGAATGCAAATTGTCCTAAATATCCCGTTAAGTAGCAATTTAATCGTGGGTTATGAAAAGGCACATGAGGTAGTAAAAGATAGGAATGTTGGCAACAAAGGACTGCACATTTAGGAAGTAAAGCCGATTCAGAGTAGAGTTCAAAAATTGAAGTTTTGTTATATTTAAGGTACAGTTACTCGTATATTTGCAAAATTAAAATTCATATTTACCTTGCCTTAAAAAATTGAAGTTTTTGACTCGCCCATTTGCAGCCTGACAAAATTGACATGCCCTTTGCCTAATTCTAACTAATTCAATTATCATCCAGGATAATATTGTGCTCCAAGGGTTACAACATGAAAGGGCATTGGACGTCAGGGGTTGAAAGCGAAAGTCCACGTTTTTCCTCGCGACCAAACGGTTTTTTATTGTGAGATAAATATTGATGATACACATATGTACATATGTCCTTTTTATGGCCACACTCAGGTATTTTATGGCCTATATTTCAAATTTCAAAATCAACAAATCAGATAGTTTATAATACGTCAAATTAGTTTTGAATATTTTATGTTTTAAAAAATTAATTAGGCAGTTCATCAAAAATTGCATCATTATGCAACACTTACGCAGCAATTAAGTGCTGCACAAGTGCGCATGCCACTTTTTATTATCTATGCAGATAGTTGCCTATCTCTAGCTCTTTGTCTATGTGTTTGTGCAGACATTTGCTCTGTGCGGGTATTTACTGAGATGTCCTTTTTTTAAGTCAGCTACACCGCGAAACGGTAAAAAACGACGCAGCGAACAGGTTTCTATCGTGGAGTGGAGACTTTAATAATCAGCGCGCGTCGGTCGTTTTTTTACATATACTTCGACATAAATATATATAAAAATATATTAATATGTGTGTGTAGAAAGCGAATATTAAATCACAAAGCTTATCGCCGGAAATGATTGAACATTTACGTTTTTTGCACACACACATGCATACACATTTTATTTAATCTCGCCAAAGATCTCCGACTTGTTGCATGTGTGTATGCATAATAATGCACAGAAACATATCTATGCATGCATCTATGCACACACATACGCAAGCATGAGACGAATATTAATTAGTGTGTGTCTGTGTTTGTGTGTGTGTGTGTTGGGGGGTATGTTTTAATTTCGTGCATCGCTGTGAGCGCAGCCTCCGCGTTGGGTTTTCAGTATCCGTGCACTTGAATAGAACAGTTATAAAATAGCCGCTGCTGCGAAAGAAAGGAGAAACGCAAGTTGCGAAAAAGAAGACAGTTAAGGGGATTAAATTAGAATTGAAACAGGACAGAATCTTTTTTTGAACAAGGCAAGCACACACACACACACACGCACACACACACATAAGCACTGGTGGCGTGCAAGTGTATGTGTACGCGCGCATCCGTGTGAAGTATATAAGGAACGTTTGAAAAGAAATTCAATTCAGTTCGTTGTGAAATTTCTAGATGAACACAACTCGAGCTTAGCGTTTGATAAGACACATCGCAAGAACTGCCCACTGTATCAGCTAAAGCCAAGCACAGAGATAAGAAATAAATATTATGGATCACGAACTTGTAAGTTGAGTTTATATTTTTCAATAATTGACAGCAGCATTTAATATTTAATTGGCAAATTCGAAAACAGCTGAACACGAAATTCGACCTGCCCAAGAGTCCGGCGCCAACTCTACACAATGATGATAGCGATGATAATGATGTAGAGTTCGTAGGCACACTAGCGCCACCTACTGGCGAATGGCAATGGCATACCAATCAGAGCTTGGCCACAGTGCCGCCGCTTTTAGTCACTCCCCCACTCTCCCCGCTGGCCATGGGCGTGCAGCATCCGAACATGCCGCTTCTGACCACAATGCTGGCCCAGAATAGCGGCGCCTACCCCCCTCAGGGCTACATAGTGCACATACCCTGCTTCCTGTGCCAACAGCCCTTCAATGACATCGACAGGCTCCGGGAGCACCTGACCATGCACGCCACACAGTTAAGCTTGCACGGGCATCCACCTGCACATCCACCCAATGCTTGCCCTTTTCCCCCGCCAGCCGGGCTTGAGGTAAACGGTGTGCACAGCCGGCTGACAAGGGATATGTCAGATCCACCGGCCCAGGGCAAGGCCAGGGCAGAAATCCATTGCGATTATTGCAGCAAAATCTTCAGATCCACAATGTCGCTGCAGGCACATCTGAAGCAGCACCGCCTGCCCTATGATGCCAATGATAAATGGTGGACCAGAAAGCAATCGAGATGCCCCATCTGCAAGAAGAGCTACAAGCGTGACAGCTTTCTGCTCAAGCACATGGCCTACAAGCACGGCGAACAGTTGGAACCGACCCGTCCGGAGTGTCCGCCACGTCCTCCACGTCCGGCACTCCCAGCACCAGCACCAGTGCCAGCACCAGCATTAGCTGCCGAGCGGGATCAGCCCAAACGTTGCGTTTATAGCACGAATCTGTTGAATGCCGTTGCGGCGGCCAACTACAGCCCGGCCACGGAGTCCGCCGCCAAATACGTGCCGCCCACCGACTCGTCCCAACGGCAGATGGATCCCAGCCTGAAGGCGCCGCCCAAGCAAAAGTACGCGCTGCGTTCGCCGTACTTTAATCCGTAAGTCCTTGAATTTAAAATGACTTTCAAATGTGTCCATAATATTATTCTGCTTGGCACTTTTAGGAATCTCTGGGTGGACCATGATGCGTACATATAGAGGAATTGCGCTGGATCCATACAATCGCCTCATAAGGCTACATGATATACATACATATATACATGCGTTAGATTCTCAATCCTAAGTTAGTTTTTAATATTTAAATCAGTTCAGTTTAAGTCAAAGCCTATCGCGAGCGAGAGCTTTCCTACTTGGCAGCTAAGCTGTTAAAATATGTATTTCCTGCTGTTGTTCAGAACAACTGAACAGTCTAGTATATATAGTAGATTATATATATATATATATTTATATATTCTTTGATAAGAATTCCTCGCTTATTTCGTGAAGAACCGAAACATCGACTACCGAAAACGAATACTGAACCGAACCGAAGTGAACTGAACTGAAAATCGCAAAAGATGATGAGTTGTTTATTTGTCCAGCTCCAGAAGCTATATACTATATATATATACTTTATAGAATGAATCTGAATGTGCAACTCGCTGCGGGAATAGGCAAAAAATACTGCTGATAATGCAAAAATGGAACGGAAAGACGATTCGCTGGCTCTGACTAAATAAACAAAACGCTGTTGATAAACTTTGAAATGCGATCGGTCGTCGCTCGATTTATAAACAAAATCAGCATAAAAATGTTGGCAACAATTGCGTTCCATTCAGTTGGGATCCAAGCCCAAGCCGACAAACAACAGGCTCTCGATCATATTACATTTGCGTGTGGAATCGGTGAATGGATTGTAAGTACAGTCAATTCAAAATTTTATTTCTGTGTGTAAACAATAAGTAATACGATGCAATATATCATATATGTTTCAGTATAAAAGAACTCTGTTTTATTTCATTAAGTCCTCGCGTGGGTTAAGTATAATCTCGATTCTAAGCGATCCCACAAATATCAACAATTTAATATTTAAGGCCACGTAACATAATAATAATAATGTATTTGTCTGAATTCAACGCTTCAATTATATCTTAGCTGCCGATCTGGACAATCGGTCAAAAGATTTCTTTTAAGCAAAACTTTTATGTTTTTTAAGATATTTCAATGTGGAATTATGGCTTGCGGGCTTGCAGATATGTAAGGAGAATAATGAAGCTTAAAGATATCTTATAAACCGATTCTTCCATATATATATCTTTATCTTTATATATTTTTCGGAGATATCATTGTCTTTTACACACTTCACGACAAAATTATACAACACTCTACGATCGTATAAAATAGCGGTGAGGGGTCGAAAGTAACGGCACATCTGGTGAACATGTGTTCGCAAGGGTTTCTCATTTGCGCCTCTCAAAAATAACTGTTCTTTCAATACTCTTGGACTACTTTCTGGTTTCATTGCCAAATCGTTTCTGAGATTTGCTGTAATTTGTTCTTACATTATGGATATTTTTATCTAGCTTTATGATTCGTGTGAATTGCTCTTTTTAAGTGGAAACTAATCATTTTCGTCACATAATCCTAGAGCCAGTTTGACTTTATCGAAAGACTTCAAGAATGGGATCATTTGGGATTAGTTCTTAGCGAAACATTTAGAAATCAGTTCTCATGAAATGCATACATACAAGAAATTATAAATTTACTTAACATTTGACCAACAGCCCGAGTCATAAGTGGGCTCAGCTCTTAAAATAATGTCTCAGATCGGGTTACGAACATAGGAACCAAAAGTACACATACATATTTGTTTGTGAATATTATGCATACATACATACATATTTCCAGTTTTTTTAATAGTATTTTCTTCAATAAAAATTTTTACTTTCAACAAATTGCGGCACAATAATTATGAGCCGAGTTTTAAGCATGTCGCGATACATATGTATGTAAGTACACGCATACATGTGCATGTAAATACCGCTATGCTTAATTATACTGTTATACATACATATGTATACGCTGTTCATAGGATAGCTATGCATAGATAAGGGCCAGTATGATATTTGTTTTTCTTTTTTATATATTCTTTTGCCTTTTGTAGTGTACACACATACATACATTCTCACACATACCCACACACACAACAGACACACACCCTTAGGATCTTAATATCGCATTGAAACGCGGTTCTGCTTTGCGCTGCTCGCAGTTCTATTTTTATGCTCGACAGAGACGGAGCTACGAAAAATAAAACGGATGCATAGAAAAAAAACAATAAAAACTTTGAAGAACCCCGCATTTCTGTAATCGCAGAAGAAACAAATATTTAAACTTGTATACAGTTATATATACATATTGAGCGAAATAGAATATATAACATTGGCATGTTTATGTAAATATATTTTAAGTGGCCAGCGTAACCTTGGCAACAGTATGGCGCTTAATTTGCATGTATGTATGTATGTATAAGAGTTATAAGAGCTTGATCCCTATGATAAGTATAAGTAATTAAGAAATGTACAACACTGACCGTTTGCAGCTGAGAGATATGCTGAACCAATTGTCATCGCTGTCAAATGATCAACTTCCTAGCGAAGCGCGAAATCAAATAATGTATAAGAGAACAGCTGCCCTAATGGAAGAGAGCGTAGACGACGACTGCTGCATTGTGGAGCTGGAGGAGGGTGGAATTAACTGTTTCCTCTGCCAGCAACTGTTTACGGACATCGATGAGCTGCAGCAACACTTTCTGACTCACTTCGCGGAATGTCCCGAGAATACAGCAACAAAATACTTCAATTGCGATGTTTGTGGCCGAAGCTTACGCTCCGCTCAGGAGTTGCATAAGCACCACGAACGTTTCCATGCGGCGCACCTGATTAATAGGGATATAGAAACTCGAAATCTATTTGAGTGTGAAAAGTGCAATAATGCTTACGTCAGCCCTGAGTTCCTGGAGAAACACATACAATTGGCACACCATGTGGTGGAGACGTTGGAGACGCAGGCTCCTGCACACTCGGAACTGAGGACAGTTGTGTTTCTTAATCCACCTGCAAAGCAAAAATATCCACCAAGGTCGCCCTTCTTCAATCCGTAAGTCTTGATCACAAGTTTTCCAACTCGATTGTAAATACTGTTTTTTTTTTGTTGTTTTTTTGTAGAAATCTTTGGTTGGACTGCGATGCCTATGTTTCAACATCTCATTAAACCCATTAAAAAATAAATTTCATTCATACAAAAACACACAATTTTGCGATTTTATTTCTTAAGTATATATCTGACTCTAGATATACCGTAAGAGCTAGGAAGCCGAAGGAAGTTTTAAGCCGTCCCATCGGGCCACGGGCAAGGCCTGGCAACATTATTCTTGGTCAAAATTCATGTGAAGACACATACATACCCACACATACATATGTATATACACACGCCCATTCATACACATACTAATATACATACATACATTAACACATACATACAAACATGCCTACATACACACATATACATACATACATTCATATATACCTACAGGCCTACGCCTCCGCCCTGTAGTTCCTCCTCCTGGTCCTCCGGCTCCTCAGCTTCCAGCGTTGAAGCCGCTTCCGCCTAATTCATAGGCGAAGCCTGCAAGCCTTACTTACATTTTTGAGAATCGAGGAGGAGGGCAGTTTTAATAAATTCGTTTTCTTATTTGAATTTGCCGCGTAACAAGACAAATTGGTGTGCTGTGGGTATTTTTTAAGACAATTTCCATGCATACATTCATACATATATACGCACATGCACACACACACACACACACACACACACACACATACATACCGACAATATCTCGAGTGACTAAAGCCTGATCTTGAAGAGAAGTGCTTTTAAGGACTAGGGAGTCGCTGTAGAATAGAACACAAGCTAGAACTGGGCGAAGCCGGGTAATAGTTAATAGAATTTGGACAAATGGTGACATACAAATTATTTTCTTTATTTAAAATTTTATTTTCGCTTTCTATTTAAATTATATATGATTTATAGTTTATAGTACAACATACGTTAATTTATTTCGCGCGGTAGTTAATACATTTCAATGAAATAAATTGAATATTCGCAATTCCTTGAATCGTATAAAAGTTATTCCTCCAACTACTTTGCGTGTGTGTGTCACCTTGAATTACCTAAGTGTTTTTCAATTATTTACTTGTATTATTATGTATAATATATGTTTGTTTTTAAGCTTAAGACAAACGCACCTTAGCAGTCCATGCATTATCAAACAATACCAACTATATATATATATATATATATATATATATATACCTACTGTTCCCAATACAAACATTGAAATAAGTTGGCTAACTACATACTTTAGAATGAACTAACTGCATACCATCGACTTGTCCATCCGATACCTTATAGATTATCTATATAAAACTGTTATTTGGAAAATAAATACTACGGAAAACAGCTGAAGCAAAGGCAAAAGTCAAAAAGCAATAACAAGCAAGCAACTAAATATTATAGGAAAACAAATTGAATTAATCGCTGATGAAAAAAAATATGCTTTTATATATAATAATAAAAGGCTTTGTTTTTTGGAAACGCAAAGCACTTGTGACTAAAAACAATATACAATTTGGGTTTATTGCTGTAATAAATAACTTTGCTCTTCAATCCTTTTACAAGTATTTGCAGGCTGGGAGAACACTAAAACAAAAAAAAATGGTGACAGCTTTTTGCCTTTCATTGTTTATTGTTTTTGTAAGTTGTTTTGTTTCTTATTTATTTTTAGTGCAACAAATCAACAAATAAATAAATATATGCACTTTTTAAATTATCTATATCAAGGCGGACAACTATGTTTTTCTTTTCTCTCTTTTCTCTCTTTTTTTTAGAACGAGCTACGATCTTCGCAATGTGCAGCTCTAGCTGTTACTTAGTTCTAACATATTTAACATTCTCATTCCTTTACTTGTCTTATGCACTTAGTTTTACATATCTTTGATTCGTGGAGTGGGAAGGGGATGCTGGTGGTGGTGGTGGTGGTGGTGGGGGGTTGTATGAACATATAATGCGCATCTAATGTGAATCTGAGCTGGCTGCAGCAACTCCCAGAGTTTTTGTTAAATTTACTTTTTTTTTTTTGTTTAGTTTCTCATTTTTTTCAAGTTCGGATAAACTCGTATTTATGTTGCATACAATAGTAGTAGGATTTTCGACTTATGTACTATTTAACCTGAGCCCGAATGTGTTGCAAAAATTCATAATATGACAAACTAGATTCACTGCGATCGTCCGTTAATCTCTCAATAAACTGCGCCTTCGCAGTGCTCGTATCCCTGCAAGTAGCAATTAAAATAAGCATTCAATTTGATAAGAACTTCATTGGGACTCACCTGATAATTTGCACTAGGGGCGCGTAGGGCTTGTCGTAGTTCAGACGCAATATAAAACGCTTCAGCGCGTCGTTCTCGGCGCTGACCACGTTGGGCAAACCGTATACATAATCGGCCAGTTCAGAGGTCGAGCTAATGCCTGCAAATTCGTTGCATTAATATCGAAGATTATTGGAACAATCATTTAATTAACTTACCCAGCAAAGCTTGCAGCACATCGGTGGGCACATTGATGCCCACATAGATCATTATCAGCGTGCCGCAGTCCATCACAAATATTGAACGCGAGTCCAGACTACAAGAAAGAGTATCAATTAGAGGCAGTTCAATCGATTTCTAGGGTGGGCTAAAAACTTACTGCTCCGCGGATAGCTGCAGGCGTTGCATTTCCGGCAGCAGTTCGTCATCATCCTCGTCGTCGTCCTGCGTTGTGCTCACATTGGTGTTGCGCACATGGTAGACGAGTGCATCGATTTTGTACAGCTCGGGATAGATGTACTTCATGAGCTGATCCAGTGGCATCGTTTTCATGTTGTCCATGGCAAAGACGCGATCGTCCAGGCGCGTGCTGGTGCCCACGCGAAAAGCGGGCTACGACATAAAAATGCAACAATTAGATACAACAGAAACTTATTGGAATGGGTTGAGACTCACATGCTTGAGCAGCGCCAAAATGTAGAGGGGCAGCAGGGCCAGGCTTCGTGGTGCTATCAGTTGGCCACTCTGGCCGGAGGGCAGATTTTGTGCAATCTTAAATGCATTGAACACGTCGATGGTCGCATTGATGAAGGCGTCCCGTGCATCCGATAGATTCGATGCCGTCGAACGATCCACTGCCATTTTGGAGAGTAGACCCACAATGGCTTCCGTGTCGGCGGAATGCATTACCTCGGGCAGGGACGAGGTCACCGGCAGACACACAGTATGGACACGTATGCGTCGTTCGCCCTCGCTGTTCGTATAGAGCAGGGCCGCTTGGAAGCAAATGGTCTTTACATCGGTGAGGCTCTCCTCGTACGATATCTGCATGCCATAGCCGGCATCCGGATTGACATTGGGCAGCGACAACAGATCCGTGCTGCGCACAAAGAAGTTGCCATGGAATGTGTGCACCTGCAGGCCCCGTGTGCAGCGTATACGCATCACCGCCTCAAAGCCGATCTTGCGGGTGAGATAGCGCTTGAAGCACTGCTTAAAAGAGTCCACCATGTGCTGTTTGGTCCTCTGGTAGAGCGGAAAGTGGTGCACACAACCACCGCTGTGTTTGCTAACGCCGGCTGCGCAATATGGCAAAGGATTAGTACACAGATATATTTACTCCATGGGAAGACACTTACATATGGTGGCCATGTCGCTATACTGTTGATTCATCAGAAACAGATCGACTGCAATCTGATAGCCGGAGCACTCGAGAGCGAAACGCTTGTAGAAATCCGTCGCTGGATTCAGATGGGCGACATCTTTGGCCGAGCGATTGTTGGGATCTTCACGCGCTTCCAGCGCCCCAGGTCCCTTGTTGGGAAGGCACGATTGAAATACGGTTATACGTCCGCCAGATGCTTGCTGTGGAGGCGGATTAAGAATATAATTTAGATGCTTCAATTGAATTGCTGCCGAGCACTCACCATCAGCTTAAAGGCCACCTGCAGGGCCGCGCCAAGCGCCGAGCCAGGATCATGGGTGTGGGCAAAGCGTTTGGGCAACTGCTTGAGCAGATCCCTAACCAGTTCCTTGCACTCCTTGAGATTAACCAACAAACTGTCTGGGCGTGGCAAGAAGGGATCGTCAATATCCAGCAGCGTCATCTCGTGCGGCTGATTTAGGCCCTCGGCCATGCTGTAGAAGTGCACAAAGCTATCGTAGCATATGAAGCCCACTTGGGTGCGCGCATCACCCGGCATCTCGTCCAAATGGCGACTGAGCACTGAACAGGCCGACTCCAGATAGCCGCTCTGTTGCGCTATTATCGACACATCGAACAGGAATAGATACATGGCCGGCTGTGGTGGGCGCAGCATGTACTCAGACGGCGCTATGAACTCGATGGTGCTGGAGCGCACCTCGGGTCGCCGTGTCACATCGCCATAGGTCTTTGTAGCCGGATCGAACTGGAAGTCCTCGGGCACTGCGTATTAAAGTACATTAATCAATTGGAATCTTCTCATAAGCTTGGCTCAACTTACACTCATTGACGCGATAGCAGAGATTGCATTTCCACATTTTGCTGTCCACGAAGTAGACAAACGGATTAATGTAGGTGCGGCACAGGCGGCAGCGCACAATATTGACGCACTGTATCACGGGCAGGCTCTGTGGAAACAGCTAATCGTAAGCAACTTGTAAATTTGAAACGATTTTAGGCACTTACGTTGACATCGCGAAACGGATGAATGACTATGCCGAGCGGCAGACGCGATTTTTGCAGCAGCGAATTGCTTTCCGGGATTTTGGTCAGCGTGCAGCGCATAATGCTCGGATTGCAGTTGATGGACTCGTGGAATTGATTGTGCAGCACAACCTTCGGCGGCGCAATCGTTGCCGGCGACAATATATGCCTGTTCTGCATCAGATCAACGGTATCCTGGCCCCACAGACGACTGAAACCCTGCTGTGTCACACTCAGCGGCTGCTGCGCCACACCCTGCGCCTGATACTGCAACGGCGCACTGCCCGGCTGCACTCCAAACATTCCCGGCGCAGTCAACTGCTGCTGCTGCTGCTGCTGTGGCAGCGGTGGCATCGCCTGCGGAAACGCTTGCGTATACGGATATTGCTGCTGCTGCTGGGGGAGCTGTTGCAGATGCTGCTGCTGTGGAGGATGCTGCTGTTGCAGATGTTGCTGTGGCAGAGGCTGCTGTTGATTCTGCTGCAGTTGCTGCTGTTGCAGCTGCTGCTGCTGTGTCTGCTGCTGTTGATTTAGCTGTTGTTGCTGCTGCTGTTTATGCTGCTGCTCCATGGTTGTTGGCGGTCCATAGGGCGGCAGCTGCGCCTGCGATAGCATGCGCTGATTTGACGGCAGCGGCGGCGGCATAAAAGCCTGCGGCTTTTGCAGTGCAGTCGGCATGGCGGGCATAGCACCAGCCAGCGGCTGCCACATCGGTGGCCGTTGCGCTGTTGGCGGAGCTGCGGCACCTTGCGCATTGTTGTTCTGCTCCGCTGGCGCTCCCGGCGCTGGTGCCGTTGCCGGAGCTGGTATGCCGTATGCCAGTTTCTGTCCGGTGGGCGGCATTGGCCTTGGTACTAGCTTGGGTGCTGTCGTGACGGCGCCAAACACGTTCGCTGGACTCCCGTTGCGGGGCACAGCAGCATTGAACGGCACAGCCATGGGATTGGGCAGGCTGGGCGCCAGCCCACTCGATGCCAGCAATGAATTGGCGCCGCTAGTGTCCAATTTCGAAGCGGGCCCAGCCAGGCCCGTTGCCACGCCACGGTAATCCTTACGCGCAAAAGATGCTGCCGTACTGGGACCATTGCTGGGATTCAAATTCATGTTCTGCATTTGGCTAGACATACTGGAAACCTGGCTAACGCCTGGTTGCGACTGTTGTGACCGCAACGAGGCGCCCGACTGACTGGCCGGTTGTTGAGGTGGCGGCAACATGGGACCCGACTGGCTGATCGCTAGCTGTTGGGGCGGCAGTGAGGCGCCCGACTGACTCGCCGGTGGCTGTTGTGTAGGACCCGACTGGCTGAGCGTTAGTTGTTGCGACGGCAATGTGGCGCCCAATGTGGGGCCCAAGTTACCGGCAGACGACGGCATTGAGGCGCCCAATCCGTAGCCCGACTGACTGGCCGGTGGACCCGACTGGCTGATCGTTAATTGTCGCGGCAATGAAGCGCCCGACTGGTTGGCCGGTTGTTGAGGTGGCGGCAACGTGGGACCCGACTGACTCATCGTTTGTTGTTGTGACGGCAATGAGGCGCCCGACTGACTGGCCGGTTGTTGGGGTGGCGGCAACGTGGGACCCGACTGGCTGATCGTTAGCTGTTGCGATGGCATTGAGGAGCCCAAGTTACCGGCAGATGGCGGCATTGAGGCGCCCAACGTGGGTCCCAGTTGGCCAGTGAATGACTGCTGAGCCGGCGGCACCGAAGTGCTTGACACGCCCTTCGACTGCTGCTGCTGCTGCAGCGACTGCATTGAGTTGCCCAACGGACCCGCCACAAACTGCTGCTTGGATGGCGTTACCTTTGGTGGTGCAGCCGCCTCCGTCGAGACCAAGCTGGCATTGCCACTGATCAGACCAGGCGATGCCGTGCGCGATGAGTTGGCGCTCAGTGCGCCATTGCTGCCATTGGTAATGGGAGCAACTGGCGCGGCGGCTGCTGTGGGTCCGTTCAGCGTGGGCGGACGCAGATGCGTGGGCAGATTACTGAGCGGTGCCGTCGGCGCTGGACCATTGCTCATGGGTGGCGGCAGAAATTTGTTCATTGCATTGTTATTGAATTGAGGTTGCAACAGTGCAGAGCCAGTGGGCGTGGCATTTATGGGATACTGCGTTGGCTGTTGAGGGAAATGATTTGCTGGCTTCTGCGGTGCAATGGGCTTTTGCTTCAGCTGCTGCTGCTGTTGCAGGTAAATCTGCTGCTGCTGCTGCAGCTGGAGCTGTTGCTGCTGTTGCTGCTGCAGTTGCTGGTGTTCTTGTTGCTGCTGCTGCTGCTGCTGCTGGGGCTGACCATTAACCAAGCTGCCTGAACTGCCATTTGGCGCGGGTGGCACAAAATTTGTATTGTATGCTGACATTCTGCGTTGGGCACACTTCAATTCATGGAATGCAGCTGAAAAGGTAGAATGGAAACGCGTTAGTTACGACTAAGTAAAGAAATACGAGAGCACTAAAAGAAGGGGTTCTAGAAGAAGGGATCCTCTTGTGTAAGAGCGAAAAGTTACGGCAAAATAGTTGAATATAACTTTTGTTTTAGCTTATTGGGAACTGGTGACCTATTCTAATTTGAATATCCTCGAGAATCGTCATCAGGACGGAACACAGCATTCGTTTTGTCAGCTGTGGCTGAAGAAGACGCTTTGAGGATGAACAAATGTTCGATTCTTGTTCAGAGTTTTTGAATCTCAAAGAAATATATATAGGAAAACATAGCCCATGTCTGATAAATATGTATTGAATATCTTAAATTGATTGCCGCACGCACTCGTCCAATTTGACGTGTTGGGTCTGTACGTGAAGGCCGCAGCTGGGGAACTATTGTTGTTGCCTTATCTTATCGTCTCAATGGCAGAACCCTTATAAAACCAGAACTAGTTGACTCAGCTCTTTGCATAATCGCTGCCAAACGTGCTCAGATAACAACAACAACAACTACAACAAGAACGGACGCTATATGAACTACATTTAACATATTTAGTATATTTGCTAAATATAATAGATACAAAACTTTGTTTATTTAGCTGGGTGGCACCTTGCTTTGGCACAGTTTTTCCGGCACAATTCATTTGAATAATACACAAACTCTAAATCAATAACAACAATAATCCAATGCGAGCCAAAAAAAAAAAAACAAATATGTGCTATCAGCCAAGGTAACAAGCTAACGGGACAACTTGAATTTCCAATTAACAACAAATGCTGACAGCTCATTGATGCAGGCTAATTGCCATTTGCATTGCACTTTGCGTAACGAATTATTTTTGAACTTGCGAGCTTATTATGGAGTTTATACCCTATTACAGAGTATACGTACGGCAAGCAGTGTTTTGCTAACAATCATTTTTGAGGAGTTTCGGCATTTGTTGATTCACAGAAGCGATTGCTAAAGCGCATAATAATATTGATTATTGGTAATAAATAATGTGCATAATTAAAAGAGCGTTATTTCATTCGATCGAAAAAGTAACTTTCCAACACTTAGAACTTCAATTTGTACTTATCAAAAGTGGGCAGCACTGTTTTCCAATGCTATATACATATACATACATATATAGTTACATATACAGTCTGTAAGGGTATTTAAAGTGCAGCAAAACCAAAGATAACTTTTCGTTTTTCACTGAAAGAATGTGTCAAGCTACGTGGTATTTAATTTACACACTGCGAAAGCGAACAAAAGCGACGCAGATTCGGTTTTGTAAAGTCGGTGGACTTGATAAAGCGTTTATTGAACTGAGAATGCGACATTGGAACTGAGCTTAAGCTTTGTATGCCTTTACTGCTGCTGATCAGTTGCTGCTGCTGCTAATTATGAGCTCTGACAAAGCTGTTGAAAATGTGTTGCGTTTTATCAAGCGTAATTGGCCATGTGATAAGACTAACTACTATTTGCTGGCATATTACAGAGCAAACTGTTCTATCAGCAAACGTTGATGACGTCGTCGTCGTCGTCGTCGTCGCCGGGCAGTGGAACGGAGTGGAAGGGCATTTTCTTTTTTTTAAGCTTACCTTTCTTGTCGTCAATGTTGCCAAACTAATGGGATCGCTGGAAAAAGGGCGTTGGAACGTATGATTGCGTGTGTGTGTTTGTGTGTGTGTACTTGACCAGCACTTGCACTTTGTAGTTGGCTCTTCTTCTTGCCCTGCGCTCGTTAATTGACTTCTGTAGCATGCACACACTTTTCACTGCGTTTTCGCCCAATGCTGTGTGTGTTCTTCTTCTTCTAATGTGTTAGCAGTTGCAGTTGCAATGGGGCGCTTTGTATTAATAATTCCTTTGCAATTGGCACGCAACAAACGAAATTTCTATTTTCTCTTCTTTTTTTTTGCTGACAATGAACAACGGCGCTGCCTTGCGGGCTTCGGCCTCTATCTCACACACAATCACTCTCGCTCTCTGTTAATCAGTGAGCGATTTTCGCGTTTTCGCTTATGTATTTGGTGCGTACTTGTTGAATTTATTTAAACACTGTTCCAGCACCGATTCACCGTTTAATTTAATGGACCAATTGCGTGCAAAACTTTTTGCATTGCAATTTCAGCCTCTTAATACACCTAAACACTAAAATTTAGAGCCACGTCAATTTGTAGAATAAGCTGGCACCACTAGTAAATGTCAAACTGCAGCGTTGCCACCGTTCACAAATCAGGTTCAAATGAACAAGCTCTTTGGCGCGTAACTCACAAATTTTCAAAACATGAACGAATGATATTTATTTGCACTAACAATGTTTATTTTGTAATAATCGTATAATGGCCGATTTAAATTCTATGTGGGTAGTGTGTTTTAGTTTTGTATAACTTCTAGGAAGAAATTCGTTAAAATATTTGTATGTAGGCATTTCAGTATTGCTTTCATATTTTTTATTCATATGTGGCTGTCTGTATACTTGTGTATATTTGATTATTTTTAACAATATTAAAAGCGTAATATTCTTTATTCGTTTCATTTTGCGTTAACTTTGCGTGAGAGTATTCGGTAGTTTACAAAGGAAAAATATAGCTTTGCCGTGCGGTAGTTGAAATGTTGGCAAATGCCAATTAAATTATACGCTAACTATATTTGAATACTATAAATTGATAATTTGCTTTTTGCAGACATTTCGTTGGAGTTTTTGCCTGCAGGTCTGTAAGTAAAGCTTTCTTCTTTATTATTGTGACAATGGAATTGAAAAATATATATAATACTAAAGTTATCGTTAATTGTTTTATTTGACAAAATCAATTGTGCTGTTTGCCTAAAGTTTTGAAAACAGGAATTAATTATTAATAGTATATGTATATCTATTAGATATCATTTGTATTGTATTTCATTTTCATCTATTAGAGTCTTTTATTTAAAAAATAGAATTTCTATGCTTAAATCTCTAACATTTTTCTGTAATCTACAACTTTCGTATTACATATCGCATAATGTGTTTTCATATTGTAAAAGGTATTCTTTTAGGTGTTCTCTGTTTTGCAGTTTACTGCGATTGCCTTTGAAACACGCTAGTACATATGTAATTAATAATAATATGTTGCTTTATACGAGTATGTTGCGTAGAGACTATATTAAAGTGTTTGCTCTCTATATTATTATTTATTGCAGTTTATATTAGATTTATTAAATTTCAACCATTGTTTCTTTAGGTGCTTACGTTGCTTCGTTCAACTATTGCTGCTTTTAACTGTCTACTTAAACTTGGCGTTTGCTTTTTCTGTTTGTTTGTTTTTTTGTTTGTGTGTGTTATGTGTATAAACTATTTACAATTATTAAACGGATACTAGATGTTGCCTTATCGCTTATCTCATATCTCATAATTCATTATACTGTAAAACATTAAGTTTCCTGCATATGTTACGTTGTATCGTCGTCAGTGTTTGTGTCTGGGTTTTGCGCACTTCAGGATATTATACAATAGTTGAGGCTCCTCATTCTTGATATGAATCACATATATCTTTACATACAAATATAGATATATATGACGAAAAACATTGGTGTTGGCGTTTCTTCTGGCTCCCAATTCATGCATTATCTTTTGGCCTCCTTTTCCTGCAAATACATGCGCTGACTCAGCGGCTTTGTATATATCCAATTATCGCCCACGGGTTTAAAGTGCTTTGAGTAAATTAAGATTATAAGTTTATAATATTTGAACCCAAAGAGCATAGATCTAGCATACCTTATGCTCCCAAGCTAGGTCGTATTCCTTGCGCACCTTGGCCTGATCACGCTGCTGCTGCTCCACAACAAATTTGGCATTTGTGGCGCGCTCAATGTCATTAAATCTATTTGGGATGGAGTTGGATATATTAATAAAATGTAAATTAAAATTTATAAAATAATAAGTGCAGCTAGTTAGTTATATGCAAAATAAGAATTTTACTTGAGTCCCGCAGTCACTTCCTTCCAAACACGCCGCGATTCATATTCATCCTGCTCAACGATTGGTCGAACTTGTTTCTTAAATATGGGTATGCGATTTACGTCGACGAATACTTCGGTTTTCTAGAAAATTAGAGATTCACGTGGTAGTCAGCATTTGAGGAAACAAAAACACACAGAGACACACAACATCTACACAACAATATGATGTAGTGGGAGTTCAAAACATGGGCAGGCAGTTTAGTATTGGTTTTGGTTTTGGTTTAGGTTGAGGTTTAATTTTCTAGATAAACAAAGTAAGCACACACAGAGAAATGTGTTCCCAAATTATTTAAGAGAAAAGTACAAGTATCGCTAAAAGTAAACTGGAGCAGGTTAAAGACAGGTAGGTATATAGGTGGATAGGTTGAAAGTTGGATAGATAGTTAGATGTGGCTGCCAGCACGTAGTGTTGTTCGAGGCAGCGTGTTAGGCGTTTACAGAAAAGGATAGCCAAAAAGGGTTTTAACTTTAACAAGTACATTAGCAAAAATTGTTCAATATACAACTCTACATACAGCAATTAAAGCTTAGGTTGAATCCAGCATGCCAGCATTCAACTTACGTTCTTATCATGCCACTTGGCCTCCATTAGTCCGCTCCACTCGCCGGCAATCGAAACGAATGGCTTCTTATCGTTGGGCGAATAGATCTAAGTAAAGTTATGTAACGCATAATATTTTTGGAAAATTATAGATATATTTTTTGAACGCACCTCGGCGCTGACTTTGTTACGCTTGCCGCCATAGAAGGGCTTTGTGAGAAACTCCACGTTGGCATAGTAGCCGGTCTGTGGGCATTTGATTTCGACTGAGCCGCCCAGCTCAATCCAAGGCACCGTTAAAATCGACCTTGAAAGCGCAAGCATTTAATTAATTATGTCAAGCCTAATTACTTAATAATAATATACCTGCCATAACCGTTTGGAAACGTAACAATGTACTCCTCGCTGCGGTCCACCAGGGTAACGACACCCTCGCCAATGTTGTGCACGCCAATGGATAAGCCCAGGAATTTCGATTTCGTCCAGACATGAGCAGTAAATGTTATTTTCTTATTGTAATGCTCGGCATAAAAGGCTGAAACTGCAAAGCACAAATGGAGATCAATTAATGCCCACTGTTTAGCGACTAGAGTTAACCCACTTGGCGGATGATGCGACACTTGCTCCGCTAAAAATGTTAGCTGATCCCGCCGGCACCAGGGTACAGGACCGTCGCGCACCTCTTTTCCATCTTGGGTTTCACCTGCAGCATAGGAAACGAATTAAAAATAACGAATTTGTACAGCTTATTGCTATGGTCTACCTGGAATATCCCAATGGCACTGAAATACTTCGCCCAGTATGGGATTGTACGGTTTTTTGGCCACCGCGCTCTTGCGACCCGCATGATAAGCGCTCATATACCAACGGCATACCTGCACAATGCGATCGCGTGGGTCATCCAGCTCCGAGATTCTAGAAACGATTTAATTTGGTTAAGATTATTATATACTATTTTTTAAATAAAAGCAATTTACTTGAGAAACAAATCGGGATGGGCAAAGTAATCGGCATACATTTCGAGCAAAGAGCGGCGCTCCAAAATAAACGTGGGCAGCACCACCTTGGTGAGATCCATACCGATCTTCACCTGCGACAAGAGATGCGTTATCATTGAACCGTGCGCCTCCATGCTGAGGTCCATCTCCTCCTCCTCTTCGTATAGTGCATCATAATCGATGCCATTGTCATAGCTAGACGAGCGAGAGCTTGGCACTTTGCTCGACCCAGTCTCATCGATTTCCGGCAGCGTCGAATGCCCAACTGTTGTTGTTGTTGTTATAGTTGTGGTAGTTGCTTTTGCTGCTGTGGCTCCGGCCAAATCGCCGCCGCCAACATAACTGTCCTGCGGCTTTTCGTGCGTGGGCGATGTCTCTGCAAAGCCACGCGTGGCGCTGCAAATAAATTCCAAAACTTGTTGATTAATATTCTGTAGGCCAAAAAGACCCGGATGTGGATGGGTGTAAAATTGAAATCTTTAAATGATGTCAGCCTTGGCACACGCACGCGGTCCTGCCTCCCTTTGACTCAGCCTCCCTGCGGCTCTCAACATGCCTTGGCTCATTTACAATTTATAAAACGGACACAAACGCACACACTTACACACGAACACATTTGCAAGAGGTGCTTACCTTAGGCTAACGCGACGTACCCACTTCTTAAACATGGCAACACTGGCGATGCTGGCGGATGTGGATGCGAATGCAGTTTAAGCTGCATACGAGTCTTTAAAATGGCGATTGCAAACTTTTGTTTTGCATACTTTGCGGCGCCAGCTGTGCGCAACAAAGCAAACAGCTTATACATACACACCACATACACACACAAAAACCAAGGAAACACAATTGCATACACACACAGAAACATAAATCAAAGTGGTAACTATGAGCAAATCGTCATTTGAAAGAAGGAAATAAAATGAAGAATGGCGCACAGTCAACAGTCGACAGTCAGCGACGAACGCAACTACAAACTGACAGGACGAAATCGTAAAAGGCACGACGTACCCCGGAGGCCTGGGCAAAGGACGACAACAACTGCTTGTCAGCTGTGACGTGTTGGCGTTGCCAAATCGGCTGACGGTGCAGCTTGCAAAATTGCATAAATTATTTACAGGCGACTGACCAACTTAAACACTATGCACGCAAATGTGTGTGTGTTTCGGATACCTGTGCTGCAATTGCATTGGGCATGCGCCCTTTAAATATAATTTTAAGAGAGGCAGCTATATATATACAAGCATAAATGTATATACATACTTTGCGGTTGTACGCATTTTTGGAGCCGGCATCTGTTCACATGGCAACGCTGGCAGATAACTGTTGTTTATCTATGCACACTTACCATCCAATTGGTGAGCTACCCACACTGGTGAAGGGATCATCGTAGGCATCATAAAAGTCTTCTTCACCTTCGCTGCTCGAATAAGAGGTTTCTGGTACGACCAGACCCAATGGCGCAGTGGTGGCTGTAATGAAACAAACACATACATACATATATATAAAGCAAATGCATTTTACGCAAGTTTCAATTGCAAATTCATCGATTAGCAACTCATTAACGAGCCACTTGGGCCATGCATAGGCAAGCATACATGCACATACACATACGTATGTTGCGACCCTGAATGCATGTAATGCCATATTTTGTTCACAAGCACTACATATGTATGTACATACATAATGGGTATGAAAAGCTTGCAGTGGCATACAGAAGTTTAAATACCCTAGAAAAATATTGCACAGTAATGCACAATAAGTTAGTTAGTTAGTTTAAAAATGAAACTGTTATAATAATTAAAAAAAAGTAAAATAAATAATAGTCTACTAAAAAAAAAATTTTAAAAATAATTTCTTTCATTAGAATTAAAATTGATAAAAATATAGGACAAAAACAATTCCCTAGGTACGCTTTCTATAGTGTGCAAAATATTTTTTACAAATTGTTTACATCTTCAACGGAGAGATTAAAAAAATAAATAAAAACTGCTTCTCAAATAGTTGTCCATGCAGAAACAAAGAGATAAGATAAAAAAGAAACACATGCAGATTACGCCATTTCAAATGCCTTAACTAATTCAAGATACCCTCGCTAAGTGTAAATCAAACCGTCAAATCTAAAGAAACATGCAGCGAAAATGTGACCCTCAGAATGTATTTTACAGTTGGATGACATTTACCGTTTTCCGTTGCTGAATCATCCTCATCGTCGCCGGCCAATTCGCTCTTGAGAGCGTCGTTCGCCTTGCCGCTGCCGCCGCTGCTGCTGCTGCTGCCGCCACTGTGGCCCATGGCCGCCGGTCCCGTTGCCGCTGCCATCAACATGCCTGACGTTGTTGTTGCTGTTGTTAGCGTCGTGGTGGGGCCATTGTAAATGCCATTGATGGGGTGCGCCATATTTTTGGCAATTTGTAGACTAACAATCGAGTGTTTGATATGATCCAACATGGCCTGCAAATGCAAAGCGTCAAAACAAATAAAATATGAACGAAATAAAAAGCAGCGCGAAAAGGTGTCAAGACCTCGATTAAATAACCATGTCGGATGGACTGCTCCGCCTGCCCGCCTGCCTGCCTGCCTGTCTGTCTGCCCGCCTGCCTGCCTGTTTATAATTTTTGTTCCGCAAAAACAGTTTGCCTCGAAGTTTGCCAAAGAAATGAACAGCTGGGTTGCGACTGCAGCTGGCGCGAGCTCGCAAAATTTCTCATACAACCACCTCATGCATATCTAATAATACGCCCGGTTGGGCCCAGCTAAGGCTCTAACCCTGAACTTGCATTGCAAATCAATATTTCATCTGCTCGCCTGCCAAAACTGTGACTACAAATTCCAAACCAAAAAAAAAAAATGTTATAAACAAATAGCAAAGCATTTCACATAGTTCACACACACACACACACACATACCACAAACGAGAAGTTATTCCTTATCTAATTGACCAAATATGGCTGACGAGCTGCTTGATCCCATGGAGCACAGCATAGACGAGCTACGTGACCAGTTCGAGCGATACAAGATCCGTTGTGCACAATTGTTTGATGCGAAAGACGCCCAGGAAGACAAGTTACGCATGGAAAAGCAGCTGCAGGATCTACGCGCGGATATAGATGAGCTGCGCACAGAAATGACAGCTCTGCAGATACGACAGACGGATCTGATTGGTTGGCACGATGTGGATGCCATCGAGGAGTTGCCCGCCAACCAAAATGATTTCAGCCTTGTCGGTGGCGAGCAGTTCGAGGCCGACGCGAAAGCTGCCAAGCTAGAGCTAACAGAGTTGGAAGAGGAGTCGGATGGCAGGCTGGTTGTCAGCTGCGGCTCGAGCCCGTGTGTGTTTGAACATTGCCGCCGGCGCGTTGATAGCCAGCTGCTATTGCTGCACTACCTCTGCGATCACAATGAGACCGTCGCCGCCCAGCGCTGCCACAAGCTGTGCGAGGGCCAGCGTGTCGTGCTGTCCTTTGATACCCGCAGCTGTCACTTTAAGCAGAACCATGTGATTGGACTGCTTGCCTACAGCGGCTCTCTGCTGCAGCAGCAGCAGCAGCAATTGCTGACATCGCCGCGCCGTGAGAT
Source organism: Drosophila littoralis (assembly GCA_018903485.1). Classification (NCBI taxonomy): domain Eukaryota; kingdom Metazoa; phylum Arthropoda; class Insecta; order Diptera; family Drosophilidae; genus Drosophila; species Drosophila littoralis. The sequence goes on along the minus strand of JAEIGF010000124.1, from coordinate 6,315,718 downwards.
CTACAATAGTTTTCTGCCGCAGGAGCATGCGCAGCTGGCGAGCGATGTGCCCATCGTGGTGCTCATTTGCAAGACGGCTGCCAATTCTGCACTGAAGGATAAGCAGCTGGGACACCGCGTCCTCACACATGCCAATCCCAAGGATCAGGTGTTTGTCATTTGGCTGGCAACGCCACACGATCAGCTGCAGCTGAATGCCACACTGAGCCTGTGCGGACGCGATGCGGCCCTGAAGGCCAGCACCATTGTGGCCGTGCGTCAGGTGCCAGGTGAAAGCCAGGACACGTGCCACTTTGGGCCAGCGGATGCCAGCCATTGGCGTCTATCCTTCAGCGAGTTGCAAAAGATTTCGAATAACTTCCGCGACGAACTGCATCTAGAGATTGCCCTAACTGAGCTGACCGGCAGGTTGCTTGTTTAGTTCTGCCTTCTGCTGCTAAATAAAGTTGCGTCTGACTCACACTTGCATTGTCCTGCAGCGCCTTGCACTTGGCCTGCTCCGTGGCGTCGCTTAGCTCAGCGATGCGTTTGTCCAGCGCCTGTTTTGGGAGTAGGATTTGATTACACAAGAGCTAACTATGTAAAGGAATCGCACACTCACATTGGTTTGGTCTATCATCAGCTGCAGATAGGCATCCGCTTCGGAAACACGTCGCCCCACCAGCTCCAAGTGATTGGCCCGTTTGCTGCTCGACTCCTTCGTGTAGCCGCCGGCAAGGTAGAAGGCGCTCTGACTGTCCCACAGACGCGAACGATTCGCGTGTCGTCTTATTGTGTCCTCCAGACGTCGCACCCACTGCTCACGCTCATCGCTGTGCCGAGCCTGTCGTTGGGCGGTTGGGTGGTTCGGTAGTTGGGTTTGCCAATAAGTTTTATCGTTACAAAGAGGTTGAGCAGCGGCGCCAAAGCAAAAAGGAGGCAAAAATGCAGAAAATGCCAAAAACAAAATCAGTGAAAATAAATAAAATGAACTTGACCCAGAGTTTGGGTGTGTGTCATTATGAGTGGGTCTTCAGAGTTCAAGCATTTAGCTGCCCACACGAAAACAATCATGTCAACATTTATTTCAATACCCTGTAAAGCGGTTGCAATTGGTATATTATGCTTTATATATGGCAACAAAATTTGTCCATGTTTAGATAATTATACCAACGAAGAGGGTATCATAATTTTGTTATCAGTTATGTAACGCATACAAGGAGACATTTCCGACCCCATATATTATGTATATCATCAATCAGAATCAACAGCCGAGTTGATATATCCATGTCCGTCTGTCTCTCTATATGTTTCTATGTGAACTACTCTCCCAGTTTAAAGCTAACGTCTTGAAATTGTGTAAAGTTTTCAATTTTCCAAGATATTTTCATTTACGAGCTTCACTATTCTCACATATCTGCGAAGCCATAGGGTAAATATGTCCACAAGGGTATGTAATCTTCGGCGTGCTGAAGATATTCTTACTATCTCGTTGGATAGAGGAATTCTATGACGGGTTGTTGGGTAGTCCCAATCGGAAAATTGCAGAAAACAATTGGAGGCAACATTTTTGTTTACCAACCGATCTGGGTCTAAAAACTTATCTGCAAAAGATCTGTGTAAAAGTTCCTTTCACCCGTCCCTGGAGGAAAATTCCAGGATTATGGCCAATTTCGGTTACAAACATAATTTAAAGCAAATATCTTGGTCCGGGGCAGGCCGAAAAATATCCACAATTTTATATAGAACATTATTTAATGGAAAACATTGTCCCGATAACTGGTAAATGCGATTTCAAAGAAGAGAATTACCTGAAAGTGAAAGGTCTTGTGATCCACAGTTATGGTGAATGTATTATCCTCCTGATCGTCAATGCCAATGAGCGCATCCTTCAAGCGAACGCAGCCGCGTCGCACGCCTTTCATCATCTTCTCCTTGGACTGCAAACGGAAAACATGGATAGATAGATGCATAGCATATAGGCAAAATTGTAAAAACTACGCAATTTGAAGCGGAAAAACTTTGAGCATGCGTCGGTCTGGTCTGTGACGTATGCCCATAGGCCAACGTTAGGCGAAAAAAAAGGCGAAATGGTCAACGACACAGTTTAAAATGAGTTTTTTTTTTTTTTTTCATTTGGAATAAATTAATGGTGCTTGCTACGAAGCTAAGCGATTAAAAATCAATGTGAGCATTTGACAATTGCCCAGATATCAGCGATAAGTCGGTCGCATTGGAACGTGAACAGTCTCGGTGCTAATCGGCACTGATTAATCTACCTAATACGCAGGACTCGGAGTGAAATTGACAAAAAACAAAAAAAAATGGACGCGCCAACAAGTGAGTATTTGTGGCATATTTGTCTTCTCATCGAGTTCTCAATTATACTTATGTTTCAATATATATATATATATATATATATATATATTTTTTTTTAGCTGAAGAGTTTGATCATCCTGCGATAATGTCCACGCCTTGGTTTATGCTTGGCGCCTTGGGCATATATTTGCTATTAGTTACGAAACTGGGACCAAGGTGAGTATTGATGCCAGCTATGCCTCAGCTAAAAAAAAAAAGTGGAATTTTAATGAGTTTGTGAGAATAATTTAGGCGAGCACTCTACACTTTGCACATTGATATAAAAAAAAGAACAGAAAGCAGATAATTACCAATTCAATTGAGCTGTATTCTTTTCGCCTAAGCCGCGCGAAAGCGACTCAAATTACAAGTTTAATCAATTTGGAAATTTTATATATTTGAAGCTATATGCACTCTCGAGCGCCGTACGAGCTGAAAAAACTGATCATAGTGCATAATATAGTGCAGGTTATATCGTGCATATTCGTTGTCTACGAGGTGGGTTACCAAATAGCCTTTAAATTTGCATTTTTTTGGGAGTATAAAGAACCTGATTTCTTTGCAGATATTGCACATAACTGAGTACACAATCATATACTTTTGGAAATGCAGCGTCTTGGAGGAGACGCCCGTGCGGATGAAGCGACACTTTCGCCTGGCATATTTCCTATTTTGGCTGAAGCTGTCCGAGCTCATGGAGACAATGATATTTGTGCTGCGCAAGAAACAGAATCAAGTGACCAAGCTGCATGTGTTCCATCATATAACCACAGTAACCCTCATCTATATGCTGATCAATCATAATCGCAAAAATGGTGCGTGAAGTGTTCCTTATTTCTCCTGAATTCCTATTCTCATATGATTCATCATCTTGCAGGCTGTGATTCGCTGTTTCCCATACTGCTCAACTCCAATGTGCATATTATTATGTACACGTATTATCTGATTGCCGCCGTGGCGGATAAGTCGACGGTGCGTGCATTAATGCCCGTTAAGAAGTCAATTACCGTTATACAAATGACACAATTTATACTAATCATGGTCCATGCAACATTCGTATCGATGAACTGTGGCGTGGAAAAGAAAGTCTTTGTATATTTCATATTTGTGATTATGCTCATGCTCTATGGGTTCTACGACTTCTATCGCAGCTCCTACCAGACCTCGAAGCGCAGGAAAAGCGAAGCGGCGGCGGCGTCAGCAGCAGCAGCCGCAGCTCAGGCAAAATTACGTTAAATAAATAAATGTACATATTTATGTATGTATGTATGTACACACAAACAAACTCATATGTATACGCATTTTTTGATTAATTGGCGACGTTGATTGCGGGAAGCGACTCGGTTTAATTGTCGTTGACTGGGCAGATAAGATAACAATTAACGCAGCTCCAATTTAAGTAGATAAAAGCAAAAAGTTTCCATCACTTGTCAAATGACAGACAGAAGTGAGGATCGCTTACCGTATAGTAGGACAGCAGGCCCGCATTCTCGTCCAGAACGAAGAAGCGATACTGCCAGCCCTTCATCACGTTTGTCCATTTGCTCAGTGTGCCCTCCAATGTGCCGGCCGAGGTGGATGCCATGTTTCAACTGCTGCTGGGGCTGCGGATGCTACAGCTACTGGGCGCCGTTGATGATGCCGTTGCCGTTGCCACTGCCACTGCCGCCGTTGTCAGCTGATCTCCTGGGCTACCGTTGGAGCGGTGTGGGAGTGAGATGTTCGCTGGTGTTTGTGCCTGGTGACGCAAGAGTCCTCCTACTCGCTCGTTCAATCCAAACTTTACTACGCCTGTAGCAGGGCTTGGAAAAACAAAGCATTTATTGTTATGCCGTGATTGTGCCTGCTTATTAATGGTGCGCTTGTTGTCTCGCTCAATAGAGCGAGTGAGGTAATCGGAAAAAGGGTTGTCAATGCCAGCAACTTTCGCTGGTATTTTTGCTTACTTCAATGCGGTCACACTGTTTCATTTGTTTACATTCAATTAATCGGCGGCAAAAACTTATCGGACAGCACATATCGAAAATAGATTTGCCGTTAAAGCAATCCAATAGCACGATTATGAAATTGTGAACTTTATTTAAAAACTGTTTTCTTAAAACTAGGAATGAATGAATGAATGTTTTTATGCAGCAATGTAATTAACAAATTCGTATAGTGTTCTTGCCCATAACCACTATCGCACCCTCATCTTGCACCTCTTTCAGGGCATCTTCAAACTGTTCGCGCGTAATCATCTAAAAATAAGAATGAAATTAATATATTTATGAAGTCAACGGAATTTAAACAAAGAACTTACGATCTGGGAGCCTTCCTTAATCTCCTTAAATAGCTTCTGGTACGGCACTGTCGGCACTTTACCCTTCTTTTTAAGATTCTCTTTGATGGCAGCCACCAGATCCGCGCGCTTCTTGCGAGCTGCTGTGGACAGGCCAGTGGTCAGGATACCAACATCGATTTTACCCGACAACGGATCTGTTGCCGATTGTTTCAGTGCCTCGCGATGCAGTCGCCAGGCCTCCTCAACATCTTGCAATTCGACAGCATTGCTTAGCCGCACCTTGGCGTGCGCCTCCGACAGGCGTATCAAGCTTTCCAGTTGCCGCGGATAAGCCGAAATTTGACCACGACCAGCGCCCACCTTGCGCATGTCCACGTACGCCTGAATCAGACGCTGTTGTGCCTCATCCGACAATGTAGGCGAGAGGTGCTCCCGCGCATAGGCAATGTAGTCACGCAGCACGCTCATATCCTGTAAAAAAAAAGCAGGAATAAATACAAGCTGGCAAACGTGAGTTCTTAATTCTGAAGGCTTACAAACATAGTGTCTTCCTCCTCGTGACGGGTTACATAGTAAAGGGATACCAAATGGCTGGCCAAGCGCTTATCGAAGAGCTCATCTTGTGGGTCCAATACCAGGAAAATCAAATCAAAACGCGACAGCAGCGTATGGGGCAACTGCACATTATCGATGATATTTTTGCGCTTGTTCCACTGTGACTCGGCGGGATTGGCGGCAGCCAAGATAGAAGTGCGTGCATTCAGTTGACAAATGATGCCAGCTTTGGCAATGCTCAGAGTCTGCTGCTCCATCACCTCGTGCAGCACACTGCGCGTCGAATCGTTCATCTTATCAAACTCATCTATGCAACAGACACCGTTATCGGCCAGAACGAGTGCGCCACTAAAATATAATATACAGTTTTAATAAAGTTTAAATTGACAGTTGAATTACGTACGTTTGCAAGACCAATTGGCGTGTCTCCGGATCCTTGGTCACATAAGCGGTCAAGCCCACAGCGGAAGAGCCGCGGCCGGAGGTATACTGCGAACGTGGCACCAGATTATAGACGTACTGCAGCATTTGTGATTTGGATGTACCGGGATCGCCGCAGAGCAGCAGATGGATCTCTGATCTAAAGTTTTGGCGGCCAAGTGTCGAGTGTTTCTTCTTGGTGCCGCCAAAGAGCTGCAACAAAATGCCCTTCTTGATGTCATCGTTCTCGTAAATCGAGGGCGCAATGGCGCGGGCCAAACGATCGTATATATCGGGCTTCTTCGCCAGCAATTGCAGCAGCTCAATGCGCTCCGGTGGAAAGATGTGGTCCTTGCTGCAAGTAAACGGGAAATGCTTTAGACAAATCGATATGTATATACTAATTAAATAGTAACTGACCCCTCCTCCTCCTCGTACAGACGCTTGTTGTCCACCTTACGGAAATGCACCACATCGACGTGCGTCTTGTACACGCTCTTCACATTCGGTCCCTTACCCCTCAGGGGCGTGGCTCGATAGATGCCAGTGACAGTAATGCGATCGCCAGGCTGCACTTTGTCCACCAGATCGTTGTGTGCATATAACAGGACATTGTGTGGCGTCTGTCCGGCAGCCATGTCATCTGGTGATTCCTGCAGCTTAATAAGCTGTTTGTCCGTAAACTCGCTGCGATTGTGTATGATACGGAAGCAGTGATTCGTGTTGCAGTTCGTGCACAGTGTTGGCTGCGCAATGCGTCCACGATCCACCTCGACGGTGGTGCAGAAGGAGCATATGTTGCACATGAAGAATGCCTCACGCATTTCCGGAATGACGTTCGAGGAGCGAATGACCATGCCGCTAATACTGATCAACTGATCCATATCCTCTGGGTTCAGCGAGCGCATGTTGCGCGTCTTATCCGCATTGAAGGGACGTACCTGAATCTGGTGCTCCAACAGGGCGGCCGGATAACGCTCAAAGAACATCTCATTAATGGCCATGTCAAAGCCGGGAATAACTTCCTGGGGATAGCATATCAATTGTCGATATAAATCCTGATCGAACGTTTTTAAATGCGCGCAATTGAGATTAAGATAGGGCTCCTCCAGTGTGTGAATCTCCTCTAGCTTTTGAAGATACAACGGCTGATTGACATCAATGTTTTCGGAAATTTCATCCTGCTCGGCACTTGGATCGATGAAGCGCATAATAAACGATTTAAACTTGGACTTGCATTGGCTCACAACCACATTGGTGCCCCAGACGACCAGTTGTGGTGCTGCCGAGGACTCGGATACAGGATCTGTGGCCTCTGAACCCTTCTCGGCTATGGGTTCCAGCTGCAATGGTTAACACATTGAACTTAGATACTCAAAGTCAAAGCAAATAGCTTATCCTGCTACTTACACCCGAGGTGCCGCCAATGGCCACTTGGCGCATGCGCTTATCCGTGCGTATATCTGGGCGCGCACGTAATGGTGTTCCACGAATGCCGGAACGCGGTGTACGTATAGAGCCCATGGAGCTGGGTGTGCCGTAGTTAAGGGGCGAACTCAAGTCAATCTCACTCATGCCGCCCAAACCACGCGCCGGACTCGTGGCGGGCAAGCTAACATTAGCCGGCGACGTGGGCGGCAGACTTATGTTATCAGAGGGACGACCAGGCACACGGCCAGGGCCCATACGCATCGGAGTATCCACATCCTGCGCGGCAATGCCTGCTTGGAAATTTATGTATATGACAACTTTTGAGATCTCAAAAACTTACCTCGGGTGGGAGTACGCGCTCCTTGCTTTGGTGTGCCAGATCCGACACTGGGCGAACGAGCGGGACTTGACATTTTTTGTTAGTTTTATTTAACAGTTTTACGTATTCCACAACAAATAGCAGCACTTTTTAATCTATTTGTTGACGAGGCTGTGGACAACGCGCCGTGTTTGGCTTTGCGCGGGAAATGTTGACAGTTGCAGCTGTGACGCAGACGCGCAGTGCTGCCAAATTATTGCAGGTAAGTGTGTAGTGTTGGAAAATGTCATTTAAGCTGTTGCCGCGAAAAAGTTCAATTCGAAAATTCGACTTAAAAATAATATAGATTTTGAGTTTTAAAATTGTACATGCGCATTTTCAAATATGACACCAGTCTATCCATAATAAAACCCTATTATTTATAACTTTGTTTACATGGCCTAAACTGTGGAGCCATGTGGCAACCCTGCCCTTTTTGGCAACACAACATTCTACGTCAGTCAGAGTCAGTTTAGAGGCGGCGACGAGGCGAATTCTGTTTTTGTTAGCAGTGTCTTCTAAATTACCAATGTAGCTAAATATACTTCCACAATTAATTTTTTTAAATCATTCTGGCCCAACTTTATAAATTTATAGTATTTCAAATTCTTAACAATGGCTCTATAATTACACAAGAGTGAAAAGTTGAATAAACCGAGAAAAAAAATAAAATAAATAGTGGACAGACGTCAAGGGAAAAAGTCAAATTTGCTTAACCCAATTTGGAATTGAGAAGACAAATACTAACGGGTTTTATGCGCATATCAATCGCATCGCTGTTACCGTTGCGGGAGTAGAGCGGTGCGTAGAGTGTATTAAGTGCCCGAAGCTGTACTTGGGCACTCGGACAGGCTGTAATCATGTCAAGCGAGGAGATGCTATACGCAAAGGTACATTTACACATTATATTGATGCCCCACAAGTGCATTGTTGGCAATTCCGCGCTGTCGTCGTCGTCGACGTCGTCGTCGTCGAGCACAGCGCCCCATAGTGTTAAGAATGGGGGCTTATAAAAACGCATACATAATAACAATAACAACGTGCGCTGCATGCATACGACTGCATGTGTGTGTGTGTGTGTGTGTGTGCGATAATTTCATTTTTGCATTTCTTAATTTTTTACAACCACCTTGCGCGCCCGCTTTGCCCCAATAACAGCCCCTATTGATGTCATGGCAGAGTCATGGTGCATTTATAGGCAAGAAAATATATTAGAAATGAATCACATTCTTATCAGAACTTTCGCGCTGATAAGCGCGTGTCGTGCTTGCGTGCGTTGGCATCAATTACAATAGACACCTGCATGTTTGTGTGTGTGCATGTGTGTGAAGTGAGCGCGGGGGGCAAGCTCTGGCTTAAGGCGGCTCAAGTTGCCTGGCATTGAGCCGCAATAGTTACAAACTTGTCCCAGGTCATGTTCAACGTTTGGATACACAACTCTCTCCTTCTCTTTTTAAGGGTTCCAAGATTTGGATACCCCATGCGGAACAGGTGTGGGAGAGCGCCACGTTGGAGGAGAGCTATCGTCAGGGTGCCGGCGTATTGAAAATTCAAACTGAATCGGGTGCCTTGACAGAGATTAAACTGAAGCCAGATGGCAGTGATCTGCCACCATTGCGTAATCCTGCTATTTTGGTGGGCCAAAATGATTTAACCACTTTATCCTACCTGCACGAGCCGGGCGTTCTGTATAATCTGCGCGTGCGTTTCTGTGAGCGCTCAATCATTTACACCTATTGCGGCATCATACTGGTGGCCATCAATCCGTATGCGGATCTGCCGCTGTATGGACCGAACATTATACGCGCCTATCGCGGCCATGCCATGGGCGAACTGGAGCCGCACATATTCGCACTGGCCGAGGAGGCGTACACGAAACTGGAGCGTGAGAATTGTAATCTAAGTATCATTGTTAGCGGCGAATCGGGCGCGGGCAAAACCGTATCCGCCAAATATGCGATGCGTTATTTTGCCGCCGTTGGCGGTTCCGAGTCGGAGACACAGGTCGAACGCAAGGTGCTGGCATCTTCACCGATCATGGAGGCATTTGGCAATGCCAAGACCACGCGCAATGACAATAGCTCACGTTTCGGCAAATTTACCAAGCTGCTGTTCACGAATCACATGGGCGTCATGTATCTGCAGGGCGCCACCATGCACACGTATCTGCTGGAGAAGTCTCGCGTGGTCTACCAGGCGCAGGGCGAGCGCAACTATCATATATTCTATCAGCTGTGTGCGGCGCGTGCCAAGTATCCCGAATTGGTGCTGGGTAAGAAGTGTTCTTTAATTATTGAAATCTAGTAGAAATATAATCTAATCTTGATCTTGCAGATCATCAGGATAATTATCAGTTCTTGAAAATGGGTGGTTCGCCGGACATTGAACGCGTCTCGGATGCAGATCAGTTCAACGATACGGTACAGGCCATGACAGTCCTGGGCTTTTCCATACAACAGATTGCCGATATTGTCAAAATACTTGCTGGCATTCTGCATTTGGGTAACATAAAGGTGTCCAAGACGTACACGGAGGGCAGCGACGAGGCAGACACCGAATCGTGTGATATCTTTGTGAGTGGCCAGCAGCTGTATAAACAATTGTCAATTGTTAATTATTGGATATAATTTTAGAAAAACGATCTGCACTTGCAAGTAACTGGAGATCTGCTGAAGATAAATGCTGATGATTTGCGGCGCTGGCTATTGATGCGTAAGATAGAGTCGGTTAATGAATATGTGCTGATACCGAACAACATGGAGATGGCGATGGCCGCAAGAGATGCTTTGGCCAAGCACATTTATGCGAAGCTCTTTCAGTATATTGTCAATGTGCTGAACAAGAGTTTGTTTAACGGTAGCAAACAGTGCAGCTTCATTGGCGTGCTCGATATCTACGGCTTCGAAACGTTCGAGGTGAACTCGTTTGAACAGTTTTGCATAAACTATGCGAACGAAAAGCTCCAGCAGCAATTCAACCAGCACGTCTTTAAGCTAGAGCAGGAGGAGTACCTTAAGGAGGGTATTACCTGGACCATGATCGATTTCTACGACAATCAGCCATGTATTGATCTCATTGAATCACGCCTCGGCGTGCTGGATCTGCTCGACGAGGAGTGTAGAGTTAGTAGCTTAACTAAACTTTATTTATATGGTTTAAAATACTTTTGTTGCTTGGCAGATGCCCAAAGGCTCAGATGAGAGCTGGGCGGGCAAGCTGGTGGATAAGTGCAACAAATTTCCTCACTTTGAGAAGCCACGCTTCGGAACCACAAGTGAGTGCTACGCTAACTAGTCGAATAATCACTAAATTATTTCTAAAATATTTTAAGGTTTCTTTATAAAACACTTTTCGGACACGGTTGAGTACGATGTGAATGGCTTTCTGGAGAAGAATCGCGATACGGTATCCAAGGAGCTAACCAATGTGATGGCACAGTCGAACATGCTGCTCTGCAAACAGGTCATGGTGCTCGAAGAGGTGGACACGCTCGGCACGGATGCGAATAAGAACACAACCACACTGGGTGGACGCGTTGTGATTAGCGCGAATCGCAAACAGGTTTGTGAGCCAACCGCTGGGCCACCATTAGCTGCTTAACTAGGCTCATTGTAATGTAATTTGTATTGCTACTCTGTATTTCCATACGCTTGTTGTCCATCAACCACTGTCCACTGTCCAATGTACACATCGCCAACTGGGTCAACAGCAACTCAACGAAACGCGTCGAAGAGTTAGTTTTGTTTTTGTCTTATAAACAACTTGAACTTTATGTGCTTTTGTGCTGATGCCATGTATTGTTTATGTTTAATGTTAATTTCTTTGACTTGATCAGGTTGTGCCCTCGAAGCAGCACAAGAAAACTGTTGGCTCTCAGTTCCAAGAGAGCCTGGCCTCTCTGATCTCAACATTGCACGCAACGACACCGCATTATGTGCGCTGTATCAAGGTATATATTTACTATGAAATCTTATGATAAACAAACACTAATTCCATCCGATTTCAGCCCAACGATGACAAGATTGCCTTTAAGTGGGAGACAGCCAAGATTATTCAACAGCTGCGTGCCTGTGGCGTGCTGGAGACAGTGCGCATCTCAGCAGCCGGATTTCCTTCTCGCTGGCTTTATCCTGATTTTTATATGCGGTATCAGTTGCTGGCACATCGCAGCCAAATCGATAAGAACGACATGAAACAATCCTGCCGCAATATTGTACTCAAGTGGATACAGGACGAGGACAAATATCGTTTTGGCAATACGCAGATTTTCTTTAGGGCCGGACAGGTGGCTTATATGGAGCAAGTGCGCGCCAATCTGCGCAAGAAGTACATTACCATAGTGCAGTCTGTGGTGCGGCGCTTTATTAAGCGCCGTCGCTATCTGAAACTGCAAGGCATTATCTTTGGTATACAGCGGCATGCACGTGGCTACATGGCACGCATGCGTGCCCAGAAATTGCGTGAGGCGCGCGCTGCTCTCATATTGTCCAAGTATGCGCGCGGCTGGCTGTGCCGCCGTCGATACTTGCGTCTGTGCCACTCTGTTGCCGGCATACAGCAATATGCTCGCGGTATGTTGGCACGCAACAGGTTCTTTGCCATGCGGGATTACTACCGCGCTGTGCAGATCCAGCGCTTTGTGCGTGGTGTACTGGCACGTCGAGCCTACCAGAAGCGTCGTCACAGTATTATCGTTTGTCAATCGGCTGTGCGGCGTTTCCTGGCGCGTCGCCAGTTCAAGCGCATGAAGGCCGAGGCAAAGACCATATCGCATATGGAGAACAAGTACATGGGCCTGGAGAACAAGATCATATCCATGCAGCAGCGCATCGACGAGCTCAACCGGGACAACAGCAACCTGAAGCACAAGACCAGCGAGATTAGCGTTCTGAAGTCTGTATACTGCCATTGTTCTAGTAAATGTAACTTAGTATTCTTCTCCTGTTTGTAGAATGAAGCTGGAGATGAAGAAAAACCTGGAGCACGAATTTAAGAATATAAAGGCCGCCTGTCTGGATAAGGATAAGCTGATCGAGGCGCTCAACAAGCAGTTGGAATCGGAGCGCGATGAGAAAATGCAATTGCTCGAGGAGAGCGGTCATTCGCAGGAGGAGTGGAGTCATCAGAAACAATTGTGGTGCATGGAGAACGAAGAGCTGCGCAAGCAAGTCGACTCCATGATCGAAATGGCCAAGAGTGCAGAGGGCAGTCAGCGCGACCGCGATGAGCGCATGCTCACCGAAATTGACAATAAGGAGCTAAACGAAGCCTATCAGCGTGCCATCAAGGACAAGGAGGTGATCGAGAATGAAAACTATTCGCTCAAGGAGGAGCTTAGTCGCTACCAGCAGCAGCATAACGGCCTCAGTGCCTATGGCATGCATCACACACGCAGCGCCAGCAATGCGTCCAGCCAAAACGAAGATGATGTGGGCTACGGCTCCGCTAAGAACACCCTGGACGTACACCGACAACCGGAATTGATGAATAAGAACGGTGCGGCTAAATTATATACATAGTTTGAATAATTGATTAATGTAATTATGTTCCCCGTAGATTCATTCTTCGATAGCACCAGCATTGTAGTCAAGCTGCGCTCGATACTCGAGGAGGAGAAGCAGAAGCACAGGAGCTTGCAGGAGCAGTACGTGAAGCTGGCAAGTCGCAATAAGCCTACGGAAGATTCATTCCGGTAAGTAACGCGCAGTTAGGAAGTTGTTGTGAACGAACACTCGCACACACACAATTACACATACACACACAGACACGCCTATAGTTAGTCTAATTACATTTATGTATATTATTGCCACACACTTGCCATAGCGTCTCCGAGCTTGAGGTAGAGAACGAGAAGCTACGCAGCGACTACGATCAGCTGCGCACGAGCATTAAACACGGTGTTGAGATCAACGAGCTCAATGGTAACATTCGTCATCGACCTTCATTGCAGTTGTTATATCCAATCCCTTCCCTTGCCTCCCCCCATCTCTTTTTCCTTTGTGTTCACAGCACAACATGCTGCCCTACAAGAGGAAGTGCGTAGACGACGAGAGGAGTGCATCCAATTGAAGGCCGTCTTACTGCAGCAGAGCCAATCGCTGCGCTCCATTGAACCTGAGAGTCTGCAGCTGCGAGGCAGCGATGCCAGCAATGTGCACGAGCTAATGGAAGCATTTCAGTCACAGAAGCTGGTCAACAGGCAGTTGGAATCGGAGCTAAAGGCCATTACAGAGGAGCACAACAGCAAGCTGATGGAAATGACGCAGGCCATCGAGCGGCTCAATAATGAAAAGGACGAAATGCAGGAGGTTCTCTTCAAGAGCATCGATGAATTCGATCAGGCCAATGTTGACACGCTGAAGCAGAACGATCGCTATTTGCGCCTGGAACTGAAGAAGGCCATAACACAGTACCTGCTGGTACAGGATGAGCTAAAGTTGGCAAATGCCAAACTGAAGGCGTACAGGCAGGACGGCGGCAAGCTGGAGAATCAGCTGGAGGAGGAAATGATACGCAATAAGGCAGCCAACAGCAGCAATAGCAACAACGATCTGGGCGCCAATGTGACCAAACAAAAGTCTCAAAATCCGCTCGGACTGATGAAGTTCCACAACAGCGATCTGGACAAGATCTTGCAGCGTCTCCTAAGTAGTCTAACGCCACGCACTGTTGTCGGTCTGCTGCCCGGCTTTCCCGCCTATCTGATCTTTATGTGCATTCGGTAAACAACTCAAAATTTCTCTGTATATATCCACTTGATCAACGATCATTAATTATTTGCAGCTATACGGATCTGACCAATGCCGATGAGGATGTGCGCGAGCTGCTCAGTAAATTCGTGATGCAAATCAAGAAAATGCATAGGACCCCCCATCCGATAGAGAACCGCGTCATCTGGCTAGTCAACTCTATAACGTAAGATCTTAAAACATATACCAAAAACTGTTTTCAATAGTTTTCATCAATTTGCAGACTGCTGAATTTATTAAAGCAATACGGCGATGTTGAGGAATACGTTAAATTTAATACGGAGAAGCAGAATCAACAGCAATTGAAGAATTTCAATCTCTACGAATATCGACGCGTTATACTCGATTTAATTGTGAATCTATATCAGGCACTCGTTATGCAGATACAGAGCCTGCTGGACCCCAAGATTGTGCCGGCCATATTAAACAACGATGAGATTCAACGCACTCGCCATGCGCATGGGATGCGCAATCGAAACACAGATTCGTCATCATCACCCGAGCATGGAAATGTGCCTGCCTGGAAGCAGCTAATTGGCCAACTGGAGCACTTTTACAAGCAATTCCAGCACTTTGGCCTGGATAGTATCTATGCTGAGCAGATATTTAGCCAGCTCTTGTACTTTGTCTGCGCAGTCGCGCTCAACTGTTTGATGCTGCGCGGCGACATCTGTATGTGGGAAACGGGTATGATAATTCGCTATAATTTGGGCTGCATTGAGGACTGGGTGCGCGACAAGAAGATGGTGAGTATCATGGTTGTCAGTTGTCTGTCCACAATCAGCTTAAATCTGCAATTTTTGTTGTTGTTGTATCCTGCAGTCAAATGAGGTGCTGTTGCCATTGGCTCCATTGAATCAAGTCTCCCAGTTGCTGCAGTCCCGCAAGAGTGAGGAGGATGTGCAAACCATTTGTGATCTGTGCACGTCGCTTAACACCGCCCAGGTGTTAAAGGTTATGAAATCCTACAAGCTGGATGATTACGAGAGCGAAATAACCAATGTATTTCTGGATAAGCTGACGCAGAAATTGAATGCGCGTGAAATGGTAAAGCTGAGCAAAATTCTATTCACACATTTACTACAATACGCTTTCATTTTTAGTCCAAGAGCGATGAGTTTACAATGGATCAAAATTTCATACATCCCTTTAAGGTGATGTTCAAGTACAGCGACATCAAGCTGGAAGAGATTGAGCTGCCGCCGCATTTAAATCTCGACGAATTCCTCACAAAAATATAAATTTTGTATGCGATTGCGTTTCAACCAATTATTTTGAATGTTGCCATTTGACGTGACTTATTTTCTTTTGTATTATACGAGTCTTAGCTAATTGTAGTGAGAAGTCTATGTGCAGTAGTTCCTGTTTAGTTTAATGAGAAAGGAAAGAAACCCTAACAATCGACAATTCAGATCCCTTTTTTTGACCCGTACTGCTAGCCATTTTTGCCAATTTGTTGTTCGTTTTTTTTTGTTAGCTTATTGAAGCGTGTTTAAAACGGGTTTGAACCAATGCAATATAAGAAATTTAATTGTAATTATAAATGAGGGAGTAAAACTCCAGCAAAAAGCATTCCTAAGTTGCAATAATAAATTAACCTTGTACCTTAACTTATACATTAAATGAAAATAAAACATATTCATATATATGATATGTACTTAATGAACATTGAAATGTTATAGAAATCTATGTATACAATGGCCGATTTGTTGCCTTAAACGTTTGGAATATAGAGACTTGTTAAGATAATAAGTACTTATATATTTATATATATATAAGTATATATATATATATAGAGCGCTATATTTGTAACGATGCTGTATTCGATTTATGTATTCTCATATTTTTTGTAAGTTATTATTGTATTAGCGTGTTTTGAAGAACGAGCCCCCAAACGGAACTGGGCCGAATGAAACAATAAAAAATTAGCCTCGGCATTTGTTGATATATGACAAATTTATATTAAATACACGTGTACAATAAAATTTAACGGAAGAATTTGTACAATAAAAGCTATTAGCAAATTACCGGCGCCTTGGATAGCTTATTCTTGGGCAAATCGAGAGATGGCAAACGGCTGGTTATCATGCCCGTTGCCACAGTGGCTCCGTTCTCGCGTATTGTAAAGGCCTGACCCGGCGTCATGACCATTTTGCGCAGCAATGTGACGCGCACCTGACCATGCTCGCCGGGCATCAACATAGATTCGCTGGGCACTGCAAGATGTTAGGTAGTGAAGGTACTTTGGAATAAGCCCATAAAGAACTTACCGATATCAATGCGTGCTGGCACATTCCATGTCATGCTAAAAAGTTGCTGTATGTACTTGGATAGCATAGGCTTGAAGCGTCCACCCTCGGCACGAGACAACAAATACATGGAGCCTTCAAAGTGATTGGATATATCCTCAGAGCCGGCTGCACATAGTAGCATGCCGCGCTCTACAGATGAAATCTTAATGCCACGCAACAGGGCGCCCACATTCTCGCCGGCGAGTGCCTGCGGCACACTCTTGCGAAAGATCTGTATGTCGCTGACGGTGGTCTTTAGGTTCTGGCTGAAGCCCAGCAGATCGGCTTCGGCATTGCGTACCATGGTGCCGCGTTTTATGGTGCCCACCACAACCGTGCCGCGTCCGGGCACCGTAAATGCATTATCAATGGGCAGGATAAAGGGTGCCTTGACATCCCGCTCGGGTGTCGGTATATACGTGTCGCAGTGCTGCAGCAGCTGCTCAATGGCGGGGACACCAAACGTAGACTGATCGTCGCGTAGCGCCAATAATGCTGAGCCGCATATCACTGGACTGTTGACGCCATCGAAGCCAAAATCAGACAACATTTCTCGCATTTCAATCTCTACCAGCTCGAGCACCTCCTGGTCGACCAGATCCGCCTTGTTAATAAACACCACAATACGCTGTATGCCAACCTGCTTGGCCAGCAGCAAGTGCTCACGTGTTTGGGGCATTTGTCCGTCCGTAGCGGCTACCACTAAAATGGCTCCATCCATTTGGGAGGCACCCGAAATCATGTTCTACAATGCAATCAAATTTAGTTAGACAGCTTTAAATACATATGAAAACTTGCCTTAATGTAATCCGCATGACCCGGACAGTCGGTGTGTGCGTAGGTACGTTCCGCGGTTGCATAGCCAATGTGGCAGGCATTTATGGTTATGCCACGGGCCTTCTCCTCGGGCGCACGGTCGATTTGTTCATAGGAAATGTAGTCGGCCAGACCTTTTTTTGATAGGATTTTGGTAATTGCCGCCGTCAGTGTCGTCTTGCCATGATCCACATGCCCTATGGTGCCCACATTGCAGTGAGGTCGTTCACGTTGACTGGGATCCGGTGATGGGTTATCTTTAATACTGGTGGCAAATAAACGGGAATTAACCCAGCGTCTGCTGAATGTGCGGCCACTGGTAGTAGAGGTCAACGCACTGTTTAGCCTCTTTAGAACGGCTGTGTCGCATTGACTCCACAGTTTAACCAGAAGACCTCTCATAGTCAGCAAAAACGATGCACGTAATCGTTCGTCGTCAACTCGCACGCCGCGTAGTCCAATCAAAACAAAAGCAGCTGATTTCTTCGTTGCTGTTGCCGCAAATTGCAGTGTTGTAAAAGAGACAAAGCCAAAAAGGGAATTTTATTCAAACTAACATATTCCGAAAGGGAAATTTTTAGAGTGTTTTTTTTTTTATTTATTTGAAACATCTTCTGTTTGTGGGAATGTGTTTGAATACAATGCGGTTTCCGTTGCTTCCGCAACTTTTGTGCTATTTCGTATGATTTTATGCGTACGCTTCATATGAACTCCCAGGCTAACGCGCTCCGCAAACCTGGTATTGCATAGGCTACACTGCAGCGTCTTCTCCTTGTGGATGTGACGATGCTTAACCAATGCATTTGCATTGGTAAACGCTTTTTGGCAGACCTCGCATACCTTATCACGTATATTGAGATGTGCCTTGATGTGATCCTTGAGATCGCGTTTGGTTAGAAAATCCTTGGGACACATAGTGCACTTGAATGCCCGAATTTTGGTATGCACAGCGGTCACATGGTTGCTCATTTGAATCTTTTGCTTAAAGGATTTGCCACAGAACTCGCACACAAATGGCTTGGCTATGTGCGTGTCGTCGTGGGTGCGCATGTGGCTGCTCAATTGGCTGGAAAATGCAAAGCTGCGCTCGCACACACTGCAGCTGAATGTCTTGCCCATGTGCACGCGCTGGTTGTGCTGTTGTAGATGACAACGCCGCTCGAAATGATTCTCACAACAGCTGCACTTGAACCAGCCGCCGTCACCCAGCTTATGGACTCTGTATTGGTGCGCCTGCAGGGCGTGATCCGTGCTGAAGCTCGTTTGGCACACGTCACACGGTATTTTTTGGCGGAATGTTTTCGTTCTCAGGAAACTCTTGCATGTCTCGATGTAACTTTTCTCAGCCTTTAATAAGCCGATCGTCTGCGTCTCCGTGAGACCTTTGATTTTGCGGGAATACCATTGCCGTAGATGCAGCACACTGTCGTAAACATCATAGTGGGTAATAATGCCCAGGGGAATCTCTGTGGCCAGCAGCTCAGTCATTTCTATGTAGGCTGATTTCCGAACATTTAGATTAGCGAAATCCTTGTGCGCCGGATCGTACAATTGTGGAAACTTGGAATACAGCTCTATAAAGTGTGTTGTCAGCCGATTCGTTTCTGTAAACACCAACTGGCCAAAAGATAATAGTCTTACGATAAATGCAAATATTCTCTTCAAGTCTGACCAACCTTAATTTTGTTGTCGCCAGTCTCCACATCGCTCTCCGCCTCGTCCACATCGCAGCGTTTCCCGAGGAAACTATACATTTCATGATAATACAAAGGTAGTTTTGTTAATTTTTTGGTACGCTTCTGACGGCTTATAGTCGCGTACTGGCTATGGAGACTGGCTATACATTTCTTAAGCTTGTAGTGAGTAAGATGAACATTTATGCTAGTTTTTAGCTGATCAATTAATGTAGCGTGGGCAGCTGTGCGAATCTCCTTGTCCTTGAACGAGGAGTTTTTGGGATCCCAGAGACACGGATGTCCTTTATAGAGTTCGATGAATTGCGTGATTCGTGGATTGCGTCGGTAAAATGTGGGATTAAACTAAATGCATATATATATGAAATGTAACTTTTTTAAATCGTTGAGTTTTCCATGAGGCAATAGATTAAAGTGCTTACTTTCACGGTTGGTGTAAAGCTCTTTTTGATGCAATCAGCCTCGGCTCTAGAAGCATCGCCGTGAGATTCCACTGGCATCTAATTGAACGTAAGAAATCTAAGTAAATAACGTGTTTGAACCGAATAGAGAACTTACCTCCTCATCATACTCGAATTCGCTATCGTAATCGTCTTCTCTGTCGGACGATGCGTTTGGCAAATCCACGAATGCTGCTTCAGCTAAACAATCCTTATTATCAACTTCATTATCATCTTCAATATCGGTTGCCTCTGATTTGAACTCCACGCTGCTGTGACAGGAAATCTTATCCTCATCCGATTCCACTTTGTGTACATTTCTTATATGATAGACGAATTCTTGCCATCTTTCCAGGCTCACTTCCACGTCGCAATCGGTTTTGCAATACGCACAGCTCAAAACAAACTCTTCGTAATTATTGCGCACCAGGACTGTTCCACAAATCACCATTTTCAACATATCTATCGCATTTATATGCAGTTAATTATTTAATACAAAAAATCATAAACAAATTTTAATTGTTGCAACTTCAGATGGTTGATCAAAGAATGTGTTATCGATAAAAGTCATCGTCAGCTGTTTGAGTGTTGGACAGCGACATTAATAATAAAATCCTTTAGAGACGCGCGCAAATGTTTTGCGCTGCGGGATATTATTTATTTATGTAATTATTGTTTATTTCGAGTTAACAAGCAGAGGAGGAATGACGATTTTTTAAGCATAATTTTTGTGATTTTGCATTACTATGAAAGGTCTTGCGATGCCGAGAAAGACTGGTCGGGCAGGTGAACGCCGCACTGCATTCGTCACATTTCTTATCCTTGATATTCAAATGGGCCTTCATATGGTTTTTCAGCTGGACTCTCTTCCGATATGTTTGATGACAAATATCGCATTCGAATGGTCGAAGATTCAGATGGAAGCCATTGATGTGGTAGTCAAGCAACAGTTTTAGCCTAAAGGATTTGCCACATAGCTCGCACACATACGGCTTCTCGCCCGTATGCACACGTGTGTGTACATTGAGGTCATTTTTCAATGCAAACGTGCTATCACAGTATTCACACTTGAGCATCTTTTCACAATGCTGCCGCAACTTGTGCCGTTCCATGTCGTGGGCCTTCTCAAAACGTCGCGGACATTGGGAGCAGAGATATGGCAGCTCGCCCACATCATGCACCTTTACCAGGTGCGCGCGTAGAAGATAGTCGATAAAGAAACGCTTATTGCAATATTCACAATTAATAACGAGGCTCTCCGATTTCGGAGGCAGGAAGCTACACAATTGTAGATAATGCAACTCCGTTTTGCTGCAAGCACGACGCAATTCCTTCGACTTGACGCGCCGCAGGGTCATATAAGTCCATTTGCGCAATCTCATAATGGCCAGATGAACCTCAGTTTCGTTGACACGCAACTCCGGCGCCAGCAGCTGCGCTATGTTAACATACGCTTCTGTTCGAGCATCTAACGACTTGAAATCCGGCAGTGAACTGTCATAGAGCACCGGAAAATTGGCAAACGTTTCAATAAAGGTTGTCGTCACATCGTTGATCTCCTTGAAGTTAAGCTAAAAGAATATATGAATATATATTAAATGAATTATTGTAATGCCAAAATGATGTGCACTTTACCTGAATGACATCTGACTTCGACTCCTCGTCGTCGTCATCGCTAGCCCCGGAGTAATAGCCGTTCGAGAGGAACTTGCATTTACGTAGATAACGTACAGCCATTCCGGTTAGCTGGTTCTTGTCCGCCTTTTGGGTGGCAATCGCGAACTGCTTGAACAACTGTTGTATGGATTTCTTTAATTCGATTTCAGTGAAAAGCACATTGACTTTCTTGTCCATTCCCTCAATTATTGCATTGTAGGCTGCAGTTTCAGCTTTCTCATTTTTATAAGATGTATCGTTTGGGTTCCACAGGCATGGATGCTTCTTGAATTCTTCGATGAAGTGGAATACACGTGGATTTTGCCGGATGAATGATACTTTCAACTGCAATCGGTATATGTGAGTAGAATATACAGACATTTATATATTTTCTAAAGTTTACATTCATACCTTGCGCTTAATTGACATTGGATTGGCTCTGCTACGTCTGAGTGGCTTCTCCTCCGGTTCAGAATCAGAATCAGAATCAGTGGAGTTGTCGCTCTCCTCTTCATAGTTATCGCTCTCATTTGACATATTATTCTAGTATTTCATACTTTCAATATAGACATAAACATTATACAATTTACTTACCACTATTTCCTCCTGTACTTGACTTTCCGATTCATCGTCATAACTGTCTTCGTCCATGTTTTCTAAACAGCCATCTATGCTATTAAAGATAGGGGACGTAGGTGCTTCCATTCGTATTGGGGATTGGATTACATCCTCTTGCTTTAAGATGTCGATGGTTTCCTGTAAAATGCATAATGCCAAATGAAAACTGAAAAACAATTTGTGGAAATATATGTTGCTCACATATAGCACTTCTTCCTCTTGAGGCCAACGTGCGTCCTCTTCTTTTACATCTATGATATTGTCAGTGTCTGGGAAAGTCTCAAAGAGCTCCTCCGGTGCACATTCGATTTCATTTTCGCTTAGGGCGCTTCCTTCATCCGCATCATCGAAACGGTGAGCATTGCGAGTATGATGCACGAATTGTTGCCAATCCTTTAGTTCACTTTCAATCGAAC
Source organism: Drosophila littoralis (assembly GCA_018903485.1). Taxonomy (NCBI): domain Eukaryota; kingdom Metazoa; phylum Arthropoda; class Insecta; order Diptera; family Drosophilidae; genus Drosophila; species Drosophila littoralis. Next base: position 6,293,656 of record JAEIGF010000124.1, on the reverse strand, counting down.
AATAAATGCACTTCAAGTGAAACTCGGAATAGTCGGTATTGGTTAATATGCTGCCGCATATTTCCATGTTTAGCGGATCAAGTAAGCGCACGAAAATGAATACTTTATTTACGTCAAGTTGAATGCAGCTGCTCAGCTGCTTCTCGACTAGTGTTGAGAAACACAGCGAAATGTAATCGATTTTTGAATATATCGATAACATTGGCGCCTTACCGCGCTAGTTAAATTATATAAATATACGAAATTTAAAAGGCAATGTATAATTGTATTTTCATATTTATTTTTTTTTTTTTCTTTTAATAAAGTAGCATTTTTAAATGTCTGGAACGACAGTCTCAGTAGATTTTTGGACGTTGTTCCGGACAATGTTATGCGTACGTTTCATGTGCGAGTTGAGACCGACAAATTGCGAGAATCTGGCCTCACAAAGTTTACAGACAAATTTCTTAATTTCCGAATGTATTTGTCGATGTCTAATGAGCGAATGGCAACTGGTGAAACCCTTGCCACATGTTGTGCAAATCTTATCTCGTATATTTAAATGGCTCTTGATGTGGTCCGACAAATCAACCTTCTTTAGAAAGTCCTTCGGACACATGGTACACTTAAATGCTCTGATTTTGGTGTGTATGGCAGTGACATGCAGCTTTAATTGAGATCGCAATCTAAAGGCCTTGCCGCATTGCTCACAAAGAATACTATTACCGGTATGGGTGCGTATGTGCAGGCGAAGATCGGAGTTAACCGCGAATGTCCTATCGCAATAATTACACTTGTGTGTCTTTCCAATATGAAAACGTTGCATATGCGTAGATAGCTCAGCGCGTCCCACAAAACTGCGCTCACATGACGAGCACTTGAAGGGCAACTCTCCAATGTTATGTACCTTGCACATGTGCGCTTGCAGCACGTGGTCTGAGGATGTTTCCTGCTGACACAATTCGCAAATTAGCTTTTGCTTAAACATTTTCGGTGGCAAAAAGGCACAGGCTTTCAAATAAAACTGCTCCGACTCATTGGACGTTTTAATTGCATGCTTCGTACTCTTATAGTACCACTGGCGCAGGCACTGTATGGCCAGGTAAATGTCATCACAGTTGATGCCGCCACTATGTGGCACCATAGTTTCAGCTGCCATCGTTTCATAGGCCTGCTTGCGAGCCGTAATGCTTGAGAAATCCTTGTGCTTGTTGTCGTAGAGCTGGGGAAAGTTGGCATACAGGTGTATAAAGTCTGTCGTGAATTGGTTGCGCTTGGAAAAGTTTAACTGCAAGGCAAAACTGGCTTTAAAAACTATTCATACGCATTATGATTTTAAAATGGTACCTGAATTATTGAATTTTTAAAGGCGTGCATTTGATCTTGACATGCTTTTAGGAAGGCACAGCTGGTGTAGTGATTGAAGGCCACTGAACTTGGCTTTTGGCTGCCGTTTAAAACACGCTTCTTAACTATATTGTACTGAATGTGCAATTTGTTAATGGCTGCCTTTAGAGAATGCTCTGAGAATATGACCGATATTTTGGCGTCTAGCTCCGTTATGAGCTGTTGATATGCCGCTTTACATGCAGTTGGATCTTTATAGTTGCTACAGCCGGGATTCCAAAGGCAGGGCTGACTCTTATAAGACTCTATAAACATCTGAGTGCGCGGATCTCGTCGAAAAAATGATGGATTGAACTGAAATATAATCAATTTTAGTAAATATTTTCTCTATCAAAAGATTTGTGCACTTACCTTGTATGTAGGCGAACTCGAAATAGGTCTCTGTTCCTCTTCATCTTCCAATTGAGTCCTGAATTCACTCGCCGTTTCTGCTGTGTCATTTTCGCTCAAGCTGGTCTCGGACAGCGATGAAGAGGGTCTGGACATATCCGCCTCTGCCAGGGTATTGTATTTGCTGTTTACTTCTGGCTCTTCAATGGGTGCGCTCATAGCATTTTCCTCAATGTAGTCTTTATCCGCAGCGATTCGATCTACTTCCAAACAAATTGGGCTATCCTCAGGTTTCAAGCCGTGAGTATTCCGAAAGTGCAACACGAATTCCTGCCATTTGTCGATTTCCATGTCTATTGTGCAATACGAGCAACGCATTAGAAAGCTTTCAAATTCGCCAGCTCTGCTCATAATAAAGCCGCAAGTTTCCATTTTAGTTTGCAATATTTATGTGGCATTTAATTAAAATTATAAACAATGCAACACACAATCGCTTCTAATCAGCTGGGTTATAGGGCTGCCAGATAGTTTTTTCACGTCAAATAGGTAAAAATACGCAGCAGCTGGCAACTCTGCAACAACTCTACAGTAGTATTTGTTTACATGTCAGGCGACCGCACGGGAGCTGGGTCTTGTAATGTTAAAGCAAAACAAATTGCAATGGAGGAGAACAAAAGTCGCCTTACATACACCTTCTATATGCTAACATTATTCCTGTGCGGTTCACTGCTCTTTCTAATAGGCTTCTTTCCGGCTTCATACTCCGTTGCAGAACAGGAAAAGACCGTGCCCATTGACCGGCCGACAACACTGCACGGTGAAAAGTAAGTTGATTATCAGTAGTTATGTATGCTAAAATTTAGTTGCCACATGTACTCAAGCCAACGACTGTTTGCAGACTGAAGCCACCGCCGGCCAACTATGACTCTTTTATACTATTTCTGATCGATGCGTTGCGAGAGGACTTTCCCACAGAGTCCACAATGCCAGCGATCCATGAGCGGGCATGTCTCAAGCTGAGTCTCCACGTGGACATACCGACTGTGACAATGCCACGGCTGAAGAGTATCACGACCGGCACATTGTCCAATTTCATAGACATTGCCCTCAATGTGGGCCACACAGAGCAGGTGGAGGATTCGCTGCTGCATCGACTGAAGCAGCGCAAAGCTGTCGTTTCCTTTGCCGGTGATCACACCTGGGTTCATCTCTTTCCCAGTGAGTTCACACGTCAGGCGGCCAACAATGATTCGTTTTACGTAAATGATTTCAATGAGGGCGACCGCAATGTGACCAATGTCCTAGCGCAGGAGCTGGAGAAAAATGATTGGAAGCTTTTGATATTGCATTATCTGGGCTTGGATCACATAGGTCATGTTGAGGGCAATGCCAGTCCCAGAATTAAAACCAAACTCAAGGAAATGGACGACGCTGTCAAAAAGATATTAGATCATAAGGTAATTTATGCTACATATTTGCAAAGCCTGCAATTAGTCTAATCTTATGCTGTATCCATAGAATATGGCCAACTATTTACTAATGCTGACCGGGGATCATGGCATGGCCGATGGCGGTGGCCACGGCGGCAACACGCCCGCTGAAACCACGGTGCCACTTTATTTGTATAGCAAGAACTGCAGCAAGTATGCGTAAGTAAACAGCTCCTTCTTATAGTTTGGCCCATGCTATATTCATGTACCTTAGGCCAAGCACAAAGCGCTACAATCAAATTGATTTGACGCCAACGCTTGCGCTGCTACTGTCGATTGAGATACCGACCATGTCCATTGGATGTATCATACCAGAGATGCTGCAGACATTAACGCTGGAACAGCAAATGTATGCCTACTTCTACAATGCGCATCATCTGTTAAACAAGGCTCGAGTCAAATTTGGACATGAAAACGTCCGGAGTAGCGGTAGGGCATAGCCGTATGAACCATGTTATCCAGCAACTAATTATGCTTATTCCTAGACTACTATCATTGGTATCAGAACGCCACGTTGCTGCACAAGCAGCTGCTGCAGCCACTGCGCATCGGGGACGGCAGCGGCGCCAGCAAAGTGCATTACCAGAATGCCAAGCTCAACTATTTGCGCGTCGCCCGTGAGATTTCCGGCCAGCTGTCCGAGTCCCTGGTGAAATTCGATTACGGATTTATTGCCGTGGGACTGGCGCTAACAACAGCGGTACGTGCCAACAAGTATTCAGTATCGTATATTTTATTTAGGACGTACTTTCCCTTACAGAGCTCCTTGCACCTTATATTGAGCGTATTATTTCTGGACATCGCTGCAGAGCAACTGCATTTGCACAGGCTGAAAGTGGTTCAGCTGCTGTTCTCTCTGGTCATCGGAGTTCTACTGAATGTAGTCGCTCATTTGGTGGATCTAGTGCTGACCAGCTCCATGCTATACGGTCTACTCTTACTGCTGCCCATTATTGCTTCTGTTTATTTAACCATTGATGTGGTACAAGCACTGCTCAAGATCGCCCTGCCACCTCTTTACTCGCGGCGCTTGAAGCTATCTATACCCTTGCCACTGCCTTTACTAGTATGCTTTGCTATACGCATCTCGACGCTGGGCTCCTCGTCATTCATCGAATTTGAATACAAGACCTGGTATTACTTGGGCAGCACGCTGCTGCTGCTGACCGCACTCAGGACGCTGCGTCGCCGCATTACCAAAGCGAATGTGGAACTGGATGGACGGCATCTGCACAAAATTGCCTCGGCTTGCCTCTGGCAGCAACGCAAGATCTTCGTAGTGCTCATATTGCTCACACTTATGCGTTATCTGCATAGACTGTCGGCCATTAAGAGCACACTGATGATATTCTCCTTATTTCTATATTGGGCACGCCTGCGCAAATTCACCGACACATCACAGACCATATTCAAGGGTCTTGCCTTTCTGCTAGTCTACTGTTTCCGTGGCCTGAACGGTCAGGTGCACTTCATTGAGTTACCCGAGTATGTGGCGTAAGTTTTGGATATCCTATATACTATATTCTGTGTAAAGTCTAATGCTAATGTACACTCTCCTGCAGAGCTCGCTGCATATTGCCCGTGCTGGTGCTCTTCTGGTGTTGCCTGGCGCTGGTCTTTGTCCTGGGCTACCGCACGGCACTGCCGCAACAGAAAAGCGGTCTCAGTTTGCTGGATGAGCAGCCGCAGAGTAATTTGCTGAAGCTGCTGCAAACAAATATGACATGTTCGCTGATGCTGGTGGCGCTGCTATACAAGGTGCAGAATATTGTGCTGTTGCCCACGATGCTCATCACGCTGGACGAAACGTACAAACTGTGCGATGCGTATGGCACCACCGCGCGCAAGTTCTCGGTGCGGATGGTGCATGTCTACAAGATAATCATGACCATATTTGTGGCCAGAATGTTTTACTTTTATCAGGGCAACTCGAACAGTCTTTCGACAATTGACCTGAACCCCGGCTATATTGGCCAGACTAGCTATAATCCCTTCATTGTTGGCCTCTTCGTAACGCTGAACACCTACAGCGCCGAAATACATTCCTTTCTGTATCTTATTGTGCACACCTTGCGCACGGATCTGCGCAGCGTTGGCATCATACAGCTGCAGCCGCCGTATGCGAAGGCAGCCGATTCGCTGGTGGTGCCGCTATATGCAGCTCTGGTATTGCTGCCGGTGGCCATTTATCTGTGCCTGATGTTGGTCTTTCGCTATCATCTATTTATCTATTCCGTCTTTTCACCCAAAGTGCTCTACGACTGTTATACTGTATTGGTATTCTATTTGGTATTCCTATCAACGAGTTTGTACTTTAAATTGTTTAAACATGAAGCTTAATTATTAAATAATTTAAAAGCTTTAAAAAATTAAAACCTTAATACTAATTGCCCTCCACACGAAGCGCATAGTGTATGTCATCGGCGCTAACGTTGAGCAGAATCTTTTGGTAAAGATCATGACGCGAGTGTTCGGAGATGATGAGACGCTCGGCGCCCAGTTTGGAGCATAAATGTAGAGCGCGTCCTGGCGCTGGCAGTGCCACGCCCATAAATGCCGCAATTGTCTCGATCTGCGTGTATACGCCCATAAACGTTGTCTCCTCGACGCCGGTGCGCGTCACCTCCGCTGCAACGGCTTGTAGAAAGATTTGCTCCAGGCGCGAACAGTTCTTGATAGCCTGCACCTTTGCACTGGCTATCATCTCGGCCAGCGCCTGCTGCACATGCAGCATAGTCACACACTTGGCTGCACCTCCTGGCTGAGACTCGGCGCTGTCGGCAATTTCCGTCGCACGACGACAAATGTCGAGGGCACGACGAGCATCACCAGAGACAGCGGCTACTTTACGTGCCACCAGCTGCACAGCCTCGCCCTTGAATGCCTCGGAGCCGGCCAGACGCGCGGTGACAATTTCCTGCAGCTGCTTATGTGTGTAGGGCTGGAAAGTGAGCCGTGTAAGTCCCAAACGTGACGTTACCTTGCCTGAAAGCATATGCAGGGATTAGCTACTGGGTACAGTTAGGCAAGAAGTTGTTTTAGTGCTTACCCATCAGCAAACGCTCGGGCAGATCCATTGTATTGGCTATGGTGACCACCACGAGCCTGGCTGCCGATTTCGTCGGCCAGTCGAGCAGATTGTAAACGACATCCTGACGCCGATTGCACAGTATGTCCAACTCGTCCACCAGCAGTACCGTGGTCACACGACGCGGCGCCGCCGTCGTGAAACGCTTCTCCAGCAACGTGTGTGCATGCTCCCAGGATACGGTTTTGCCCGTCAGCTGTTTGTAGATCTGCACGTACGCTTGACGCGGCTCGGTCAGGCGCATGCCATTAATCTCCAAAAAGTCAAAAGCGGGCAGCTCATCCTGGGCAACCAGACGCTGCAACGTTCGAATGACGCCAGTGACTGTCGCCGTTTTCCCGGTACCCGGAACGCCCGAAACGTACATACAACCACCGCACTGATCTTGAATTTTGCCTTCCAGAAAGCTGTAGATATTGTCAAACTCCTTTTCGCGACAGGGCAGGCTTTTGGGCACCACCGAGACGTGCAGCTGCTCGCGAGCCAGCTGCAGCTGTGACTTGTGTCGCTCGTCCACGAGCTGATGACGCTGCTCCAGGCTGGGACTCAGCTCGCCGGCTCGTATTTTCTTCAGCTTCTGGGAAGGCGTCATTGGAGCACTCTCCTTGAGTTTTGTTGCCGACGGTTGCTTTGCTGCACCCGTGGTGCTCATGCGCCGCGGCCGCGTCGGTGTCTTTTGGCTTGACATTTTGGGCAAGTAATCCGCATCGGCTGCCTCATCCGTGAGTTTAGGGCGACCACTCTTGGGTGTGGAGATAATCTCATTGTCTTTAAATATGCGCTGCTCTACGATATTTGACAGCTGAATGCTGCGCCTGGGCGTGCCCTCGGCTGCAAATAAAAGAGGATTAACAAATGCTCACCCCGGGTTGATATGTTACCTACCCAGGCGTGTGGTGGCAGACTTGAGAATGCTTTTGCGGCGCGTGGAGGGCGTCAGTTCTGTGCCCACAGACTCGAGTAGCTCCTTGGACTTCTTCGTGGGCGTATGGTAGATATCACCAGTGCTGACACCCAAACGCTTGCGCCGCTGTTTGCTGCTTGGCGTGTTGCTGATGTTGTCAGCGTCCCTTTCCAAGGGATCAGCAAGTAAATTATCGTCTAAGGATTCGAGACGCACCGATTTTCGGCGCTCGGAGATGCGCAACTTAATTTTCATATCATTTGAGGGCGTCTTGGGATCTGGAGTCTGCTGCACAATTGAATAGTTCAAGCAATCCGAATCGGCGGTGCTGTCGGCGCCCTTGTCCAGACTTAGGTTCAGATTACGACGCGCGGCCGAAGCGCGCGACTTTGGTGTTGCAACTTTGGGATTCTTTTCGGTTAATGGTGAGGCCATTAGATAGTTGGCATTGATCTCGGGCTCGACACCGTCAGCTGATGCTGCTACGTTCATGCTCTTCTTTTTCTCGGATAGGCGTACCACGCTGCGGCCACCCACAATTTTGATGGGCGACACCTTGTTCTCACAATTGAAATAGTTGACGTCAACGAACTCCACTGGAGTTGCAGTGTCTGCAGCTGTAGACACGCGTCTGCGCGAGATGGATTTGCGCGTGGAACCCGCACTGGCATCTCGGGTCGAGCGTCTCTTGCGTGCCGAATCCGTTCCATCGAGCTGAATCTCGAGGGGAATAAGGCGATACGCGTTTCTTACCTTTAAGAATTTGTAGCGCGACACAAACATTGGACAGTTATTGGGTACTTTGTGCTTTTTAATTATCTGCTGGGCAGTTTGCTGGGAACTGCCTTCCAGCACAAGACACTTGCGAAAAATGGAGCCCAAGGCCACGTCGTTGTCGTATAGCCGATGCTCCTCAATGATTTCAATCTCAAAATCTAAGGTCAAGCCGTCCACATCAAAAAACTTATGCGGTATGGCCTGCGGGCGTGAGTACCACTGGACTATAGCACGACAGGATTCCTTGGCGGTCATTTCCCGCAGCTCGTAGAGATGTAGGATCTTGGCAATGTCACAGCCCTCCACGGTGTCGGGCTCTGCTGCATCCGCGTTGGCCACCAATACGTAGTCACCCACAGTCAGCGTAAGTGGTCCATACACACACTTTTTGTAAAAGTACACGTTTCTGTGCTCCAAACTCTTGATGGATGTGTCTCGGCTGTGGCTGCCGATCCAAATGACCTGCTGAACAGCGCTATTTGCATTTTCGTTATTAACCATCACGGTATATCGTGTATGTAGGTCGTCAAATAAATGTTCTTAGTCAGCTATTGGAGAAATGGGTTGTGTTCTACTTTTTGTCTGTTTTTTTTATACAACAATAAAATCAGCAGTTTGCCGCGCTGGGCACTAGTTTTGGCGCAAAAACAAATTGTACTCGAACGATCATTGATTATTATCGATACTTTCAACACAAGGTATCGATGTGTTTGGTAGTGTGTAGTGTGTGCAGCCCTGGCTTTGGGCTTCTTCAACACTGAATAATTAATGAATCATCCTGAAGGAGGGCTTAGGCTTATGGAAGCAGAATTCAAGGATTTGTGGACTTGCGGTTTCTTTTTGTCGAAGGAACCGTACAAGGAATTAGCCATACAATGTTTTATGTGCGACAGATTGTTTTACGCCATTCGAGAATTTCAAAAACACTTGGCGCTCACGCACTTGGACGAAGAAGAAGAAGAAACCAATAAGCCGGTGTCAATAAAAAAAAGTCCGTTGAATAGCGATCCCTATTTAGGGTTCTGCGAAGTTGAGGTAAATAAATAGAATTATAGTATTGACTAAATGTTTAATATAGTAATCCCACAAAATTATAGACTGCAAAACAGCCAGCTGAAGTTGTTAGTAAACTAAATACTTGCGACAGGTTGGAGGAGGAAGAGATTTCCTACGAGAATTATTTTGCTGAAAAACTTGAATACCCCATAACGGAATCAATTATTGGGGCTGTCCAACAAGCAACTACTCCAGCCACAGAGGATATTATATGTGAACAGCCCAAGAAACAGGGGCAGAGCAAAAAATTCAAAAAGCGCGCCTCCAAGACCAAAAAGGATGACTTTGTGTGTGAGAAATGTGGACTCATATTTAAGGAGCGCTTTCGGCTGCAGGAACATCAACGCGTGGCACACGAGAAGCTGCGTCGTTTCCTATGCAGCAAGTGCCCCAAGACGTATGCCCGCAGGACCCATCTAAATGACCACATGCGCTCCCATTCGCAGCGGCGCGACTTTGTCTGTAACGTGTGCGATAAGGCGTTCCGACGCTCCCAGGAACTGACCCGCCACAAGCTGCGTCACCAGCCGGCGAAGAACTACAGCTGCCAGCGATGTGATGCCAAGTTTCGCCAGCATTCGGGCTTGTATTATCATGTTAAGATTAAGCATGGCACGCAGAAGGTAAAAGCCGGCGCATGTTAGTGGAGCAGCAGCTGGAGGAGAGGCTTGTACATTGGTATATAGGTATATATTGGTATGCGTATGCTTTTATTTATGATTACTGATAATTGAATATAATGTAAACTTTTTTGGGTACGTATTGAGTACAAGTATCAAGCAATTTGAATCAAACATTTTGCATTGCATGCATAACAATTTTTTTGTTTTTTATTTATATAACATTTATTCTGAACGTTTTTTTTTTTCTATCTCGCTTCTATTTTTATGGCCTGTGATTTTGAGTGCAATTAAATAAATCAACAATGAAGCATAAACGACACGTGAACTACATATAAGTGTACGCAAATCAAGACGCAAAACTTTGTTGGGCTGCTTAAATTAAAATCAATCACAATCCATATATACATACAAAATATAATAATACTAAAAAATGCTTAAAAATTATGAAATTAATGAAATCACTGGTCGCTTTCAAGAGAATTGAAAACTAATTGAAGGACTAACTCAAACAGTACGAAAACGAATGCTTGCTGCGAATATTAAGCACATATTTTAGTGTCTGGGTTGGGCTGGGTTGGGTGCAGCGGGATCAAAGGAGCCTGATCCGCTAATTCGCTTGGAAGGTGCGCCAAGTGTTGTGTGTGTGTGGGGTGTGTGGTGTGTGTGGTGTGGGTGAGTAAAACTAACAGAGATATTCATATAAGATGAGTTAATGCTTTTATAGTTGCAGATCTATTCAATATCGTGGAAGCGAAGGATGGCGCGACCGGGTATCTCGGAATTGCACAGCTTCTGTATGACCTCGGCGGCCTGCTCGCACGGGAATACCGAGTACGGTGGCGGCTCGATCTTTTTGTTTGCCACCAGCTGCACCAGTTCGGCCAGTTGCTCGGCGGTGCCATTCGATATTGGTATTATTTCCTGCTGGTACTCATTCGATAGCCTGGAGAATTTCGGTAACAGCTTCTCGGCCACTTCCTCGCTAATCAGAACGACGCCGCCCTTGGACAAGCAGTGCATGGAACGATGCAGACTTCTGGAAGTTGTGCCAAAATCAATAACCACATCGACAGCGCCGCCGCACACGTCCTTGGTGCGCTCAATGAGCTGCGGCTCATACAGACACTCGTTCCACTGCACAACGCTGACACTGCAAGCAAGAATTAATTTTTCATGTTTAGTTTAGCTATTTGGCGATAAGTACTCGGCGTCTAATGCTCACTTCTTAATCTCTGTAGCTAAACGGAAACCTTCGTCCCGGAGACTGGCCACCGTTATGTCCACATTATGTGCACCATTCGATGCAAAATGATAGGATGCAATACGCACCGCCCAAAGAGCCAAGCCGCCTGTGCCTACGATTAAGATTTTGCACTTCTTATTGGGATCCGTGGCAGCGCGCTGATTTAGTATTTCCGTGACAACGGCTTGCGCTTTGAATACAGCATTCATGGCCAGCAGTGCGCCTGTCGGCAGCATCGCTGCCTCCTCCATGGGCAGACTATCCGGGATCGGTACAATGTGCTTTAGATCGGGCACCACCAGCAGCTCTGCATAGCCGGCAGGTGTCTCATCAAACGGATAGACAATGACGCGCTGTCCAATGCGCAGGCCACAGTTGTTTGCCTCTGTGATCTCTGAGCCCAGCGCCTCAATAACGCCGGCCACCTCGAAGCCAGGAAAGAATGAGCCCTCGCGTATACCCTGTTGAGCCGGCGATGACATCGACGACATCGATGTGCCCGACGGGCAGTAATCACTCAACTCCGACGAAACTGACGACACGCTGGTTATCGAATTGGAGCGGTCTCTGCGACGATAGCAGGCGCCAGCGCAGACAATCTTGATGCGAGCGCCATGCGCCGGTGTATCCTCAATGGGCACGAAAAAATTAAAAACACAATTCTTTACGCCCGGTCCGGGCGACTCAATTGACACTTGACGGCACAATTTGTTCATGTTGTGCGTGTTGTGATGATGATGTTCGGAATCTGTCGGCGGCAGAGCAGACGTCAAGGAGAGTGCGTCAAGCGACAAAGAAGAGGTATCTGTTGTTCCGCTGAAAAATAAGAAAATCACATTCAATTTAAGCATATATATGTATTAATATGCGTGGATACTTATTTATACTTGTCGGGAGCACAAATTTTATTTGCAAAAAATATATTTTCTAGAGATTTAGAGGTCGTACCAAGATCAAGAAGATGTTTAGCACAGAAATTAGTTCAGTATTGTAAAAACTACGAAAAAAGCGTATTGAATATATAAAACTTGACTTCTAATTAACTATGAAATGCTCAAAAGAGCTTTTCGATAAGATAACAAATAGTAAATAGCTTAATTTATTTCGCCTAATATCTTAGTACAAGCAAATGTAATGTTTATATCATATTGCTGAGCATTTATTCTTTCTTTATACGAGCTCGTACGCGCTTTATCGTTTACATAGCCCGATTTGGAACAAGGTCAATTTGTTTGCCTATTGCTTTGGAAACTCATTTGTTTTTCATGACACAACAAAAATGCTTGGCAGATTTTTAGAGAGCCATGAAGTAATATTTGACTGATCCTCACATCATGATATTAACATTATTGTCTTTGTTTTCCTATATAGAATAAACTTGATTTCAATGTCAACCACAATAAAGTTGACTTTAATGTAAAACCTATATACTATCTGGACACGACTCAGGTGGAGACAATGGGGGTGTAGCTTGTGTCTAAAAGGTCAAGTGTACAGGTGTGCTTCTATATAAATATGCAATAGATCTTAATCAATTTATACAGTCAATTCGTTATGTTTTATTTATTGAGCATTTGGCATGACAGTATTTATGAATATTGATCAATTCACTTGACAGATTGATGTAAGTGTTTGCACCCTGGCACGAGTATCAGATAATTACAGGTAGATACTAGATAATTTATAAAAATTCAGCGTGTGTTGGATGATTTTGCATTCATCTAATTAAAATCACTTGAATAATTTCGATTTTTTGCACTCATTAAGTAAATCGTTTAAAAACTTTATTTTTATGACCGTAATTGAAAAAGTCTATAAAAATCTATATGGGCTTTACCTTATGGAGCTAATCATATTGTGCTGCTGACTGCAAATATCGACCGGCATTTTATTATTATATTAGCTTTGCTTAGTTCTTGTTTGTATTTTTATTTTTTAATTAGCGATAATACGCATTCAAAATGTTATTAACTTTATTAACTTTGTTTAGGTTCTTCAAACACTTTTTCACTGTGTTTCACAGATTTTTCTTTTTTTTTTTTTTTTTGAATTGTAGTAGCTCTTTCCAGCACTGGACTTGTCGAGCGCAATTCCAAAGAACAACTGAAATTTTCCTGAGACGATGCGCGCTCTAAAAAGCAAAATAAACCGGCAGCAGCGACGACGTCGGCGTCAACAGAGGTGGAATAAGTTGAAAAACCAAAAGCTGCACATACAAACAGTTACACACACATATACACACATACACACGGATAGATACATAATACAAGCACGCAATGCATGCACTGAGCGCGTGTACTGAGATACACATACAAACTAAATTTGTTCTAGATGCTTGCATACCTCAAATTGCTAATTTTCTTGGAATATGCAAAAACAAGCCCAAACCAAAGAAAATATTATTCAAGGTAAATATCGGCCGCCCTCTCTTCCTTAAGGCATACACTGCATTATTAAATATCGGCTAAGTATGTTTTGAACACAACAATTTTTGTCAGTGTTAGCAGCCAGTGTTGTTGTTTATCTTTTGTTCATTTTCATTTGTATGTGTGTACATATGTCCGTTAATCGAATTAAAAATTCTGAACAAAACAAATACGAAGCGGTTCGTAAACATAATCAAAGTAAAAAACAAAAACAAACTGTATACTATATTCTATTTACTATAAATATATGTACATATATACACTTATTTATCGGGGTAAACGGCAGATTTATGGCCAAAACAAATATAAGCAGAACTGCGACGCGTGGTAGTGTTGTCAACCGGCCCTCAACTCTTATATTTTCGAAATGTTCTATAATATTTTTGAAAATATATTAATGAAATAAGAAAAACATCTTACAAAAAAACACTGAATTAGTCACGTTCCAAGTCGCTGCGTGTGGCATTACGTAGTAAGAAAGCTATTGAGATAGTAAACTACTCATTGATTATTTTTATTTACAATTAAAGATTTGTTATTTATTGTTTGTTTCAACTCAAAACAAATAAACAACTTTGTACATACACAATCGCATCGATTATATACGCACATACAAACTTACACATGTACATACCCACACTTATCTAAGTGTGTGCGCTTTTTGTTTGCTAAAGCGAGCAAGAGAGATGTTTGAATGGAAATGAGGGTCAACACCAGTACTACCACAACAACAACAACAACAAAAAGCACAACAACAGCCAGCAAACATGTGAGTGCTGCGTGATTATCACGCACTCAACGCGTGCAAAATACATGAGCCGGCAAACTGCTCGCTCTCACACACTTTGTCGCTCTCTCTCTCTCTCTCTTTTTCCATCTTCTTCTTTCTTTCTCGCTCTCTGCAGCTCTTGTTTTGGTTCTCAATCTCACCCTCAACTCCGCTTGGCTGTGAAAAAAGCGCATTGGCCGTTGGCCGCAAGCCACTCAAGTTATGGAATTGGTGCGCTAAAAACAGAATGCGGAGATAGAAAACGCAATGCACATACAGAAAAACAAGCAGACACATACATACGCACATCTTTTGTGCGTAAAGCTGTCTTTGTTCTTTGTTGCCAAACATGAATTTACGCCTTAATATCTTCGCATCCTGATAATAAAAATTTCCGAAATCATTTTGCAGCCTCGTGAAAATGCGATGAGGTCAGTTTTTGACTGTAAGCATTTCGCAACACTTAAAATGTAAACATATTGAATTATACGACAGGCACACTTTAAGAACGTATAATATGTATATATGTATGTATGTGTATACATATATGTATGTATATGTGTAAATACATACGCAATGCTTTACGACTGCAGATCGAAAAAAGCGAAAGTCCCATAAAATTGGACAATGTAAACCTTGCGACACACGAATTTATTGTCACTGCACATTAATTAAACTCAATTTATGTTATCAATTAAACTCTCATGTTCAATAAAAGAAATAATGCCAATGGCACAGAAGATGGGTCAATTGTTTGTGAGATCAGCACATGAAGGTTCGCCAAATGCTAAATAATTTATTTATTATTGTTCTGAGCCACACTTCAATTGGAAATGGAATTCTCCATTCAATTTGAATAATAGATGTGTACATCCATTTGAATAATGATTGGCAATGCATTTGTGGCGCCAACGTGCCTTAAAAATGTGGCCCACTTGCTTTTAACGGCATCTCACAGTCGGTCCGTCTGGCAACTGATTTACATGCCGGGTAAATGTAACAAATTATGCATCAGTGAGACATTCAATTTTATTGTAATCGTTTGCATTTAACCGGAATGAACTGTACACAAACCGATGCTATTTTTAGGCCCTTTGTGTTGTTGGCGATGATCAACACAAAAGACCAGCGTCCACGTTTGCGGCTTGTGATTATGATTTCTGATATGAATTTAATTTACAATCGTCGATTATATATTACTACTATATATACACCACATACATATACTATTAGAATCTGAGTGTAGATTTCTTTTGTTTTCAATTTCAAGACTGGAGCACTTTCGTTGTCGAGTGGAATATCCAGGGACTGATAGGATGCCACGAGCAGCTATTTTATTTACTATGCACTCGATGGTCATTGGAGGAGTTGTTTATGCATGATAGCATTATAAGATTAGAATTTAAATATGTTTTTATTATGGTATACAAGAATATTACAATGTATGTATTATGTTGGCTTGAATGTATATACATACATACATACATATATACATATGTACATACATATATAAGCTGGTTCACGCAGACGCCCAGTTTTGGCACGCCAGTTACGAATTACGCAGTAAATGTGGCTCAGTAACGCTATATGCCAATAACACGGAAATTTGATAGCTAAATCTAAGCAATCCTTGTTTTTGTAGGGTTTTTGTTAACGGTACATCCGAAAAGAGAATACGACTCATCCATATGTCATAAAAGAATTGCGTAATTAAACTTAATTATTAGCTTACCTTATAAAAAATATTATTATAAATCGACACAATTTGTAGTTACTGGAAGGTTCTCCAGTTAATAAATCTTCTTCTTTTATCAAAATAGTCCAAAATTGTATGTTAACTAGGTCCACGCTCGTAAAGCGCTTTTAAAAATGCAATAATTTTTTGCGCTACTTGTTTTCTTTGCAAATCCTTTTTCACTGTTATAGACAACCGTTGCCGCACGGCATACAACTCAAAGGAGGATACGTTTGACTTTGAAATCTCCTTTGCTGGATACTAACAAAACAGTAATGTAAGTGTAAATATAAGAAACGCGTCTGCGCAGTTCAGGTGCCAAAAGTTTGCATTTCAAATTTAACTGCCAGTGCTCAAACGTATTTTACAGCACAGCCATTGATAGCATTTTGCAACACTGAATGTTTCAAGTCATTTAGCTGACTGATATGAGTAGCGTGACAAAAAGCTGGCTTTTCTAATATTAATTATTGTTAAGCGCGCCTTTATTTGTTGTGGTTTCTTGTACTTTCACCGACAGCACAATAATCAATAAAAAAAAAGGTCAAAACTGAGTGTTACATAATTAAGATATTCTAATGACCATGCGCAAGGCGTCTCGATTGATTTTTGCCTGTTTTAAGATGTGACCCTCGACAAATATGTCCGATTCGTATTGCAAATAGTTGACGCACTTTTCCACATACAGCAAAGATTCCTCAAGCATTTCCCTGGGCGAGAGATTCGATTGTAGCGCAATGCGTCTCGTATTCTCAGATATAGCTGAATGCAGCTCAAAGCAGAGTGTACCCAGCATACGGACTTCACCTATTTAATATTTAAGTAAATCCGAATACGTTTCATATGGAGTTTACGGATTGACTTACACGGCGCTAGAGTTTCATAGAGCTCAATCAATTCCTTGGCATATTTCAATTTCAATTGCAGATGCTCATCGGACAGTATCATTAGCTCCTGCTGATCCTTGGCAATCAGCTGCACCTGCAGAATCTTAACCTCGCTCAGGTGATAATGCTGCGTGGGCAACCATTTCTCGTAGTGCTTCAAGTATCTGGGAGTAACAATGTAGAAGAAGTAATACGCCGGCTTAAAAAAGGCAGCCGACTGACTTACTTGAAACCATTTTCGGCCGTTTTTTCCATGCTTTGAATATCCTGACCGGCGCGCTCCAATATGCCGTCCACGTACTTTCGCTGCACTTGTTTCTGGCACTCGCGACAGCTGCAATAAAAGTCAATTCGATTCAAAGATCTCGTTGGAAAAACGAACCGTAAACACAAACCGCCAGCTGCCATGCCAGTCGTCCGCCTTGATCGGCAACAACAGGCCGGGACACTTGCGATCCTCGCACTTGAGGGCGCTGTAGTTGGAGCCCAGCTCGGTGACGTCCAGGCAACGCTCGCAGCTGCACTTGAAGAGCTTCGTCTGCATCAGATGCCGCTGGCGATCGGCCGTGCCCCACACGGCATCCGAGTAACAAATGCTCAAATGAGAATTCTTTTTGATTTCCTTGGGTGCCCAGAGCATGCAGTGTCCATGCTTGTTGAAGCTCTTGGCCAGATTGGGCACACACGAGTTTTCCGTAAACGAGGCCGTATAGAATACCGCCACATGTGGCGGATCCGATGTGGGCACCTCGTGTCCATTGATTTGCAGCGCGCCAACGGCACGCATGATCTCCTCCTCGCTGAATTTCTGCGTGCGAAAGAATCTGTGCGGGAAAAATTTAATTAGTGGAAATATGCTGGACATGATTACTTGGATGCATGTACTTGGGTATGAACTGTCCAATGCTGGCCAGGTCAGCCTTCCATTGATTCGAGCCACGACGTGTTTGCTCTAACGTTTCCAGCTGCTTGAATTTCGCTGCGTTTGCCGGATTCGTCTCGCCGATGAGCAGGCATCTCACCGTGCTGACGCAGGTGTACAGCGGATGCGGTCCATTGAACTCCTGCACGTTCACCTTTTGACCGCGCTCCTGTGTCAGCTGGCACTCGGCCCTGTGCTCGTCCAGCGCCTGGCACTCCGGCCCGCACAACGGCCAGCCGCACTTGTCGCAGGTGATGTGATCGTTCGGCTCGATGCAGTTCAGGCAGCCCATGCAGACCGGCGCCGAGATTTGGGCCGGGCCGCGCATCAGCGGCGCCTCCTTTATAACAATCTCATACGGTTTGATGTTACGTGTGGCCACCAAATGGCGACCCAGCAGCTCGTTTTGCGCTATCTGCAATTGTTCAGTTTTTGAGGTTAGATTTTTTGGGCAGCTCCCAATTAAATTAAATATAGTTAATTGGAACCTTAAATGGATAGCACTGGGCCTTGTGCGCCTTCCAGTCCTGCTTCTGATGCTGCACCGAGCAGTATGAGACCTGGTTGCAGTTGGAGCATTTGTTTTTTGTTGCAGTCTCGCACACCTGACACGGATTCATTTTCTTTTTTGTTTTGCAATTGTTCTCCCGCCACTCAAATTATAGATTTTCAATTAGAGAATTTCGACACAATGCATGTGCATGCACACACGTTTCCGTTTCACTGCCTCAGACCAGAGCAGGGCCGAGATGTGGGACAAGAGAGATGGGCATATAGAGAGCATATAGAGAGCCCATACGGGGGGCTCTATAAATAGACCACACACAATTAACGTGGGGTGGACCAGTGCTGAGCACGATTCTTTTCTAGTTGGCATCCCAATTTGCTCCGAACAGCTGATGGGATGCCAATAGGACAGATCCTAAACAGAAGATTCACAAACAACGTACAGTTCTTGAATCGTTTAATTTATTTTGTTTTGTTTTTTTTTTTTTTTTTTGTGTTTGTTACTTAAGTTCTTCTATTTTCTGTGTTTGCACCATTGGAGGCAACATTATGTACAATTTGTGTGTCTGGAGGTAGTTAAGGAAGGGAGTGGGCTGGGCGGGATGATTGGGTGTAAATGTACGCAAAGCGTTACACTCGCTTTTTTTTCTTTTTGGATTTTTTTTGATAACCTTCATTCATCTTTTTCGGGGTGGTATCTACAACCAACAACAGCTCGTATCTGACGAGGGCTAACGTTGTGTATAATAATTGTTAGCAATTTACGTATCAATTTATAAATACAATTTTTACATAGTTTTTATATATATATATATATATATATAGCCTCCACCCCATTAAACAGTGAGGTATTTAACTATTTCTAATGCCTAAACTTTGCTTTTGGCCTAAACATCGGCAGCGATTGACACTCATAAAATGCTTCAGTTTTCCGTTTCGCACCGTCTGTCGATCATATATCAGTCTCCTCATTGGCTCCATTTGCCTCGCGCAGCATCACAAATTTCTGCAGTTTAACATTCTCTTTGTTGTTATTGCGCAGCTTGTTTCTTTCGCGCTTCTTATCCCGCGCCCCATTAACCTGGAAATTATCACTTTGGAATGGTATTGTGTATTCTGTTTGAAATGCAGTTCCTGTCTCCAGCGTCGTCGTCGTCGTCGCTGTCGCCGTCGCTCTTTGCTCCCTGTCTCGAATATCGTGGTCAGCCTCAGTTTTAGTCAAAGCTCCAGAGGCAGCATCCGCTTGCGGATTATAGAGACCTTAACGGTTAAACAATTCTTTAATATTGCTTATAAATTTGATTGCTGCCCATATTTACCTCTCGCACCAAACATCTCAGAGTGCTGTTTGAGGGCGTTGCGATTTCGGCGACGCTTACGCATATTCATGCGCAAAGCTGCGACCTTAATGCTTCTGGCATTCGAACGGCCATGCCTTGAGCTAATATTGTTGGTACTGGTTATGCTGCCATTTGGCATCGTTTCTGTATATGCTGCCTCCTGCTTTGTAGGCGGCAGCTCCTGCTCAGCTGGCCGCATTTCGGGCCCTGGCGATGATGATGGCGTTGGACTTTCGTTGTGGGCTCTGCCCAAATTGCTTTCCGTGTCTGATTGATTGTATTGATAGATGTCAGTGGAAATATCTAGATCTTCATCCTCATCCTCGTCATCGTCTTGATCGATTATTTCAATCTCATCAGCCTCATCATCGGACAACGCACTTCTCAGCATTATTTCGGGTCCGCCGCCATAAATGCCGCGTAGAAATCGCCAGAGGGGCGCATTCAGCTGTGCATAGTCGGAGCCAGCGCGCACACAGCTGATGGCCGAGCCGTTCAGCAAACTGGTGTCGGCAATGCCCTCGTTGTTAATGGGCCCCGGTTCCTTGTGGGTTATGCCGCGCAGAAACTGCTGCCACGCGCGCAGCCAGGGCATGGCAATCGCATAGATGGCAGTCGCGTCCAGTTCGCTCTGCTGCACATTGTATTTGGTAAAGACGGCTAATTCGTATTGCTGGCGGCGATAGAGCACATCGGCGGCACGCTTGCATATATCGCACTCGAACATAATGTTTACGGCCGGACCGCCGCCAAAACGGTTGTAGAGAAAGTCCCACAGGGGCTGCGGAATGGGAACGGCAATTTGACTAATTAGCGATGTTTTGGAATGTAGAATACCGCCGTGTGGGCACAGCATATCCTGATTGTTTATCGGACCCGGCTCCGAGAACGTGGCCAGACGTGATAGCCACTCGCGTGTCACATAGAATTGTATATCGCCTTCATATAACGGATGCGCGGTGGACAAATTGATGGCCTCCTCGCGCACCATTTTCATTTGGGGATTGTGTTTTTGGTAGAATAGCACATACGCCTGGCAGTTCTGTACTACATCGGGCGTAACTTCCATCACGAGCTGATCATCAAACTCGTACCAGCGTCCATTCAGCGCGTTTCGTGCGTAGCACGTATAGTGGCCGCCTCCGACGGTGCCATGGTGACAAATGACCGAGCATAGATTGTACGTGGGCACCAGCGATGTGCAATCCTTGTGCAGATACGGCCGCATATCGAAGCCCTCGAGCGGAAAGTATACATGCGAGGATATCTTTGAGCTGTACGATAGATCGTGCCTGAAACGCTTCAGATGGATGCACAACACCTCCGGCAAGTTGAGCACGCGCGAATACTTGATGCCCGTGCGTAGCTTGTTGCAGCGTTCGCAGCTGCAACCCAAAATGCATAGGGATTATATATTTGCTTTATATGATAGTCAATTCGACCCGTTTACCTGTACATGTTGTCGCCCTTGAGCTCATCCGCGCTGAAAAAACTGGCCATGCAATCGTAGAGCGTTACAGATGGACCGAATATCCATGAACGCACCATATTCCACATCCAGGCAAGCCAGCCCTCGTTGCTGCGCGCCGATGCCAGGTCGGCTGCATTAAGGCTCTGTACGCTCAGGCTGTGTGTCTGGTGCAGCACATTCAGAAAGTCACGGGTCGGTATGGGCAACGATAGATCCTGGAATGTTTCTTCGCGTGTAGAGATCCGATCACAAGTCAGGCACTGCACAGATGATAGCAGTTTGCCGTCGAATACATCGCTGATTATTGAATGTGCCGCCTCCACTGGCTTCGATTCTTGAACTGTCTTCGGGCTTTGCTGTTGCGTTGTGGATGTATCTGATATGGGATTGCTGCTGCTGTTCCGATGCGGCGCTATGTAGTACTCGGTCTTCATTAGAACTTCTGAGGAGCGCTCCGAGATGCTACTCTCACAGGTATCGTACTCGCTTTCTGATGCGGGCGGCGTATGACATGACTTTGGCACATCATCGTAATTCTCATCATCAGTTTCGCTCGCCTGCTGCTGCTGTTGGCCTTGTGGTAGCTGCGGCTGTGGCGGCTCCGTTAGCTCCTCGTGCAGCTGATCCATAAAGCAGCGTAGAAATTCTTGTGTGTCATGTTGCTGATAGCCGCGAAACATTGGATGCACTGACCGAATGCCATACAAAATACCACGCGGCGCAAGAAAATCTGCAATTATTGAATTTTAAATTGAGAACCACTTCAAATGAGATGCATATACTAATTACCCTTTGGCTCGTCGACATCGAGCCACATTTCCTGCATCAGGCGTTGATAGCTTTTAGCTAAACCAGCCGGCTTGGAGCGTGGCGTGCTTGCAATATGCTCCACAAGATCGCTGCAGTTGATAAAGTAATGCGTCACCGGAGATAAATTACTGAGCGCCTGCAAAGCCGAATTCATGTAACACGTATTCGCAATGTTCTGTAGGCCGACGAGGCCAGTGCCCGAGCCCGTGGCTTCATCATCGAAGTCATCGCGCCTGGCTAACGAATTAAGCGAGCAGCTAAAGAGTTTTCCTTTATCCTGGTATCGCATGTTACGCATCGAGATGCTGTTTATCGTCTATATCAGGGTATTGGAAAAATTGAAAAGTCATGTAATAGAGTTTGATACGGCTGGCTCACCTTTTGACCCAGGTCCAATTCGGTGCAGTGCTTACTTTCTATGTATGAGCATTTTTGTGGATTGTTGAAACTCAAACTCATTATATGGTTCGCTTTCGAAAGATTAATATTACAACTTTAATTGAGAATTTTGATTAGAGTTCGTTTTTTTTTATTTTTGTGGTGCTTTGAACGCTACGCTAGCGAATGTAACTACTGCATTGACCAGGCGTTGTACTGGAAGACCGAAGCTTCCAGAACATGCAAGTTAACCGATGGTTGTATCCACGAATTTTAAAGGACAAAAATCTACCACTTTCGCTAGAAAAATAAAAAAAAATTGTTTTTATGCCTTCAGACAGTTCGCTCGAATATAGAGATGGCCGATACTTACGCACTTGTTACTTTGTCACGAGTAGATTTAGCACAGTAGCGAAACGAGTGTAGGTCAAAACTGCCATATCGCTATTGTGACCCTTTACGAAAAAATCAAGGAATTCCCACCTAAGCAGGTTTTAAATCCAATTATTTGCTCTATAAAAGGTGTTCTAGTGTTGGATTGGCTGCGATTTGCTTTGCAAGGGTTTAAGTGGCGGCCAGTCGATCAGTTAGGTGGATCCGATAAGATAGTCGATATTTACTTGAACTTGGCGGATTAGAAGAGCGTTTAAAATAAGTAGCGCTTCATATAATATTTCAATTAAATGTACACCTTTTAAGGTTTAGGAATCGATTTGTATTAACTAAAGTCGCTTCTGTTAAAGTTATATTTTGCCGTTGTTATCGATTGAGTTGTAACCAGTAACCTAATTTGTGCCACATTTGCTGTATTTCTCTTGGCAAGACAAAAACTGGATCTGCGTTTTACTGTTAAACTATGAACTAAGAACGCTTTTTAAAGAAAGAGTTCACGCTGTTAAGAACAGTTTGAAAAACTGTTAACTTAGTTTTGGCCCAGGGACATCTTCGTCATCACTCAATCTAGAAAGCCTTTAAATTTGATTCAAATCGATCTACCATTTTTAAGATATTTATATTTAGCCAGAGAAAATTACATAATTACCCTAATGTAGTCCAGTCAAAGCGATTATTGAACTGTTAGCACGAACTGGAACTAAACTACTTCTTGAAATGAGTGTTGAACAATTTTATTAAGCAATGAGCGGGAACAAAACAATTCAAATTGTTCGTATTTATCAAAGTGACTGATGCTAGTTTGACGTATGTGATTGTCGACCGTTGATGATAGGAAATACTATTTCACAATTTAGCAATAATTATAATTTTCATATTTTTTTTTAAATATCTGTTAGTGCGCATCGTAAGTACTAAATTATTGATATGGATCTAGATGTGTGAATTTCTCTAGAGTAAAAAACTAGTTGCGCTTTGTTCATAAGGCTGCAATAGATCGAAATTCATCACACTAAAATATTGACTAGAAGCCCGAGAGCCATTTACATGGTGCCAGTTTGCAATTTGTGCAATGTGTAGTAGAGTCCGCGGTTCTGGAGAAGCTCTTTGTGATTGCCGCTTTCACAGACAACTCCGTTCTCGAATACGTAGATAATATCCGAGTCGGCAATGGTGGACAATCTATGGGCTATGCTAATTGTGGTGCGTCCCTCGGCAGCAACATCCAATGCTTCTTGAACGATCTGTAAGATAATAAGCAGGAATAAGTATTAAATATTTTGCATATAGCAAAAAACAGTTGCCAACTTACCTTCTCACTTTCCGCGTCCAATGCTGATGTAGCCTCATCGAGCAGGAGAATTTTCGGATTTCTAATTAGAGCGCGTGCAATGGCAATACGTTGTTTCTGCCCTCCGGATAGCTGCGCGCCCTTCTCACCCATTCGTGTTTCATAGCCCTGGCAAAAAGGAGAGAAAGATGTTATCATAGATCTCAGCAAAGCATATTGGATAGGGACTCACCAGTGGCAAATTGGCGATGAACTGATGTATATTGGACTTCTTGGCCGCCGCAATAATCTCCTGGTCGGTGACAATCCGGGAATTGTCACCATAGGCAATATTTTCACGTATGGTGCGATCGAATAGTATCGGCTCCTGCGAGACAATGCCCAGCTGCATGCGCAGATTTGAGATGGCCAATTGTCGGATATCGTGTCCATCGATCTGCACGGCGCCAGCGTCCACGTCGTAGAATCGCTGCAGCAGCTGAATGCAAGTGGATTTGCCGCAGCCCGACGGACCCACCAGCGCCACTTTCTGGCCGGTTTGGACCGCTAGAACTAGGTCCCGGAACACCTGGACTTCCTGACGCGTCGGGTAGCTAAATTGCACCTTATCGAACATCACATTGCCGTTAGAGTGCCAGGGCTTCAAGGAGACGCCAGGTCTGTCGGCAATTAGTGGCTTACGCTCCAAGAATCTCAGTATGGTCACAGCAGCACTAATCCCCTTCTGCATGTTGGGTGCAAAGGCCAATGCGCTGCCGATGGATGCAGTGCCTATGATCAATGCCTCAGATACTCTGCAATGGGAAATGTACTTATAGGTCGTTTTTCCAAGGTTTTTTGGATTCTTTGTAGCTCACTTGAACACATCCCCGAACATGAGACCCCGATTGACCACACACCAACCGCCATAGGACATGCATGCCGCATAGGCAAAGAACATCATTGAATTTGCCAGGCCGTAGATAAGGCCTCGGTAGTGCGTATTCTTCTGGGACGTCTACATAATTAAATGGGGTTAATATATGATTGTCGGAAGCACGAGAGACTGCTCACCTTAACGGCTGGCAACAGCGTTTCGATGTAGGTACGATGGAACATGTCCTCGCGTCCTAGTGAAACCACCGTGCGAATATTTGATACCACCTCAACGGCCAATTTGGTTGTGTTCTCCATGATTTTGGCATTGCCCATGTTCTCCTGTTCCATGATAATGCTCTGCATATAGAAGGAGATTAGAATTAAGGGGGTAAACGCCAAGGCCACCAGGCCCAAGCTCCACTCATAGTACATAGACAGGGCGATGCTCAGCAGCAGGGTTGCGACCGATTGGATAATGCTGCCAATTCGCTGACCAGTCGCCTGCAAAGATAAATATAAAATATGTAACAGTATGTAATAGGTGCAATGTTAGTTGTAAGAATACCCATGTTAATAATCGATATTAAAATAAGTCTATCGAGAGGCAAGAGAGTGCGATCTCTCGAGATATCGGCAGGCACATTGTTAAATTACAGAAACCGTTAAAGGTGTAAATACAGCCTTCAAATATAATATTACTTGAACATTTTCGGTCAACTTACGCCCTGTACAGCGGCTGCATCACCGGATAACCGGGCGCAGAGACTTCCCGTGCCGTTGGCACGATCATCAAACCAGGCCACCTCCTGTTTCAGCATGCTACTGAACAGAAGTCCTCTGAGGCGCTCCGTGAGGCGCTCGCCCGCAATGCCGAAGAAGAATATCTGCATAAATGTGGCTAAGCCAACAACAATGCCAGCGATCAGGAAGTAGAGACTGTACTGGGACGTGTTCTCCCTGACGTAATCATCGTCCTGGGATTCCATGACCTGCAGAATGCTGCCAAAGAGCATGGCGAAAACGGGCATCGCAAAGCCCATTATGATCGAACATATACAACCCACTGTGATTTGCATCCATTCCGGTTTGTTCAGTTTCATGATGCCCCACAAGATAGAGCTCTCATTTTTGTCCTTCTTTGCCTTTTTCTTATTCTTTTGAAGTTTCGGATCTTCTGCCTCGTTCACATCGTCGTGTATAATTTTAATTTCCTGTTCGTCCTCATCCTTTATATCGAGGTTCTTATAGATGTTTCCGCTGGGACTGAGAGCGCTGCCATCGTCATCCCCCATCTGCGTGGTTACCAAATTGAAGTAGTGACCCTTAATCATCATCAGTTCCTGATGAGTCCCAGTCTCGACGACCTGGCCATTGTTCAGAACCACGATCCTGTCGGCACGACGCACTGTGGATAGCCGGTGGGCCACAATGACGGTGGTCCGACCCTGGCTAACCTTCTCCAGGGCAGCCTGCACCTTGGCCTCACTGGCCGTATCGAGTGCAGAGGTCGCCTCATCCAGCAATAATATTTCCGGATCACGAATAAGAGCGCGAGCAATGGCAATCCGTTGTTTCTGCCCGCCGGACAATTGAGCTCCACGTTCACCCACAAGTGTCTCGTAGCCCTTGGGCAGCTTTTTAATGAATATGGCAGCATTTGCTGCTGCGGCTGCCGCCTCAATGTCCGCCCTAGTGGCATCCTCTCGGCCATACCGTATGTTCTCGTATATGGATTGGCCAAAGAGCACCGGCTCCTGGCCGACCACTCCGATGCGCTCGCGCAGCCATTTAATGTTGATATCCTTGATGTTGGTGCCGTTAAAGAAAATGTCTCCGGCCTGCGGATCATAAAAGCGCTGCAACAGCTGTATGCAGGTGGACTTGCCACATCCCGAGGGACCCACTAGAGCCACCGTCTGGCCGCGATGGATCTGCAGATTAAGCTTTTGCAGAATGGGTATCTCTATGCGCGTGGGATACTGGAACTCAACGTTGCGGAATTCGATGGTTGTCAGCGGCTCATTGAGGCTCTTGCCGCGCGGATGGATTGGATTGATGGTTGGGATCTGTTCAATGATATGGAATACCTTGGCACAGGCACCTCTTGCTATGCCAAATGCCTCAATATACGGGGATGCCATGCCTAAGTTCATGGAGCCCATCATAACCGAGAAGAACACTGTTATCATCGTGCCGGCCGTATAATTGTCATAGTATGGATCGTGGCGACCGTTGATAACCAGTCCAACACCATACCAGAAGGCCAGGCCGTACGAGCCGTAGATAAGGAACCACAAGAGGCCGAAACCAATGCCGGAAAAAATATTACGCTTAATGTTCAGATCCTTGGCAGCGACGACTTTCTCCTTATAGGCGGCGACCTCCTTATGCTCGCCCTCAAACGCCTTGACTGTGCGCACTCCGGACAAAGCCTCTTCGGCAACGATCGCGGCACCCGCATACATATTGACCTCCTGCTTTGCCAACTTGGACGTGGCTATGGCCACAAAGCTCATGGCTATTAGGGTCACCGGCAAACTAGACAGGCAGACCAGGGAGAGCTGCCAGCCCTTGACAAAGGCAAGGATAATGGATCCAACGAACGCGACTATTAAATTCGCAAAAATCACAACTTTTTCGCCCAGACCGTTCTCCATCTTGGCTAGATCTCTGTGGAGTTTAAGATGCACAATTAAAATCTCTGGCAAATATTGAAAGAGTCGTACTTACTCGTTCATTCGGCTGGCTACCTCGCCGCTCTGATTGATATCGTACCAGCTCATGTCCTGATGCAGGACAGATTTGAAAAACTTGGAACGTATGCTCATTGTTTGCGAGTGGGCAGCATAATTGAAGCACGTGATGGCCATGTAACTGCAGAAGAGCATCACAAGGCCAATGTAGGTCACGTTCAGCGAAAACTTTTGCACCGCGTCCAGCAGGGCTTCGGAATTGAAGGACTCCCTCATATAAGTAGTTTCCTGCCCAAGTCCACTAAAATTAATCATGTCCTAAAAGTTGCCAAGTTCGAGAACAATTAGAAATATGACATATTGCAAGCGGTATAAAACATTTTGAAGTACTTTCAATATAATCGATTGAAGGTACTTCTCTTCATATTTAATCAACCTAACTAGCTAGGTTTAATTGCTGTAGGAATTCCTAATGTACAAGTCAGATCATTCCAAGCGGAACCTCTTGACTGCTATCTATTTCATTCCACTTGGACTAATCTTCTGAGAAGATCTTCCCAAAGAGTCAAGATTCAACCATATTGTTTTACTTACGTTAGCAAGGTTTCCAAAGATCAGACTGTTCGCTGGCGTTGTTAAACCCATTCCAACCGCGCAGACCAGACCGATGCTGTAGAGGATGCGATCCTTTTTCGATGCATAGCGGAACATCGTGAAGAAACCCACTGGCTTGATGTCTTCTTTCGGCTTGTCATCCTTCTCGTCATCCGCTGAATCTTTGTGCTTGGAATTCTTTTTCTTCTTTTTATTCGGTTCGCTGCAATAGTTATACGCCAAGAACACGCCATTTTTTGAGTTCAAATCAAAACTATTGAATCCATAAATTGACCACAAGCCACACCTCTTCGCACGCCATTGGATCTTAATTTAATCTAATACATTTCTTATCGCTGACCCCAGCGCCAATTAAACAACATTATTCGTGGTCAAAATTCATGTGAAAATACATACATATACACATACGTACATCCGTACACACATGTATGCATACATACATAAATAAATACATACATCCATACTTTCATACATACATGCATACATATGTATGCTCATACATACATATGTACATACATACATATGTACATACATACATATGCACATACATACATATGTACATACATACATATGTACATACATACATACTTACGCCTACTGCTCCGCCCCCTTGGTGCTCCTCCGGCTCCTCAGCTTCCAGCGTTGAAGACGCCTGCGACTAATTCATAGGTGTAGCCTTCAAGCCTTACTTACATTTTTGAGAATCGAGGAGGAGGGCAGCTTTAATAAATACGTCTTCTTATTTAAATTTGCCGCGCAACAAGACAAATTCGTCTACTATTGGTATTTTATAAGACAATTTACATGCATGCATATGTAACATACATATATACGCACATACATACATACACACACGCACATATACACACACACACATACATATACAAATCTTATGCAATTGTCGGGGTTGTAGGAGCAGATTTATGTATTTATGAAGTTGGCACAAATTATCAGTTACATTATCAGTTGACGCCAGCCACGACATTGGATACGTTCTTTATGCGCGTTTAATTATTAATTTGTTACATGATAAATTGATAAGCTATGATACGGAAAGGTAGACAGACAAAATTGTTGCCGGACCATTCAAACCGCACACGGAACTCAGAAAATGCAGGATAATTATTGAACTCACAAGCTCTTGCGGTCCTTGTCTTTGGCAGCAAAGGATTCACCCAAGCCAATATTCGTCCTGTAATGTGACAATCGACTTTCGTCATCCTTGACGGCATTGCCGTACGATGCGGTCATTATATATGATATTAACTTTTATTATAATGCACTTAATTTAAAGGGCGAACTGAATAACGCGACGGTTAGAGGGAGACTTGTGAAATTGGCCAAAACAAATGAGCTTATATATGTGCATAGCTGGGCCCTAACTTATATTAGTCGATATCGGCTCATGTTTATCAATTTATTGTGCCATTAACAAGCTAAGAGTAGGCGCTAAGAGCATGAGCACGGTCTAAACTAAAACTAAACAGAAATCAAGTCACGTTTAAATAGAAAATGCTTCAATTGTTTATATTCTAGTTTAAATCAACATTTTCTATTTATGGCTCAAAATTTGTATTTATATTAATTTGGGCCCAATTTAATGCCAATAGAACGCTTAACAATGAGCAGAATTTAACGATTTAATATTAGATGTCATCATTCATTTTTGAATCAACATTAAAGAGAGCGATTCGTACGCGCGCTCCCTCGCACTCTCTGTGTCTATCCTTATCTCTCTCTCTCTCGCCTATCAAAGCCGATTACATATTCAATTTCGTTGTTAATTGCCAAGGCTTCATCAATAGAACGTGATTCCAGCAGATAAAAGCACTTTACAAGCTACTTAAGCAAATTGTATTATGAAAATAAAAGAAAAAAAAAATACTTAACCGAAGAGTCGAAGATTAAATACACTTGCAGACATTTGGGCGACGAGTTTGCAAATATGTGTGAAGAATACTTGCTGAGAGGTTTATAATAAAGTAGTACTATCTTGATAAGATTTGGCTCAAATATTAGGAGCATAGTGAATTTACTAAATGTTGGGTATGGTCAAGATATCTTAATAAACCAAAATGTTATCCATACAATAATATAATTAAATCTTAAAAACCTTTTGTATTTATAAACGAATTTGACTGTAAACAATTCTTTAAATAAATATAAACGAACTTACCCTGCAATTTAATTATCAGTGTCCTGTAATAATAATTTGAATAATTTGAATTGATCCCGCCCAACGCTTCATAAAATTGTTCAGCACTGAGTTCAATCAGTGACTCAGTTCAGTGCGAACTAGCAGTTCTTTTGGAGAAGCTACATGATTGTTAATAAATAATTCGTTTTCTCAAAAACTATCCGATTAATTAGTTTACATTTAATGCGTAAAGCTTATTAAAACATGTATCTACAATACGCATGAACCTTATTCTGAGATAAGATATTGTTGTTTAAGTGCACGGCTAATATTTTTACGTTAATTTTGTATAAGGTTGGGAGCGGGGTTATTGCACTGTTATTTTTTAAAAATATTAAAAACGTTACTATCGATAAAATTGTTCAATTAAATTATTCTGTTATTAACCACAACGTATTGCTCTATGCTAAACAGAATCGGAGTACCCTTATTCAGATAGCGCGCTCGCTGTTAACAACAGTTTACCAACAGTTAAGTTAGCTGTTTGCCCAGGGCAGCAGAAAACTAAATGCGAACTAGAACTAAATGAACGACTATCGAGGACGTCCAGTTAGGTGAGTCGTTCGATCGAACTTATTCCGAACGATTCGATACAGCTCTAGTATACACAAAAGGTTTAAAATAAGTACTTTTCTTGTGTGATAAACAGCAAAGTGTATTAAAGGACACTTTAAAACGGCAACTTAAAAGCAAAGTTCGCAATAACAGACCGCAACATGAAGCCTACATTATAGTTTTGCGTGCATCGGCTGCTGGAAAACGGTAACAACAGCCCTGCCCCATTGCTTCCCCCTTGTATAACAGCCCTGTTTCCTAAGTGCACTGCTATTCCTGCCTTGGACACAGGACATAAAAGTGAAAACTTTTAGGCTGATTGGAAATAATATTAATAAATAGACTGTATAAAGAATGAGCTATTATGAGATGTAGTGTTATAAAACCAAATGAATTATACACCATGAGTGCCACCATTAAATATTTAGAACATAATATTTCAATTTCAAGCTGTGTGCACCGCCTGTGATTGTGAAGTACTGTACTAAAACGGGGCACTCATAAAAAATGCATTTCTAGTGGTTTTTCAGTTAAACTCAGAGAATTGCAAAGTCAACACGCAGGGTCAGTCAGTGGCAGAGATAAGCAGGATCATGACCTTGGAAACACAACCGGTTGGCGGGGGGCTGTGCGATGGCAAGATTGCTGGACTATATGATCTAGAGGAGACCCTCGGCTCGGGCCACTTTGCCGTTGTGAAGCTGGCCCGACATGTGTTCACGGGTGCCAAAGTGGCAGTGAAAGTCGTCGATAAGACAAAGCTAGACGAGGTGTCCAAAGCGCATTTGTTTCAGGAAGTTCGGTGAGCCACAAATTGCACTTGAATATTATGGCACACAGAATCTGACCAAACTTTATCTCATCTCCGCTCAGCTGCATGAAGCTGGTCCAGCATCCAAATGTGGTGAGGCTCTATGAGGTCATTGACACACAGACCAAGCTATATCTGGTGCTGGAACTGGGTGATGGTGGCGATCTTTATGATTATATAATGAAACACGATGCCGGACTGAGCGAGGAGCTGGCGCGCAAGTATTTCCGGCAGATACTTCGCGCGATCACGTACTGTCATCAGCTGCACGTAGTGCACAGGTAAGCATAGATAATTCATGGAAACATACGCATACATTTTACGTAACCTTTTTCCGTGACTCGTTCAGAGACCTGAAGCCAGAGAATGTCGTATTTTTCGAAAAGTTGGGCCTTGTCAAGCTCACGGACTTTGGGTTTAGCAACAAATTCTCGCCGGGCCAAAAGCTGGAGACATTTTGTGGCAGTCTCGCATATTCGGCCCCAGAAATTCTATTGGGCGATTCATACGATGCGCCCGCCGTAGGTAAGTGTATCTGTGTGTGTGCGCGTTCGTTTATCACATGATAAGCTCTTTTTTTAATTATTGACATTATCTGTTAGATATCTGGTCACTGGGCGTTATACTGTATATGCTCGTTTGTGGCCAGGCGCCTTTTGAGAAGGCCAACGATTCCGAGACGCTGACCATGATTATGGATTGCAAGTACACGGTGCCTTCGCACGTGACACAAGAATGTCGCAGCTTAATTGCAACAATGCTGGTGCGAGATCCAAAGAAACGCGCCACTGTTGAGGAAATCGCATCATCCGCTTGGCTAAAGCAAACCGATGAGCCCGACTCTGTGGAGCATTCACTGCCATTGGTCAGCCGAGAGCAGCTAAGTGAGGAGGATCATGCCTTTATTATACAGAAAATGATAAACGGAAACATTGCGTCCAAGGAAGAGATTCTGCAGTCAGTATACGGTCGAGCTAACATTATTATTTTTACTAATGCAATATTTTCATGCAGAGCTCTGGATAAAAATAAGTACAATCATATAACGGCCACATATTTTTTGTTG
The DNA here is from genome assembly GCA_018903485.1 of Drosophila littoralis. NCBI lineage: Eukaryota > Metazoa > Arthropoda > Insecta > Diptera > Drosophilidae > Drosophila > Drosophila littoralis. Next base: position 6,261,035 of record JAEIGF010000124.1, on the reverse strand, counting down.
GCTGAACTTCGTTTGCGCAGGCGGCGAGAGGAGGCACAAAAGCAAAAGCTTCAAGAGGCTGGCCTAAAGTGAGTGGATATACGTAAACATATATTTATATATACATATTGCTTATCATTTAGACTGGGTGACGTTAATCGCAGGCCCGTCGCAGATAAGCCGAGTCCAACGGAAAGTCCCAAAGTAGTTGTGCCTATTAGCATTAATGTGACGCCGGCAGCACAATTTGGCAATGATAATGCCAAGCCCGTAAGTTTTCAGCAAACGAACAACAAATTGATAGCACTCACAAATTAAATGATTTTAGGATAAGCGAACTCGCAAATGCAGTATTGTGCGGGAGGAGGACGAAGAGGAGTCTGCCAATGAGGGCTGTGGCATTGGAAATGAGCTAAAAGTGGCTTTAACGCGACGCGAGTCCATTTCCGATGGACGCCTAAATCGCTCGGTGCAGGAGCGCAGCAGCTCCTCAGCACCTGGACCAGCTGCCGATGTGCCAACAAATACACGCACAAAGATTGTCGTGTCGGTTGATTCGACGCTTGCTCAAAAGCTAAAGCAAATGGAAAAATGTGCCAAGGTGGATGAGGATACCTTAAGTGGCCTAAAAGAGCTAGAAATTGGAAAGCTAAAGCCATTGCCCAGCAGTAGCAAGAATCCTGTGCTGACGCATCGCCGTACAAAGTTAAACAAGATACGTACGCCATCGTGCAGCAGCTCTGAGGCATCCGACGATGATACAAAGACACGTAACAAGAAGAAGATTAATAAATTTGTTGGCGATACTCCCATCAGATTTCGCATGCATCGGCGAGACTCACATGATGACTCCAGCGACTCGCAGGATCAATTGTATCCACCACCCGGCTCCAATAGCAGTGGTGCCAATTTCATTTCAAATAGTAATTCTGGCGTGAGTGGCAAGAAGGAGGAGCAGGGACAGTATAAAGAGGTAATTCGTGCACGAGCAGCAGTAAAAAGCCTATATTAAAATACATTTCTCTCTCATTACTTTTCAAGCCAAATAAATCCGAGGAAACACGCAAATCTCACACACAAAAGAATAGGAAACAGCATAAGGAACATGTTGATAAACATTCCCAAGCGGAAAAACAGCAATTGGCGGTTTTAGATTGTACCACAACAACGCGAAGGCGGCGCATTCGCGAAAGCCAATCCCTGGATCGCATTACAGAGGCTCAGGAGTACGAATTGCGTCACCGCAGCTATATAAATGAAACAGCAGCCGCCGGTGGTGCAACAGCTGCGACAGGCCAACAACATATCGAGCAAAGAAATTCATTATTCAATTTAAACACATTCTCAGTTGCCGAAACTAAAGAAGAATATGACGAGGAGTCCGAAACCAGGCCGGACAAAGATACCACGGACCAAATTATGAACACATTGAATGCAGCCAAAGCAACGTTACAGCAAAAGCAATATTTTAATGACAACAATTATAGTAAGAACTATAATATCTTTAATAATTACAACAACAACAACAACAGAAACAACAGTAGTAGCAACAATAACAACAACACCAACACCAACAAAAAGAAATCCAACGAAACACCAAAAGATATTTATAATCTAAACTCAATCGAGGAAATCGATTTGATTTTAGAAGATAAAAGCCTTACCAAAGCAATACATGTTACCGGCTCTAAATGCTTTGTTACTATGAAGAAAATTCGTAGGCTCGGAAAGTATTTTCCGGTAGTGAACTTTTCTTAATAGTTATCGTTAAAAAATAGCTGCAAAGTGCATTCTAAATCTTAAAACGTAGAAAATATGTAGGAAATATGCATGTACGTGTATGTATAACAAAAAAGAAAAAGGAAAAGCAAAAAGTTTATAAAAATACATATACGACAATTTAATATTAGCTGTAGAGTAATTTAATTTATTATGCAATCTTTAACTAGCAATAAATGAAAGGCACATTTTTTGACATTATGCTAAACTCGTTTACTAATGAGAACGTTGCCTAATCTCGAAACACCATTCGCACAATTAGTTTTCGTGCATTTCCGAATAAATGTTTGTATTCTATTGCGATAAGTTTGTGCGTACAATGTACAAACCAATTCAAATAAAGTCAATAATATAAACACCATAAAATTGTTTAAACTAACTAAAACATAGATTTTTAACTTTGCGCCCTTATACTTTATATCGATTAAGTCTGCAATCGATAATTGGGCCCCCACCAACTAGAGATGTGCAACATACTGATTTTTGGGTCATAAGTACAACAGTAACTGGTTACTTCTCGTTGCTTATGTTAAGTAACAGGTACGTGCGAGACGCTCATCACTATTATGAAATTTTTGTGGAGAAAAAATTGAAAATAATATTAAAAAGAATATAGGCATAGTAAACTGTGTGAAAACTGTAGCCTCAACAAGCAATAATGTTGCGCATCTATCAGAACACATACCGGTAAGCATTGCACGTGGCAATCTCAAGCCGGTGGCAATTTTCATACGCCGATTTCGTCATCGCCTCTCCCCATGTCGAATTCGCATTTGCAGGCGAACCGCAAGAAAAGCCGTTGTTTACTCCACCAAGGTGATCTGCTGCAATCATTCCACGCTATGCAACATCACCAGGCAACCCCGCCGCAACGGTGCAGGCGCCCAATGGGAGCAGCACCACAGTCGCAGCCACGAACAGTTTCTGCTTGCTGGCAACCAAGCGAGAGGCTGGACAATACCGCCCCACTCCCGCGGCTACGGCATGTTCGTGGTACGTATTCTAAAGGGCGCCCTCAAGCTGCGATACCTTGTGCTGGGCGGTGCCATCGGCGGTGGCGTTTCATTGAGCAAAGTGAGTAGAAAATCTAGCAGCCCATTGTTATATAATGTGCAAAACGCAATTGTACACGTGCAGAAATACGAGGATTGGAAGGAGGGGCTGCCCGATATGAAATGGCTAGAGGATGCACTGCCTCAGGGTGAGAGATGGAGTCAGTTCTCTCAGAATCTCATTGAAATGGGCAGCGTAGTTAAGAATGCCATTGACATCGGTAAGTTTCTCTTACGCCGGGCTTATAATCTATGCCTAATCTCTCACTTTAAATTGCCATAACAGTTAGTTGGTTAATTGGGTAGAGGGTTAAGAGAGTCTCTAACGATGCACCATAAATCGCATATTTTGTTTTTCTTAATAATTTATTCACTCGCCTGCTTTTTGGCCGTTTGGTTTGATTTTGACATTTGTATATTCAATACACTTCGCCTGGGGCACATTGCTTGAGTTTGGCCTGAGAATGTTGTTATTGATGATATTGGGGTTTGCTTGTAGATCCGAGGCTCAAGCAGCTTGGCGAAGATAAATTGTCGGAATGGCGCTCGTGGTTCGATTCTCGCCTGGACGATGCAATTGAAGCGGCCGACTATCAAGGAAATCAAATTGTCGAAAGTAGGTTGCACATTTCAAATCAAATTGCCGAACATAATGCATTTAAAGTGAGAGAATTTATGTTCGCCCAACTATTTAACTAATTAAATACCTGTTTCAAACTCAATTGCAGCCAAGGAGGATATCAGGTCCAAGACAACTGTTGCAGCGCTGGGCATATCCGCAGACGAAAGTCGTAAGAAATATGGTTAGATATAGAGTTTTGATGGCATACACATTGTTTATTTATTTTACCATTTGGTTATTTTTCAGAGAAACTGCAGAGCCAAGTGGAAACGCTTCAGACTGAAATTATGAATGTGCAGATCAAATATCAAAAGGAGCTTGAGAAAATGGAGAAGGAGAATCGGGAGCTGCGTCAGCAATATCTCATACTTAAAACAAATAAGAAGACGACGGCAAAGCGAATTAAGAAATCGTTAATTGACATGTATTCCGAAGTGCTGGATGAACTGTCCGGCTATGATACGGGCTACACCATGGCCGATCATTTGCCGCGTGTTGTTGTTGTCGGTGATCAGAGCAGCGGCAAGACATCTGTGCTAGAGTCTATAGCCAAGGCGCGCATCTTTCCACGTGGCAGCGGCGAAATGATGACGCGTGCCCCTGTCAAGGTAACGCTGGCCGAGGGACCCTATCATGTGGCCCAGTTTCGTGACACGGATCGCGAGTACGATTTAACCAAAGAGTCTGATCTTGCTGATCTGCGTCGCGAGGTGGAGTTCCGTATGCGCGCCTCTGTGCGAGGCGGCAAGACGGTGAGCAATGAGGTGATTGCCATGACCGTCAAGGGTCCTGGACTGCAACGCATGGTGCTGGTCGATTTGCCAGGCATCATTTCGGTACGTAAGTAAGGGAATGGATTGAAGAACCTTAATTTAATATTGTTTTAAATATTTTTAGACCATGACAGTTGATATGGCATCGGATACCAAGGACTCCATTCACCAAATGACGAAGCATTACATGAGCAATCCAAATGCGATTATACTGTGCATACAGGATGGCTCTGTTGATGCGGAGCGCAGCAATGTCACCGACTTGGTCATGCAATGTGATCCCTTGGGTCGTCGGACAATATTTGTACTTACCAAGGTCGATTTGGCCGAGGAATTGGCAGATCCTGAAAGAATAAGAAAAATTCTCTCCGGTAAACTGTTTCCCATGAAGGCGCTGGGCTACTATGCCGTTGTCACGGGACGCGGACGCAAGGATGACAGCATAGATGCTATAAGACAGTACGAAGAGGACTTTTTTAAGAATTCCAAGCTATTTCAGTAAGTTGCGGGTGCTTATTGCGTGATTGTGTCTATACCTTAATCGTCTTTGCAGTCGACGCGGGGTTATCATGCCACACCAGGTGACGAGTCGAAATCTCAGCTTAGCCGTTTCCGATCGTTTCTGGAAGATGGTGCGCGAAACTATAGAACAGCAGGCGGATGCATTTAAGGCGACCAGATTTAATCTGGAAACCGAATGGAAAAACAACTTTCCCAGGTGAGCAAAAAAGATAAAGCCCACATATAGAAAACTTGATATTTATGGCATGCTTATTATAGACTACGCGAATCTGGCCGTGATGAGTTATTTGATAAGGCCAAGGGCGAAATACTGGACGAAGTTGTTACACTGTCACAGATCTCAGCCAAGAAATGGGATGATGCACTCACTGCCAAGCTGTGGGAGAAACTATCGAATTATGTCTTCGAAAATGTTTACCTACCCGCTGCACAGTCAGGTTCTCAAAGTAATATTTTGTATATATAAGTATTAAGTTCTAAGCCAAGCCCAACGCTTCGATGGGGGGCAGAACCATCCAACATTTACGTGTCTGTGTTTGTGTATTAAGCAGCCAAATGCCTTAGCAGGAAATTCAGATGAGGGAATCACACGCGTAATCAGCGCAAACGAAACCAGTTTCAACTCGCGCATCTCCTTTCCATTGAATCATGTCTTTAAATATAATTTGTGTGTACTCCCCAATTCCACTTTCATTAGCGCCGTTTAATCGGGCATATTTTCAAAAAAAATGTGATTCAGCAGGTTTTTTGTTCTTATTTATATGTGTCGGAGTCATGTGCGAATAAGGCGCGTACTTGCCGGAAAGTGTGTTCTCAAGATTTACGATTTATATGCCGAATTTCGACGCGTATCTTGCCAAGAAACACGTTTTACCCGAAATTTTAATTTAAACGGCGTTAATTTGATCAATGAACACACTGAAAAGAAATTAATTAGGCAAATCTCAAGCATTGGCCGAGTTTTTACCAAATGTGTTTTTGTCGTTTTGTTAATCACTTTCGCATCTATCTCTGTGCTCTATAAATCGACAGATTATAAGAGAGACTTAACTTTTGCAATGTTTTTCTTGTAGATTCCTTCAATACCATGGTGGATATTAAGCTGCGGCAGTGGGCGGAGCAGGCGTTGCCCGCCAAATCGGTGGAGGCTGGCTGGGAGGCACTTCAGCAGGAGTTCATATCGTTGATGGAGCGGGCAAAGAAAGCGCACGATCACGATAATGTATTCGACCAGCTCAAGGCGGCCGTTGTGGACGAAGCCATACGCCGGCATAGCTGGGAGGACAAGGCCATAGATATGCTGCGTGTGATACAGCTAAACACACTGGAGGATCGATTTGTGCACGACAAAACGGAATGGGATCAGGCGGTTAAATTCCTGGAGAACTCTGTTAACACCAAGCTGGTGCAAACCGACGAGACATTGTCCCAAATGTTTGGACCCGGACCGTGGACGCGTTTCGCGCACTGGAAGTCACTTACGCAGGATCAGCAAAAGCGACGCAGCGTCAAGGGTGAACTGGACAAGATACTCAAGAATGATGTGGTGCGTATGGCCAAGTAAGTTGAGTCCTTGAACTATTCAAGAAGTTTTTTATTGTAGAAACATTTACCCAGCCTAAGTTACGATGAGCTGACGACGGTACGCAAGAATCTGCAGCGGGATAACGTAGAGGTGGACACGGATTACATACGTCAAACCTGGTTCCCAGTCTACAGAAAGTGCGTAGCTTACATATCATTCGATATCACTTACCTAATCTAGTTCTTTTCAATACCATTAGACACTTCCTGCAGCAGGCGTTGCAGCGGGCGAAGGAGTGCCGCAAAGCGTACTATCTGTACACGCAACAGGGCGCCGAGTGTGAGGTGTGTTTATGCTAGGCAATAATCCTGTCCAGCCTTGGCTTATAATCTTCGCTTGTGTCTTTAGGTATCTTGCAGTGATGTGGTACTCTTCTGGCGCATACAGCAGGTCATCAAGGTGACGGGCAATGCGCTGCGGCAGCAGGTTATCAATCGGGAGGCGCGGCGCCTGGACAAGGAGATCAAGGCGGTGCTGGATGAGTTCAGTGAAGATGAGGAGCGGAAAGCTCATCTGCTCACAGGCAAGCGTGTGCAGCTGGCCGAGGAGCTGAGTAAGTGGATACTTAAGAGGATATTTGAGAGTATTCTAATCGCATTTCTTGCAGTTAAAGTGCGACAGATTCAGGAGAAACTGGAGGAGTTCATTAATTCATTGAATCAGGAAAAATAGGCTATATGGTGTGCCATGACCAAAGACACAACTGCGTTATCTATTTAATGTTTTAATTTAAGCTCAAAAACAACAACAAAACAAAACAAAACGAAACGTTTATAATCACAGTCACGACTTGTTCATAACGATTTTCCTTATTGTTTAGTTATTACGCTTATTTTGTGCAGCAATGAGTAATAAAGGATTGTTAGTTTGTATTTAAAAACAAATGCGTTTCATTATAAAAGAACAGAAATAAAGGGGAGTAGAAGATTATGCTGTAGTTTTAATGATATAGTTAAAAAGGTCTACAAAATTGATAAAACGAATATTGATAATTTTTGAAGGAACTTTTGTATATTCTTGCAAGGATCAAATTTTAATGATAATCGGGCTATCTTAATGAAACATTAAGGCGGAACTTCTTGACGTTTTATAAAATAGAGGATAACTTCTGTAGAAATGTTAGCGGGAATGATATATTTGAAAGGACATAAATTGCTAGTCAATTTCTCAAAGTTTTTGCTGCTGGAAAGGCTTTAGCTTTAGCACAGGGTCCTGAAGCTCCTGAACAATATATAGGATACGTGGAATTCTAAAGCTAATCAAAATGTAGCCAAAAAGGAATAGTTTACAGTCTGTTATCAATTTATAACTTGATATAGAATATATTTTTAAATAAAAACGTTCAATTTTGTAAATTACTTAAATGTTTATTTTTTGTTGGCTGTAAAATGTATATAACTGTTAAATAAACTAGATAGATAAAAGATAACTACTCGTATAGTCTGCTGTGTTGTTTTCTTCTCTTGTTTTTCTTATAGTATATATGTATATACTATACAAGTATATTAATTAATGTTTTTACATCGTGTGGTTGATAAAACATAACTTGCTTGAGTATGCGTATAACTATCTATATATATATATATGTATTTATTTATATATGTATGTGTGTTGTGTGTGCCAGAGCAACACACATTTTCCAGGTTTTGTTTGTTTTTCATAATCAGCCAACGAGGCGTTCTGAAGTTGGATTTGGATAGTTGGGTGCAATGACCCCAACAACAACAACAGCAAGGTGTGTGTGTGTGTGTGTGTGTGTGTGTGTGTGTTTGGCTTATAACTAGAACTTAGATATATACAAACTATGTAACAAGTCTGGAGCAGTAGCTAACAATTTAGTTAGTCGAACTTATTGAATTAAACAAATGCAACGTCCTCATCTCTTAAATTGGCAGTCGAATTGTGGCCCAGCCATGTGCTCAGCTGCTAAATATGATTAAACATATATCATCATCATCATCATTGTGATCATCATTATGATCATCATCATCTTGTTTTTCCGGCACACCCACACAACATGGTGAGGCACTTAAGATAGAACATGTCATAAATGTGTTATAGTAAAATGTTTAGTTACAAATTGATCAATCTATAATAGATAAAGCTTGATCTAGGCATGTACTGTGTGTGTGTGTGTGTGTGTGTGTGAGTGTGTTGGTGTGTGTTTAGATTGAGGCGAGGCACTCGATAAAGCAAAAGGCACAAACATTACACTTAGACTAAGGCTACCTAATCTAGATCTAGACAAATACGACATATCAAGTACATGCTTCAAGCATGTTCGCTTTTCGCTGCTTTTTCAGTTTCTTTTTCAGCTGGTTTTTCAGCTACTGCTACTGCTTCTTCTTCTCAACTGCTGTTCAACAAGATCGAGTGATTGGCAATTAGTGTTAAACTAACCACTTAATGGAACAAATGGGGCGTTATCATTTACTGTCGCCTTTCCAATTGTCGCCTGGGTTCTTTTTTTTGCTGCTGCTACCATTTTTTAGGCCGTGGGCAGCGGCTCGTGCTTGGCATTGCGCCGCTGCTCCCAGTTGGAGATGTAGGTCAGCGGATAGCACAGGAAGGCGGAAAGTAGGATGAGGCCGCCGGCAAAGTAAAAGGCCACATTGTAGCTATTGGTGGCCGCATACAAGGCGCCTGCAATGAGAGAGAGAGAGAGTGGGAGAGAGATGAGCAATCCATACGGATACAGTCTCGCTCCTTGTCGACTTACCCGCTATGGGACTGCCAATGGTGGCGGCCAGACCTTGGAAGAGCATCAGGAAGCCGAATGCATTCGTCAGCTTGTCCAGGCCAATCAGCTCGACGGCAATCAGGGAGCGCAGCGCCGAGAAGCAGGCAATGCATATGCCAAAGAGCACAGCGAACGACCACTGGGTGGTGGCATTGATGACCACGCCGCTGAAGATGGTGGCCAGGCCGCCGGCGGTGAGGGCCACATTGTTGAGCCACAGCGGCTTGACGCTGGGGAAGGAGCTCATCGAGCCGCAGATGATCCTGGCGAAGGTGTTGATCATGCCAATGCCGGAAATGACGGAAACAGCCGATTCCTTGGTCATGCCGCCGGCGACGGCGCGATCCGTCAGAAAAGAGAAGGGCACAAAGAAGCCCATCATGGTTAGGAAACCGCTGAAGGCCAGGCACATGAAAGCCGGTGACTTGAGCAGGCTGGTGTCCAGCATGGTGGAGAGCGTGCGACGCACTGCCTCCGGACAGATGCGGCAGCCCTTCTGCCTGTCCTCCAGCATGTCCTGCTTGGTGGGCAGCCGGGTCACGGACATGTGGTAGGCCAGCGAGGTCTGCGACTGGTACTGCGGTATGCGTGTGAGTGAGCCCGTGAAGAAGATATCGTCTCTGTACATGGGACGCGACGAGGACTGCGACTGGCCCGGATGATGGGCCTGCTCGTGGGCGCCGCCAGCGCCGCGCTTGGCCAGATCCTGTGGCCGACGGCCGGAGACGGTGTGCCGGCGCGCCTGTATGCTGGCCGGCTTGGCCTCCGTCTCCAGCAGATTATCGTTCTCGGCCTCCTCCTCGTTCTCGCCCACGGTGGTCAGCTCCTTGTGCAGATTAAAGGTCAGCTGCTGTGGATCGCCATTGGGCGTGGTTGGCTGCGACTTGCGCAGCTGCTTCAGCTCGGTGCCCTTGCTGGCCTGGCCCGAAGGGCGGCGCTCCAGATTCATGCCCTTGAAGATCTCGGCTGCCGTCGGGTAGTGATGACGCTGCGAGGCGCCCATGTAGGTGTTGTGCGCCGAGTTGGGCATCGAGTAGGCGAAGCGACCCTCCGGCAGCGGCTTCGTGAACGCCGCCTGATGCAGCTGCGGCGTTGGAGCCACCGTATTGCCGTGGCCATTCAGCTTGGTCTTCTCCTCGTCGTCGACGACGGTGCCGTCCTTGGTGACGCCCAGCGTAATGGGCTGTATGGGACGGAAGGCGAGGCCAAAGATGGCGCAAGACAGGATCATAAGTCCCTGTATGGCCAGTGTCATGCGCCAGCCGGTCTTCTGGAGCAGCACATCGGTCAGCGGGGCAAAGACAAAGGTGCCCACGCCGGAGCCGCAGAGCGCCACGCCCGTGGCCAGTGCGCGCCACTTCTCAAAGTAGAAGCCAATGATGACCACGGCGGGTATATAGACCATGCAGAAGCCAATGCCGCCCAGCACGCCATAGACGATGAACAGGAACTCCACGCTGGTCGCAAAGTACGAGAGACCAAAGCAGATCGAGGCAAAGATGGCGCCGGCAATGGTCACCGGACGGAATCCAAAACGATTGGCCAAGGCGCTGACAAACGGACCGGCCATCAGATAGCAGCCGCTGAGCAGCGAGGAGACGAAGGTCACATAAAACTTGCTCACATGGAACTCGTTGATGAGCTCATCCTGAATGATGGCCGAGCAGAAGACGATGCCGTCGATGACCGTGCAGCAGAGGAAGGAGGCAACCATTACCACCCAGGCCCAGCCGCTGTCCGGCGGCACCACAACTGCTGCCGTATCCATTTCCTCCTCCCCCTCCTCGTCCTCGCCATCGTCCGGTTCCGGCTTGTTAGCCGGATGCTTGGACACGAGCGCATTGGCCGCCGCCAGCTCGTCCTGCGATCTTGTGTGCTGCGTGGGCATTGCCTAGCTGCAAAATAAATATAATATATATAAATATACTTATTAATAATGAATGCCGCGATATAATTGTTATGCGAATGTATATTTATCAGCTCGCCCACACAAATATTCGCGGGCAACCTTCACACAGATTGCGCATACGCCCCCTTAAACGCAAATCGACTTTCCCTTTCGATATATATACTATATATGCCATATTATATTTATAATTAGTCACGTGTGTGTTCTCTTGCGTGTTTATCATGCATTTGTATCTGTATCTGTATCTGTATCTGTATCTGTATCTGTTTCTGTATCTGTATCTGTATCTGTATCTGTATCTGTATCTGTATCTGTATCTGTATCTGTATCTGTATCTGTATCTGTATCTGTATCTGTATCTGTATCTGTATCTGTATCTGTATCTGTATCTGTATCTGTATCTGTATCTGTATCTGTATCTGTATCTGTATCTGTATCTGTATCTGTATCTGTATCTGTATCTGTATCTGTATCTGTATCTGTATCTGTATCTGTATCTGTATCTGTATCTGTATCTGTATCTGTATCTGTATCTGTATCTGTATCTGTATCTGTATCTGTATCTGTATCTGTATCTGTATCTGTATCTGTATCTGTATCTGTATCTGTATCTGTATCTGTATCTGTATCTGTATCTGTATCTACGTATCTGTATCTGTATCTGTATCTGTATCTGTATCTGTATCTGTATCTGTATCTGTATCTGTATCTGTATCTGTATCTGTATCTGTATCTGTATCTGTATCTGTATCTGTATCTGTATCTGTATCTGTATCTGTATCTGTATCTGTATCTGTATCTGTATCTGTATCTGTATCTGTATCTGTATCTGTATCTGTATCTGTATCTGTATCTGTATCTGTATCTGTATCTGTATCTGTATCTGTATCTGTATCTGTATCTGTATCTGTATCTGTATCTGTATCTGTATCTGTATCTGTATCTGTATCTGTATCTGTATCTGTATCTGTATCTGTATCTGTATCTGTATCTGTATCTGTATCTGTATCTGTATCTGTATCTGTATCTGTATCTGTATCTGTATCTGTATCTGTATCTGTATCTGTATCTGTATCTGTATCTGTATCTGTATCTGTATCTGTATCTGTATCTGTATCTGTATCTGTATCTGTATCTGTATCTGTATCTGTATCTGTATCTGTATCTGTATCTGTATCTGTATCTGTATCTGTATCTGTATCTGTATCTGTATCTGTATCTGTATCTGTATCTGTATCTGTATCTGTATCTGTATCTGTATCTGTATCTGTATCTGTATCTGTATCTGTATCTGTATCTGTATCTGTATCTGTATCTGTATCTGTATCTGTATCTGTATCTGTATCTGTATCTGTATCTATATCTGTATCTTTATCTATGCTTTTAGCTATGCTTAACATTTGTTTATTTCAACGACGTCAATTGGCGTGTTGTGCTAGTGTGTGTGGGCGGGGTGGGCGAGTATGGAATGGGGGTGGGTGTCAAACGTCAACGTCCTCCTCCAACTCAATTTCAGTGCCAGTGCCAATGTCAAGCAAACGAAAACAACAACAACAAAAAAGCCATCAACAACTGCGTCAAAAGCTGCTTAAAACAATCGCAACGAAAAAGCGAAAACAATTTAGTAAAAAAACATTTATAGAATTTTCAATAATTATGCGCCCAGCTTGTTCGTCAATTTCCCAACGATTTTCTCAGACAAACATTTTGGCATTTTGAATTTTTAATTTTTTAAAATTGTATATTGTTTTTTGGCATTCGTTTTCTTTGCACCCGCTAAAAAGCGAACGACCTTGATGCTTTATTTTTGGCCTTATCTAATCTGCTGCTGGATCTGGATGCACGGGCTATTTGGCTTATGGCTGCCATAAACTGAAATATACTGCAACATTTTGTTGCGACACATTTATTTGGCTTACAAAATGTTTGTTCTGCCCGCCAAAATGTGCTCAAATGTTGCGTGACTCTTAGCCAGCATCTAATCAAGATAGAGACGAATTTGTTGGGCTTACAAAAAGGTTTTAATTGTTTAAATCAAAATGAGATATGATATAAGTGATATAAGCTATATATGATGGCCATTTCCATATAACTATTTGCCTTGCTGTAAAAGATTTTCTTCAGCTAGTTCCGCAATAATTTATAGACAACAAACTCTTAAAAACTTATAAGCCAAGCCGAAGCGAGCGCTGAAAAATAATTTATATTAACTTAAATTAAACTCCAATCAAAAACAATTATTTAATACTAAGAGAGGCAAGCATTAAGCAAGTTCCAAAGCACAAAATTACGTAGGCTCCAACAATTGGACTTATCTAACTATTTTTTGGCAGATGCCAATTTTGGCTAGAGTTCAAATATAGCCCGTATCATGAATATGAAAATATATATGTCTTGCAATATTTTCAGAACAAAGGGCATTTTTTAATTGAAAGCAAAATTGTTTGATCAAATCTTATCAAAATATGTGAAGTAACACGTGTATTTAAAATTTACGAAGCGAACCAGGCAGCTGGTTCAAACCGCAAAAGTAAATACCGCAAATTTCGAGGCCACATTTAAGACTTTTGACTTGTTTAAGCATTTGAAACAGCATTACGAAGCGAACTAACCAGCTGGTTCAAACTGTAAAAGTCCAAATTTTAGGCTTTCGACTCGTTTGGACTCTGAGAAAGTTATGTGCTTATGTAAAGTAGCATATATTTACCCGCTGAATACTATTTGCTTTTATATATGATTTATGCTTTATATATTGTATACAGATACGAGGTCCTGATACGAACCAATCCCTATAATCCAGCTATATAGGGCTAGATTAGTTCCTATCTCCGGGCAGATAGGCGAGAATTTACGATGCCAGAGATTTGTTTTATATGCAAATTAACAAGCACTTCATAAAAATGAATTATTCGAATAATTTAGTGCACACGACAACCCTGAACCGTTTTTATTGCCTGGCAACCCCGGACGTAGGTTCTTTTTAAACAAAAAAAGAAAAAAACCTAGCGATTAGCTGCTGATTAGAGGATTGTAAATAGTTTATTGTCTGAAGCAAATATTATAAATACCCTGAAATTGTGGGACGTGCGGCATAAATCAATTGATTTGTCCAGATTTGCTTTTGGCCAACTATTTGGGGCCAGATAAGACGACCTTAGCCGGATTTGAGGCCCTATCGGAGACGCGTACCTTGATAAAGCCTTAGCCACTTGGCAACCCAACCCGCTTGGCATGTGACTTTTCGTCCAATAATATTTGATAATTTGATTTCCTTGATTATTGTTGTCGACGGTTTATGGCCTGTCATATATATATATGCACATATACAGGTCCGCCCGTCTTTAACACTTTTGTTTATTATGCAATATTATTATTATATGGAAGAGCGGGTCTCGTATTTCATGTGCCCAATGGCCAGCCCAGAAGTGGACGGTCGCCCATAGGAAATGGCGCAAACTGTGCCCAAAGAAGCCGGTCAAGTGTTTCGGCTTCGGCTTCGTCTTCGTCTTCGGCTTCTGCTGGGCTCTTAACTGGCCTGCAGCTATCCCAACTATAAATAGACCCCGTTGTCAACTTGTTGAACGAAATCGAACCATTTGTGTTTTTGTACCAAGTACTAAACACTTGTGGACAGGCGGGCACGCCCAGTTCCAAGTCTCAGACAATTGCCCATTCCAATGCACCGACTTGCCGTATACCCTCTAATCAAACAGAACGTGCTGCAGAGAAACTTGTTATTAAACAATTTCTTGCTGTGTTGCAGATATCCTGTAATAAACACTCAGAGAATAATTCTAGTGTTTTGTACACAAATCTTGGGAATACAATTTGAATTTTTCAATAACTTTTGTTAGGACTCAAATAGTATCAATTACAATTAACAGGACTATTGAGCGTAGCTGTTGCAAAAATTAAGTGGCCATTTTTCGTGCCTCATAAAAATCTGTTTTAATACAAAATAAATATAATTTTTATATATTTTTATATGCCCCATTATATGATTGTTGAGCTTAGCTCTTTTTACAGGGCATCTGCTAGTCGTGCAACTGCAGTCAAGGCATGCTCGTTTTCTTATTTGCTTTGCCCGGCCGCACGTTTATGTCATTTGTACAGCAGACAGTTGATATTGTGGCCCTTGTGGCTGTTATCCTTCGTCTGGTTGTAAGCTAATCCCGCTGTGCGCAAACACAAGCGCCCATCCATCAACTGACCCCTCTCCCCTGCCCCGCCCCCTTTCCCCACTTAGTCACACTCTTCCTCTCGTGCCCCGCGTTGCTGCTGCAGTGGCGTCTACCGAATAGTTGTCAGCGCCAATTGCGGCTGTTGACAGCTCTTAAATTGATGCCCGTCGATTGAATTAATAAATATTATAGGTAAAAACATATGGACAGAGACAGAGCGAGAGAAAGAGAGCGAGAAACAGGCAGAGAGAGGGAGAGAGAGGGAGAGAGAGAGGGAAAAAGTAGCGTTTTCATGTTGTTTTTCCTGTTGCTGGTTTTTCTTTTTAGCATAACTATGCGTACATATGTATCTGTATCTGTGTATCTCTGTATCCGTAAATGTATCAGTAAATGTATCTTTATCTGTATCTGTATCTGTGGATCTGTATCTGTGTATCTGTATCTGTGTATCTGTATCTATATCTGTGTATCTTTGTATCTGTGACCATTTCTGTTTCTGTATCTGTATCTGTGTTCTGTTTGTTTGTGTATCTCATTTATATAACATGCGTTTGTTCATGTCCGTCCGTCTTCTCCGTCCATCTTTGCTTCACCTTTTAATTCTTTATAGCTACATGTGGCATGTGTCTGCGTGCATGAGTGTGCGTGCGTGTATCTGTGTGTGTGCCACAATATTTAGCTACATTGTGCAGCGATCATTAAACGATTTTCTGCTCAAAATATTAATTAGCTGACGCTTCTGTGCTGGGGCAACGGCAACGGCAACCTGTTGTCTGCAGCCAAATAAGGCAACAAGCAGCAATTGCTTTTTGGCCCAAACGAATGGCTAATTGAGCGAGCGCCACTTCAAATAGTTGGCCCAAATTCTGTGAAACACTTTAAACAACTGTCGCTCGTGGCTGTTGCTGTTGTTTTTGTTGTTGCTGTTGTTTTTGTTGTTGCTGGCTCGCTTTCAAGTTCATTGAACGGCCTTTCACCCAGGCCCAGACCCAGACCCAGCCCCAGACCCAGACCCAGTTGGAGCCCGTCTGAATTATAGCCCAAAGTCCACGAGTCGCGCATGCGCAAACGCAGTGCAGAAAGTTGAGGGAAATAACATTTGGTTAATTTTGAATGCCATGTGTCACGATTTTAACAGAACTTATTAACATGAAAGAGAAGCAAGTAGCATAAATGAGAAAAACTCAATTAAAGATCAAATTAAGCTCTAAATATCATTCATGATCCTAATGAACTTAAGCTTTAAAGAAATCATTATCAAAGCCATAATAACTAATTATCATAAATGAAAGATCCTAAGCTTTTCATAAATAATCTTATCTTTGGTTGAAGAGAACTCAATTAATTTATTTTATAGGCTTATTTCAATGGGATCTATTCTTTGGGATCGCTCAAAGCAGATTACCAAATATTTCTTTTATAGAACAGTCAAAATAGAAAAACCTCGTTTTGTTATCATATCTAAGCTATCCGTTACGCCCCAGAAATATAATTCTTATCCAAAAAAGAACGATAGTCATTTTTTTTTGTCAAAAAACACTTTTGGTTCCAAAATCAAGTTAATTTTGTTTAAATCTCGCATATAGTTCGAAGTCGGAGTTTTTTTGAATAATAATTATAATTATAATAAAAATACATCTCCCTTTATGTAAATGTATGCATCCGAGTATCTGAGGCTTAAAGTCCAACTGTCTGCAAGCGTATTTAAACTTTGGAACACGTAAGATAAGTTCTTCATCTTGTTACAGCTGTGGCATAGATTATGCAGGCATTGTTTATAAAGTTGATATAGCTTGTATATATGTTATATACACTATATAGTATGGTATGGTATGGAGCAGAAGCAAGACGCACTTTATCAGCTATTGTTGCTGCTGCTGACGGCACTATCGGCATGAACAAAGGCTTGTCAGGCCTCTGTGTGCTGGCCAGTGTCAATGAACAATTAGTGGAGCGATCAATGGTCGCCCGGGTCTCGGGTTCTATGCTATGGTAGAGCCCCAGCCCGAACCCGAACTCGAACCCAGTCAAAATATAGCCGAGCTCTCTTTGACGGAAGTGAAGCATGCGATTCCAAATCAATTAACATGTTTAAATTATGGAAAATACAACGAAAAGTCAGCAATTATTGAGGAAGCTGCATTTGAGAGAGAGAGAGAGAGAGAGAGAGCGGGAGGGAGAGAGAGAGAGAACTGATTTATAAGTTCGTTTGTGTATCAATTATTAACTGGGTTATCTGCACGTGCCCAGTTCAAGCTGTAACTAGGCGCCGATACAGATACAGATACATTTACAGACACAGCTACAGATACAGATACAGCTGCTGAGTTACAGATACATGTGAAAATCGTGACCCGGCCGCATTGACATTGGCGCCAAAATGCTTTCGAAATTGGAAACCGAATCTGATAACAAATGCGCAAATATCAGTATATATATATATATATATATGTATATATAAATATTGAAACACAAAACAAGACTAACTGCAGTTGCATTCTAAAATTGTCGTCCATCTTATCAAAGCTATCAATCAACAGCTCGCCAGCAGCTCGGGCATAATCAGCTGCAAATATGTAAATATTTTCCAACTTAATCAGTTAGCTGCTTAAGCTGTGGAAAGATTTTCTGTGCTCAATTCCAAATAAAAAAAAAAAAAAGGTACCACACGCAAACGCACTCGGGCATATCCAATGAAAAACCTCTAAAAAACCGCAAGAATTAAAAATAAAAACTCTGCTCGAAACCTCAGTTATTTGGCAATGAATGACTGAATGACTGACTGACTGACTGACTGACTGACTGACGGACTGACTGACTGACGGACTGACGGACTGACTGACTGACTGACTGACTGACGGACGGACGGACTGACCGCCAGTCTGTCTGCGGTGCATTGTAAATGCGAAAAACTTGTTTAGTGCACATAAATAACTCATATATATACAATATATATATTAACAATCTTTAGTTATTTAAACATATTCCATTCCATTTGCTGCTTAGCCTAGTTTGCCTTTGCTTTTGCTTTTAATTAATCTAACTATTTGCCAACAACATGCCACATAGCAGGCGTTGCTTTAAACGTAATTAGGCGTCTTGGCCAATTCGGGTCAATATCTGAATCATCTGATTCAGTTTCAGTTACAGCTCCAACGTCATCTCCGACAGTTCTAATGCTTCTTAAGCTCGTGCCCATGTCGTATTTGTGGCCAAACTGGGTTCAACTTTAGCCTAATTACGAAGCATCAGTTGCCAAGTGGGAGGCTTTTGATAAATATATATCTATATACGTTATATATAATCTATCAGTTATCGCAGCTCTATATTAATCCATAATTTCATAGAAGATTTACTGGACTTCGAGTTTACTTTTGGTGTTTATAACCAAAGAGGATCTAACAACAGAGCGAGATATCTAAAGATCTAAGATCTTACATCTTAGGCTATTTGAGCACATGTTGAGTATTATAAGAGCTATAAACGTGAACTTTGATACAAATATATTGATCTCTAATATATTACCTCATCGAAACTCAATCTTAAGAACATTAAAAAGTTATTCTCCTTCAAGCTTAAGTCTCGTAACTGACTACAGGGTATCTGCTAGTCGCACAGGCGAACCTTGAATCACTTTTACTTATTTGTCTTTATCTTCAAGTATTTTCTTTATTATAATTGCATCCGCATCTTGATATGATTTTAAGCGTTCTTTTTTTTTGCTCAACATTATCTATATTTGCTTTATCTTTGAGTATTTCAACATTTGTTTTCCTCTATTCGATTTTCATTCACAAATTGAAGAACTTGAAATGTTTCGATTTGCTTCAACTTTCTTAGTGAAGCGTGTCTTTAATACAATTAATTGTTTTTTTTCTTCTTTTTTTTCTGAAACCCATTTATGCAAATGATATAATCGAGTTATCAATAACGGATCAAGCTGTAGTTGACTTTTTTAGTCGGCAACCGGTTGTAACAAAGGCCAAGAAGTTTTCGCGAGAGATCAAAGAGGCCTTGAACAAATGCCAACATATTTTGTATCTTTTCTTTTCCTTCGATAGGTGAGTCAGCAGATAAAAAAGAAACAAGTAAGGGGTACTAGTCGGGAGCTCCCGACTAGGGGATACCCTGAACCCTCTTCTTCCAACACCAAATGCAGATATATATACTATTCTAGAAGCTACATGTCAAGTTTGATTACTCTAGCTCTTATTATTTACCAAAATTGCTCAAAAAACAGGATTTCGATATGCATTTTTATCGATTACTTGGAAACGGGGCAAGCTATCGAATATCGAAAACAAACGGGCACTAGGAGGACCTACAGCTAAAATTTCAAGTCTCTAGCTCTTATAGGCTCTGAGATCCTTGCGTTCATACATACTACGGACAGATGGACAGACGGACGGACGGACAGACGAACATGGCTAGATCGACTCGGCTATTGATGCTGATCAAGAATGTATATACTTTATGGGGTCGGAGATGCTTCCTTCTGCCTGTTACATACATTTGCACAAAAACATTATACCCTTTTTACCCGATTTTAATGGGTTCAGGGTATAAAAAAGTCGGAAGGGTGTGTCGGAACTATTTTATTTCACTTCTGTTTATTTTTGTCCAATTTTGTGGGCTTTCCCCTTTTGGTAATTGCGGCTGCAATTAAGATAAATGCGGATTGCTTGAATCGGTTCTTGCAGATACATTTGCATAACTATCTGGCATGCTACGCAAAAGTATCTCGGTTCGTTTTTTAAGTGCAGGCTTATTATCGATCTGGTTCTTAAGCTGATTTTCTTCCGTTGTTGTTCAAGTTCAGGAAAGGAAAAAAGAAAAAAAAAACGTACGGAAAAACAGAAACAACAGAAAACAGAAAAAACAGCATCGAAACAACGTCAGCGAAATACGCCCATAAAAGGCACTCAAAAGCCGTTTACGTGTTAACGTGTTTCTGGTTCCCGATTCCTGGTATTGCCAACATGATGAGTCTTCAGGCAAACGCCAAAAGGCGCACATAAAAAATACATATATATCTTGTATCTTTTCTTGATTTTTTCTTTTTAGTTAGAACATTAAAATTGTGACTAAGGTCCCGGCCGGTGTGCGCCGCGTCTCTCAATTGGAGTTTGTTGGCAGACAGCGCGAGACGTGTGTTATTTTCTGCTTCTTCTTCTTCTTCTTCTTTTTTAGCCAAAAAACTCGTTTCTGGCCGCGCCAGGGGCTGGGCTGTGCGACGGGGCGCGGTCATGTGACACAGGCATAATGCCAAGTCTTTTTAGCCATTCATCTGTATCTGTATATTTAGCTGGCTGCGTGTGTGCGTGTGTGTGCGTGTGTGTTGGCCCTCTTGTGCTTACCTTTTGATGTTGACGATGTTGTTGCTGTTGTTGTTGCTGCTGTTGTTGTTGCTGCTGTTGTTGTTGCTGTTGTGTTGCGGCGTCTGTTGCAGCTTTCAATTTGTTGCGTTGGGTATTTGAATTTTGAAAAAAAAAGTATACGGATTCTTTTGAATTGGAATCCGGCCCGCTGGCTTTTTAGTTTTTGGGGCTATTTCTGGCGCCCGATCGTGGGCAGTGCAAAGAATTTCTTATGCGAGAAAGCGAAAGCAAATGTGAACGCAGCAAAACGCACAGCAGAAAAAGCGAAAGTTAACTGTAAAAAGCGCCTCAATTTAGAAACTGAACTGAACCGAACGCAAGACGAAGAAGAGAGCGAACGCGCTTATAAATAATTCTAGTATATGTATCTGTATCTGATTATCTGTAGCGGTTTAGCAGCTGTTCGTACGATCCCCGTGTGCTTGTCTCTGTGTGTGTGTGTGCGTCTATATGTATTATATTATACTACATATGTGTGGCATATGAAATGTGCGACCTGCCTCCGAATGCGAAAGGCACGCGTTTCAATAAATTCGTTGTGATTCGTTATATGTGTACACATACATATATACATATACTTATTTATGTAGTACTATATATATATTTATTTAATTCTATTCTATTATTTTTGTTATTCTGTTTTTTTGTTTTTAAGCTCTTGTTTTTATATTCTGTTCTCAGCGGCGCTTTGGCCTTTTTTTTTGCGTATTGATCGCGCGCTTACCGACCGATCCGAGCGACTGACTAAAGATAACTAAAGGGAAATGGAAATGTGTTGGCAGTATAAACCACAAAGCAGAAAGCAGCAGCAGCAGCAGCAGCACGACAGCAGCAGCAGCAGCAGCACCAACAACACTCCGTCCGCACAAGCAGCACAAAAACAGTACGCAGCAGGCTGCTTCGCGATACGAAGGCACCTTCACACGAGAACTCATAAACACACACACACACACACGCACACACACACATGAACACAGCCGAGGCGTGTATTTGTATTTGATGTTTGCTTGTGCGAGTGTTTGTGTTTGCTTTTATATTGTTGTTGTTGTTGTTGCTGTTGTTCGTGCTTGTTCGCGCGTTCTTGTAAACGCACATTATCAGACAACACAGAACCGCCGCACCGCGCCGCGCCCCGGCTCGCACCGCCCACCCACTTGACTCTATCCGCTACGTTATCGTTCATGCGGCGTCGTGAATGAAAATGACACAACAACAACAACAATAGCGCCAGCGTCAGCCAACATTAAAACAGTTACAACAACAACCGGCGAAACTACAAAAACATGGCGTGCTGCCCATGTCTAAGACGCTGCGCATGTGTGAGTGTAACTGCATCAGTGTGTATGTGTGCATGCGTGTGTGTCTGTGTGGTAGCCTGTGCGTAGGGTACGAACTTGCTCTAGCTAAATTGCTGAGAGTGTAAGCTCACACACGCTCACTCTCTCACTCACTCACTCACATTCTCTCTCTATTTTGACATACGGCCACTCTTGTTGTCGCCCTCGCCCTCGCCCTCGCTATCGTCTTTGCGCTCGCCATACAAAATGGCTTGCCAAAAAAAAAAAGCAAAAAACAACAACAACAAGCGCACACACACATTGTACGTATACGCAATGCGATTTCGATACCGAAATCAACCAAGTTGTTGTTGTTTGTGTTTCTTCTTCCAGAACTCTGAAAATTTCGATGCTCTTCTTTGACTTCATCGATGGCACATTTTGTTTCTTTTATTTTAAAGTTTCGTTTCACAGAAAATAAGAAGTTTTTTTCTTCATATTGGATACGAGGCGTGTTTGCCTGCTTGCCCGTTTGTGTTTATATTTGTATTGGTAATTATGGTATATTCAGCGTGTGTGTGTGCTCTGGCTTTTTCCACTGACAAGATATTTTGAATGAGATCCATTCACGTTTTCGGGCTAAAACTTATCTTTTTTTTATTTTTCGGCCTTAACAGTTTACCGGCATATGATACACACAGACACTCCTTTTGGGCGTAATAATTGGACATTATTAGCAGAAATTATGAAATAGTTTCAAGCTATAAACATTCAGCCAAATTACCTGTGGGCTGGCATGATTGGGCATAAAATAGATCTGAAAAAAGAATTGCAATTCATTAAGCGTGCTGTGAACTTCAAATAGTAATTCAATGCGCACATGCGAACTCTAAAATAAGAGCTCTTTGTTTTTTTTTTTTTTTTGGGAATTATGCTTATCGCATGGCATACTTTTAATTTGCTTTTGGGCAATTCTCGAAATTTCTGCGCTATAGTTATGCATTCGACTGTGAACTTATCATATATATGGGCATTTGAATGCCATATCGTGTCTGGCACGTGATGGAGAGCTATGGCAATGCAAACAAGTAAGAGGTTCTAGTCGGGAGCTTCCGACTAGGGAATACCCTGAACCCTCTTCTTCCAACACCAAATGCAGATATGTATACTATTCTAGAAGCTACATGTCTAGCTTGGTGACTCTAGCTCTTATTATTTACCAAAATTGCTCAAAAAACCTAATTTCGATATCGATTTTTATCGATTGCTTGGAAACGGAGTAAGTTATCGATTATCGGTCTGCGTAGGCACTAGGAGGGCCTACAGCTAAAATTTCAAGTCTCTAGCTCTTATAGGTTCTGAGATCCTTGCGTTCATACATACGGACAGACGGACAGGCGGACGGACGGACGGACAGACAGACGAACATGGCTAGATCGACTCGGCTATTGATGCTGATCAAGAATGTATATACTTTATGTGGTCGGAGATGCTTTCTTCTGCCTGTTACATACATTTACATTTTGCACAAAAACATTATACCCCTTTACCCATTTTAATGGGTTCAGGGTATAAAAAGCCTATTAACTTGTTGAATACGCTTTCGGCAACTTTGAGTTATGATTGATAAGCCGCAGGGCTAGCCGAAAAAATCAACAACAACTGCAATGACAAATGGCCAAAAATTGTTCTAATATTAAATTAGATAAGAATATTAATTTGCCTTCAGCTTTGGCAGACAGAAAATACCCTCGGAAATAGCCTCGGAAATACCAGTCAACTATCCAACTAGATATATTCTGCAAATAATATGAGAAACCATTAAAGAAACCAATCGAGAATTTGATTGAGTACTTTTCCATTGTACAATCTGAATTTAAACGGAAATTGTTTTTTTTTTTTTTTAATTTTTATAATTGATATTATCAAAATATAAATGGAAGGCGGAAGTGAAGGCAAACATTTTTATTTTTTATCGCATGTAAACGTGAAAGTTGCAATAATAATAATAATAATAATAATAATATTGTTAGAGTAGTCCGCACGATAATTGCAAACATCTCGCTCGCTTCTTCTTCTTGTGCACCTGCAAGGAGGCCCTGGTCGCAGTTTCGAAAACCTCGCGCACACCCTCCTGCATTTTGGCCGAGCATTCGAGATAGGCAAATGCATTGACTATTTCGGCCATGGTAAGACCCTCCTCGGCCGTGACGGTGTGCTGCTTTTGCATGGATAGTTCCTAAAAAAGCAAACAACGAATAGTTTTGTAGCTTCAGTGTAAACAGGCTTTGGGTGGAGCACCTGCCTTTATGGTGTCGGGATCATTGCGCAAGTCGCGTTTGTTGCCCACCAAAATGATGGGCACGTTCGGACAGAAGTGCGTCACTTCGGGTATCCATTTATCCTGTATATTTTCCAGCGAATCCGGCAGATCGATGGAGAAGCACATGACAATCACATCCGTATCGGGATAGCTTAGAAGCCGCAAGCGATCGTAATCCTCCTGCCCGGCTGTGTCCCACAGAGCCAGTTCCACCTTGAAGCGAGCAGCCAATTGGCATTTCATTATAGGCAAATGAATGTACACATATGTATGTATGTATGCATATGCTGTTGCCCCATAAAAGCTACTTATTTAAAAAGCACTTGAGCACCGAGCTGCTGCTCCAGAAAGCAACAACGAATGCGAACAACCTCGACGTGATTCATGCGCAAAATGGGGGCCCAGCCTGGGGCAGGCACGTAGTGCGAGTACTAAAATAAGATCTGTACTAAATATCGCTCGGCATACACACACACACACACATGCAACACAACCATATACATTTATATATAAATAAATAAGTGCGTGCAATTGTTAGTGAATATTTGCAGCATTGCTCATGCAAAGAAACAAAGGCGCAATTGTTGGCAAACACGTAAATAGTTGTGCAAACCTGTGATCCTTCAACTTCCACATCCGCAACATATGTTTCGAATACTGTCGGCACATAATCCAATGGGAAGTTGTCTTTACAGAAGACAGTCAAGAGGCAGGTCTTTCCGCATGCCCCGTCGCCCACAATTACCAGTTTCTTGCGAATAGAACTCATTATATTAATAACCAATGAAAAACACTAGAAAAATAATTGTTTTTTTGTTTTTTGTTTTTTAATCTTAACGTATGACTGGAGGAAATGCTGTTTGCCAAGGAACTGTGCGTTTGTTTAGAGATTGTGGCGATGTGAAATACCTTTTTTGTTTATGAATACTGCGCTACTAAGAGAATACCATGGCATATGCATCAGTCAATGAAGTGCTCTACTGCAGATTGCAAAACGTAAGGAATTTAAATACTTAGCTAGACACCATAACTAAATTTAACTAAATAGAAATCTCGGTAACAAAATGTGTCAAACATTTGTAGGGTAGCTAATGTTCGAATAACAGTTACGTTCATGTCGTAGTTTGATGGGCAGCACTTTGCAACAGAGTTGATCACATCAATTGGCAGTTCCGAAAACTATCGTACCACAAGTGCTGGCGTTTCGATATATCGAAACAATATTATCAGCCCTACAAAAATTGCGAAGAAGAAGAAGGAAAAGGCTCTTCCTCTTTCTTTTATTTCCGCCATTGCCTGAGATAGTTGGAAAAATATGGGTGAGTCGTTAAAAAAGAGTGTATTTTGTGAGAAATACGCAAATTGCGTCGTTAAACAAAGTGCAAATCGAATTAAAATAGTTCTGCAACAGCAAGTGTAAGTGAATCTAAACGCGCCGGCGCTTTTTTATGTTCAAAACTTCGCTAACTCTGAAAACTTGCAAAACTTTTGGTTGCAATTTGTTAGTTGCTCAAAATCCATTAATACCAAAAGAATCGTGCAATATTGTATGCCAATGGATTGTTTAACGTGAAAATTAACATGTAGCACAATTATTGCAAGTGATATTTGTAAAAATTTGCACACTAAACGCAATTCACAGTGGCGTATTCAAACTAACCTAAAAGTGCCGCCGCTGCATCGGCCATTTGTTTACATTGTGTTTGTTGTTTTTGAATTCGATGAAATCTAATTTAACTAATTTAAGGATGCATTGTTGTAATTAACAGGCAAACCTAGAGGTCTGCGCACTGCCAGAAAGCATGTGAACCACCGTCGCGACCAGCGTTGGGCCGACAAGGACTACAAGAAGGCTCATTTGGGCACCAGATGGAAGGCCAATCCCTTCGGTGGTGCATCCCACGCCAAGGGTATTGTGCTTGAGAAGGTGTAAGTAGATGCCTTATTCATTTATTGTTATTTTGATTTTGAAGCCAACGCATTCGATGTCTCGCAGTATATTTTTGTGTTCTGTTTATTTTGAAAATCAAATCACAGGATTATACTGTGAGTTATCGGCTGTAGCAACAACAAAAATCCATTTTAGACACGAACGCTTTATAAATCCACCGCCGAGACTAATCGAAACTCTTTCTTAATTCCTTTTGTTGCAGTGGCGTTGAAGCCAAACAGCCCAACTCTGCCATCCGCAAGTGCGTGCGAGTGCAGCTCATCAAGAACGGCAAGAAGATTACCGCATTCGTGCCCCGTGACGGTAGCTTGAACTACATTGAGGAGAACGACGAGGTTTTGGTTGCCGGTTTCGGTCGTAAGGGTCATGCCGTCGGTGATATTCCCGGTGTCCGTTTCAAGGTCGTCAAAGTCGCCAACGTCTCCCTGTTGGCACTTTACAAGGAAAAGAAGGAGCGCCCAAGATCTTAGATGACGTTACATCTATCATTTTCCAGAGTTAGGGTTTTACAAAACTAAATAAACAAGAAAAAAAAAAAAACTAAAAAACACGCTTAAGTTTCTTTGCAAATTGAGATTTGCAGTAAAATGGGAAGAGATCTGCTACCTTCGAGGATTCAAAGGTTTATATGGAAACTATATGGCTCAAAAAATTGGGAGTAGATAGTGATAACTGTTTAGTCGGGTTAAAATATCTTAACTGAAGGTTTTCAGATGAAGAACTAAAGTTCCTTTCGTAACAATAAAAGAAAATGATTTTCAAAATGAATATGAAATCGGACGGATATGACAATGGAGTATGAGTATATATCCTTTAACAGATTAAAATGTCAATACATTTTTCTTGACAAAGTTCAAGTATTGATTTGTTATAGTGTTGAGCATTTAATATGTGTAGTATGTATTTTCAGTATGCGGCTTATTTATAATATGTATGTATATATATAATTATATTTAAATGCCTAGAGCCTTATAAACTAGCAGTATAGATTATAGTCAGCCTGTGCCAGACTCTTCGCCCGTTCAGGGATAACTACCTCCGCCGCCGCCGCCGGCATTAAAATTGTTTGGTCCAGGACGACGCATGGGCCGACGGCCACGGGAACGATTGGCGAACATGCGATTGGAGTTGGGTGAGCCGCTTGGCATATTCGGATCCTGATTACCCGGATGTCCGCCGCGCATATTGCCCGGCTGTGAGTCGCGCTGCCAGACAATGCGTGCCGGCCTGTTTGTGTTGTTGCTGTTG
Source organism: Drosophila littoralis (assembly GCA_018903485.1). Taxonomy (NCBI): domain Eukaryota; kingdom Metazoa; phylum Arthropoda; class Insecta; order Diptera; family Drosophilidae; genus Drosophila; species Drosophila littoralis. Next base: position 6,233,716 of record JAEIGF010000124.1, on the reverse strand, counting down.
TTGTTATTGGAATTACTGCCGCGCATCAGGGAACGGCCGCCACGACGTGTGGGCACCGTGCTGCGCAGCGTGCGAAAGCGTGTGTTCTCCGAGGGTGATGTGGCCTCGGCTTCGCGACCCTCCTCCTGTGAGGAATACATTAGGTTGTTATTTGTGTACACACATGAATATATACATATGTGGAATAGCTTACCTCAACTTCGACGGCCTGTTTTTCGCCCTCTGACGAGACGCCATCGGCGCCCTCGTTATCCTCGGAGGGCCCCTCGGCCTGGTTATCCTGGTTTTCCGTCTCCACCGACTGACTTGTACCCACATTGGGATCTGCTGAAGATTGATGGGTTATTTATTATATTATCACTGTCCACTCGACTCTTGTCCAACTCTACTTACTCTCATTGCTCAGCTGCTGAGACTCCTCCGCCTGGCCAGCGGCGACTGTCTCTTCGGCAAAGGCTTCATCTGCCTCGCTTGCGTTCTCCCCGCTCGTTGTCTCACTCTCATCCGGTTTGTCTTTGGCCTCGGCGGCCTGGCTGCTGCTACTGCTGCTCTGCTCGGCGGCCTCATTTGGTTTCTGCGGCGAACTGGCAACGGCAGCTGTGCAATCGACGCTGGTGCCGGCGGCGCTCTCGTCCGCCGCTGCAGCAGCTTCCGCTACAGCTGTGCCATCGACCTCCGTCTCCACGCATGTGGGCTGCTCGCTAAAGTTGGATACCTGCGGCGAGCTGACAATCTCCACGGAGCTGCTGGGGGTACACACGGGAAATTAATAAGCATAATCTTTTCGATGAGTTTCTGCCTGCAGCTAGCTCACCTCTCAGTGCGACGTGCTGCAGCCGTTGATGTTGATGGCGCCTGCTGCTTCCAGTTGGCCTCGGCCTGCGGTAATTGGAGTCCATTCGATTCGCCGCTACCACTGGTTATGGCCTGGCTTTGATTATTCTCCTGGGTCGAGACAGTGGCTGGCGAATCTTCGAGCAGTTGGCTCTCGGCCTGGGCCTGCATCTGCACCTGTTCGATATCGACTTCGTTGTGTTGATCGGGTGCATCCGCGCCTTCGTTGTCCTCCATTTCGTTGTCTTGCTCGTAGGAATCCTCGTAGCCCTCCTCCTGCTCGGCATCGCCGCCATCGATGGGCCCCAGCACATCTTCCTCTTCATCGTCAGAGTCCACGACCTGAATATCATCCTCCTGGTCACGCTGCGAAGACGTGGGCATCTGGTCCACATCCATGCCGGAATCGCCAATGTGCCCGGCAGACAATTCGCCGCCGTGCATGGGCGTACGCAACCGCTTCGCCAGCTTGACAATCTTCTCGGGCACGCCCTCTTCCGCATTGGTAGAGGAGTCGCCCTCAACATCGCGTGGTCGCTTGGAGCAGCCGGCTTGGGTGGTGGTCACATTGCTGCTGGACGGCGTGTGGCGACTGTGACTGCTTACCACCGTGGAGGAGCTGCTGCTGCTGCCCGATGTGCTGGGCTGCTGTTGATTGCTGGCATCCTGGACGCTAGGAACAGTTGGATTCTGTGTGGATGTCGATGTGGTTGTGCTGGTCGAAGAGGACGACGACGAGCCCTCCACACGCGGCGACACGAGCGCCACCACCTGCTGCTGTGCACCGCCGACAAAGACCTGTGCATCATTCTGCTGCGGATGCTGCACACTTTCCGCCTCCTGGGAGCTCTCCGCCGCTGCCGTGGCACCCATGGGCGGAATTGCAGCAACGGCCACAGCTGCCGAACTGGTCGAGGGCATATAGTCTGTGTGCGATGATGTGGGCGACGAGGAGGCCATGGACTCCAGCGTCGCGCTGCCCGTGGTATGCACCTGCTGCTGTGGCGGCACCAGGGCCGTGTTGCCCACAGCTGAGGAGGAGCTGCTGCTGCTGCTACTGCTGCTACCCGAGGCAGTGGCTGCCGATGACGAGGTGGACGTCGATGTGGAGGTTGAGGTGGAGGCGCCGGGCTGCTGGCTGGTGGGCAGTATGGCAGCTGTACGGCTGTTCTGCACGGAAATGGGCCGGATGCTGGCCAGAGGCGTCTCGCCGCCACGCCAGGGCGTCACCGTGGCCGATTGCTGCACTGTGGCCGAGCCGGACATGGGCTTCACATTGGCTGTACGCGGCGAGGACTCCGATATGTTGCCCTTCTCGGCCATGCCCACCGAGCTGGTTGAGGGCTTGGTGGACTGTTGGGAGCCCAGTTGGCGCTGCAGCTGATTGATGCGCATGTGCAGCGATTCGTTTTCGCGCATGAGACGCGCATTGATGTCCTTGTGGCTGGTGATGTGCTCCTGTAGCTCTTTCTCGAGACGCAGCACGGTTTCGTCGTAGCTGGTTTTGGTGCCGGCGAGCGTTGTCTCCTGGTTGGCCAGCTCGGTCTTGGTCACGGTCAGCTCCTGCAGCAGCTTCTCGATCTTCTGCTTGGACTCGCCGCTCTCCTGCTCCACGCTGGAGCGAGACTTCAACTCATCGTGCTCCTTCTGCAGCTGCTCGTGCTGCTCCTTGGTGTTGCGCAGTAGATTGTTCAGCTCGTCCAGTTCGGAGCGCACCTTCTCCAGCTCGGCAACGGTATCGTTGCCGCCGGTCTGAGCCTGGAGGCCCGTGTAGTAGTCCTTGTAGCGCTTGGCCAACTTGCGCAGCATCAGCTCCTTGCTGTCCTTGTCCTGAATGACCTTGTCCTTGGACTCGAGCTCCTCCTGCGCCTTCATCAGCTCCTCCTCCTTCTGCAACAGACGGTTCTTTAGCTCCATAATGTCCTGCGCCTGGCGCGTGCTCGTCTGCTTGAGAGCCGTGGCCTCCTCCAGCTGCTTCTTGCGTGCCTCATCCTGCAGCTGCAGTTGTTTGCTCAGCGCTGGCAGCTCGTTTTCCACACGCGTCTTGAACACGGCCAGCTCGTCGATCTGCTTCTTGCTGGCATCCTTTTCGGCTGTGAGCATCTTGGCCAGATGCTCGCGTTCCGCCTGCAGGCGCTTGAATTCCTCGGGATTCCTGTTGCTCTTCTCGACCAGAGCATTGGCACGCTGACGCCACTTAATGGCCTCGGTGCGCAGCGAGGTGTTCTCCACATTCAGCTCCTCGATCTTGGATGTCAGCTCCTTGTTGCTGCACTGCAGCGGGAACAGCTCCTTCTCCACGCTGCTGATGCGTTCCGTTAGCTCGGAAACGCGTTTGGTCAGCGTGTTGCGCTCCTCGCGCAGAATGCGATTGCTGTCGGTGATGGCGTTAAGGGTTTCTATTTTACGCAGCACCGCCTCGTGCTTGGACGCGGAGACGACATCGGTTTCGCTCTTGGAGCGCTCCTGCTTGAGGTAACCGTTTAGCTCGTCCACCTTCTTCTGCAGAATTGTGTGCTCGGAGACGAGACGTGCGTTCTCGGCCTTCAGAATGTCCAGCTTGGCCGCGTACAGATCCTTCTCCTTGCGCAGGAACTTGATAATCTTCAGCAGCTGCTCACTGTTCTTGACCTCATTCACAGACGTCGAGCTATTGATATCAAAGGTCGAGGTGCCGTCAAGCAGCGATTCGTTTAGCGTCAGGGATAAGTTTTGATTGGACGCAGATTGGGCGAGCGCCGCCAGCTTTGTGGTGAGCGCCTCGATCTGATCGTGCAGACTGGAGTTGAGTGCGTTCAGGTCGGCGACACGTTTCTCCGACTCCTCCTTCTCCTTTTGCAGCAGACCCTGCGCCTCGGCGTTTGCCTTCTGGAGTTCATCGTTTGCCACTTGCAGAGATTCGCGTCCACATTTCAGTTGATTCAGTTCGTCTTGCACCTGGTAACAAATTTAGGAGTAATTATTATAAATACGAACTTAATTGAACTTCTGAGAATCGCATAGAAGAGCCTACATACCTTCAAGAAGTCCGCCTTGAACTTGGTCAATTCCTGAATGTCAGCCGAGTGCAATACCATTTCATTGGCATACTTCACTTCGACGGCATTTAGGGATTCGGCCAGCGTCGAGTTCTCGGCACGCAGCGTGCGAATGGTGCGACCCGATTCGGTCAATTTCTCCAGGACATTTTTAAGCTCCTCCTGGGCAACCTTGAGCTGATCCGATTGATTGGTGGTCTTGCTCTGTTCGGTGACATTGGAGAGCAGCACTTCGGCCTCCAGATCGGTGACGCGCGTCTGGAGCTCAGCCTCGGAGCTCTTGAGTTTCTTGATCTCGGCCTCGGATTTGGCCACAATTTCGGCGTGCATGTCGTGCAAGCGCTTGATTTCGCTTTCTGCGGACTGGGACATCTTGTAGAACTGATCGCCGTGCTCGCGTGCCTTGGCCAGCTCCTTGGTCAGGGAATCGATCTCGATTTTGGCCTGCTCGTAACGCAGCTCGAACTCACGTGCCTTTTTGTTGGCAGCTGTGATGGGATTCTCGTCCTTGGATGGGGTCAGGCTCTCCTGCAGCTTCTTGCTGAGATCGTTCACCTGATTGACCTTGACGGCGAGCTCCTCGCGCACGCCTATCAGTTCCTGGTGCCACTTCTCGGCCTGCATTCGCTCCTCCTCCTTCAGCTTGTTGGCCGTTTCCGTTTGGCGTTTGAATTCGTTGACCGTCTCGCGGAACTTCTCCTCCTCCTCTTGGAAGTGACGACGCTGTGCGGACAGCTCGCGCACTGTGTCATCGAGGCGCTGCTCTAGGCGCAGGCGTCCCTCTGTCTCGGACCGCTCCAGATTGGCTTTAATGAACTCCAGATTGTTCAGCAACAGCGCCTGGCTCTGGTGCTCACGATTGTAGCCATCCTTCTCGGCCTGCAGCCGGGCAGTTGTCTCCTTGAGCACGCGATTCTCGTGCCTCAGGCTGTGAGTCTCCGTTTCGGAGGCCGCCTGCTTGCGATGTGCCGTCATCACCTCGTCCTTGAGCATGTGCACAGTCTGCTCGTGCTTGATAATCGTCTTCTCGTAGTTCTTGGTGCGATCCTCCAGCGCGGCTATTTGCTGTTTGTATGTGGCGATGCCCTTTTGCAGCAGTTCCATTTGCTCCTTTTGGAACTCGGAGGCGTTCATCAGCTTGCAATTGACGGAGGTCAGCTCGCGCACCTCCTTGCGCATCGAATCGAACTGATCCTGGACGAGTGCATCATTCTTGCGCTTTTCGCTGGTATAGTAGTCGTAGTTCTCCTTGAGAGCGGCATATTTCTTTGACTCATCCTCCAGCTGCTGCTCCAGGCTGCGTATGCGTCGCTCCAGCTTGGCCTCTGCCTCCAGCTTTTGCGTGTTCTCGACTGCCTTCGCTTGCTCCGCTTGGGACTCGTCTATAAGCACGGTCGAGTCGTCCAGATCTATAATCTGACTGCCCAGCTTCTTTTGGGCATCGAAGTAGAACTTCTTGTAGCGCTCGCACTTGGCCATCAAGGTGGATATTGTGTTGTTCTTCTGGTTTAGGGCCTCCTCCATTTCGACCAGACGCTTTGTGGCCTTCTCGAACTTCTCTTCGTACGCCTTCAGCTGCAGCTCATCGTTCTTCAGCTCGTTGGCCTCCAGCTCGGTGGTCAATTCGCGGATTAGCGACAACAATTTGACATTTTGCTCCTGCAATTCGACAATGGACTCGAAGGTGACCAGATCTCGGCTGATGGCATCGCTCGAGTTGTGTATGAGACCGGGCTGGGTTTGGTTGCGCGGCCGATTGACGCCAGCACGCAGGCAATTGAGTTCGTCGAGCAGCAGGCAAACCTGGCGACTCAAGTCGACCTGGGACTGCTTCAGTTTCTTGTTCTCCTTGACATGGCGCGTGACATCGAAATGCGTTTGCTCCAGCTCCTGCTCGAGACTCAGCTTCTTGTCCACCAGCTCGTCGCGCTGCTGCAGCAGCAGCTGGTGCGCCTCGGTCAGCTTGCTGTAGTCGTCATCCTGTTTCTTGAAAACTGGCGCACGCTCATTGATCTCCTCGACAATCGATTTGATCTGCAGCTTGAGCTGTGCGTTCTCGCGGTTCTTGGCTTCCAGCTCTTCTGAGTTCTTGGCATACAACGAGTAGAGCTCGGTGAGCGACATGTCGGAGCGCATCAGGCGACTGGCAACAGCAGCCGTCGGCGCCAGCTTGCAAATGGCGCTCTCCAGGCTCTGCTCCTTGGCCTCCTTCAGCAGATCGTTGGCGTGTGCAATTTCTGTTTTCAGTGCATCAATTGTCTTATTCATAGAGTTCAGCTCCTCGGCATGGTTCTGCTTGGCCAACTGGAACTCAGTCTCTAGCTCACCGTACTGATCGGTGGTTTCGGTCAGCATACGCTTCAGGTCCGAGATGCCCTTGAGCAGCTCGTTGCGCTCTGTGATATTCTCGCATTCGGTATTCTTGTAGATCTCGACCAGCTTCTCTTTCGTGTCGAGTTCCTTTTTGAGCGTGTCCACAAACTTTTCGGTTGCCATATTGTGCTGGAACATGGTCTCATTGAGTGCCTCGATTTTCTTGTTCAGGTCCTCAATGGTCTTTGAATACTGTGCGTTCTGGCCTTGGAGTATCTGCTGCTCGTCACACTTCTCCTTGAGCCGCACCTCCAGGTGCATGATGTTCATGGCATGGTCGCGGCGCAAGTTCTGTAGCTCGGCATTGTTGCGATTCAGATCGCTGCTGAGCAACTGAATCTCATTCTGCAACATGGAACGCTCGCTCTCCAGCCGGCGCTCCTTGATGTCCAGGGACACCTCCTTGCTCTGCACCTCATCGAGACGCGCTATGGCCTCACATTTGGCGGTGATGGCAGCTCGCAGCTGCTGTTGGTAGGTTTGCAGGTCCTGCTTGAGCCGCTCAAGCTCGCCATTTTGCCGCTCGATCACCTTGAGCAGTGAGTCGCGCTCATCGACAAAGGACACCTTCTCTTTGCGCAATGTGGACAAGTTTTGATCGTAGCTTTTTACTGATTCCTGCAGCTGGTCACGCTCGGCAGACACTTGATCCAACTGGGCGCGCAGTTCGGCTACATTTTGCTCAAGCTTTGTGAACTTTACCTGGTTATCGAGTATTTGGCTTTGCAGCTCTTCATTCTTCTGTTCTGTTTCACCTGAGGAGAGGAAAGAGTGAGGTGATGAGGGCAGGTCATAAGCAAGGCAGTTGCGTAGAACTAATAAATATTGCTTATATATGTATATTAATGCCCTTAGAAAGCCACTTTACTCACTGAGACGATGCGCGGCGGCCCGTTCTTTGCAATATTCGTCGAAAAACCCATCTATATAGGATTTTAGCTTTTGCTGCACGCCGGTTGGTAGCTGTTCCAGCTCAGCCGGCGCAAATATCTGTTCCAGCGACTGTGGACCACTGAGATCCATGTTTGGAATGCTTTTATTTATTGAACGCAATATTTAATTGTCAAATTTTTTCTTAACTTTGTGTGCAAAAAAATAGATTTGCAAACGACGCGACGTACTGCGAAAATTGCGATATACCTGGCAAGTGTGTACCTATCAACTGGAGTTGTATTATTCAATTGAACGAATGAACTTATTCAGTGATTTGTGAGCGAACCTGTTCAGTGTATCATGAACCATGGCAGCTCGATTGTGTTTGTTATACACATACATATGTTTGATACATTAGCTCTTATCTTGCATATCAAAACATTGTTTGTTAATATATACATTAAAGCAGGCAAGCAATAAAAGCATAATTTTATAATTTCGTGACACAGCAATTTCTCAACAACTCGAAAGCTGAGTGCACCTAACATGGAAAATCTAAGCAACCGAAGAACTGAATAGCTTTTAATTACATATAACATTTAAATCAGTTCACTGATTTAGCTTAACACTTTAAAATTAGTGATTTAAACATATTTATCGTAATGAACCACAATGCGCAACGCTGACGCCAGTGTGTACACACTTGCTGCGGCCCGATATTTTTATTGCTTTGCACAATTGCTACATTCATGTGCCGGCTTTTTTAACATAAGAAATAAAACTCATATAAACAAATGGAACTGCTGCACTTACTCAGGCGATTTGCAGCAGCACGCTCTTTGCAGTATTCGTCTGAAAACTTCTCAATGTACGCCGACAATTTTCCCTGTATGTTGTCTGGCACTAGTTGCAGCTCCTCCGGTTGTAAAATGCTGCTCAACGACTGTGTGCCGTCAAAGTCCATGTTGTAAATAGTAAGTGAAACACGTTTAAATTGTTTTATTTATATTTTAATACAATTTCACAATATTATTTAGTCAAAAAAAATCCGAGCGCGACTCAGCGTCTTCACCATACCGACTTAGCAATGTACTAAAGAAGATTAGAGCCATCGATTACTACATAGAGATGCTAATAGAAAATAATCGGTATACCGATACATCGCTAAACGCATGCTAGTGCTGCACATCATGTAAAAGTATAACAGCTGGACATTTAACAGCACTGTTAAGGCGCGAAAATTTAAATACTACTCTAGGGGTCTGGAATTTAGGTTTTAATAATATTACAAATATGATAAGGTTTAATTTCATGATGTGTCATTTTATGAATATAAATATAGTGTTTTCTATTGCATTAGTACATTCTTTTGTTATATAGCTACACATTTAACGTCATTCAAGTGCCTGGTACCTACCGCAGCGGCTGGTAAGCCATGGCAGGTATTGCACACAACGACCTCATCACATTATTGGCTTACATAACCCGAAACGTTGAGGCAAATCCAACAGACAGCAATCAGCATCAATGTGTGCGCTGCAGCTCTTCATTCAACGACGGCAGCAGAGGCACAGGCCCGGGCAGAGGCAGAGTCAGAGGCAGCGTCTGGACCAACGTGTGCCGCCGCGCTTCATCTCTGATAAGAGACAACTGCACCTACAGCGATACTTTTTGCGATCACTGGATACACTGGGAAAAATCGTATGGCCGCCAATCAAGCGGCTGGCTGTGTGGCCAACAGAGAATTTCTTGCAGTGCAACGGGCGGGCGATCTGCTTATCAATAATTTGTTTTCCTTTTTTTTTTTTGCTGCATTTAGGCAGAGATTCGCTGGCGATAGCGACTCAAGTGTCACACGCCCACATTTTTGGAGCAGCGGGCCAGAGGTTGCCATTGCCGCTGCCTGGACCCATGCCCATGCGCATGCATTAAGCTGAAGCCATTTGCACATGCGCCACGCCAATAAACTTGTACCCACCACCGAGGCACGCTTTGATCCTCATCCACAGTCTCCGACTTGAGCTCCAGCAACTCAAAGGGGGTCGGCACACGCTTGCCGCGTTTCGTTTTCTCTGCTTTGCTTTGCGGTCTGGGCTGTTGCCCAGTCTGCCGTCTCCCTGTCCTGGCTTGGCTTTCTGGCCTGGCCTGGGCTGGCCTGGCCTGGCCTGGCCTGGTCTGGGCCCTGGCCCGTTGCACTGTGCATAAATCGACGGACCCAGCGAGCGCCGGCGGCAATTATCGCGATATGATAAACAAATATTTTTGCATCTAACCCACGTCGCCGACTGAGGACCAACAGTTTCTGGCATTCTGGCGCTTAATTATGAACTCTGTGCCTGGCTCTTTTTTTTTTGAGGGTTTTCGTTTTTTAATATGTGTGTGTGTGTAGTTATGCTTTACGCGTGGCCGAATGCACTTTTACCTGGCTGGTAAGTACCTGGCACTGTCGAGGGCTTGGCCTGGCCCAAGTTGTTGCAAGTATGCAATTTAGAAGCTTATCGCTCTTTGGATACGAATCGGTCGGCGTTTTGGCTGCATGCGAAGTGGGTGGAGGAATGATATAAAAATTAAATATGGCTCTATTTGAATATTAATATTTGTATACTCTACCAAAGGGCATATTAGCTACGGAGTGTGTGAGGCAGATAATATAATGTCTTTGATTCTATAATGTATTTATGATCCTGGGCAACTTTAAGCAAAGCTGCTTGGTTTGAACTCTGCATAGATTGTTTTTATTCTAGGCAGTACATATGTCAAAGTCCTCCAGATCAGATGACTTCCAATTCATATAGCTGCCATAAGATTTATTGATATATTCTTATGCTTTTTTATAAAGATATTTGAACCAAGCTGAGCCACACAGGCAATATCGGACTTATTGATACATTATATATATTATATTTAATATTGTATTTAAATTAAATATACATATTTTTATTTTATATATAATCTGGTGAATTCTATAGGAACAATCTTTTGGAAACCAAGTTTTTGCTTGAGCTAACATTTCTTGGCCTTAGTATGGAACATAATTAGTACAGAAGTACGGAAGGGTATTTAAAATTCGTCAAGTCGTGACTGTTTTTTTTGAGGGTGGCTTTTGGCTGCAAGTCATGAGTTTTATAATCAAATAGTAGCTAATATTTACCCATCTTATATGATGGGGGTATTTTGAAATTCGCATGCCTTATTAGTGCTTATTATGGCATTAAAGTTTAGTTAATATAAGCCCTACATTTATTGCCTTATAAATTAAGACATCGCCTGAATCGAATGAACTATTATTGTGCAGGGAATTCTGAGTTTTTGTTTCTTCGGAATATTTGGATTCATTTTAAATAGAATTCATAAATTAGAAACAAATTTCTAAGAAAAATAAATTAAAGATTATGAACTCAGATATATATTTGTGATTTGAAATATAATTTTGTATATTCATATTTAAGTTTTTTTATGGGCTTTATTTATGTATGGCTAGAACGACACGTCAATAGATATATATATATCTAAGTATATATATATATCTAAGAAACGTGTTTCTAATAAATGAAATCTATTTAATTAAATCAAGTATAAGTTAATATAAATATACTTAATACGATATTATATTTAATAAGTATTATAAAAGTTTACCTATTAACTGTTATTATTTTTATATATATACTTTAAACTAATTAAAAATTGTTATTTATATATACATAAATTATGTATTTTATTTTTATATGTATATATAATATATTTTTATATATATAATATAAAATATAATAAAATACGCTCAAGCCTTTTATCAAATGTGCAAAAGCAAAGATACTCTGATAACTTCATATATATATACACATATATAGTTAACTTGTCTACAAAGGTTCCGCATATTACAATATTTGCATACGCTGCTCGGTGTGCGCGTGTGTGAGTGTGTAAGTGTGTGTGTGCGTGTGAGTGTGAGTGTGTGTGTGTGTGTGTGTATGGGCAAGCCATGTATTCGGGGCTGGCACACACACCAACACACACAGCCATTTGAGTGTCTCCACCAATTGAAACAAACCAAATGCAAAGTCGTCTCTCCCACAACACATTAAAAGCCGAGAACTGGTTTTCGTGCTTTCAATGTATGCGACAACTGCCCAGAGCAGCCGCAGAGGGGAGAGGGTGAGGGAGGGAGAGGTAGAAGCTGTCGCAGCTCTCAGCTCTCAGCGATCGGCGTCTATTTAAAATACTCGCAAAGCGGCAAACAGGAATATTAAAATAAGTCTGTTTCATTTGATTCAAAAGAACTTGCCGCACACACGCCTTCCGCTCGGCTCGGCTCAGCTCGGCTCGGGCACACACTTGCCCCAGAATGAGACTGCGTTCGTTCCGCTTAGCTGGGCAGCTGACAGTGCCACTGTCAGTGCCGCTGCTGCCGCTGCTGTCGCTGCTGCTGCCGCTCTCTGGGGTCGAAGCTGCTCAGCTTCAAGCTGGGCCAAGACTGCGCAAAAGGTTTTGCTCGTGCGCTTTTTGGCCTTATGCATTCGACTGCGACTCGCGGCGAGATCTCAGTTCCGTTCACAGAGGGAAAGAGAGAGAGAGAGAGAGAGAGAGACAGTGAGGGCGAGCGAGCTTAAGCCAAGTTTCGCCAGTTGCCAGTTGCCTGTTGCCAGTTGGCAGTTGCCAGTTGCCAGTTAGTTAGCTAGCGGTTCGTCATCGGCGTGGTTCATGTGTCTCTTCTGACTTTTGGCTGGCTACGTCGTCGTCGTCGTCGTCGTCGTCGTCACCGTCACCGTCTCCGGCAGCAGCTGCGTTGCGCTTATAATCATAAATATATCTACATACAGCGCGCGGCGTGTATCTGTATCTGTATATCAGCTATAATAGTATATAGGCCCGCTTGTGCATTTTCCCAAGTGTATTGTAAACTTGTGCGCCAACAACAACAACAACAATAACAACAACAACAACAACAACAATAACAACAAGCAGCAGCAGCAGCCCGCTCTCAGTTTGTGTGTTGTTTGTTTTTTTGTGAAATGTTGAAGCCCTTGATTTTAAGCACCAGATACGTTCATTAGTCGTCGCAAGACTTTTCGTGATCGTAAACGCGTTTTTCGCCAACCTCTCTTGATCTTGGCTAACGTGGGATTCCGAGCCAGCAGCAGCAGCAGCAGCAGCAGCAGCAGCAGCTGCCAGCGGCAAAACAGTTAACAAAAAGCAATCCCTAAATGAAATTCATTTTCAATAAAAATGTGCGAAATACAAAATCAAATTCCATAGAGCCACAAAGTGGCCAAAAAAGAAAAAATTAATAAAGTGTTGTTCATAATTCACGCGTAATTAAAAGAAGAAAAAAAAAAAAATTAAGCAAAAAGTAAAATCATTGCGAAAATTCTCAAGTATGGAGTGCTTAATGTGGGTTAGGGCCTAAACTAGCACACACACACACACACACGCACGCACACAGATATACACACCCGCACAACAAATAGACACAAATTCACACATGCCAGTTAGAAGACAACAACAACAACAACAACAACAATAACAACAGAGACGAATGCGCAAATTTATGGCTGGTTGTTGTTACTCTGGGCCAAATGGTACCACGGCCAGCAGTCGCTTAGGGAAAAAACTAACGGAATAATGCAACATTAAGCAAAATGCTGCTGGCCCTGCTAAAGCTAAAGCAAAGCCCAAACCACCAACAACAACAACAACAACAGCAACAACAGCAGCAGCAACAACAACAACAACAACAGCAACCTGCAACCATCGTCGTCGCCGTCGCCGCCTTCGCCGCCTTCGCCGCCGTCGCCTTCGCCCTGGTCGCCGTCGTCGTCGTCGTCATCGCAGTCACCGTTACCACGAAACGTAGCTGTAGTCGCTGCTGCCGTATAAAATGGAACCCTCATATGATCACGAACATCCACATCATCTGCTAACAAATTACAAGTAATATTTACATTTTTCCCATGCTATAAAAAAAAAAAACCAACTCCAACTACAACATTTTTTTTTTCTCTCGCTGTTTAATTATATCCAACCGTAGCGAAGATACATATCTTTCAAGATAATAACCATAATGAAAAATGGAAAAATGCGCTGGTATGGGTGAAGAAATTCTCTAGATGTCTCGTATATGTCGCTGGCTCTCCTAAATACATATATATGTACATATATAGTACATAGTTGTATATAAGCACAGACTACGACTATGACAGCCTAAAGGGGGGGGGGGCAGAGGGGGCTGGCGCATTGCTACTCTTAGTCACACACAAATGCGGGGAGGAGGGGGCGGGGTTTGCTTGCCTTATATGTCTAGATATTTACAAAAGTTTGCTTAGATTTAGAATTTGTTTCTACATAGCATGGCCACACTTACCCACCCCCAACCCCAACCCCCGCCTGCGCTGTAGAAACTCTTCGGCCAAAGCACTTGCACTTGTGTGCGTATGTATGTATGTCCGCTTTTCGCTTCACTGTGTGCGTTCTGTGTGAATATATGTAAATGTGTTAGTTAGTTAGACATAGAACAGAGACGTCTTGAACGTCGCTCTCCCAGCCCAGAGGGAGGCCTCAGACTCAGACTCGGACTCGGACTCGGACTCGGAATTGGTCAAGTGGAAAGTAAACCAAGAGTAGAGCGCGCCTCTCAGCATGGTCAGCAAGAAAGTATGAGAAAAAACAATAAAAAAAAAAAGAAAAAAAAAAACACTATATATAAGTCGGGTAGAGAGGTCACCATGCGGTTTCGCTCATTAAAATGATTTAGTTTTGATCTAAACTCTCTGATAGCTGTGCATGATATTAACATAGCATTAGGCCAAAACATTTAAACAACCTTACGTGGCGTCCGGTTCAGATATCATTTTATATATAGCCAAGGAATATATTAAAAAAGAAACACACACATTTTTTAGACTTCTTGGAAGGCTGGCTTAAAGGGCAACATATTCTACGCAAGTCTGTCACATATTTTGTCACATTTTTGGCAATTTTTATGGTTTTTGTGCGCCCTTCGATCCTGCTCTATAAATCAATCCATCTAGTAGGTAGACACATCAATTTAACCCAGCTTCGGTCTGCAACTAAATTGATTTGCATTTTTTAAGTCCATTTTTTTACAACTCCGTTTCGGACAATGCCTCGCTGCATATAATCTTTAAGATTTTCCATTCTAAATGAGTTTTTAAGCAAATTGGGTGCTAAAAGATTTTGGTTTCCCTTAAAACTTGTTTACCTAGAATTGAATATAACAAAAAAAAAATGATTACTTTCTCATGCTTCCTGCTAATGGGCATATAAATCAAACGTCGACAACTTAATTGTTGTTGAGACTTGGCTAATAAGTTTAATAAGTTCGCCTCCATCATTTTTACTATATCAATAAACGTTAAATAGAGTTTAATTCAGTGTTAACAACATGTTGAAATATTTCCCGATTATAAGCCAGAGGAGATTAATCTACAGAATACTACGAAAGATAAACAATCAATTAGTAAGATAAAAAGTTTCAAAAGAGAGCTAGAAATTAATAAAAAGTAATTCGAATATAATTAATGCAAGAATTAATGCTAGGTTCCTTCAAATTCCAGAAATTATTCCATATATATTTGTTAGATTGAGAATATATAATATAATTTATTTGTATATTTAAGAAAAAGATAAAGTTATAAAACTTACTTTTAAATAGAATATAAAAATAAGAATCGGATTTTCCTTAAATTGAAATCAAAGAATATTTGAATCTAATGCGGTTAAAATGTATTCCAATATAGACTAATTTAGACTCAAAATTTTATAATTATAATATTCTTGATTCTAAATGAAGACTGCTTTAATACAAGATTTCCCATTATTAATCTCGAAACAATAATCTAGTTGAAAAGATAAACAAATTAGTAACTAATCAATTAAACTTGGTCAGCTCGAGCTCAATTTTGAATATTCTTTTATAAAAAATATATTCAAAGAACAAGGTAAAAGCATCATGATAAAATTAGATACAGTCTAAGAACCTTTCGCTTCCACAATCGGAAGACTTTGCTAACGACTGTAACGCCTAGTTCCTTCCGTCACAGCTTTAACTTGTTGGGAATTGCAAGCGTCAAGCAAAAAATACACAGCAAAGCGTGCAAAATCAGAGTCCATTTTTGTTGTGTTTTATAACACAAAAGTAAGAGATATTTCAAAAATGTCTTTTTGAAGTTCTTTTAGATTTAAATATCTAAAATTACATAAATTTTACCAGATTTCGTTAAAGGGATTTTGCAAGCCAAATAACTGCACAGCATTTAAGCCCGATCTGTATATATATACCAAGCTATATATGTATATATAACATATATATCTAATTTTATGGCAGCCAAGCGCTGCGAGGGAGTTTTGGTATGTGCGTGATAAAATCCATTACATTTCAGTACATTTTTCTCGAGTCTTACCATTTTTTTTTTGCTGTGTGTTTTTTCATGCTCTTTAAATGGCTTTTGTGTGTGAGAACTGGGTCTTGGCGTTGTTGTCTTTGACGACGTCTGTATACCTCATTAGCCGAACCCATTCGTAGCCACGTTCCGGCTTCGGCTTTGGGCGCTCGGCCATTCGTGGATCTCGGGCCCTACCAGAAGAGAGCTACTCGCTTCTGCCCGGGCCCCACCAATGCCCGCTTCATTAGCTTAATTATGCACGAGAGTAGGAATCTTTATGCCATATGCAACACATCGATCTCTCTCATATACCATGGTCTATATGTGAGATCCGAGGCCTTAGGGCTCAGACCTGGTACTGAGCTCTCGGTCTCAGTCGCTCTGTCAAGAGATTGCCACAGGTAGCTGCGTTCACCTTTCCAGATAATGTGGTTGTTGTTGTTGTTGTTGGTTCATTAAAGCAGCGGCAAACGCGCTAAGATGGCGGTTGCCCGGGCCGGATGCTGTAGCTGTTTATGCTTATTGGTCAACAACAAGCAGCATCTACATATACACACACGCACACACACGCGCGCACACGCACACACACAGCTACGCACACGCTTATGCATATGTATGCGTTGCGACTGCGTCGTTAAGTTATTCCAGTACATCACACCTGGGCCGCAGTCGCCTTGGCACCACACAGCCAACCACCAGAAACAACAGCAACAACAGCAACAGCAACAACCACACACAGGGCCAGCTCTTGGCCTGTCCCCTTCGCCCCGTCCCCAGCCCGTCCCCTGCCCGTGACCAGACTGGTTTCTGTAAAGGCAGACTGAAATGAGCTGGAAAACAAATGTATTCGGGTTTTGGGGCGCCTGGCACCACCAGCCAATAGACTCTGCAAATGGAGCAGAGCAGATGCTGCAGATCTTGTACACAGGCCACACCCACAGAAAACCAAAATGGCTTTTATTACCACAACTTTACAAGCCTCTGAACTGAATATGGCCGGCAAACTGGGGATTGCTCTTAATTAATGGCATCACAAATGAGCCAAGCAATTGATTAGTTAACAAATAAATTTAAAATATCAATTGGATAAAGTGTAGAAGCAGTAAGAAATATAAAGAAAGATTCAATACATTTAACTTAATTTTGGGCAGTCTTCATTTTGCAGCAATTTACTTGTTACTGAACTTGATATATGAAAAATCTTTAAATTAGTAGCTGATAAATAATAATATATATTGCTTGACGATCATCTATTGAAATCGCAGTCCTCTCTAGTTGAACTTCCTAGTAAATCAGTCTTTAAGGAACGAGAAAGCCCAGGCTATTGTTTATCTTAATCCTGGACCAAAGGCTCATTTAATGAATAAGTTGATAGCTTGTAACTATAATATTTTATAATATTAAAATACAACAAAAGACTAATATTTTAGTAATGATAATAATCAAAATAATATTGATATTAACAATATATATTTATAATAATAATAGTCAAGACGTGAATAATTTCAATAATAACAACAATGATAATAAAAATAATAACATTAATTATAATAATAATAATAACCATAATGAGTAATGACATTAATAATACAAATTTTTAATTAAAATATGAATAATAACAATAATAATGATGAGTAATTTTATTAAAAATCTTAATTTATATTATTCATGGAAATAATAATAATGATAATGAGTAATGACATTAACAATAAAAATGTATAATAATATTATAAGTAATAAAAAAATATAAATTAATAATAAAACAAATAGAAACAGTGACAATAATAATATAAATGTATAATAACAATAAAAATAATAAACTTTGTCGGATTCCTAATCAAACTCAAGTTAGACAAAGAAAAAAATGTTATATTTGAACTGAAAATGATATCTAAAGAGCATAACCCATAATAGAATTTCTATTAATTATACTATAAGTGTCTAAATTTGCGTTTAAAATTGCGGTTTGGTTGAAAAACTGCCAAAAGTCGTGAAACCTTTTCACATATAATGGAGAACAATTAAGGCCTACTGTTAGCTATTACCAATATTATTACTGATAGCATAGAAATATAGTTTAAAATGATCAATTTTTTTAATAATATCAGTGGTTAAGATAATACTTTTCTGAGACTCAAGCCCGGATATCTTTAAAAATAGGTTTTAATTATAGTGGGAATTACAGTTTTGCGGTAAATGATAATAAATTTTACTGCGAAGCCTTCAATGCGAATATTTTCTGTGTAATGATTTAATTTTTAATTGAACATTGGACTAATAGAAAGGGGAAGGGTCTTAAACAAATTAACCAACAGAAAGGTAATTATATATATATAAAACCTGCTCAAAATAATCAAAATAATCATAAGTAAGGTATACATTTTTACCCAACTTACGATAGCATTTTTAATAGACGTACATAAGATATTGACAAATATTTGATAATATAATTAATTATATAATGTAATATAATATCTCATTGGAACCAAAAAACTTATTGTGCATGTCGATAAATACTCACAGACATATTAGTAAATAGTAAATATATATATATATAGTGTAATGTATAGCCAGACAGTGGCATTTTATTGAGTGAAAATCAACTTTCTATTTGGTAGAAGAAAAAACTGAATATGTTTAAACATATAGTTAAATTAATGCCAAGCTCTCACGTGCCAGATATCTGTCAAACTATATGTTTAATTCGACGAATCTGCCATTAGAAATATTTAGAATTTTCTCCAGTCAGAGTTTAGACTAGAAAGCAAATGCCTGACAGCTATTTGGAGCGTGAGAAGAAACAATTAACTGGCAAGTTGCATGTGAGGGTCGATGTGGCATGTGTGGCAGCAAAAGCTGCTCACTTTCGCTTGAGAGTCGGTATTAAATGAAATATTGAAAAAAGATTCTTGCTAATGGGAACATAATTAACACAGTAAAAACTCAAAACTTTGGCAAGAAATGGCGACAAAACGCCGCCGCCTTTTTGTTTTTGTCTGTTGCAAGTTTGTCTTCTGCGCAGCTTGAGAGGGGTTTACAGAAGGGGGCACAACTTAAAAGGCTGTCTTCGCGCAGCGACACATGAATCACAATATGCTAAAGGGCTGACACTCTCTCCAGATCAATGCGGCTTCTGAATGAAGTTTTGCGGGCTTGTTAAGGCCAAAGCCAAAGTTGCCTACTTTGCGGCAGCCGCCAAGTTGCCACAGTTGCCAAGCTGCCACAGTTGGCGGGTTGGCGAGTTGTCGAGTTGCAGCAAGCGGCGCAGTTGAAGCCACCAGCAGAGTCGCCGTTGCGGTTGTCGTAAACAAAACGTTGCACGGTCCATGGTCCACGGTACACAGGCAAACGCGGACGTTCAGTACTTGGACGGAGCAGACAGCAGACATCGGACGCTGGACGCTGGACACTGGACACTGGACACTGGACAGGGAGACAGGGAGAGACACACTGAGACAGCGGGCAGAACGAGTAGGGACAGAGACTGTGGCGGGACAGAGGAGCGCAATGTGGAATATGTGGCATTTTGCAAAGATGTTGACATTTTGCGCGCATAAAAATGCCAACTTACCGGCCACTGTATGTGTCCTATTTTAAAATCAGGGCCATGGCTAAGAAGCTGCCACAGCCCCGGCTCGGACCGGAGCAGGGGCTAAGCCGAAGCCGAAGCCAAAGCCAAAGCCAAAGCCAAAGCCAAAGCTAAAGCCGCAGCCGCCGCGTCGTCGTGGATCGTGAGCGCGCGCTTAGGATAAAGCAGACCAAAAGCAAACCAAAGCGAAGCGAAGCCCAACTCAGAGTCAGACTCAGAGCCAGGGACCAGTCGGACAGGCGTACAGACCAGGACGGTATAATTTTGTGTAGCTTGGCAAAGTATTTAGCAGCAGCAGCAGCAGCAGCTCAGCGGCAGCCGCAACCGAATATCAAAAACGTAACGATGTCACCGGGAACCCTCAATAAATTATCCAGTTGTAGCTGTGGCTGTGGCTGCAGCTGAGCCTGGGGCTAGGTCTCAGTGCTTTTGGGCATGGGCCTTAACTCTTTAGGTTTTGTCGGGCGCTTTTGGCCAAAAGAAAGCCCGAAACTAGAGCGCCTAGTTGCGCCAAGGTAGCCTGGCCCCTGGCATGGCCTATGGCTGGGAGCTAACAATTAGGCCGATCTCTTGTAGCCGAGGCCCCAAAGTTGGTAGGCAAAAGAGCAGACGACAACGGACAGCGGACAGCGGACAGCCTGGCCCGCTGACTGGGTAGACAATAGACCAAAAGTGTAGTGGGCAGCAATAAATTCAAACGGTAACAAATCGAACCAGGGGCCAGGACAGCACGCACACACAGGGAACGAGAGCCAGAGCCAGAGCCAGAGCCAGTGCCAGAGCCAAGCGAAACGAGGAGCACCGGATTCGAGCGTCGGGCGTCTCGGGGTTCTCCCTTAGGGAGCCGAGTCGGAGTCTGGGGCTGAGCTTTGGTAATATTTAAACTTGTCTCGTTTGGCTACCGCTGCCGCCGCTGCTGCTGCTGCTGCTGCTGCTTTGGTTCTGCTTGAATTCCTGGAAGCCGAATTACTTTGAAATGTGTCGATATGTCGCAACTTTTAAAAGTTATGCATAAAGGTCTGGGGCCCCCGAGCCGGAGCATACAGCTCCTGCTCCAGCTCCAGCTACAGCTACAGCTTCTTTGCTTACTCTGGCAACCTGGCGACTGTGGCCCGGCGGCGCGGCCTCCTTTGATAATACAATAGCTGCACGCGCCCAATTTACATTTATGTCCACTGACATTAAGGAGCGCAAACGTTGCAGCATCCCAGCCTTCCAGCCTCGAGCCTGGTCCAGTTTTCGGCCCTGCCCCTTGGCCCTTGTCCTGCAACCGGCATTCGCCATTCTCCGATGCTCAGTGGTGTCTGATATAAACGCAAAGTTTATACCTTTTGTTTTCTTTTATTCTTCCCTTTTTTTTTTTTTTTTTTTTTTTGGTTTTTGCGTGCCAGCAACGTGAAAATTGTCAACGTATTTAGCGGCGATTTTAAATATCATTATAAGGCGGGCTCTGCCGACATTTCTGACTTGTCCTACGTAATTTTCAACAGTAGCTCATAAACACACAGTAAAACATGCTCAAACGATTTCATCTCTAATTAGGAACTGTGCGACCTTTGCAGGTTGGGTGCTATCCAGGCAGTTTATATGCATGCCTAATCGTTTCCAAAGATACATTTTTAATCTTGATCCAAGCCTTAATTGCTTTGACATTTGTTTGCAATATAAACATATATAAACATACATATGTAATACATATAATAAATGTATACTTACACAGAAATTGCACCAGGATTAATTATTTTATAGACATGTTTGGATTGGAGCAAATAGACTACACCGCAAAAGAATAAAAGAAATAGAGAGCGGGTAAAAGTGCATTAGAATTAAAGACTGAGCAGAGTAAAGGTTATTAGATTGCCAAGACAACTTGTATACATAAATCTGTAAACAAGCATGAAAACATTAAAACTTTGATGTATGAGAATCGCATAGGAAGGTAACGTTTCAAAAAGGCTATCTTAATTGAAGCGCAGCAAAAAGCTTATATAAATAAATATACAAACATACATATGCATATACAAACATATATACATGCATGCACACATATATTCATATTTATGCATGTATAATAATACATATTTAAATAAGATTAACTTTAAATAGTTGCCGACTTAACACTTAACGGCACATATCACTCTTGAACGAAGCATCAAATTCTGGGAGAATTACTTTAATTTATGAGAATCGCAAAGAAGGGCCCTTTTTATAAATATACAAATTGCAGCGCTGCAAAGGGAGCTATCGAAAAAGTTAAGCCAGCTGTGTTTGCGATTGATTTGAGAGAAAATATACACATACATAAGTATATAAATATCTATAAACATATATACATATATTTAAATAAAAGTTTGAGAGTATACACAGCGGTTTTTACGCAGCCCTGGCCGTTCTAAGTTAAGATCTGTAAAACATCACTTATCCGCCCATTTTCCACTCGTGGCTGTGCGTTGATAACTTATCAGTTAACTGCCAGTTAGGAAAAACAGCTATATATATATATTAATAAATATTTTTTTGTGCTATTAGCTTATACGGTTCATAGCCCAAACATCTTTTGTAAATCATTCAAGTAAACTCAAGGTTTTTATGTTTAAGTCGAAAATTGTATGGGGTATTGCCACAAACTATGTAAATTTATTATTTGGTACTTAATGGTGAATATAATGTTTAATTTAAAGGATGATTGTAAGGATAATACTTGTTAATTAAACATTCAACAGTCCGTAACACATTTTTTAATCAAATTATAAGCTTTAAGTCTATTACGAAAAAGCATACGACTTTTGCTAGAAATGTGAAGGATAACAGAAAGTTTTAAATTCTTCAATTTTTGGAAATATACTATTTGATTGAATAAAATCTATGATTTGTGTATATTGGAATCGATTTTAGCATAAAAATAACAACAAAAAATTGGAAGAAAATTAAATAATTTAGATGCGCAACATTTTTGCATTCTCAAGAAGTAATTTTTTCTTTTGCCTACAAATTTAAAGACACATTTCATAAGTAAAAATTATTGTCAAAGTATTTAATATTTATTAATGGCCCCAAAAACGAATCCCGAATGCACCCTTAATTTGTTCAACATGATTTGGGTTACACTAAAAATCTTTTGAGAGAGATTTTGCTTTGAGCATAAATATCCAGCCATTGGCTTCATACAACCATATTTGGTCAATGCCAATTCGGGGTAGAGATCAAATTTAGCCCGAAACTTTCATATGTAAATTTTCACGGCTCGCAATATTTTTAGTAGATCGGGCAATTATTTGGTATTATTAAATGATATCATCAAAGTTTTGTAAATATATGACTAACCTGATCTTATGGATGTGGGAAGCTAGACTCATTTATGATCGGAATCTGAAAAAATATTTAGATTAAATAAACTTTTCATAAATCGAATGCTTGAAGTATTAAATATGGTTCCCCCTTCTAACACACTTACCCTTACATTTCAGTGCTAAGAAATATCCGCACGTGTCCCGAACGCCGGAATATAGCCACTCGACCGTGGGCAGCGATTATCCGGAGCATGGTGTCTACCTGTCCGACGGACGATTGCTGCACGACAGCCCCAACGATGGCATCTACCATGTGAGGCAGGGCAGCGAGCACTCCTCGCCCAGCTTACACTCACCAGCCATACAGAGCGCCGGCTACGACAACGAGCACTCAATGAACGAGGCGGCGCTCTCGGTGCACAGTCACAGCCACTCGCCGATGGTGTCCAGTGCGTACAGTGTGGGCGGAAGTACATCCTCATTGATCAGCAGCAATATACCACTGCTGGGCGGAGGCGGCAGCTCTGTGCTGAATAAGTTCTTGTCGCATCCGCATGCCAGCATGGTGGGGGCTCAGGATGAGTGCGGCGGTGCCTCGCACTCGCCAATTGAGCCGGCGTCCATGTGGAGCTATGATTACAAGGGCGATATATGCGCGCCCAATTGCGGCTATCTGGACCGGCACAAGGCGATGGCCAGCGATTTGAAGTACAGACCAGGCGGTAACCAGTCAAAAAGTGCCAAAGAGTCGCGCATCCGCCGGCCAATGAACGCGTTCATGGTGTGGGCTAAGATCGAGCGCAAGAAGCTGGCCGACGAGAATCCCGACCTGCATAATGCGGATCTCAGCAAGATGTTGGGTAAGTACACAGCTCACTCGGCTTGATCAAACGCCTCCATCTAATGCTCCTGTTTCTACCTTCCAGGCAAAAAGTGGCGCTCCTTGACGCCACAGGATCGTCGTCCGTATGTGGAGGAGGCGGAGCGCTTGCGCGTCATCCACATGACAGAGCACCCGAACTACAAGTACCGACCCAGGCGGCGAAAGCAGTCCAAGCTGCGCACCCTGCAGCCGGGCAAGGAGCAGCAGCAGAATGAGTTAGCCTCGCAGACAGGCGCAGCGGGGTCGTCCAAGACAACGCCCAAGCTATCGACGCCGCCGCTGGCCACGGCCACAAGCGCCAGCTATAACACGCCCACCGACGACAGCCGCAACTCCACGCCCCATAATGTGGGCGGCCTGTACGAGCAGCCACTAAAGCCAAGCTACTCGCCCAGCTCCGTGGATTGCTACAGCAATGCGGACAGCACGGAGCAAATTGAATCTCTGGCTGCCAGCTGCAATGAATCCTCTCCAGTCCCAACAAATACCAGCTACGACAGCTCACTGCTGTTAAAGAAGCTAACAAAGCCGCCGACGCCGTCAAGTCGTGCCAGCAAGCAGCGCAACGAGAAGCACTCCAAGGCGGAGGAAAAGTCCAAGGCACAGCAGCAGCAGCAGCAGCAATCATCGAGCCTGTATGCCTCATATCCACTGACCAGCTCCGTGGCTGTGGTTGCAGCGCGCGGCATGTATGTGACGTGCAACAATCGCGGCCTGCTGGATCATGGGCACTCCGTGAAGGGCACCTTCTATCCGCCAGTGTCCAGCGCCGATGATGATGCAAGCTGCAACTCTATGCGAGGCAGCAATTCCCTGCAGCAGCAGCAGCAGCAGCACTGCAACACCAGCTCCAGCATTTGCCCAACAAGCTCCAGTGCATCGAATGTGATGGCTGGCGTCAGCGAGCAGCTGAGCAGCTACACGGTGGCCATGTCTGAAGGCAACAACGCGGGGAGCCTGCGGCTGAGCATGAACGAGCTGGGCGCCGTCTCCAATGATTATCTGTCCGGCGTGAATGCCAACGCATATGGCATGCAGTATGAGGATTTTCTGCGTTACCAGACCAACGAGATGGACTACGATCAGCTCAAGGAGACAACGGACAATGGTGCCCAGAAGTGCGCCAAATATCCGGATACCAATCAGAACTATGATGATTACGAAGCGGAGGCCTATAACAATGCCATGTTGCTGGCGGCGCCAGCGCCGCCTAGTGGCACCAGCTACTACACCCAGTTGCCCTATCCGCTGACCAGTAGCGCCTGCACGCCCAGCGGCCTGACCGCTTTTCCGCTGCAGCTGGCGGTGCCGTTCCAGCAGGCCTCAGCGCCAGGTGGGGCATCTGCCTATGGGCAGCCCATGCAAAGCAGCTACCTGCACTATGGCAGCTACT
This sequence comes from Drosophila littoralis, assembly GCA_018903485.1. Lineage (NCBI taxonomy): Eukaryota > Metazoa > Arthropoda > Insecta > Diptera > Drosophilidae > Drosophila > Drosophila littoralis. The sequence goes on along the minus strand of JAEIGF010000124.1, from coordinate 6,209,044 downwards.
ATGAGGCCAACGGAGCAGGAGCACAGCTGCTGCCACAGCAGACGCCAGCAGCGCCACCAGCCGGGCAGACAGGCGCGGGTCCTGCGGCAATGGCCATGCAGCATCATACGCACCCACACGCCCATCATCATCATCATCATTTTGCGGCCAATGGTGCCGGCGGCTCTGCTCCTGGCATGGTGGGCGTGGGCGTGGGCGTCGGCGAGATGCTCTTCGAGCAGCAGCAGCATCCCCAACAGCAGCAGCAGCTCCAGCGCAAGGATGATGAGATTAGCAATATCCTGGCGGGTGTGCGTAAAACCTGCTACAGCAATTGACGGACGCAATTGCATCTGGTTTGCCGGCTGAGTTTTAAATACTTGCGCGCAGCTCCTGAAGTTTGTTATATTTGAATGTAGAGTTTAGCGCTTGGTTTACGGTACGCATAAGTATTGCCTCCCGCTCCCCCGTTCTTTATAAAATGTACGATATTTAGAGTTTTTCTATTATTATTCAATCATATGAAATATGTTAAACTTAAGTTAGTTTGCATTGAAATAAAATCAAATTCGCTATGAATACGTACCGCGTTTTAATCTTCGAACCTGTTGTGAAGCTGTAAATTTGACAGTGGCCAGTGTTGCCACATGTGCAGCATATGTACCAAGGCTGCCACTTGAAACAAAAATGTTGTACCAAGGAAACGTACCAAAACTGTATGGCAATTTAAATTTGTTTCGTGCACGAGAATCGTTTTAAATTTCAATAATTTGTACCAATTAAATTCATTTTTACTTAAATCTCGTATTAAACTGAAGCAAAACATACAATATTTTCAGATTTGACTTAAGAGCAGTCAACAAACGATGTACCATTTTGTAGCGTACAAGGTACTGTGTACTATTTAAAAACTGGTAAAGTTTTGGTACATTTGTACCAAATGTGGCAGCCTGTCAAATGCTTTAAATGGTACAATTCAAATTCAAATTCAAGTGGCAACTTTGCAAATGACACCTGACTCTGTCCCACCAATATACACAGCATCTGCCAGCCAGCTAGCGACTGCGCAGTCGCCCACAGAAGCAGGTTGTACGGGGATAAAGAGGAAAAGAAATTTTCTTTTCTTGCTGTGGGGTTCGCTGAAGGGCTGCAGGATTTGCCTTAAACGTTACATAAAATTTCAATAATAATTTCATTTTAAATTAATTCGAGCTAGACAAGAATGCAGCTATTGCGGCCACGCCTCCAGTTCCAGTTCGAGTTCCAGTTCGAGTTAAGCTAAGTGAGCAAAGATGTGTAAAATTCAGAAAAACGCATTCGCATAGGGCGCCAATTTGTGCGCTGTATAAGAAAATTTGCTTAACGAAATTTCCAAAAGAATTAATTTCCAAAAAAAAATTCAGTTGTTCTTTTTAGTTAAATGTGTCTTAAGTTAAGTTCGTCTATGTGAATTGTAATCAGAAATTCAACGGCCGTAATTCGACAACATTCCAACATTTAGACAAAATCGATAAGCTTCAGCATCCGTACAATTCGCACTACTTGATAGCCACAGAGGGGGCCGCCGTCATCCACCCAACCACCAACCACCACCCACCACCCACCAGGGCAAGCAGCATTCGCATCAACCACCCCACCTGATAGTATTCTCTCGTAATCGCCATCAGCATGTCATTCATAACGAAATTGAAAGCGACACCATTGCCACCAATGCCACCATTGAAGAACATACTCAATGTGGCCATGCAAACGGCCAGACAGCAATTTCCAGAGCGCAAGGATTACCAGCAGCCACCCGGGTCGAGCGGCAGTCATCCACAGCAGGGTCAAGGTCACGGCATGTTTCCGCCAGCCGATGCGAATGCCGCGAATGGCAGCGATCAGCCCACAGAGATGAGCTCGAATCCCTTTCGCAATGCCGGCAGCTGGTCGAACGAGGAGGCGGATGGGGACTACAAAGCCGAATACCAGAGCACATCCTTTGTGGGCAATGAATACGATGGCAGGTATCAGCAGACCGATGGATTCAGGTATGTAACCGAATCATATGCCCAAAATCAAAATGATGCACTTGCTCATGGTTTCTTCGCTTTGCAGGCAGGGCAGCATCGCCTCGGAGGCCAGCTCATTTGTGTGCGAGGGTGAAGGTGGCGGCGGCTCCAAGATCGACGAGTTCCAGGCTGCGTGGAACGTAACAAATGCCATTCAGGGCATGTTCATCGTATCGCTGCCATTTGCCGTGCTCCATGGCGGATACTGGGCCATCATTGCCATGGTGGGCATAGCGCACATCTGCTGCTACACGGGCAAAGTGCTGGTGCAGTGCCTATACGAGCCGGATCCCAGCACGGGTCAGATGGTGCGCGTACGGGACAGTTATGTGTCCATTGCCAAGGTATGCTTCGGCCCCAAGCTGGGCGCACGTGCCGTCAGCCTTGCCCAGCTGATTGAGCTGCTGATGACCTGCATATTGTATGTGGTTGTCTGCGGAGATCTGTTGGCGGGCACCTATCCGCAGGGCTCATTCGATTCGCGCTCTTGGATGCTCTTCGTGGGCATCTTTCTGCTGCCCATGGGCTTCCTCAAGTCCCTGAAAATGGTATCCACGCTGTCCTTCTGGTGCACCATGTCACATATTGTGATCAATGCCGTCATCCTGGGCTATTGTCTGCTCCAGATTGGCGATTGGGGCTGGTCCAAGGTGCGCTGGAGCATTGACATGGAAAACTTTCCCATTTCCCTGGGCGTCATTGTCTTCTCCTACACCTCGCAGATATTCTTGCCCACTCTGGAGGGGAATATGATCGATCGCTCCAAGTTCAACTGGATGCTCGACTGGTCCCACATAGCCGCTGCGATATTTAAGGCGGGCTTCGGTTACATCTGTTTCCTCACCTTCCAGAACGACACGCAGCAGGTGATAACCAATAACTTACACTCCCAAGGCTTTAAGGGCATGGTCAACTTTTTCCTGGTCATCAAGGCCATTCTCAGCTATCCATTGCCATACTATGCTGCCTGCGAGCTACTGGAGCGCAACTTCTTTCGCGGCTCGCCAAAGACCAAATTTCCGACCATTTGGAATCTGGATGGTGAACTGAAAGTGTGGGGCCTGGGCTTCCGCGTGGGCGTCATAGTCTCCACCATACTTATGGCCATATTTATACCACACTTTTCGATACTAATGGGTTTTATTGGCAGCTTCACGGGCACCATGTTAAGCTTTATTTGGCCCTGTTACTTCCACATCAAGATCAAGGGCCATTTGCTCGACCAGAAGGAAATGGCCAGAGACTACGTCATCATAGGTCTGGGTGTGCTCTTCGGTGTTATCGGCATCTATGATTCCGGCAATGCCCTGATCAATGCATTCGAGATCGGTCTTCCATTTTAAATGTTTTACTTCAATTGTTACAAAAACTATTTATAGATCAGTTAACGAAAGCTCTAATCAAACTGGGTACTACGAATACCAAGGTATACATATATTTGTTGGGTTTGTGGCCTGTATTTTTGGCAAGTCTTCCAAAACTATCTAGTTGTCAAAAATGCCAAAATGCAGTCCACGATTGAAGTAAAAAGAAAGAAACATGTAACAATAAACTTAGTCTATAAGAAATGAAACGCAAGTCTTCCAAAACAAGCGAACAAATGTCTTCCAAACATGAAATATATATAAAAATCCTAAGCTAATTTAAGTAACGAGTATTTAAAGAGATTATATAGAGGGGAAAAAAAAACCAACTTCCAAATGAAAACAAAAATAAACCAATATACAAATCGAAATGTATGTAAATCTATTATCAAAATAGATAGAACTCATTGAATATTTATATACCAGCATATAGTATATACACATATATACATATATAGTTGAAAACGTTTTTTTAAACGATATTAATTATACAGTTACTGTACTTATACATACGATAATAGCCTTTAAAAAACGACACACTAGCATCTTTTAAAAATTCTTAAATAAAACCATCATCTCACGTTGAACTTGCACCTCTTTTCAGTTCCAAGAAGAAATAATTTATTTTTTATTTTTTTTTTTTTTTGAAAAAATGATATGCTCTTTATTGGTTAATCTTAAAATTGAATATTTTGTTTGTTTTTCTTTTTCAGGTAATTAGATATTGTATAAAAAAATATTGTCATGGAAACTTAGGCGCTATGTGATATGTTATGAGGACAAGACAAGACATTTCATGTATTATTCAGTTAGAGGTTTTATAGAATTTATGATCGTGAGTACTTCTGGTATGTTGGAATGCACCTTGTTTAATCTTATGCACAGCACAGGTTGTTGTTGTTGGGGCAGTTATATATTCGCTCTTGTAGAGACTGGAGCCGGTAAACTTGTCGTTGCCCAGACTAATCGAGGATTGATTGCCGCGTCGCGAGGTCACAATCCGGTCGCTCTGGCCATGGGCATTGTAGGCGGATGAGGAGGGGAAATCGATGCCGCTGGACAAATGCTGGTTACCACCGCTGCGATGACGTGTTACATGACGCTCACTCTGAGATTGGGATGGGAAATCAATGCCGCCCGATGCGTATGTGCGTGTGACCGTCGATCTCTCCAAGTTCGATCTGTTCGTATCAGCACCCGATATAATGCGCGACATGGATGAGGAAGAGGAGGAGGTTTTCACTTGATGTTCCTTGTTTTCCTTGTGTATGCTGCAACTGCGACGATCCGTGGCGTAGCCAGTATTCAAATCCGATTCCCGATTCTGACGATGGATGCTACTATAGCTCTGGCGATCACTCGAATGGGCATTGCTGCTCGGCGCCTGCTCGTGTAGGTTCAGAATACTCTTGCGCTGCATTTTTCCGTTAGAGGTTAGACTGCCATTGACCGCACTCGAGTCGGTTGTCACGTTCTTGCGATGGAACACCGAGTTGGACACATCAGCCTCCGAGGAGAACTCGCTCTTCCTGTGATGGAAATGCTTCGAAGTGTTCATCTGGGAAGTTGAGCTGCTGGTCGTGTTGTTGGTCACCGAGCTGCTGCCACCGACCACATGAGATGTGGACCCATTGCTGACATTATTGGTAGCTGTGTTGCCTGAGACTATATGGGATGTCGATCCTCCGGTTTCAGTTGCATTCTTGGTAACTAGCCTGCCAGAGACTATGCGAGCAGTAGAACCTCCAGTTTCGGTCACGTTTCTGGTAACTGTCCTGCCCGAGACTATGTGAGCTGTTGACCCTTCAGATGCTGTTAAGTTGTTGGTATCTGTTCTGCCTGATGAAACTATATGATGTGTTGTGCCTCCAGTTTCGGTTACGTTGTTGGTCGACGTGCCACCTTGGTTGGTTCGCCTTGTTGTTGTGGACGTCTGGAGAGCGCTGCTGTCATCCGTTGAGCCACGGATTTGCTGTGTTTTGAGTGCAGTTTTCTCCACAACATTGAGATTTCTTTGCATCGACGTTGTTTCCTTGTGTACGTTTTGTGTGTTTTCGATATTTGTTGTTGTCGTATTTTTGGACACGTTCTCAATAACATTTATTCTAGCTGGTCGCTTCACATATTCGGTTTCTGGCTCCTTTTTGGATCGGCCACCGACAACAGTTGTGACCTTTTTCGTTGAAACAATAATCAGGCCATCTACCGGGGCTTGGCTGTTGGAATCCACTTGCTTTATTGCATCCTTGCCGGACACAAAGTTCATCTGGTTCGTTGTCTTTAGAATTGTAGTATCACTACCCAAGCTGATGGATGAACTGTTGTGCTTGTATTTCTGTGTACGCTGAACTCTATCGACGGCGGTATTATTGGTGGTTGATTTGTAATCATCCTTTCTAGTCACTGTCATGGAGCCTTCTAACTTTAGGTTGTCTACCGGTCGCTTAGCAGGCTCCCTCTTCTCTATTAGCGTTGTGCTATCGGTTTCAGTTCTATCAGTTCTTTTGTAAAATTCACCTTCTGTCTTCAAGTTGTCCTTAGGTTTCTTTTGAATTGGTCGTTCCGCAGGCTTGAAGGTCGTCTTCTCAGGCGTATAGAATTCTCCTTCAGACCTTAAGTTATCGGTTGGCTTCACTTGTTCGGGTCTCTTGACGTGACGATAGTCTTCTTTTTTAGTGAACGTCATTGAACCCTCGGTCTTTAAGTTGTCCTTTCTTATAATTGTTTTCACCTTTTCCGCTGGTTTAAATGATTCTTTCTCTGGAATATACATTTGACCCTCAGGCTTCAAGTTATCCACATGTTTCTTTTGCTCAGGTCGATCTGCTGGCTGGTATTTCGGTTTTTCCGGAGTAAACATAACACCTTCCAAAGGTTTTAAATTATCTTGGGGTTTCTTCTGCTTAGGCCTTTCAACAGGCTTATACCCAGGTTTCTCTGGAGTATAGAATTCGCCCTCTGGTTTCAGGTTATCCTCGGGCCGGACTTGAGATGGACGTTCACCAGGACGGAACTTCGGCTTTTCGGGACTGTAGAATTCGCCTTCAGGCTTAAGATTATCCGTTGGCTTCACCTGCTCAGGACGAACAACATATTGATACTCTCTCTTTTCCACAAACGTCATTTCACCCTCGGTACGTAAGTTATCCTTTCGGATGACCTTTTCCGTTTTTTCTGCCGGTCGGAACACTTGCTTTTCAGGCGCAACAAACTCGCCCTCAGGTTTAAGATTGTCCACGGGCCTCTTTTGAACTGGCCGCTCAGCTGGCCTGTATCCAGGTTTATCGGGAGTGTAGAACTCGCCCTCTGGTTTCAGGTTATCCTCTGGTCTAACTTGAGATGGACGCTCACCTGGACGGTACTTCGGCTTTTCGGGACTGTAGAATTCGCCTTCAGGCTTAAGATTATCCGTAGGCTTCACCTGCTCAGGACGAATAACATATTGATACCCTTTCTTATCCACAAACGTCATTTCACCCTCGGTACGTAAGTTATCCTTTCGGATGACCTTTTCCGTTTTTTCTGCCGGTCGGAACACTTGCTTTTCAGGCGCAACAAACTCGCCCTCAGGTTTAAGATTGTCCACAGGCCTCTTTTGAACTGGCCGCTCTGCCGGACGATATCCAGGTTTATCGGGAGTGTAGAACTCGCCCTCTGGTTTCAGGTTATCCTCTGGTCTAACTTGAGATGGACGCTCACCTGGACGGTACTTCGGCTTTTCGGGACTGTAGAATTCGCCTTCAGGCTTAAGATTATCCGTAGGCTTCACCTGCTCAGGACGAATAACATATTGATACTCTTTCTTATCCACAAACGTCATTTCACCCTCGGTACGTAAGTTATCCTTTCGGATGACCTTTTCCGTTTTTTCTGCCGGTCGGAACACTTGCTTTTCAGGCGCAACAAACTCGCCCTCAGGTTTAAGATTGTCCACAGGCCTCTTTTGAACTGGCCGCTCTGCCGGACGATATCCAGGTTTATCGGGAGTGTAGAACTCGCCCTCTGGTTTTAGGTTATCCTCTGGTCTAACTTGAGATGGACGCTCACCTGGACGGTACTTCGGCTTTTCGGGACTGTAGAATTCGCCTTCAGGCTTAAGATTATCCGTCGGTCTGACCTGCTCTGGACGCTCGGCTGGCCTATATCCAGGTTTATCGGGGGTATAGAACTCGCCTTCAGGCTTAAGGTTGTCTGTAGGCTTAACCTGCTCTGGACGTTCGGCTGGCCTGTATCCAGGTTTATCGGGAGTGTAGAACTCGCCCTCTGGTTTCAGGTTATCCTCTGGTCTAACTTGAGATGGACGCTCACCTGGGCGGAACTTCGGCTTTTCGGGACTATAGAATTCGCCTTCAGGCTTAAGATTATCCGTCGGTCTGACCTGCTGTGGACGTTCGGCTGGCCTGTATCCAGGTTTATCGGGAGTGTAGAACTCGCCCTCTGGTTTCAAGTTATCCTCCGGTCTAACTTGAGATGGACGTTCACCAGGACGGAACTTCGGCTTTTCGGGACTGTAGAATTCGCCTTCAGGCTTAAGATTATCCGTCGGTCTGACCTGCTCTGGACGTTCGGCTGGTCTGTATCCAGGTTTATCGGGAGTGTAGAACTCGCCCTCTGGTTTCAGGTTATCCTCTGGTCTAACTTGAGATGGACGCTCACCTGGGCGGAACTTCGGCTTTTCGGGACTATAGAATTCGCCTTCAGGTTTAAGATTATCCGTAGGCCTAACCTGCTCTGGACGTTCGGCTGGCCTATATCCAGGCTTATCGGGAGTGTAGAACTCGCCTTCAGGCTTAAGATTATCTGTCGGCTTTACCTGTTCAGGACGAACGACATACTGATACTCTTCCTTCTCCACAAATGTCATTTCCCCTTCGGTACGTAAGTTATCCTTTCGGATGATTCTTTCTGTTTTCTCAGCTGGCCGGAACACTTGCTTTTCTGGCGCCACAAACTCGCCCTCAGGCTTAAGATTATCCACGGGCCTCTTTTGAACTGGCCGCTCAGCTGGCCTGTATCCAGGTTTATCGGGAGTGTAGAACTCGCCCTCTGGCTTCAGGTTATCCTCTGGTCTGACTTGAGATGGACGCTCACCTGGACGGAACTTCGGCTTTTCGGGGCTGTAGAATTCGCCTTCAGGTTTAAGATTATCCGTAGGCCTAACCTGCTCTGGACGTTCGGCTGGCCTGTATCCCGGTTTATCGGGAGTGTAGAACTCGCCTTCAGGCTTAAGGTTGTCTGTAGGCTTAACCTGCTCTGGACGTTCAGCTGGCCTGTATCCAGGTTTATCGGGAGTGTAGAACTCGCCCTCTGGTTTCAGGTTATCCTCTGGTCTAACTTGAGATGGACGCTCACCTGGACGGTACTTCGGCTTTTCGGGACTGTAGAATTCGCCTTCTGGCTTGAGATTATCCGTAGGCCTAACTTGCTCTGGACGTTCGGCTGGCCTGTATCCCGGTTTATCGGGAGTGTAGAACTCGCCCTCTGGTTTCAGGTTATCCTCTGGTCTGACTTGAGATGGACGCTCACCTGGACGGAACTTCGGCTTTTCGGGGCTGTAGAATTCGCCTTCAGGTTTAAGATTATCCGTAGGCCTAACCTGCTCTGGACGTTCGGCTGGCCTGTATCCCGGTTTATCGGGAGTGTAGAACTCGCCTTCCGGCTTAAGGTTGTCTGTAGGCTTAACCTGCTCTGGACGTTCAGCTGGCCTGTATCCAGGTTTATCGGGAGTGTAGAACTCGCCCTCTGGTTTCAGGTTATCCTCGGGTCTAACTTGAGATGGACGCTCACCTGGACGGTACTTCGGCTTTTCGGGACTGTAGAATTCGCCTTCAGGCTTAAGATTATCCGTCGGTCTGACCTGCTCTGGACGCTCGGCTGGCCTATATCCAGGTTTATCGGGAGTGTAGAACTCGCCTTCAGGTTTAAGATTATCTGTCGGCTTTACCTGTTCAGGACGAACGACATACTGATACTCTTCCTTCTCCACAAATGTCATTTCCCCTTCGGTACGTAAGTTATCCTTTCGGATGATTCTTTCTGTTTTCTCAGCTGGCCGGAACACTTGCTTTTCTGGCGCAACAAACTTGCCCTCCGGTTTAAGATTATCCACGGGCCTCTTTTGAACTGGCCGCTCAGCTGGCCTGTATCCAGGTTTATCGGGAGTGTAGAACTCGCCCTCTGGTTTCAGGTTATCCTCTGGTCTAACTTGTGATGGACGCTCACCTGGGCGGTACTTCGGCTTTTCGGGACTGTAGAATTCGCCTTCTGGCTTGAGATTATCCGTAGGCCTAACTTGCTCTGGACGTTCGGCTGGCCTGTATCCAGGTTTATCGGGAGTGTAGAACTCGCCCTCTGGTTTCAGGTTATCCTCTGGTCTGACTTGAGATGGACGCTCACCTGGACGGAACTTCGGCTTTTCGGGGCTGTAGAATTCACCTTCAGGTTTAAGATTATCCGTAGGCCTAACCTGCTCTGGACGTTCAGCTGGCCTGTATCCCGGTTTATCGGGAGTGTAGAACTCGCCTTCAGGTTTAAGATTATCTGTCGGCTTTACCTGTTCAGGACGAACGACATACTGATACTCTTCCTTCTCCACAAATGTCATTTCCCCTTCGGTACGTAAGTTATCCTTTCGGATGACTCTTTCTGTTTTCTCAGCTGGCCGGAACACTTGCTTTTCTGGCGCAACAAACTTGCCCTCAGGTTTAAGATTATCCACGGGCCTCTTTTGAACTGGCCGCTCAGCTGGCCTGTATCCAGGTTTATCGGGAGTGTAGAACTCGCCCTCTGGTTTCAGGTTATCCTCTGGTCTAACTTGAGATGGACGCTCACCTGGACGGTACTTCGGCTTTTCGGGACTGTAGAATTCGCCTTCAGGCTTAAGATTATCCGTCGGTCTGACCTGCTCTGGACGCTCGGCTGGCCTATATCCAGGTTTATCGGGAGTGTAGAACTCGCCTTCAGGTTTAAGATTATCTGTCGGCTTTACCTGTTCAGGACGAACGACATACTGATACTCTTCCTTCTCCACAAATGTCATTTCCCCTTCGGTACGTAAGTTATCCTTTCGGATGACTCTTTCTGTTTTCTCAGCTGGCCGGAACACTTGCTTTTCTGGCGCCACAAACTCGCCCTCAGGCTTAAGATTATCCACGGGCCTCTTTTGAACTGGCCGCTCAGCTGGCCTGTATCCAGGTTTATCGGGAGTGTAGAACTCGCCCTCTGGTTTTAGGTTATCCTCTGGTCTAACTTGTGATGGACGCTCACCTGGGCGGTACTTCGGCTTTTCGGGACTGTAGAATTCGCCTTCTGGCTTGAGATTATCCGTAGGCCTAACCTGCTCTGGACGTTCGGCTGGCCTGTATCCCGGTTTATCGGGAGTGTAGAACTCGCCCTCTGGTTTCAGGTTATCCTCTGGTCTAACTTGAGATGGACGCTCACCTGGACGGTACTTCGGCTTTTCGGGACTGTAGAATTCGCCTTCAGGTTTAAGATTATCCGTAGGCCTAACCTGCTCTGGACGTTCGGCTGGCCTGTATCCAGGTTTATCGGGAGTGTAGAACTCGCCCTCTGGTTTCAGGTTATCCTCTGGTCTAACTTGAGATGGACGCTCACCTGGACGGTACTTCGGCTTTTCGGGACTGTAGAATTCGCCTTCAGGCTTAAGATTATCCGTCGGTCTGACCTGCTCTGGACGCTCGGCTGGCCTATATCCAGGTTTATCGGGAGTGTAGAACTCGCCTTCAGGTTTAAGATTATCTGTCGGCTTTACCTGTTCAGGACGAACGACATACTGATACTCTTCCTTCTCCACAAATGTCATTTCCCCTTCGGTACGTAAGTTATCCTTTCGGATGACTCTTTCTGTTTTCTCAGCTGGCCGGAACACTTGCTTTTCTGGCGCCACAAACTCGCCCTCAGGCTTAAGATTATCCATGGGCCTCTTTTGAACTGGCCGCTCAGCTGGCCTATATCCAGGTTTATCGGGAGTGTAGAACTCGCCCTCTGGTTTCAGGTTATCCTCTGGTCTAACTTGAGATGGACGCTCACCTGGACGGTACTTCGTCTTTTCGGGACTGTAGAATTCGCCTTCAGGCTTAAGATTATCCGTTGGTCTGACCTGCTCTGGACGCTCGGCTGGCCTATATCCAGGTTTATCGGGGGTATAGAATTCGCCTTCCGGCTTAAGGTTGTCTGTAGGCCTAACCTGCTCTGGACGTTCAGCTGGCCTGTATCCAGGCTTATCGGGAGTGTAGAACTCGCCCTCTGGTTTCAGGTTATCCTCTGGTCTAACTTGAGATGGACGCTCACCTGGACGGTACTTCGGCTTTTCGGGACTGTAGAATTCGCCTTCAGGCTTAAGATTATCCGTCGGTCTGACCTGCTCTGGACGCTCGGCTGGCCTATATCCAGGTTTATCGGGGGTATAGAACTCGCCTTCCGGCTTAAGGTTGTCTGTAGGCTTAACCTGCTCTGGACGTTCAGCTGGCCTGTATCCAGGTTTATCGGGAGTGTAGAACTCGCCCTCTGGTTTTAGGTTATCCTCTGGTCTAACTTGAGATGGACGCTCACCTGGACGGTACTTCGGCTTTTCGGGACTGTAGAATTCGCCTTCAGGCTTAAGATTGTCCGTCGGTCTGACCTGCTCTGGACGTTCAGCTGGCCTGTATCCAGGTTTATCGGGAGTGTAGAACTCGCCCTCTGGTTTCAGGTTATCCTCTGGTCTAACTTGAGATGGACGCTCACCTGGGCGGAACTTCGGCTTTTCGGGACTGTAGAATTCGCCTTCAGGTTTAAGATTATCCGTAGGCCTAACCTGCTCTGGACGTTCGGCTGGCCTGTATCCCGGTTTATCGGGAGTGTAGAAGTCGCCTTCGGGCTTAAGATTATCTGTCGGCTTTACCTGTTCAGGACGAACGACATACTGATACTCTTCCTTCTCCACAAATGTCATTTCCCCTTCGGTACGTAAGTTATCCTTTCGGATGACTCTTTCTGTTTTCTCAGCTGGCCGGAACACTTGCTTTTCTGGCGCCACAAACTCCCCCTCAGGTTTAAGATTATCCACGGGCCTCTTTTGAACTGGCCGCTCAGCTGGCCTGTATCCAGGTTTATCGGGAGTGTAGAACTCGCCTTCTGGTTTCAGGTTATCCTCTGGTCTAACTTGAGATGGGCGTTCACCAGGACGGAACTTCGGCTTTTCGGGACTGTAGAATTCGCCTTCAGGCTTAAGATTATCCGTCGGTCTGACCTGCTCTGGACGTTCGGCTGGTCTGTATCCAGGTTTATCGGGAGTGTAGAACTCGCCCTCAGGTTTCAGGTTATCCTCCGGTCGGACTTGAGATGAACGCTCACCAGGACGGTACTTCGGCTTTTCGGGACTGTAAAATTCGCCTTCAGGTCTTAAATTATCCGTCGGTTTAACCTGTTCAGGACGAACTGCATACTGATACTCTTCTTTCTCCACAAATGTCATTTCCCCTTCGGTACGCAGGTTATCTTTTCTGATTACCCTTTCCGTTTTCTCAGCTGGGCGGAAAACTAGTTTTTCAGGTGCAACAAACTCGCCCTCAGGTTTAAGATTATCCACGGGCCTCTTTTGAACTGGCCGCTCTGCGGGACGATATCCAGGTTTATCGGGAGTGTAGAACTCGCCCTCTGGTTTCAGGTTATCCTCTGGTCTGACTTGAGATGGGCGTTCACCTGGACGGAACTTCGGCTTTTCGGGACTGTAGAATTCGCCTTCAGGCTTAAGATTGTCCGTCGGTCTGACCTGCTCTGGACGTTCGGCTGGCCTGTATCCCGGTTTATCGGGAGTGTAGAACTCGCCTTCCGGCTTAAGGTTGTCTGTAGGCTTAACCTGCTCTGGACGCTCAGCTGGTCTATATCCGGGCTTATCTGGAGTGTAGAAATCTCCCTCTGGTTTCAAGTTATCTTCTGGGCGGACTTGAGATGGACGCTCGCCAGGACGGAACTTCGGCTTTTCCGGACTGTAGAATTCACCTTCAGGCTTTAGATTATCCGTCGGCTTAACCTGCTCAGGACGAACTACATACTGATACTCTTCCTTTTCCACAAATGTCATTTCCCCTTCGGTACGCAGGTTATCTTTTCTGATAACCCTTTCCGTTTTCTCAGCTGGCCGGAATACTTGCTTATCGGGCGTTACGAACTCACCCTCAGGCTTAAGATTGTCCACAGGTTTCTTTTGAGTTGGCCGTTCGGCGGGCTTATATCCAGGCTTATCTGGAGTGTAAAATTCGCCTTCGGGTTTTAAATTATCTTCTGGCCTGACTTGCGATGAAGGCTCAGCAGGGCGGAATTCGGTCTTTTCAGGACTATAAAAGTCCCCTTCCGGCTTTAAGTTGTCCGCGTGTCGCACTTGGCTTGGGCGATCTCCCGGCTGATATTTAGGCTTTTCCGGACTGAAAAATTCGCCCTCTGGCTTCAGATTGTCTGTAGGTTTTACGTATCCCGGACGTGTCACGTATTGATATTCCTCTTTTTCGACAAACGTCATTTCTCCATCCATACGTAGATTATCTGTGTGTATAATTTTTTCACGTCTTTCGCCGGGCTTGTAGGGCTCTTTTTGAGGAACTAAAAATTCTCCTTCGGGTTTAAGATTGTCTTCTGGTTTCTTTATCACTATATAATCTACAAATATGTCTTCGTGTTTCTTAGGAATGTTATCGTCATTCTTAGACCATGTGTTAGTACGTATCCTTGAATAACTTTCGTCGACGTTATCTAAAGAAATGAATATTTGATTAATAAACTAACACAGTAGCTAAGTAACTTCATGGCACTCACCATCTATTTCCACAATTGTATTTTCTGTAGACTTCTTTGTGCTGGTAGAGCAATGATGACGCCTAAAGGAGAGGGAAACCTTAGTACACAACCTTGGACTTGGATAGGTAAGTACTCACCCGCAAGTACATATCTCACAGATGCACCTCTCACTGTGTGTTGTTGTTGTCTTGTTTTTATCGACTCCACGCTGCAAGAAATACAAAATCCAATTAATTAATTAAGATTTAAGATGATTTCAAAGTCAAGCTACTTACGTTTCTTGAATCGTCTAAGCGTTTCTTATCGGTGCGCACATAATCGATCTCATCATAAATATTCTCTGTAATATTTTTGTGTTTCGATGTCTCGTTCAGATTCAGCGTGATATTCTCATTGTTCTCCGATATTGATGTATTCTTCTCAATTTCAACAAACTCATCCACATATATGGTCTTCTTGGGTGTCTCCACAATCTTCTCAATGACATCCGTGTGCACCTTCTCGTCCAGCACGCGCCAATCGTTAATGCTCGCATCATATATCTGAAATAGTGTATTATAATTACTGTCAAGACTTGCCCAAAACATCCCCCAACGAAGGAGGTGTACACACCCCAGCCCTGGGTTAGCCCACTCGCCCCACTCTCCACTCACCTTTGTCACCTCCGTGGTGGTCGTTATGTTGGCCACATCGGTATTATCTTTCTCAATTTCACGGGCAATGTCATTGGGCACAAAAGCTTTTGTATCGGTGTACGATTTCTCGTCCACGATTGTCCATTTGCCGAGCTTTGTGTCGTACACCTTGGTCGTGTATGTTGTGGTTGTTGTATTGATGACATCATCAACTATTTCGGGATAGCCCACATCGTTGACGCTATCCACGGTCCGTTCATCCACCACGCGCCATCGATTGTTGCGCCTGTCATATATCTTCTTCTTGTATGTTATTTTGGTGGTGCCATCGGAATCCCTGCTCACATAACGCTCAAACGTGGGCACCTTCTTGTTGCTGGCAACCGTGCTGCCATCGCTAAACTCGCTCCAGGTCTTCGTCTTCACATCGTACACCTCCTTTTTGGAGGCAGACGTCGACTGTTTGGTGCTGCTGCGCTTCAGTGTGCTCTCCTCGCTGCTCACCTGCTTGCTGCTGGACTTGGTCGTCGATGACGTTGCTCTGTCCACAGCTGTTGTGCTGCTGCTGCTGCTGGTGGCCAGTTTATCGAGCGAGGCATTCAGCACAGTTGATGACGTCGTGCCGTTTGTTGTGGTCGCGACCGGTTCGCGCGACGTCATCGTTGTCGATGACGAATCGCCGGAGACACCCACAGCTGTTCGCAGCTTCGACTTTGGCACGCTCTGAGATTCGCTGGTGTTGGTATTGTTGGTATTGGTGATGTTTGTGCTTGTGTTGGTGTTGGTGCTATCTGTGACAACCTGTTCGGCCACATCAACATATTTGCTGCTCGATGATGTCATACCGGTAGCGGCTCTCTCGCTTGCAATAAGCGTTTCGCTGGCATCGCTGCGCTGTTGGCTGGAACTGGTTGTGGACTCAAAGTAACTGGAGCTGCTTGCCTCCTGGCGGCTACTGGACATTTTTGACGTGGACGCATACATTTTGGATATGCTGCCAGCGCTGGCGGACGTTATAATGCCGGGAGTTGTGATTTCGACCACCTCAATGGGCACCGAAAAGACCGGTTCCTTTTTCTCGCTCTCCAGCAGATCAATTGACGAGATGATCTTTTCGTTTGCGTAATCCTTGGAGATTTTGGCACTGCTCGTGCTGCTGCTGCTAAATAGCTCCGATTGCTTGGACTGTGATTGCGTTTGACTTTTCGCCTTGTACGAGCTGTAGCTTTTCCCACCGGCTGCCAGCAGACTTTCACCTTCCCGCTGCACCTTGATGGCGGCGGCGGGGGTGCTGCTGCTGCTGCTGGTGGCAGGCTCCCCGCCATACGAGACAGATTCATGCTCCATTGACGTCGAGCTGGTGTTGGTTGTTAATGTTGCCGTCGCATTCGGTCCCAGTTTTTTGGTCAGTTTCGTCGCTGAGGCTGACGCCGATCTGGTTGTGCTTGATGTGTCTAATGGCGGTGGCTGCGACGGCGACTGCGACGGCGACTGCGACTGCGACTTCGACTGCGACACTTGTTTTGTTTTATTGCTTTTTGATACCATTTTGTTGGTTTGATTTTCACACAGATGAGGTAATCACTGACTATGTGGAATGAATAATGTTGCACTTGCTTATGTATGTATATTAATTGTTATTAATTTGTTTTTGTTCGTATCTCGTTATGGTTGTTGTTATTAATCACAATTATCGCTTGGTTTGTCACTCAATTTTTTAGCTATAAGTATAAATGGGGTGTTTAGTAATCTGTGCGGTGTCTCATAATTTCCACCGGGAATGTCGAAATACTTATTTTTAAATAATGTATTTATTATACTTGCACGACAGACACACACACACATACATACGCACAAATGTATGCGCGAGCCACAGTTCAAGTTGAAAATGACAAACGGTGGCACTGGCGCACGCACACACAAACAGACACACACACGCACACACACACGCGCACACAAAAAAACGGTGCGACGTAACGGGCGACACTTGAACGTGTGAGCTATTGAGCGCCACAGGAGTGGGAGCGGGAGCGTAAGCACAGACAGACAGACACACAGACACACACATACAAACAAACAAACACTTAGACAAGATAGAGACACAGACGTTTTATTCGCTTAGATGCTCAATTGGGCAGATTCGTGCATATTTCGTATTCGTGGGAGCACTTGAGAAAGATCAGCAACCGTCGCGAAGCACAACTCAAAACGTACTGATCGCCGCTGCGGTTGTCTGGAACCGCTTTCGACCGTATCTGTTGCGCTCTGCCAGCCAAAAAAGCGACAGCGCCGCAGCAGCGGCGTTCGTGGGCTTTGCTCCATCGCGTTGGCAGCGTATGCACGCGTGCGTGCGAGCGAGCGAGAGGCACTGTGCGCGCAGAGCTTCGCCTTCGCAAAAAGCCTGGCCAGATCGTAGCTGCTCGCGCGTAGGTTGCCATTTGAGTGGCGCGCGCGCGTGTGTGTGTGTGTGTGTGTGTGTGGTTAGAGAGTAAAATGCGTAGGCTAAGCGCTGCTGAGACGGCACCTTCTTTTTTTATTGCCACGCAGCGAGTTCAATAAGCCAATAAAAACAATATGAAAACAAGAAAATTGCTCATTTCGAAAGTGGCCACAAACAAACCAAAACAAACAGCGGCCTTTTTTCTCTTTTAATTTGATTTTTTATTACAGCTTCTTAGCTCTGCCCAGCTCACACACACACACACACACACACACACACACACACACAGACGCCGGCCTGGGCTGAGTGTCAACGGATCTCGAGAACGGGCCAAAAAATTAGCGCTCAGACCAAAATTGGCCGGATTAATGACAAGCGATGTATTTGTCCGGCGGATGGATGCACAATTAAAATATAAATATGTAACAGATATGTACATACACACACACACACATACATATATCGATTAGTCAGCTTTGCATTCAGCTTTGCATGTCTGGCTCGACGGATACGTGGGCGCATCCGTGCTTAAAAAGCGACCGAATAAGCTCAGGCTAGATTTCTCAAATATACTACAATATGCATTCGCTAGAACTGATGCTGAATTTTATTGCTCAATTGATTTATAACGGCCTTAGGTGGGTGTTACTCAAAATTATGCTACGAGTTGTTTTGCCCATAAAAAACAGACTTTCAGCTCGCAGACTAACCTTTATTTAAGTACGTATGTATATGTATATATAATATTCTCTGGCAGACAGAGCCCAGGTTGAAGTTTAAACAATTCGACCTCCAAAATGCAGCGTAGACAGACACACACAGTTAAATCTTAACAAGAAAACTAAACTCAATTGTTGCTTAATTCGCAGCGACAGTCAGCTTATGACGTCATCAGCCAAGACTCATTTTCGTGCGAGGCTCTCGAGCAATCAAAACTTGTTTGCCGCGCCGACACACACACGCACACACACACACACAAAGAAAAAAACTTAAAAAAATAACAAAAATAGATATTAAAACGAGCAAAGAGCCAACAAAATAAAAAAATAACAATTAAGTGGCAAACAAAAGTCGCACTGTGGGTAAAAAAACAAAAACAAAAACAAAAAAAACAAAATTCAAAATAATTAAAAAACATTTAAAATTCAAAGCACAGTCGCACAATTCGACCCGAATTCGCCAAATGGATTCAAGTCAAATGTGGCACAATTGGAAAACCAGTTGGAATTTGGTGCATTCGCCAATTTAGAATATTCCGAATAATGTGCAACAATCAGTTGGGAGTTCGCTGTTTTTATACCCTGAACCCATTCAAAATGGGTAAAAGGGGTATATTGAATTTGTGCAAATGTATGTAACAGGCAGAAGGAAGCATCTCCGAACCCATAGAGTATATATATTCTTGATCAGCATCAATAGCCGAGTCGATCTAGCCATGTCCGTGCGTCTGTCCGCCCGTCCGTCCGTCCGTCCGTCCGTCCGTCCGTCCGTCCGTCCGTCCGTCCGTCCATCTGTCCGTATGTGTGAACGCAAAGATCTCAGAACCTATAAGAGCTAGAGACTGGAAATAGATGTAGGTGCTGCTAGTGCCTGCGCAGACCGAGTTTGATTCCGATAATCGATAACTTACTCCGTTTCCAAGCAATCGATAAAAAAAATATCGATATCGACATCCTGTTTTTTGAGCAAATTGGGTAAATAGTAAGAGCTAGAGTCACCAAACCTGATATGTTGCTTCTAGAATATTAGATATATTTGCATTTGGTGTTGGAAGAAGAGGGTTCAGGGTATCCCCTAGTCGGGAGCTCGCGACTAGAACCTCTTACTTGTTTCATTTTGGAGGGATGATGACATCTTTTGCCATGTCACGGATTTTTCCTTGGAATTGAATTTGAAATTCGGAAATGTGAAGGCAAACCACGAAAATTTATACGCCACTTGTGCAAGCACAATTAATTTTAATTTAATGCCCAAGAAAATGAACAACTGAAAAAACACCAAAAAAAACAAAATAAAAAAGAAGACATGCTGATATCAAGGTCCGGCCCTTATATGGTTGGCATGCCGAAAATAAGATCCCAAAATTGTTGGGGCTTCAACCTGTCATGCAATGCACTTTTAGGGCTCAATTGCATGCATAACTTGCAGGTCGATAAGGTGATGTAATCACGGCCAAAAGCGCCACGTAATTGTACAATAATTTATACTACCTTGTTGGAAAAAACATAAACAATTAACAAACTATTGAAATTATGAATGAGATGTGACGACTTTTGGCGGATATTGAGGGCCATGCATGTTAAATGTTTGATATGTACGTGCTTTAGTTGTTCCCTAGGGGCCATATGGTCAAATCGTTTGCTTTTTTTTTTTGGTTAGTAGCTTCGTGACTTCATGTAAAAACAACGCTAATTGTTTTTTGCATTAAGTCTAAATGATTACGAATAGGTAGCAGGCGCCGGAAGGCAAATAGTAGACCGAGTTATACCCTGTACTTCATTTAATTCTACATAACTCGTGTGGTTATCAAGCGATTGGCTTGAAAGTTTCAGAATAGTAGGTAAATATGCTCAAATATATCCATACAAAATATCTAAACAATTACCTCACATTTGTGAAAGTTATCTGATTTTAACTAATTCAGATACTCCTGTTTTTTTTTTATGGTGCAATGAACCTTGAGATACAATATATACGTATATTTGTTTCTAAGTCTTCATACTTATCAATTAACCCTTTCACAACTGGTTTAGACCACGTTAACTCGTTTAATGGGTATTGGTAATAAAAAATGCTAAACATTTTCGCTTTATCGCACAACAAACCGAAGCTACACACATTTTTACTATGTATGGGTATTTGTATCTTATCTAACTGGGAACTCAACATGTATTAGGCTGAGTAAAATTCCTGAGAATGTTATATATTAACTTATTAGACTAGAAGAGAACTAGCTTGGCTAACCTGTTTACTTATTACCCAACTATAAAACGCTTGAAGTAGCTGCCCAGTTTTGCCTTCCGGAGAAGAGAACGAGCTCAGATCAAACCAACCGCCGGCTGATTCACAATTCACAATGCACAATTCCATTTTGGATCACAATTGTTCTGTTTGTTTGTTTAATCAGCCAATCTATAAATAAATTATTAAGGCATTTGCAAAGCAGCTGAGCATTGTTTTTTTTTTTTTTTTTTGTAGAAAGTGAGGCCTTTGTTATCTGATAAATACAACCGATTTGCTTAATGTTTTACTTTGTTGCCAATTTGCAATTATGTATGACATCAACATGAAAATGTTCAAGAAACTGAAAGATCCGAAAACAGCTTGATTATGCACATATTGGACTTATTGGATAGCGATCCAATAAGAATATACGTTTTAATACATTCGGTCAATATAGAAAATCAAATATTGAGAGATACTAAATTGAGGATATCTTGAACTAGGAGCGCAATAAGAACCTTAAAATCAAGGAGGAAAACTGAGTATTTAATTACAAGAAATTATGTTCCTTTGAAAAAGAATTATTTCCTTTCAAAATGTCGAATCAAGTCAAAAACCTTAAAAGAACACGCATTCAATTACATGAAGTTGTGTTTCCATTCAAAAATGAAACGAATCAAATGAAAAAAACCTAGTTCAATTGATATGAAAATAACCAGATTCACGAAATGAACCGAACCGAACCGTTCAGCGAACCAGGCGCAATTCCTTTTTTGACAACCACAAAAATTCAATGAAATACGGCCACACTTGCATTACTTTGATGACGTACAACAATTAAATACAGTTACACATTCTTTTTTTTTTTATTATTCATAGTCGTATTTTCTTTAAGGCTTACATATTAAAATATAGGCTTAATATTAGGTTCATCTATTTATCGGATTATGTTATCGATTTACTTGTTGCATTTATTTGAACGCATTCCTAACTTTAAGGTATAAGTTTTGTTTTGTTTTGTTTTGTTTTTCTATTTCTTTTTGTTTTAAATGTATTTTTACAGTTTTGATAATAGATTTGTTTGTTTGTTGTTGGTTTCTTTCTTTCTTTCTCATTTCATCTTGCCACAAAAAGCGTGCATTTATTGATGGAACTGCAACGGCGAGCGTGCGTGTGTGTGTGTGTGTGTGTGTGTGTGGGCGTGTCTATAAACTAATTGTGTTTCTTTTAAATTTTGCATTATTTACGGTTGTGTTGTCTCTAATTTTGTTACACAACTAAACATTACTTATCAACTATTTATGCATCTATGTATCTCTTGTTTTTCTTTTCCTCTACTTTGCTGTCGTATTTCAAGTTTTTCTTTAGTTATTGTGCCAGGCACCTACTCCAAGTCTCGCCTGTGGGCGGGCGGCGTGGGCGTGGTCGCCCAACCGAACCGGCTACACTCATTAAATATTCATTCTTTTATTTTTATTTGAAATTTTTGTTTAGACCTGTTTTGCATTCACTTAAGTTCTAGTTGTAGTTGCACGTTGCAAGTTGTTTTCTTTTTCATTTTCTTTTTTTTATGTACAAGCTTGAAAATGTTCTCTCTCTGTGTGTGTGTGTGTGTGTGTGTTTGTGTTTGTGTCTGTGTGTGCTGGACAAGCGCCCACGATCACGCCCACAACAACATGATCGAGACGCTGAGTGCGGTTGGCTAATGTATGTACGTATTCATTGTAATTATTATAATAATAATAATAATGATGATAATTGTTAATTAGCGTGCCTAGAACTAAACGTAGTTGTAGTTGTTTTTATGCTTAATATTTATTTTTCGTTTTTTTTTTTTTTTTTAATATGTATACATAGTTTACAGTTAGGCGATATATGTTTAGGCATATGCTATATACATACATATATATAGATATTTATTTCAATTTGTATATATATATATATATATATATGTGTGTGTGTATACATATGTGTGTGGGTGTGTGTTTAAAAAGTTACAATTAAAATGTAATTAGATAAAAACTTTTGCAACTTAGACGAGGTTCTTGTTTTAGATGCGACCAATGCATCACAAAGAAATTATAACAGCATATCTATAGTTACAATTACAATTGTATTTGATGTACATATGTGTGTGTGGGCGTGTGTTGGTGTGTGTGTGGGTGTGTGTTTGTATGTAACGCTAGGTGTCTATTAATAGCTAAATGGTAACTAAATTAATAAAACTAAGGGAATCGCTTAACTCTTATATACGCTCCAGGATCTCTCATTCACTTTTAGCTGTTGTGTGTGTGTGTGTGTGTGTGTGGGTGGGAGTGGCCTGTAAAAGCTGCCCTCTTGATAAGTTCTATATATCTGTATGTATATATATATATATCTATATAAGTTTGCTTGTGTGCGTGGGTGGGTGTACATATGTGTGTGTGTGTGTGTGTGTGTGTGTGTGTGCTTGAGGGGAGCAAGCTTTTGCCGCGCAATTGCAATTGCACAAATTGGCTTTGTATATTTACAAAAAGTTACAACAAAAATGCTATAAAATTAACTGCGCTTATCAAATTTAATCAACTCTCTCTCCCCCTCCCTTCTCCTATCTCTCTCTCTCTCTCTCTCGCTCTCTTTATTCAGCATGCATGGACGCCTGCTGCTGTTGCTGCTGCTGCCCCGCCTGCTCCTCCTGGAGCACATTTCGACAGATCTCGTATTTGATGACCTTGGCATGGCCTCCGGGCATTATTTGCACCTCCACCTGGGTAGATTGTTGTCCCGCGGCGGCGGCCGCAGCGGCCGCTTGTTGTTGTTGTTGTTGTTGCTGCTGTTGCTGGACGTCGGCCTCCTGCAAGAAGTCGAAGGCTTTAGCAAATCTCAACAACGAAATAAATTACGCGCGCGCGCAAAAAAAAAAGAAGGTATTTATTATATAAAATGTATTTATAAAAACTAAACTAAAATTACGCTCAGGCAAAATTGAAAAGGGGAGCTCGGCTATCGCAAAATCGGAACAAAATTCAAAATTGTAGTTTGTATTTGGTTTTCTTTTTTTGTTTTTGTTTTTCTTTTTGTTTTTGTCTTGGGAATGAAGGAACATTGAACAAAGAGAACAGAAAACTAGGGTATAGATACATGGGTAAATACAAAAACAACAACATACACAGAGAGACGACAGGCACAGACACGCAAAAAACAAAAACAAAAACAAAAACAAACAAATAATTGTACATAAATAATTATAGGACACATAGCTAAATACACATGACAATAATACGTAGGTTATATATAGTATTTGATTATTGGGACAATTAGCGATAAATTTGGAATATATTTTTTGTTTTTTATACACACCTAAAACGCGCACAGTGAAGCCTTTTTTGCGTACACGCGTATTACAGAATATTGTAACGTTTTTACTGTAGTATTTTTGATCAATGTTTTATTTTGGTTTTATTGGTTTATCATGATTTTTCTTTTCAGAGAGTCTGCCACACACACGCACACACACGCACGCACACAGACAGACGGCACTTTACAAATAGAATTTGCTTTGGTATTAACGAATATTCGGGCTGTGAGTGTGCGTGTGCGTGTATGTGTGTGCCTGTGTGTGTGTGTGAGTGTGTGTGTGAGTGCAAGTAGTTTTCATTAGCTTTTATTATTGTTCAGTTGATCTATTCGATCTATTTCTTTATTGTTTATTTAGTAAGAAGTAGTTGGTACAACAAGCTGCAAGTATTCGAAGTTAATTAATTATCATTTCGTGATTTTCATTTTCATTATTGTTTTTGTTTTTCTTTGTTTGTTTGTGATTCATTTAACAGAATTATATTTAAAATAAAACATTAAAAAACGCAACACAGGAATTTCAAATATATGTTTGCATATGTAATCTTAGTTGCTGTTACTTTATTTATGTTAACTAGTGTATTAGCTAATCGGGGCATAAACTTGATGGGAAAAAGACAAGAAAGTTTCTCAACAGACCGACACAAAAGCCTCGAGATCTACCTACATTTAACTTAAAGCATTTAACTTCTGGTGTTTTTCTTTTATTGTTATTATTGTTGTTTGTTGTTGATACTCGGTAACAATTGCTTGGTTAGTTAATAGCTAAATTAAATTGCATAGCTTAGAGGCTAAACTAACTGCTTCCACATAATATAAAACTAATTAAATTATATAATTATATATAATCTATGCCAGTTTGTTTATATTTTTCTTTCTTTTCGTTCTTTTCTTTTTTTTGTATAAATCAAAGCAAATGGAAAACACAATAATTGAAATTGAATTGAATAATTGACGATATATATATATATGTATATATATATATAGGTGTGTGTGTGTGTGTGCGTGTGTGTAGGTAGTATCTATGGTTTGGATGTTGGGACTTTTTGGGTCTTGAGCTGGGCACTTAGCATACCTGTTGCTGCGATATGGCTGGCTTTGTTTCCAAATGCTGGCGCTGATGCAGCATCAGATGGTTCTTTTGGAAGAATGCCTTTCCACACTCGCAGACATGGGTGCGCACCGTGCAGCCGCCGTTTGGATGTCGTCGATTGTGCTGCATGAGGCCGTGCTTGGCGGCGAATCCCTTGCCGCAGCTGGCGCAGAAATGCGATTTTGGCTTGTTGGCCGGCGATACGGTGACCACATGCTGCTGCTGCTGCTGTTGCTGGATGTGCTGCAGATGCTGTTGCCCATGGACGGGCATTGTGGGCACGGCTGTGACAACCGCTTGCGGATGGGTCGAATTGGCGGCCTGCACCAGCGTTGTCTGCGACATCACCTGACCGGTGGATGATATGATTTGCACCGGCACCGGACTCTGGCCCACCAGATTCGGATTGGCCGTTACCACAGTGCCCGGATTGAGGCTCGCCGTGCTCAAAAAGTGACCGGGCAGCGCTGCTGTCAAAGCGCACAGATCGGTCATAAGGCTCTTGTCGCCCGTGTGCAGTCGCAAGTGCAAGGCGAGCGCTTCGCGGCTGTTAAACGCGCTGCCGCATTCGCTGGAAGGAGCAAAAATTTAACTATTAATAAAAAACAATGTCAATAAGAATGACAGCCAAAAGCTCTTACCGGCAAACGAATTGTGGACGCGCAACGCCATTGGCATCGGTTGTGGAGACGGTGAGCAGCGTTGAGTTAGCCGGATTGCTGACAACGGTGATCGTCTGCGGATGCCCTGGATGATGATGCGGCTGCTGTATCTGCTTAAATTTCAATTTAATTAAACTTGACTTGATGCACCAATTGAGATATACTTCACACGCATACCTGTTGATTGGCTATAATGGTGGCGCTGCTCGTATTGGGATTGACGCCGTTGTGCGCCGCGCGGACATGCTGATGCAGTTCCGCCTTGGTGAGGAAACCTTCGCCGCAGCTGACGCAGGGATGCGCCTGCTCGCCGGTGTGTACGCGTCTAAGAAGAAACACAAGAAAAGTAAATAACAACTGGGCATGGAATTGAGCTGGAGAATCGAAAGGGGGGGCTTGGCTTACCTCATGTGGGAAACTAGGGTGCGCTTCTGTAGAAATTCTTTGCCGCAAACTGTGCACGAGTGTGGTATCTTGCCGTGTATGCGTCCGTGATTAACCAGTTGAAATTTGCGTGGAAACGAGGCACCGCAATCAGCACAAACAAATGGATTCAATGAACCATGAAAGCTGCAAACAGTTTGCTTATTTAGTATTTAGGATTAAGTAAAGTTAAGTAGAGTAGAGTGGCTCGTACTAACCGCGAGTGCATAATCAGGTGATTCTCCTGTGCGAAACTCTCACCGCATTCCTCGCACACGTAGGGACGTTCGCCGGCGTGAAATTTACTGTGCGTGACCAGATGACGCTTGAGGGGAAATGCACGTCCGCACTCCTGGCACACAAATGGCCGCTCCCGGCTATGGACACGCGAATGCGTCAACAGATGATGCTTAAGCGTAAAGCTCTTCTTGCACTCCTGACACTGATATGGCCGATCCGTCGAGTGGAGCAGTAGATGCGTATTTAGACAATGTTTGTGCGCAAAACTTTTGCCGCAATGGGTGCAAATGTGTGGACGTTCGCCTACAGAGTGGACAGATTTCAAAAGAGAAAGAGAGAGAGAGAGCGGGGGAGAGAGTGTTTGGGGGGTTAGACCTGCTCGTTTTGATAATGGGTATGTGCTAGGAACAAGAACAACCACCTGTGTGCACGCGTGCGTGTGTTGTCAAATGATGTTTGAGCAGAAAGGATTTGCCGCACTCGTCACAACTGTACGGGCGCTCCTTTTTGATGGTGGCGTCGGTCTAAAAGAGAGTAGAAAGAGAGACCACGGAAGAGAGAGAAAGAGACGTTGATTACTATTTAATTAACGCAAGGGGTGGTATTTCTTTTATAAATATACTATTCTTTTTTTTTTAAATTAATTTATTTGATTTGACTTGACTTGATTTGATTTGATTTGTTAAAGTGTGTTTGTATGTTTTTTGTGTAGCATAAATGTTGGGCTTACTTCGCTGAAATGCATTGATTCCTGTAGTTCGGTCTTTGGGGACAATTCTAATGTGCCTGGCTCCAACTTTAAGTTGGGTGCGTCGCCCTGCGAGTCCTCGTTCTCTTCGAGTCCTTGTATTACTTTCTGTACTTGAACTGAAATACCAGGAAGTATGTCACCTAAGAGTGTTGTTGCACCGCCAACGGAACAATAACCAAATGGAATTCAAAGGAAGATATCAAAAATAAAAGAGAAGAAAAACAAAGAAAGAAAATCAAAAGTACGAACCAAACACAAACTCAACAGAACGAACAGAAAACAGAAAACAAAAATAAGAAAACAAAAAACCAAAAAAAAAAAAGAGGAAAAGAAAATAAAAATATTTGTTGTATATTTTTAGAAAACGAAAACTAAACTAAAAAACAAAAAAAGTTCAATTTTGAATCGAAAGTTAAAAAAAAAAAAACAGTTTCATATACGGTAAGCAGGAATGCAAACGTAACGCAAACGTAACGAGACGTGTGACGTAACGTTGCGTAAGCGCATAACGTAAGGTGACGCAACGGGTAAGCAGCAACGAGAATATACCGAATACCAGTACCAATACAGTGCCAGAGTGTAGCAGTAGCAGTAGAGCAGTAGAGCAGTAGGAGAGTTGTAGGAGGAGAAGGAGGAGATATTCGAGCACAACACAGATTTGAGATGCTTACTTGGTGTCGCGCCTGGCGCCGTCGAATGATGGTGGTGGTGGTGGTGGTGCGCTCCGTCGCCAGCGGTGATTGTGTGCGTCTGATGGTGGCCGTGGCCGGCTGCAATGGCGCGCTTGATTAAGATCTCATTGCACTCCTCTTGGGTCAGATGCAGTGCTCCAATTGAGCTAAAATGCGATTTGGCCGCAGCGGCGGCACCCGATGTGCTCAATACCGTTTGTCCAGTTTTGGCATCAACAATGCTGCCATTTGTCAATGTATGATGATGTGCAGCAGACCCCGGATCACCTCCACCTGCTGCAGCCGCAGCTGCTGCCGCTGTTGCCTGATCGACCAAAAGATCTAATGCGCCACAGCCCGCCGCCCGCCGCCCGTCGTGTGTATTATGAGTGTTTAGAGAGTAGGTGAATGGTAGTGTATGGGTTGGGAAGAGGGGGAATCATGAGGGTGGTGGTAATGCGTGACAGCAATACAAGAGCAAACACAGCGACAACAGAGAGAAACAGAGTTCGAGTGGGGGTGGGGGGTGGAGTACAGCGAGCGAGCGGAAAGTAGCGAGTAGAAACAGAGGAGTAAACAGAGAGAGAGAGAGAGAGAGAAGAGAGAAGAGAGAGAGAACAATCGATTAGCGAAAACCCCTAACGATCGATTATTCAAATCAAATCGATTACAACACATCAACAACGCGTGCAACACTAATTGTATTTGATTTCTCAAACAGATTTCGTTTTTTTTTTTTTTTTTTTTTAAACTGATTTTAACGACGAACACTTACAGTTCTTATCGAGCGAATTTATGCTCAACACCTGTTGACCAGAGTCCTGTTTTTTGACCACCGTCGATGCGGAGCCTGTGGTAATTACTCTGTGGATGGATAGAGATAGAAAGAGAGTGGGAAAAGAGAGAGAGAGAGAGAGAGAGAGAAAGAGCGCATCGAAGCAGACGAGAAAAAAACGAGGCTTTATTAAAGCTTTTTCTTGTTTTATGGAACTTTTTTCTTAAAATCTTTTCTTTTTTTTTTATGGTGAGATTCTGATTGTTTTTATTGTTGTCTTTCAAAAACGCACCTTTGTGTTCCGGGCGCAAATGAGGAATCGTTCACCACGAACATGCGCCGAACGACATTGCCCTTATTGCTGCTGAGTGCACCTTTAACATCCTTTTGTACGGCCAATGATCCATCCGTGGATAACAGATAGGGCATCTAAAACGGGTGTGTACACATTGTTTTCAGTATAACTCAGATGCACCAAAAAGTCTCCACAAATACGATTCATAACGGATGATGGATGGATGTTATTTTGATAGCATTTTACTCGATTTGTTTTGCTTTTGATTGTTCATGTCTGTTGTTAGTTTGTTTGTTTGTTTGTTTGTTTGATTGTTTGATTGATTGATTGATATTGATTGATTGATTTGTCCCCAAAAACCGAACAGATTACAGGAAATGCAAGTGCAAGTGTTTTTCAGCGTTGCTCAACACTGGTCGCCGTTGCATAACACATTAATTAATCCAATATACATAGTTTTGGGTTAGGTTAATTAATCTAATTCTATGCTAATGATTAGTACAAAAGTACAGTTGCCACTGCAATTATCGATTCATAGTAGTATTTTGTATTTTATGTTGCGCTTTGTTGTTTTTGTTGTTCATTTTGTCTTATTAACACGCTACACCTGCGCAGCGCAGTGGCGCAGCAACAGTTGATAAAAAAAAAGAGAACACTATGCCAAATGAAGGGAATGCAAGCAGCGGTGGCGGTGGCGACAGCGGCAGCAGCAGCGGCGGCAGAAGAACAAGAAGAAGAGCATACAAACAGCGACAGCAAAGCGCGCGCTTTTTCCACTGCGCTCGAACAGTGTGTGTGTGTGTCTGTGTGTGTGTGTGCTTGTGAACGTGTGTGCAATTGGACTTTTGACAGATTGTTGAGCGCCAAAACGTAAGCAAGTGTAATCAAAACACACGCACGTACCGCACGCACACTAATGTACTGAACTGGGTGTGTATGCGTCCGTAAGAGAGCGTCGTATTCAGGTGTGCGTGCGATGCGAGTGTGTTAGTGTTGAATATTCAACGAACGGCGAATTGACGTCTGCCGCACACATGCACACAAAATGGTCGCCAGCATACGGCGGCGAATTCAAACACAACGAAACATCGTCTGCGTGTGTAAGTGTTCACAAACGTGCGCAAAGAGGAAGGCAGAAACGCAGCGAAATAGGGTTGCACTCTCATGCCAACGAAAAAATGTACTGCCAATTGTATAAGAAAAGTTGTTTTACAAAAACAAAATGAACGCACAAAATGAACAGAAACGCAACATAAAAATTCATGAATAAAAACCAATATGCAATAAATTTACAGTAAATTAGATGAAAAGAAAAATATGCTTATGTATGTATATATTTATATATATTTATCGATTATATTCGATTGCTTTTGCCAACGCCATACTATAGTAGATTTCGCCAACCACACGCTTAATAATTAAACCATATAGTTTAATTAAATGGCCTTATCACGGGAGAGTGAGAGATGCATTGAAATCAGCTGCCGCCGCGTGTTGCAGCGCAACGTGCGTATTTTTGTTTGTTTGCATACAATCAAATCTACATGCATACGTATGCTATGTATGTATGTACCTTACGTACGCATACTTTTTACAAATACCAAATTATGAATGTTTACGAATGAAATGGAAACGAAAAAATTTCGTATAAATGTATGGTAAAAGAATTCTAACACACTCGCTCGCATTCGCATGACCAACGCAGTTACATAAAAGTATATGTAGCTGGTTTTTTTCTTGTATTTGAGCCTTCACGTATGTATGCATATCGTTGGCGTATACATACACGCGCTCAACCCTGCGTACGTATATACACATATATATGGCCGATGCACTTATACATACAGAGCGCAAAACCAGCGAGTGAGCGAGCGAGCGAACGACGTAGCTGTATCTGTATTAGTGATGGGAGCGTGACATCTAACTTTGTCAGCCAATAACAATTATCTCGTGTTTCATGAAAATTATATAAATTTTGTATTGGGAGAGAATTAAATGTGCTTTAGAGCTGTACTCTGTATGTGAAGAGCAGTAGCACTTCTCATTTCTGTTCATGTTTAGTACAGAAGTCATGAGATTTAAATTTTATCGTGATATTCGTGCTCACGACCACCATTAGGTGGCCATCTCTAATCAGTGTACTTGTGTGTATGTGGCGCTGTTGTTAGGCCAACAACAACGTACAAAAGGGGAGCGGAGAGAAGACACAACACGATTCGCTGTGGGAAAGCAACAGCAACATATATTACGTGGGTGGCTGGAGGGGGTTGGCTAGCTAGTTCGTTGGGTCGATTGGTTATTTAGCAAAGCAGCTTGCACTTGCAAAAGCACTCGCATTCGATATAAGTAAAGAAACAATGAAAAAAGAATAAAACAAATTGATATGCAACGAAGTAAACTCGAAGTATACATACAAATTGAGACTTCACTTACCGATTCCCCACTGACAGTGTAGTTAATATTTGGCGATATCTCCAAAACTGATTCTGCGGCACGATTGCCGTTGTCTGCAAAACCCCAAGTGTAGCCGAAGGGCGGCGGATTGCTCTGTGCAGCGCACATTATAAATGAGGCAAAGCAGAAAAAGGGGGAGGCGAAAGAGAAAAAAGCGCAAAATTTCCAAACGCAAATGTAATTGCACTTTTCTGTTGCTTGTATTTGTATTATATGTATATGTATGTAGTTATACAAAATCACGTACAAAATACTAGCCTCCTGCTGTACGTCGACGTCGCGTTTTTGATGCAATTTGCAATATTTCTCTCTTTTTCACTATTTGATCGCGACAAATATGCGACGAAAACGAGCGACGAGTGCGGCGACGAACTACACACACCGAAAAGAAAGTCAACTTGCTTCTGTGGCTGAGGCGGGCGCCATTTTTTTCCGTTCCCTCGAAAAATTCACTTCGTTGGCGTTGGCGTGCTTCTTGCTGCTGCTGCTGCCTCAAATTCAATTCAATTCATTGATAAGCGCACTTTTGAATTGGTGTGTGTTGGTGTGTGTGTACGCGCTATGTATTTATGTGCCGTATTTGCAATAAAATTTATAAACAAAATAAACGCACACAGTTTTTTTTACCCCCAATATAAATTCACAGACACAGACACCACTGAAAAATTCCTTAGTGTTCGTGTTCGACTGCTGACGCCATTTTGTATGAGTGACCAGTGTGTACACAAAGTGCACAGCACACAGAGTTGCATGAATGCAGTGTTATTAAAATACATCCACGTCACTTTACAGCGTACATTTGGTCCTTCGATTATGGTCCTGTAATTAATTTAATTCTCTGCTATCAATGTTGCAAGTCAAAGGCTATTCGATTTCTTCAAATTAATATTTCGATAACAGCTAGCTCAATTGTTGTTAATCGATATCGGTTGTCGGTCTGTTTTCATAACACATTTTCTTGTTAACTAAAGTTTTGAATAAATCCTAAAATGTCCCTGTCACCTGCCAGTGGCATTGGTCGCTTCTACAAGCACTCGGCCAAGATAATACGTTTTGTGCGCCTAGGCTGCACGAACCGCCCATTCTATCACATTGTTGTTATGGAGGTCTGAGTCCCACTTTCAAATACAATAACGTATCTCATAAATCCGTACTTACAGCGCCGCAAGAACCAGCATCAGCCTGTTATTGAGCAAGTGGGCTCCTACGATCCGCTTCCGAATACATCGAACGAACGTCTGGTGGCCCTCAATACGGAGCGCATACGCTACTGGTTGGGCAAAGGCGCTCACATGTCCGAGCCGGCGGCCGAGCTGTTGGGCATCGCCGGTTTACTGCCCGTACATCCACGCACCTACATGACCGCCTGGCGCAATCGCAGAGCAGCAGCGGCTGCTGAAACCCCTGAGAAAGCCGCGACGGCGTAGTGTGTTGCATTATCCATAATAATCTACTCAATAAATAGTCGTTGTTTTTTTACAATTTATGTGTAACAAGCCGAGATTTCACTATAAACACATCTAATGCATGTATAATAATATATATATCATCAATTGAGGGGTTTTTAAAACCACGCGGCGTGTGCCATAACAATCAAATATAAATTTATAAATGTATGGACAATGGTGATAGAAGATAAAATTTGGCGTGAGGCCCTTCCTGGATGCGGCAGCTACAAATGCTTAAGGAAGCGAATTAGTCGAAATGGTGTATTTAGTCAGTTTTTAGCACACTGCCCGCCTTCCTCATGCCATCATCAATGATCTTGTCGACAGCTGAAAAGGTAAATATTTAATTAACGATTCGATTCGTCCCAGACAGAGGGCATATATCACTTACATGCATGATG
The DNA here is from genome assembly GCA_018903485.1 of Drosophila littoralis. NCBI lineage: Eukaryota > Metazoa > Arthropoda > Insecta > Diptera > Drosophilidae > Drosophila > Drosophila littoralis. Next base: position 6,176,289 of record JAEIGF010000124.1, on the reverse strand, counting down.
CTTAAGGAAATATGGTCGCACCAGCTTGTTGTAGATAATAACAGATCCATTTTTCTCCATTGGGAGCATGCACCAAATGAGGAAACCGCACTGGCAAAGAAAAATGGGTAAATACGGTTAATGCCAATTTTTGTTTTCAACTTAAAGACTTGCCACTTACTTTTAACAACCAATAGAAGGGTATGACCTGGGTCAGAAAATGGGAGAAGAACTCAATGACTGTGAATATGCCAAAGGTCACCCAGTAGGTTAGCCATTTGGTGTCATCCTGCTTGGTACTTGATTCTATGGCATGAATGGACACATACGCCGGATACATAACACCAATAATATTGCACAAGAGCTGGGCGCCCCAGCCAAATATCAGATAGAGCGCACAGAATGCGGCGGCACCTATAAGAAAGTAAAAGTTAATATTCGTTAAGTGTTTAACTTTTACTAATTGCTGATCTACCGAAGCGCACAATCGGATTCTCTCTGAAGAGCTCAACTAGCTTATCTTCCAATGCCTCGAACGCCATGAGCTCTGATCTCAATCTGGCTGTGCTCTGTCGGAACTATCAAATACGTTTGCCCTTTTCATTGCATTTGCAGCGTGGCGCATCTGTGTGGCTATTATTAACCTTTTAGCTCTTGTCATATCCGCACTTGATATCTGGCCACGCGCGATTCGCCTATAAATTATGCATGTTTTGTGCCTCAGCATTGCCATGATCCAAGCCCAAAAACCCAGCGGCCAGTGTTGCATTACCTGCACGTTCGAGCGGACGGCGGAGACGCATAATTGATGCCCACTTGGAGATTGGTTTGCAATTTATATCGAATTTAATTATCGTCAGTGACGTCACAACCTCAACTAATGAATTGTGCGTTCTTTTTTATGCTACTGTACCCACTGCGATAGGTGTCGACAGACGAATCACAAGCATCGCACACACACACACGCACACGCACACGCACACATGCACAGACAACGGGCGGCGACTCACCTGAGCCAATGTAGACCACGGGCACTCGAACATTTCGACGCACCGCCTGCCGCTGTTTTATTAACATAATATAATCCCAAAGCCACATTTAAGGCTTTTCGGGTAGGGCTTTTATCACAGTTGCGTTGTTACTTTTAAAGCATAACACACACACACACACTCACACACAGACACATATGCGCATGTATGTTTGTGTGTTCACCTGGTCGCACGTCTATATACACGTGTACAAAATGCCACGAAAGCAGTCTACCCGGTCAAAGTCAAAGCTGAGCTTGACCTTTTGAGTTGTCAATTAAAAATATACGTTTGTGTAATATTTTTTTTCTGTTTCGCGAAAAAACTCGAGTGCTGAATGTGCGCCACAATGGGCAAAATGTACGCTACTGCATTTGTATGTGAAGTAAACAAAAAAGAGCAAAACGTTTATGGAAAAATATACACACGCATGTAGGCTGCTCGCATATGCATGGATACGTGCGTGCGTGTGTGTGTGTGAGAGCGAGCAATGTGTGTGCGCCTGTGTGTGGAGCTGTAAAAAGTATTTAGTTCTAACAGTAATCCCAGCCTGCTGTTTTAGTATAACAATTGTGCCTATTTTGGCGCCCGCATGACATGTTTGCCTTACTGCATTATAACAGATTGCGATTGCTATTTATAAATGCTGAAAATTCCACTTAGTCATGATGCGTAGCCACGTATTATGCAGTCGGCGGGGGTGCGTCAAGGTCTAGTCCTGATCGATTGTGAAGGACGTTGAGTTTAGCTGGAGACGGAACTCACCAGTGAATATCTTAACTCTATCGACGCCAGTCCGCTGCTCCACGAGATCGAAGCCTTTGGTCCACGGCTTGGCGGGGTCACGCAGCGCTCTGTCCACGGACACCTTTGAGTTGTCCAACCATTGCGTTACCTGGGATAATTGTGTGGTCATTGTTAACTACTAATTTCAGCAACTAATTGATTTAATATGCGTCGCTGACTAGTTTCATCAGCGTTGTTCCAGTTTTTCGATTTAGATAATCTGTGGTCACCGCAATCGACCGACCGCCACAGCGACTCAAATTTGCGCTTGCAGCCAACTTAACGTGACGCAAACATGGCGCACCAATAACTTTTTAATTGTGAAATTCAACCGGTTTACTAATTTCATTTCCACAACTCTTACAGTATTTATATAATAAATTAAAGATAATTAAACGAAAATATAAACAAAATAACGCTTTTTATTAAAATAAAAGTATTGCACAGTTATAGTTACTAGCTACAGGATACTACTAGCTTAACAAAGCCCATTTCTTAAATTTTGGTTAAGTTGTAAAGCTAACGGATTTGCAAATATTACGTCTTCGCATTCCTTTCCTCAGATTAAAACCGTCCATCCAGAAACAGGTCATAAAGGCGCAATTACAGCTTCTAATAATAGTTAGACAGCCTTCAGTACGCTTTAGGGGGAGGGAGGGGCTCTGAGTCTGGGAACTGGGAATGGAGCAATTTTGGTCATTTTTCTTTTGTTTTAACAAAACTAGCAACAATTATACAAATTTGTACTTAAATTTAGACAAAAAAGACTAGAACAGCACTAGGAAGAGCGCACAAGCTTAGGTTGATATTTCTCTCGTAGGCCGAGCAGTTCGTCAAAGAACATCAGGACCAAAGTGGAGTGTGGTGCGATGCGCAGATAGTTGGGCCAGAATCCCTTATACATACCATATATGCCCTCGGTACGCAGGATCTTAATACAACAATCTAGCCAGCCCTTGTACATAAGGCCCTGACCCTGCGCATCGATGCCCTGATTATACATACGCGTGCTAATCACATCCGGCGGCGTAATCGCCACGGACATAATGGATCCGGCAATCAGACCAGAACAGAACGAGTTCAATGTGGGCTGCGTGACCAAATCGTATTCCACCAGCAGTGTCTTTGTCTTTCCAAAGGTGGCAATCTGGGCGCCAGAGCCGACAGCGGCTCTTGGCAAAGCGGCCAGGGAGCCGCGCCAGAGACCGGCAATGCCGCCTGTGCTATAGATCTCCCGGAACGCGCCGCTCATCGATTTGTGGGCATGCTGATGGCCAACGGCAATCTCTCTGACAGCCTGCGACTGTAGCTGCGTCTTAATCTACAAACATTGTAAGAGGGGGGAAGATTATTAGACGTGTGTTATCAAATGTAATTATGGGCTTATCTAGGCCGAAATCATGGCATTGCTTGCTCAGCAATTCAAATTAGCGCACATGATGCCGCGCGTCAAACAATATTTGACATTGGGCGAACATATAGATAAGTTGTCTAAATGGGGCATGCTTTATGTAACAGCCTCGCGCTTCGTTTACCATGAAAAACGGACTAGAAAAGTAGGAGCCAACAACGCCGCCCAATGCACCCCACAGCAGACCCAGGCCAAAGGAGACCTCGCCCTTCTTATTGTGCATCCAATGCATGTTCATCGCTTTCGTGTAAATGCTCAACCTGATGATGAAATAGCAAACTTTGAGTAAGAATGAAGAAAGCAGCAGCAGCAGCCCGATCTTCGCTTACCTGAAGGAGTTAATGATGAACTGAAAGTAGAGCGCGGGTGCCAGGCCCTTCTGCAGGCCCCTCAGTCCGTCATTTTTGGCGACTGTGATAAACGCGGATAGGACGCCTCTATAGGGCTCCACATAGGATCCTCGTGCCGCCAGCTCGCCCTGCAGCTGTATGCGCGTCTTAATAACCTCTATGGGATTGGTGAAAAATGTGGCGCCCACAGAGGCCAGGCCGCCCAGTACAAAGTCCGATGTCGCCATCAGTTTGCGTTCACGTTGCGGTTGACTAGAAATAGCTCAGCAGGATTTTTTTGCGTGACGGCAACGGCCGATCAGGCATATTACGAGGCAACAGCAACAACTGCTCAGTGCACAAGTGTTCGAAGAGATTCACAATTAAATAAATGATTTCCAAACCAAGATTTTGCTCCTTTAACAACTACCGGCGTCTATTAACTTATTAGAAATAAAGAAAATATAAATAATGTTGCTCGGTGCGCGGGGTGCTGCAACCGTGTTGTGTGTGGTTAGTTAATGTAATGGGCTGTGGGCACCCTAAGACTTTAAAATTTGCTGCGCTGTTAAAAGCAGCGCGGGCTAATTTACGACTTTAAAAAAGTGCTGCTAGTCGCCTGTTGGACATGCTAAATGTAACTAACTAACTGGGTTGATGCACGAAAATGGTCTAAAACATGATTTGATGATCACAAGTTGCTTTCAACGGCTGTTCAAACATAACAGCGCATGGCGCTCTAAATGTTATTTAACGGAGTAATCGCAGAGCTTTCAAAACAGCTGTTGCTTAGCATTATCTATCGATTATTACGATACTATGCTTACTAATTACTTTATAGACTAAAGTAAGTTTGTAAAGAATTTCAAAAAATACAAACAATTGTAATTTTCATAAAAATACATTCTAATCTCGAGCCGGCGTAACCGTCAGAAATATTTGAAAGTGGATACATCGATATCGACTATCAATACGCCGATAGGTCCATCAATTTATTAAGGTGTACAGCCCTGGCTAGCCTTGGTAGTCTGGCAGCCCTGGCACAGATGCAAAACAACAAAAATTCGTAGAATATTTTAAACATTTACAATAAAAAGCAACAAACAAACGAACGTGTATGTCTGCATTTACATCGAAGCACATATAGCACGCACGCAGGACGTGCCGCACATACAAGCACGGACGCACTCACGCAGGACGTGCCGTTAACAAAATGAATAAATGCTCTGTTTATTCCCTGCTCAAATTGACGCTTGCAATTGCGTTCTATGCGCCAACTGCAATTGTTGGCTATAAAATTGTGCGTCTGCAGGACAATCTGTGCTCGGATAAGCTGATCTATACGCTGGCCAAGCCCTTCCGTGGCGATCCAACGCTACGACTTACCGAAGACCACGACTCGGGCGCCATTATAACACAAACTTGGAATGTGACGCTGCCGAGCTTTGGCCATTCGGCCAATAAAATCAAATACGACTGCCAGTTCCGTGTCCAGACCAACGATCGTCCGCCGCGGGGCATTTACACAATCATTACGCGGTTAAAGTTCAGGAGCGATCCGGTGACCAAGAAATGCATCGACTACATTCAATTTACCAGTGGGAATCGTTCGCCCAGCGAACGTATTTGTAGTGATATCTCCATTGATGGGCCCGCGGGACGTTTGATTTTCGATCAGCGGGATCGTGATGTGCATGTGCATATATTTATTGATCGGGATCGACACATATTCGGCGATCCACTGGAGCTGCGCATGGTGCTGACCGCCCATTCCGAGTGCCAGTTTGCGGGCGACTTTCTATGCAATCCGAAGGATCAATACTCTTGCATTTCGCGTCATTTTGTGCGTGACAATATCACCAACTGCATGTATCCGTGCCGGGACGAGGGTACCTGCTTCCACGACGCCATTCCCCCCGAAGAAATGGACACAACGAATGTGGCTCTATCGGCTATAACATCCCTCATCTTTACCATGCTGGGCGTCGGCTTTTGTGTGTGGATCTGCTGGAAGTATTGGAACTGCATCACAGTACAACAGCACGCCCATGAAGCGTCCGCCGCTCGCTTTAATCAGCGACGTCTGCGGGTGAGTACAAATATATTATATGTGTATCAGTTGGGTATTTAACAAAAATCTCTTGCTTCCAGTCCGATGTGCCCACCATTGAGCTGCCCACGGCGCCATCATATGATGGGATGCTGCCACATGATTTATCGCCAGGATCGCAGGATCATCAGCAGCAGCCGGCAACGCCCAAAGATTTGCCACCTAGCTACGAGTCACTTTTCCCCGATAGATAAGGGCTGCCGATAGTTAATTAGTTGATTGCTCTGCTCTGTGCCAGACGATAAGAACCAAAATATGTTGGCGCCAAACTCACATTTATTGCAGCACAATTGTTGTAACAGTTCCATTACTAATTAGGTATTTTTCCAATTACACGAAGTAATTGAATGTAATTCCACAAAGCAAACAAACAAATGAAAAAGAAGTAATTAGCAGGAAGAAATGCAATGTAAATATGCACATTCGTTATAGTTATATGCGCTGATTTTATGTTTTCGATATTCGTTTAGCTTTAGGCCAAAACTAAGAGTATTGTTTTATATATATAAGACCGTGGATAAATGTGTTCAAACGCTAACTAATCAAGTACAACCAACAACAGCAACTCAATTTTTAATTATGAGATTCCCCCTGTTTATTTTTGTATATATACGCGTATTTTATGTTTATATTAATTGTTGCTAAAAGTGTTTTTATGTCAAAGCTCTGCCGTTGAACAAATTTTGTAGTGTGCATTCCATGTCAATCTCAATCAAACTCAAATAGAACTCAACACTAATGAAATCTCAAGAAATTAGTAACACAATTATACCAACTAAAGGCAAAACTACAATCTAAACTAGTTAGCGAAAATTTTGAGATTCCATATAATTAATTGTAATATAAGTATTAATCACTGATAACTCTATGTATATGTATTAGCTGCATGGTAAATCCACGAAATTAGCGGCATTCCATCTAGTTGTACCTGTATCATATATATATATATATTTACCTATATACAACATGCTTTTGTGAAACAATGTAAACAAAAGACAAAATACTAAATAGAAAAAAGACATAAATTATGTTATTGCGGGCCTTGGTCGTCAATTGTTTAAACAAATCAATAAGCGATATTGTATTATGTAAGCAACAGTATATACTCGAAATATGTAATTGCAAAAACCGATTAAGTATAAACACTAACGGTCAATTTAAAGCATACACACACACACACACACACACACACACACACACACACTCACATATACGTATACTAACTATAAATAAACGAACTAAATGTTAAAAAATGAACTCTTTACGAGCCAGGGGCGCCGCGAAGTTACCTGTTTACATTCAACATTTATTTACCAATTGCCTGAAGCTGGTTTCATCACCTGGTGACACAGAGCCAAAAACCAGATGATTCAGCCACGTGCTCCCCCCCCAAAAAAAAAAAACAGAAACAACAAACTGCAAAGAAGAAAACCAGTTACAATCAGCAAAGAGTGGCTCACAATATGCTTCTTTTTTTTTAAATTTATTTTTAGATTTAGTTAATTGCGCGTGGAGAAAGTTTTTTTGTGCATATTTCTGGCTAACTCCTGACTAGAGCAGAAGGAATTTTTGGTTCTAATCGCGATCACATCTCATTCTTTAAAAATTTCAATAAAACAACGTTTTAATTTAAGCTGTAAGCTTAAATGGTTCTTAGTTCTAGTTCTTGGTTCTTAGTTCCAGTTTCGGTTCACGGCTTAAAAGAATCGGAACTTGTGGCTTGAACCGGTTCATCTTAACACATTTAGTCTTCAGGTAATTAAAGTTAATTGGACACGCAATTTTAACACTTATCAAGTCATACTTGATCTCTTCGGCTACCGTACGGACCAACAATAAACCATATAAGGCCAACAATTTAATTGCAACTTTTTAAAAGCTTTCAATGCCAATGTCAAACCTATCTTAAGTTCAGTCGAAAACTGGACATTGGCATTGGGAAAGTTCAACGCCAGGTAGGAAAATAAAGTAAATCAATTATATGAAACTACAAGCAAATCAATCAAATATGGTTAATTTAAACAACCATTCATTTAACATAAACCAGCAAAAGTCAATGTACGACGTCCCTTTGTTGGGATCAAGTTCAGGGCCAACGTCGGAACTATCTCAATTTTCCATATGTTGCTTTATTTGTACCTGTCCCCAATTACAAACTTGTTGTAGTCTGTAATCAGGCCATTAATTTGAGTTGATCACCTTATTTTTTACTGTTTGGCTTTATCTACAAGAAGTCTGTTGTCAGATAACGTATCGTATATAAACAGTACAATCGTGTCGGCTAGAACGCAATTGCCGGGCCGACGTTAATTAAACTATGTCCACATTGGGAATTAAATCATTTGAGAATATACGAGCAATGGACAGAAACCTGTTTCCAAGCTGTAAATATGAGACAACTAATGACAGATGGCAGAACCTCGATTGTTTCTAACTGAAGACAAAAGCGTGAAAATTATGAAATTCACGTGGTTTCGTTGACGTCTGCTAAGGGTATATTGAATATATGGGCCTATTTGAGACTCTTAGCTGATACTTGATTGTCGCATTCCAATATTAAAGTAAATATAACATTAAATAAAAATCAATATCCTTTTTTATACTATACTTCAGTTTGGGCTTAACTTTGCCTTTTTACTGGTTCGGCAACTGGTTCGGAAACAGGTTCGGGCAATTGGTTCGGCAACTGGTTTGGCAACTGGTTCGGCAACTGGTTCGTCAACTGGTTTGGCAACTGGTTCGGCAACAGGTTCGGCAACTGGTTCGGCAACTGGTTCGGCAACAGATTCGGGCAATTGGTTCGGCAACTGGTTTGGCAACTGGTTCGGCAACTGGTTTGGCAACTGGTTTGGCAACTGGTTCGGCAACAGGTTCGGGCAATTGGTTCGGGCAATTGGTTCGGTAACTGGTTTGGCAACTGGTTCGGCAACTGGTTCGGCAACTGGTTCGACCACTGGTTCGGCAACTGGTTCGGCAAACTGGTTCGGCAACTGGTTCGGCAACAGGTTCGGGCAATTGGTTCGGCAACTGGTTTGGCAACTGGTTCGGCAACTGGTTCGGCAACTGGTTCGGCAACTGGTTTGGCAACTGGTTTGGCAACTGGTTCGGCAAACTGGTTCGGCAACTGGTTCGGCAACAGGTTCGGGCAATTGGTTCGGCAACTGGTTTGGCAACTGGTTTGGCAACTGGTTCGGCAAACTGGTTCGGCAACTGGTTCGGCAACAGGTTCGGGCAATTGGTTCGGGCAATTGGTTCGGCAACTGGTTTGGCAACTGGTTCGGCAACTGGTTCGGCAACTGGTTTGGCAACTGGTTTGGCAACTGGTTCGGCAACAGGTTCGGCCACTGGTTCGGCAACTGGTTCGGCAACTGGTTCGGTAATTGGTTTGGCAACTGGTTCGGCAACTGGTTCGGGCAACTGGTTTGGCAACTGGTTTGGCAACTGGTTCGGCAACTGGTTCGGCAACTGGTTCGACAACTGGTTTGGCAACTGGTTCGGTTTGGCTTTAATCCTTGCTTAGCATATTTTGACTACATTTAATAAATATTAATAGTTTGTAGTCATGTGTAGGGCATTAAAAGTGCAAATTCTTTGCGGTCAGCTTGACGGGCTTGTTAATTTTATAATTTTCCAATTAGCATGTCTGCGCGCCCAATAAGCATATAAATATATGCTTAGGGCCACGCCCTCAAGCTAGCCGAAATGCTGTGAGACACACTTTTTTGTCTTCATTTTATTTTTAAACAGAATTCAAGAAATGTGCAAAATAACAAAAGCGACAACAGAAACGAAAATGTTCGCTACATGAGGTGCTATATTGTGTGTATGGGTATATAATTATAAATTACACCAGTGCGTGTGTGTGTGTGTGTGTGTGTGTGTGTGTGTGTGTGTGTGTGCCTGCGTGTGTGTGTGCGTGTGTGTGTGAAGTGCAGAGCAAAATGCTGCGCGCGGCAATTGCTCTGCAGTTGCCTTTTGCATTGCCGGCTGCGACAGTTGTTGTTGCTGTTGCTGTGGCTGTGGCTGTGGCTGTTGTTGGTTTTAGCCGTTTGCTTGGCTTTGGTCAGTGGCTGCAATTAGCCACGTTACGCTAAGTAAAAGCAACGACAAAACGCAAATTGTTGAAATTACTTTTTGCCTAGAAAAATTAAAAAAAAAAAAACGAGTTGAAGCCGCGCCGCGATCAGCGCGTAACCGGTTGTGTCTGTGTGTGTGTGTGTGTGTGTGCTGGTGTGTTGGTGTGATTCAGTGTGTGGTGTGTAGAGGGGGGGAGGGGGGCGGGTTTACCCATACCAGCTCGAGTCAGTCGGCAGCAGCTGTCAAGCAACAGTTGCCGGGAGCTGCGCTCAGTCGGCAACACAAACCTGAACCAGAAAGATCAATTCGCGGTGTCTGCAAAGCGCGTCGAGTGCCACTGAACTTGGGGTATACGTTTAATTTGGACCTAGGGAAGGGGGGGGTGCAGCCCGAATACCAAACACCGAACACTATTACTGGATCGTAATACCCGTGGCAATTGTGCGCGTGTTGCCTCAAATTCGAATTCGAATTCAATTGAAAGCAAACGATTTATTTTAAATATTATATGCACAATATTTCATTATTGATTGTCAATTGTCGTTGTGGAATTCATTTGATTTCTTTTTTTTTAAAAGCCAACGCGGAAACGTTAGTTTATTTAAGCACAAATAGCAAGTCGAATACAGTTTTGTGTAAAACATAAATAAACAATTTGTGCGCGTGTCTAAATATAAATATAAATATAAATGCATAAACTTTACATGAGTTCATATAAAACATTTCCCAAAATGACGACAGCCATAAAAGAGCACACAATGCTGCTAACTATTGCATGTAAGTTGATCAAAAATTTAAGACTTTTATTAATAATGAAGATGGCAAATTTTTATAAGTGAGTGTGTGCCAAATTTCTGGAGACTAGCTACCAAATTGTTGGTTTAAATTGTTTTGGTAATTCCCCTGTTAAACCGAATTTCCCTTTTCCTGTTAAGCCGAATTTCCCTTTCACAGCTTTAAAAGTAGGCCATAAGTTAACAGTGTGTTTAACTTGAAGTTAAATAGGAAGTTTTTACCATGTGCTTAATTTAAAAACGTTGCAAATATTTTACCTTAACCAAAACCCAAGTATGTGAATTATGTGGCTTAAGTTTTTATTATTTTATTGTTGTTATTGTTATTGTGGATAGTTATTTAAATGTAATGCGAATAATGCAATTGCTAATGAGCTGTACTTCGTACTTGACTTAAATTATTCATATAGAGAGAATATGCATGGGAAATTTCCGCGGCAGTTCTCATTAGTGAAAAGGTTGAGAGGCTACTTGAACAAAAAGCAAACACAATTCATAATATGGACGGGTTGTCAAAATATCAAAGGTGGCTGGCTAATACATTAAGAACTTGTTAACATTTTGGCAGGCGCATATCATATCATAATTTATGTGTTTGTGACGAAATTTGTGCATCAGCTGATAAGAAAGTTTGACTAGAATATGAGTGTAATCGTGGCTAAATGTTTTATGGGCTCGCCAACACCTGTACAGAGTATGAAGTGCGTCTGTTTTATTAGTGGAGCCGTCGACAATACAATATCGTATTGTCACAGCTTATCGGGCCCATAAACAACGCTAACGATGTCTATAGATTAAAGAGCCAGCTTCCCGGGCATGTGATCTACGGACACGACAAATATAATTTAATCAAATCAAGTCAAGTCTTCAGTTTCAGTCCGACAAGTTCAACTCAATTAAATGCTTTAGTTCGGCATTGAGGGGGCTCTCACCCTCTCACCCTCTCGCTTGAAACGGTTTAACGGTTAACCGGTTCGGCCTGCACTCTATGTTAATTTTCACACAAAATTCTGTTTGGCTTGTCAACAAGGCATTGGACTCCCCTTGTACTCAGCGCAAAATCTATGCAAATTACGGTCCCCATTCCCACACACTCCCCCTCACACGTCTGTGCGCCGTGTCGTATACTTAATACTTATTAAATCAAGTATCCGGCACGTGACCGCCTGCTATTTGTTGCTGCATGCAAATTGAGAGATTCTGTAAATTGTGAAATGCGTACACTGACCTGAGAGAGGGAGAAAGGTAGAGAGAGAGAGGGATAGAGAGTGGGAGAGTTGTTTGGACTTTGCCACGCGTCTTGACTCCAAATTCAGTCCCATTTAGTATGTGGCAACAATTTGCATGGGCGAAAAGAATGTGCAAATAGACAAATTTGACTTTAGCACGTATTTGCCATTAGCAATTTGATTGTTCAGCTTGTGCTCTTATGCTCTTGTACAGGGTATTTATTGGTGTGTCATGCACAGAAGCAGACATCAAAGAGTCCCGGACGTGTGTATATATTCTCGATAGGTATCAACTGCGAGGTATAGTTATATAGGAATGATCGCTCGAAAATTGAGTTCTTTTATGAATATCTGTTTCTTTTTCAAGATATTTTCATCAAATTTGGTATTTGAAAGTTTTCTTATGTTCCTCAGAAATGAGCTTAACTGGTTTAGGATTGGACTATTATATATATATTATCAAAAGGAAGAATTCGGATCGGAAAATATGTTATTGTACGAAAGACTTTTGTGTTTCTTAAGAAATCTTGTTATAGATATCTTCTCTTAACATACCCGCAAGCATTGATCGCATCGGACTACGATTCCTTTAGGAATCGGTATCCTTGTCTGCAAGCGTATTTCAACTTCGGCGTTTCGTTCATTCTGGTCTTTTCTTTTTTGCTGTATAGTCAGACACTGGCCTACGCGCATTTTATTATATTATGCCATATAATATAGTATTTTCTTATCAGTTCCCGCATTTTGCATTCTATAATTAGCCCCTGGGACGCTTTTTAATGATTTTACGATATGGCTGATTGTTTGCTTAACGTTCATCAATCTTAAAATTGAAAAAAAGAAAAAACAAACAAACAAAGTATTTGCACTTCTAATCGAGCTCGAAGTGAATCAACAATACGCATTAAGTGCTTTTTAAGTGCGACTGCGGCATTTGGCTATTTTATCAGCCAAACACAAATAAGTTTTTCTTTTTTGAATGCCAGCTTGCCAGACTAGCGGCTGCCACGTACTGCCCAATTGTGGCCAAGTTGCTTTTCAGTCATTTTTTGTTATTTCTTAGATATTTATCGCAAAATGCACAAATCAAATATTTGTATATATCATATATATGATAGCTTATTGGCGCAGTTGTTGCCGCTTTCTATGACTCTAGGGCTTACTCAGGTGCACACAAAGCTGCGCGTATTTAATATACGTAGACACTGTCTACAAATAATTGGTGCTCGTTTCTAGTTAACTTGGGCATACCCCCGGCTGGCTTGAGTTAGTTTTCGTTTTTCCCAAATGCTCTATGATAAAAAGTTTTGATTTAATGCGCCTGTCAGATTGCAGTTGCCTCTTGAGCTTGTCTGACGCGGTGCCGCGACATCGTGGCGTATGAGTAATATTGTTTTCATGCAAGTAGACATATTTTCTATTTAGTGTAAACGAGAGCAACTGCTGCCAGGTGAGCCTAGGGCAACAATTACTGTGTATGCCACATTTGCAGCCACAATTGGCGTTGTGAAATTGATAAAAGGCAACAACAAACAGTTATCAAATGTCAAAAGCCATGGAAGTGCCGTGTGCTGTATATCAAAGATAGGCACATACTCTATGATGACGAGCAGATATTTATGTCGCTGACACACGTCGGTTTCCAAATGCTGCAATTTGCCAGACAAGTTGCAAACTCATCGAATCGAATGTTCCGGCAGCATATGCTTTAGAAGACAACTCAAAAAACAATAACAAAAACTCAAGAACACAATAACAAAAACAGTGTAATAAACAAAGCTAATAACAAAATCTTTTGTTTTGTCTTGCCTTTAGTTTATTATATTTTTTTGCACTAGAAACTTGAGCAGTCGCCTTTTTTTTTTTATGGGGCAGGTGCTTGAACAGGTATTAAATTTAGCTGCCCTCAGACGAGTCGACGCCAGTTGCTTATCAGCAATCCATTATTTATGTATTTATTGTCGCAGGGAAACAAATTGCCTAATTATTTACTTATTTATCGCTTTATGATGATCAATTTCGTGCGGCTTAGTTCTTAAAAAACGCGCCCAATTCTGGGCTATATATAGAAAGCCAGAAGACATATTCCTTTTTATCGGTCGTCAAGTGTTTGTCTTTGTAATTTGCGCACGCCCAAAATGAGGAATGGCCACATATATAGATAATATAATAATATAATATATAAATAAGCATAGGGGGAATCATGCCCATTGATAGCTTATCTGTACGATCGTGCGTAGTAAAAAAAAATCATCATTTCGTTTTGATTTCTTGTTACCGTGTGCGTTATGTTTCTTGTTTTATCAGCAAAATGCCCGGCTCTATAATATTTTGTATTCCTTTTTTTTTTTACCATTTCAGTATTCAGTGTCTGTGCGACCGGAGCACATGGTCAGTCCTATCTGTTAACCTTGGAGAACGTTCTTACGCGACAGCTGCCATATAATCTAACGACTGTGAATGGTACAACCGAGACGGATCTGTTTGCCGACCAAGTGGATAATAATACAAGAATATTTGTCTATAAAAATAGTAAGTATTTCGATTTGAGATTAGAGTTGAAAATAATTAGGAGTGTTCTAGTCGGCCATGCACGGCTAGGGGATACCCTGAACCTTGCTCTCCCTACGTCAAATGTAGTTCGTGAATTGAAAGCTACTTAATCTGTATATACTATTCTGGAAGCTACATATCAAGTTTGGGGAGTCTAGAACTTAAAACCAAAGAGATTTGCTCAAAAATCGGAATTTCGATATCGATTTTTATCGATCGCTTGGGAACGGGTCAAGTTATCGATTAGAGGCAACAAACTCGTACTGTATAGGCTATAGGTGAACCTACGTTCAACATTTCAAGTCTCTAGCTCTTGTTGGTGCTGAGCTCAACGCGTTCTCACTTTCGGACGGACAGACGGACGGACTTAGCTAGATCGACTCGTCTATTGATGCTCATCTAGAGTATATATACCTTATGGATTCGTAGATGCTTCCTTCTGCCTGTTTTGAGTTACACAAAAACAATATATATATATACTTCTTACCCATTTTCAATGAATATAAATAGCAGATAATCCCAGTCAAGCAAGGTGTGTTCATTTGGAGTAGAATTTCAGTTTTGAGATTAGACTTCCCTATCATAGGCATCAATTCGAGCCAAACACATAAAGATTTGTCGCATTTGTTGTACATACAATTATTTACCTATATACCATATTTATTTCATTTCAAATGTTTTCCTGTGAGTTAGAAAAGGTCTGTTGAAAGGCATACAAAGTCTATAGACACATTAAATAATATAATATATCAACGTTTTGCCGTTATTAACAATTTGCAGTCGTAACTTACAACTTAATAATTGGTTGACAAACAGGTTATAATAAAAGCGTTTAGCGCTCAGTCCAGCTGGGAACTAGACAGTCCCCTCGTATCAAGTGCTCGTTGGACTGTGACGCGTTTCACCAAATCGAACTCTTTTTGCGTCATCAACTGAATGACACATTTAACATTTGTCGTTTGGGTAAAGGCGTCAGCCGAGGGGGAATCTATTTGGCCTTAAAGAACATATTGTTTAATATATACATTAATAATGGTTCCACAGGTGATTTCTGTATGCAAGAAAAACGAATCGAATCGATTTCGATTTTTAATTTAATCTGTAAGAGTTCAGAAGCTTACCCAATTTTATATAGTATTAGCTCCCTGCTCCAAGTTGTATTCCATTTCTGCCAACTGTCCCACTTAAAAGAACTTTTCGGGTTTAAATTCCGTTCGCTTCACAGAGGACTACCTATCAGGTTCTACCGATTTGAAGCTATAGCCTTGGCTTTTTACTTATCAATTTGTAGCTATCCATTTTAATTGATTTTTAACTAAAGATTGTTTTTAACTTTATCCAATTTCAGCAGTTGTTGAGCCCAACAACGAACTATCTCAGACGGCAATGGATGTGATTACCATTGTGTGGTATGTGGCCACATTTCTGGCACTGGCCGCCTTCTTTATGCTGATGGCCTGCTCGGACAGACGTTGTCGGGATATGCGTGGTCGTCAGGCAAATGCCACGCCCAATGAGACACAACGTGCACCGCCCACGCCGTCGCCATCGTACAGTGAATTCGCGCCACCGAGCTATGATACGGTTATCAAAATGCAACATGCGGCCAAGACGAGCATCTTTGTGATACCCTTTAACAGTGAGAATAAGGGCAATGATGAATCGACTGCGTCGCCCGTATCCCCCGCACCCGCCAGTATCTACACAATTGATGAGCGGCCGAAGCCGCAGAAATGATAAAGCCTAAGCTTTTAACCAAATGCGGGCTGTATAATTAACGTCTCTGTGATATTTACTGTGCATGCACCTGGTGCCACATGCGAAATGCCTTCGTTTTGGCCAAAAGCGAAGCGAAACGGCCATTTTTGTAGTGCAGTGTAAAATGTATTATAATTAATTGTATTTTGTAGCAATTGTTAAACATTAGCTGTAAGCGATATACATATTACTGTTAGTTGAATTGTTAACAAAGACTGAATGACAGAATATGCATACTACATATTTTGCAGTAGTCCATTTATATTTAATTTTTACTTTGCCTTTTTAATTAAAACTACTCTAGCCTTTTGTTAACTAATAAAATATGTAAATTTCCATTTAAAATCATGACGAATACTTCTTTAATTCTGGTTTGGGATGAGTATGCAAAGAATATATCTATAGCTCTGAGATTTCGCAAGAAAATGATTCACGCGTTTGAAAAAAAACCGAATTGTAAGCAGTTTGCCAAGCAGTGCAAACAAATGGCTGCACATGAAAGCAGTGCAGAACTGTGAAGGCACATAAAGCAGTGTGCGTGTACACATACCAACAACTTATCAAGCAGTTCGATCTGTGACACAACAAAATAAGCTGGGACACAAACCAGAAGGGCGCACTAAATGCATATTTTTCGAGAGAAATTTTTTAAATTCTAATGTATCCATCTTCATCTACAAAATTGAACCAAAGTAAACTATATATAAATACGATACGAGTTCAATTTGTTTTTTTTACTCAATTCATTGCCGTGGCCTAAAAAAATACATACACATGAAGTGGTTCATCTCCAGCTGTCGTTGACAGGTGTTCAAGTTGAATTAAGCAATTGTAATTCCCATCTTGAATTCCATTATTTTCTTGATAAGAAATTCAGTAATGCCAACAAGCTGCTGTTCTCTATTTGTTTTGCACGCAAAACTGAACGTGTTCAACATAAAAAGTAAATGTTATCAGTTCGCGATGACTAAAGTCGGGGATTTTCAATGAAAGTTCTAGGCACGCAGATTATTGTATCTCAGGGTCAATCAATCTTGATGATTACTCTCCAAACTATTGCAGAGAGCATCAGTCAAGTTCATTCACAGTTTTGTTTCGTGAGCGAAACACACGTTTTATTTTTTTCTATACTATTTTGCACAACTTACAGCTATTCAGGGTGCAGGGTGCAGGGTACAGGGTATATTTGTCGTCTAACATCAGCTCTTGGGCGTTTGTTTGTCTGATCCGTTAATGATGATTGTTATTAACTGGGGTCAGTCATCTGTTTAATAGAGAACATTCTTGGACAGCATCACATGACGTGCACATGACGTCGTTCTGTTTCGTTCTTGCACATTTTGCTGAAATTGAATTTGTTTTCCAAAAAGACAAAACTTCAGACAGACGGACCAAAACACGCTCACGAAATCCATGCGAGCTGATAACAATTACAGATTGTTTCTACATCCACATACACACACACACACATACACACACACGCTTTGGGAGCGCCGAACCAGATCATTTGCTTTAAAATGCAGTTAAATCACGTTACGCCTCGATAAATGCGGTTAATCATAAAGAAGTTTTACTTCTTGATTGCTTTATGGGCTGGCGCCTCATTGAATACCCCGTAAACAAAGAGATGCCCAAGTGGCTGCCATGCCATTGTGCAAGTGCCCATAAGGTGTAATCTACACTCTCCTCATCGCGTAAATGGAATTCGATATCTGGCTTCTCGTATTCCTTAAGACGGGGCGTTACATATTGCTTTCCATTGAAAAGACTTTCTTCCGACAAGCCTAGGAACCAATATAAATTAAATATTAATTACAATTGTTTAGATGTAGGTCTGATATGTGTTATACGTACAGAATAGAATATCATGTCTAAGTTAAAAATATCTATGGTTGAAGTGCATTTTCCAACACTAAAAGTCATACCACACATAAATTCAATCCAAGTTACTCAACTAAGTCTCAACTAAGAAATTCTTTAAATTCACTTCAAGTTTTTCTGTACTTCCACTCAGAATGTTTCAAGTTTATTTTAAGCATTTAATTTTTATTTTTTTTTATTTTTGACATTTCCAGGCAATTTGGAAAGTAATAAAAAGCAGCACATCACGTCGAAGGTTCTACACTATTAAATGGTTTCTATTTTAAACTCAACTTTCCAACACTTAATTCAATCCAACTTATTCTCTACTTCAAATGCTAACGTTTCAAGTTTATTTTAAGTAGTTAGGCTCTTCTTTTGCTTCTTTAGTTACAGGGTAACTAGCTGTCCGAGCATTCCTCAGCGTTGCAGCTGTTCAATAAATAAAAAGAACTCATAAATACGACTTGAATCTAAATATTTGATGGCCCATTCATTAAGTTATTGGCGTGCTTTTCAGAGCGCGTGAGTACATCAAATGTTTTTGCTGTTGCTGGTGTTGTTGTTGCTGCTGTTGCCTGCTGGACTACTGCCGGCTGATCTTTTATGCGCCGCTCGTCGTGTTGGGTTTTCCTGGTGTTGTTTGCAAACGCGCCAATATTATTAATGGCTCTCACGCTCTTCAATTGAACTGAGCGCCCGCATACAACACTATCTGCTATGGTCAGCAGCCCCCCCTCCCCTCTCTCTGCACCCCTCTCCATCTGTGTCGCTGCCTCTGTCTGGTTGTCTGTTGTCGTCTCTGGCTCTCTGGCTGCCTCAGAGTCAGCCTCTGCCGCGTCGCGCATTTGTCGATCGTTCGTCGAGTTGTGCAAAACAACGTTTCGTGGTTTCTATTCGACAAAAATTTTTGTTGAAAAGCATCTGGAACGGATTTGGAGACGCTCAGTGCTACGCAAACCGTGCTATCGTGTGGATTACTTTGTAAACGCAGTGACAACATAAAAACTCAATACAAATAGAAACAAAATAAAAGATAACAATATGTCAAATACAATCAAAGTTCTTGGCCTGTGCCTGGTCTCGGCCCTAGTGCTGCAATTGGTCTGTGCGGATATCGAGACAAACGAAGTGAACGACAATAATAGTCCCGAATATAGTAAGTGCAGCTGGACACAATATATGCATTCCATATTATAATATAATATTTATGCAGTGCTTCAGGGCGTGCGTGTCTATCCCAATGATCGTCATTGTGTGCTCGTTGGCGGACTTTGTGTGCACAGCAACGATTGCAACCTGCCCACCACGAACAAGGGCCTGTGCCCCACCAGCGCCCACCTGGGCGTGGAGTGCTGTTATGAGTGTGAGTATGGAGCATACGAAAAATTAGAAACTGGAAGTTAGCACCTTGCTTATAATGCCTTAACATCTCACAGTTATTTATCCAAACGCTTCTCGCAATTCCTAAACGAAATTCCTACCCAAACTATTTCCTATATTAATTATTGATTGAATTGGTATTACTTGATGTACTCATCTGTTGTTCTTGTTTTCGTTTTTGTTTTCGTTTTCCCCACATCATCAACTGCGACCAAAATATCTACTAACAACGTTCGTCTATCTTCGTCTATTGCTCCTCCCCTCCTTCCTTCCTCCTTCCCCCACGATAACTCACCTGTAACTGCATCCTCCCCCCCACCACATGCCGTTGCCGTTGCAGTGCCGGTTAGACCAGCGCCGTGTGAGCAACACCTGGGCGTCTGCATGGACTACTGCGGCCAGGGACTGCAGAGACCTGGAACGGACTGTAAGAACGGAGAGTTTTGCTGTGTTTTGATCTAGACTACGTTATGTTATATACTCTATAAATCAATGAGCATCATTTGTCAACTGTAGACTATATTTAACGATACTTTAACTTATATATTGTACGAATAATTTTTATATGAAATATTTCTACTGTTTTAATAAAAAAAAAACACTGTAAATATTTTGAAAACAATTAATTCGAATTATTCACATAAAATAGAGAAACAGACAGAGTTCACATTTTATAATAACCATCAAAACCATTCTGTTAAATCTGCCTATTTATAAGATCCTAGAAATTAGGCATATGGGTTCTATATTAAAAGAGGGAATACTTTCTAAGAAGCGCATTTAAATTTTCACAGGGTAACTTCTAGTCGAGCTTATGCCTATGCTTTTGATGTCCAATAAAAAATTCGTTCCATAAATACAATGTATATCGGAGCTCGTGAGGATCGATCAGCTGAATTATATTTAATGGGTATCTGTTTGACGGACTCTCACAATGATTGATCTCTAATGCGCCGGAACGTTGCGAAAGGCGTTTACATTGTATACAATTCTTAACTTATTTAAGGGGTTTTGTTTAGCATCTTAGCTTAACGGGCTTTTGTCCGCCTAACTGGGTGGAACTTATCTAATTAGTCTCTCTTAGTGTTGATGAATGCTAGTTAAGCCTCGACCTGATGTCGCAGCAGACTCCATTCAACATGTCACCCAAGAGGCACATCTTATTTCTCGGCCTGGTATCAGCTCTAATGCTGCAATTTGTCTTTGCGAATATTGATTCCTTAGAAAGGAATGTCCCCTACACAAGTACGTGAATCTGAATTTCCAAATTTGTATCGCATTTACTAAGCTTATACCTCTACAAACTATTTCCTATATTAATTATTGATTGATTGATAATACTTTATATTGTTCTCACTTTCTTGGTTTTACCCACATCAACTACTTCCAAAATCATTCCCTCACCCTTCCTCCTCACCTGTAACTCTTTCGTGGCTTTCGAAGAACCATGTCCTAAGAATCTGGCGATCTGCATGGAGTTCTGCGCCAAGACTCTGCGTATATCTGGAACGGACTGCGAGTATGGAGAATTTTGCTGTACCCTGGTATAGCTTATATAGCTATAAATCAAGAGGAAGCATTTGTCCTCTGGGGCAGGGTTTAAGTTGGTTTTGATACTTACAATAAAATGTTCATATACTTGCTCAGATTATGTTTTTCATTTTGATATGCGCATAGTTTATATATAACAAAAAGTGCATTAAATTTGTTAAAGGGTAACTTCTAGTCGAGTATCTTCGACTTTGCTTTTGTTGGTCAATAAACAATTAGTCTCATAAATTTCAGAGAATTTCAGAGCACGTGAGGAGCGTGCGCGTGATGCGATCAGATGAATTAATTGGGGCTTGGGCTCGACGGGCTGCTTCAATATTGAGCTTTAATGGAAGCCAACGTTGCGAAGGCCATTAATATTATTAATAATTCTTAACTGAATAGTTTGAAGCCTTGCTGGGTTGAGCCTACATATTTAATTAGACTCACATTTAAAGGCTTTTTCTGACGTAAGCCCTTGGTCATGGAAGTACGAATAATAATAGTTAAAAAAGGTAAGTTCTTATAGTAGATTGAAATTTTCTTTGCTACTTTGTAAAATTCTTCTGTTTCCTGGACTATTTTTGAGTATATCTTCGAATATGCTGCAAACATTTCGCCCAGCATTCCCTTTAATAATCTTTGCCCTTCTGTCCTTCCAGTTGCTTTTTAAAAACTTCCATGCAACAAGTTCTATGAAATACCTCTTTATAGCAGAAAATATTTAAACACAAATATTACACCCAAGAAAACCAATATACCCTTACACACTTTATGAACAGAGCATGAAAGGCCACATAAATTCTAATTGATTTGAAGTATTTGATGGTCCAATCAAAAATCGCGTGTGTCGATCACATGTTATTGGCATCTTTGGAGGGGTTTTATTGATGATGTTATATATAATAATGCCCCATCTTTAATTGTCGTTGGGCTTCCTCCTGAATCCAAATTCTCTAATGATATCGTGTGATCTGCAGATAATGTGAAGGCTTTCCATTAGAGCCCAGTAACAATACTCAACTATTTTTAGACATATATACGAAACTCTTCAAGCTTATGATACTCTGTTTAACTAGTGGAAAAGAGTATATTGGTTCCGCTGCCCACCTAGTCAGCTGATGGCTGGACTAATCTCTATATGCCAAGCTGACATTATTAATAAATCTCTTTATGCGACAACTGTACGAGTAATTGTTGTGAAATATTTGAAGGGAAGGGCTGTAATGAAATGCTCTGTAAATATTTTGAATTGTATTTCGAATACTGTCTCTCTCTCTCTCTCTCTCTGTCGCTTTCTTTGGCCGCTCACATGACTAATGTGTAAACATTGCACTGATTATGTAAGTGCTCGACGGGCTGAATCATAGCCAAAGAAAGAGCCACAAAGGTTGTCCACCAGGTCACTCAGGCGGTTCTTATCAGCGAGCTGCTCTCTCCGGGATGATATAGGCGCCCATGATGATGATGATGATGATGATGAAGATGATGATGATGCTTGTGTTTGGCTTTGCTAGTGTCACGTGTCCATATATCAATGCCTGTACAGTTGTGTGGCCAGAGCTCTGGTTCTGATCAATCTTTAGTGTAATCTCTGTTCTATTTTTCCATCTATATATATACGTATATATAGAGAAGGAACTTTGTTATATATACCTAATCTCCCCGTTTTGGGTTTCAATGTCAAGTTCAGCGCTGGTTCAAGCTGACAAGATTCCGATTCCGATTCTCGTATATTCCATAGCCTCAGGCGCTTTCCAAGTGAATCTTTTTCGGATCTGTGCACACATAATGTGTGATTTCTTGATTTTAAAAATAAACGTCCTTGCTGAGCATTCGCGTTCGAAACATTTATCAGACAACAGCGGCACGTACTCGTGTCTGGCTCTCATATGTACGTTTAGCTTTTATTATTTATGCTTTATTTATGTTGCTTCTGTCTTCTTTTTTCTTTATTTACTCTAAATTTTTTATAGTTGCGCGCGATTTCGCAGCAAAATTTTAAATGTTTATTTCATGTTGTTATTTATAGTTGAGTTTTAGTTGAGTGGGCGATTGTCATATTGAAATCGTGCTGGGCTGTTTTATTTTTTTCTCGTAAGTTGAATGAATTGAGCCAAGGCAACATATTGAGTGAGTGGACATCACTTTGAGATTTCTAAATGAACGTGCTCTCAATTTATTCAGTGAATCGCCATCCTGGTAAATGGGTTATGGAAGGGAACTATGCATGGAGGAACGGAGAGCGAGAAAGAGAGGGAGAGAAATATAGATCAGTAGTTAATCACAGTGAGTGTATTAATAGTAAAAATAAATCTTATTAAATCATCAACACAAGTATTCTTATTAAAGCGTGCAAATCTTTAAGTCTCACTTGAATTCATGAGAATTGCATAGAAAGGCATTGTTTAAAAATATACCTTTCTTTTTAAAGTTTACAGCCCAGCAGAGTAAAACTGGATTTGCATTTGCTATAAGAGAATATACATAGAGGTTAAAACCTAGCCTAGTCCGAGATAAGCTTTTATCGTTAGTAGGTCACTTTTCCTTTTTCTCCGACTACTTGAAACCTTACCTCACTTACATCCATCAGGGTCATTTTGCGCAACCAGCGATTACCCTTTTTTAAATAATATTTTAACAAAGATGACTTTGAAGCCAATCGGACTTGGCACAAAAGGTCTAAACCAACAGATTTCCAAAACCATGAAACCTTGAAACCATTTTCCACCTGGGGGATGGTTATGGTGAAAAGTGAAAATGGGACTGAGTTCACAAAAAACGACATTTGAAGAAAAGCGTGCCTGTGCGCTGGGCTTGCCGCGATTCCCGAACGATTTAATTAATTAAAGATCTTGAGAACTTGAACGTTGTGTACGCTAACCCAGTTATGGCATGCATTACTTGGTATCTATGCACATCTAATACTATATTGCAATTCCTCAAATTGCACAACCTCCTCCAATGCCAGTGAAAACGACAAATGGCTTTGAACATGAAACGGCGGCCTTGCCTGGTGGACATTGAAACAGTGTAGATAGTCTGTGGGGCAATATAGTATAGATGACCATGAAATCTACAACATAGGCCTGTTTCAATTGAGTCGAATCATTTAACTGCGTCTTAGAATACACAACTTGCGCCGTCTGTCTTGATAGGGTCGCGGGGGGCAAGCGCGAACTATTCAATTGCGATTTGATCTTTTTCATGTTGTTTTCATCGTTTTTCTTTATTTTTGCACAAATTCGCAATTGACTTGAGACAAATTTAGTGAAACAAAACACCACGTAATTTTATGTATATAGATTCTTATAATTACTTTGTATATTCTCTATTTTTTGTTGAGTCTTTCTTATCAGGCTCGGCTCGGCTCATGTCAAACAGTTCGTTATTTATGTGTTTTTGTTTACGTTTTCGGTTTCGATTCGAAATTTCGCTTGAACTATGAGCTAATCGTAGACTTTAATTTGCAATGCTATGGCATTTTTGATACCCTGAACCCATTGATAATGCTTAAAAAGGGTATAACAGTTTTGTGGAAATATATGTAACACACAGATGGAAGACAGGCATCTGCGACCCCATAAAGTATAAAGGTATTTTCTTGCTGAGGACGTTGACCTGACCCGATCTGTCCATATCTATCTGCCTGTCCGTTTGTTGACTTTTTCTATATCGTATGCAGTATCGTAATTATGGAAAAATTAGCTTTTCTCCTATACCATAAGCAGAATAAGCTTATTTTATTTTCTGACATATCCTGCCGTTATCATAATATCGATAAATATCGATTTTGAGACATGAAAAGCGAGGTACATGAATAACAAACCTTTTTTGATCTTCTCCATTCCCTACAAAATTGTAAAAAAAAAACATTTTGATTGGTAGAGTAAAGCACAATTAAGCCCTGAAAATTTCTGCGTCCTACAGCACAAACATTGTTCATACCTCAAGTCAATTATCCACAGGGTATCTCCGGATGCAGCACATTCAATCGGAACTTTCTAACTTGCATTTTTGTTTTCGTCTTATTTTATTTAGATTTTTGTAGTCATTTTCAAAGCGCACTAATAAATTGTGCAGTGGATAGGGGTTGATGAAGGATGGGAGTGGGGGGAGGGGTGGCTGGTTTGTTGTATTTGGGATGCGCTCATATTCCATGTCATAGTTCGCACTCATTTTTCACTTGACATAAACTGCGTCTCATCGCCGCGGGCGCTGCAACGCAATTTGCATGCACGAAGCAACTACACGAGTTGCTTTTATTTTCCCATGTCTTTTTTTTTTATATATATTTTGCCTTTTTCATATTTCAGTTTTAATTTTTATTTTGCATGTGGCTGCGAGTATAAAAGAAAATGATTTTGTGGCATAAATTAACGCCAAGAGGCACACGAAACACTATTAAAAAATACACCACACATGCGCGAGTCGCACATCCTTCAGCCTGCCAGTGTGTGTGTGTGTGTGTGTGTGTTTGTGTTGTGCTGGCAAAGGATGCGAATGTGGACGCAGATGTGCAAGTCAATGGCTTATAGAAAAGCCAGGATATTCAGTGCTCAGTGCTTCGTACGCCGCGTTGCCATCGCCATTTGCCGTTGCCGTTGCCACATTCTGATGATGCCATGCCTTCAGCGTCGTGCAGCTCTCTATCTATCTGTCTCCCTCTCTCTCTGCTTCTCTTTCTCGCCTCATGCAATTAATCCTTTTTTCTCATTCCCGCTGTGGCACCTTCTCGCTGCCTCTTTAGCACGCTGTCTGCCTGCAAAATGACTTTTTAAGTTAATTTCTTATATGTGCCGAGCATGTTGTCCCACAACATGGCCAACACAAACACATACACACACACCCACACACACACACCCACACACACACACCCACATACTATGTATGGCTGATTGGCTGCGCAGTAATCACAACCCAGCTCTGCTTTAACTCTGTGCGTTTTGCATGGCATTAATATTAACTGTTATGACGCAAATTCCCATAAAAATAAGCAATACTAATGATTATTAATTTTTATAGTCCTTGGCATTAGAAAAGTTATATTCATTATATATAAATTAATCAAATCTTAAATCGAATCGTTCACTTCCTGCCAATGCACGCTTGCGTATAAGACAAGCAAGCAGTTCAAATGAAAGCAGTGCAAATGTTGTTTTGATCGCGCTTCCATAGTTTACCCTTTCTCAACACTGTTAACGGGCAGCTGCTTCTTCTGTTAATTTGAATTATGACATTTACTTGTGCATTAATTGTTCTTTAAATGCAAATTCTTAACAAAGTCGTGCATTTAGTAATGACATTTGAGTTTTTTTATTGCTAAACAATTGGTTAGCCGTTTTTTACAGGTGAAATTTGCTGATAGTTTAATAGCATTGCCACGAAATACATTAAACGAAACAACTGTAGCCTCCAAAAATGTATATAATAACACAGAATGGAAAGGAGTTTGCTTAAGCTGCTAAGTTTGTTTGTTAGTTTATTTCATTTAACATCTGTGAAATTCGCTTTTTGCTTTGCCTGGCTCTTTGCAGGCCCTGTCAAGTTTGTGCTACACTTTATTTAGCGCTGTTTCCACCTTTTGTTTTTCACTCTTTCACCTTTAGCTGAATTCTAGCATGGCATACAATGTGCGTACGTGTTGAAAATGAATTTCCTGCACACAACAAGCTATAATTTTTATGCAAATTGAAGTTCAAATGGCATAAAATGCAATTACTTAATTTTCTTTGACAAATATGCACGAGAGGCGCTTGGTACGCCCCCCCGCCCCCTTCTACCTACTCACCTGGACCTGTTCTGGCCATGGCAATAAAACCCATTAACAACATGCAAATGAAAGCAAATTTTGTGGCACCCCTGCGAAGAAGGTGTTAAAATTTTGAGTTGTTTGAAGTGACACACAAATATTCTTGTCAACCAACAAAATGACATAATAATTCTAGGGGGCTAGAGCTGGAGCGGGAGATACACAGGCAGCGGGTGATTGAGGCAGGAGAGAGTTGAAATTTTAACAATTAGCAAAAAATGTTGTGTTGCCAACATACTAAATACAGAAATTACAGCAGCCCGCGGCGCTTTCTCCAACTTCTTTGAGATATCATTTTTTTTTTTACTGGCGTTCTTTATGCCGCGCTGCTAACGGGATTAACCGCAATTTCTTTAATTAAAATTTCACCCCCCGATCCGAGCAGATCTGACGGGGGTGCGGGGAAAAGGATTGTAAATTACGCTGTCAGTCAGTCGTCTGTCAACAACAATTAAAACGGGAAGCAACATCACAAATTAAAAATTCATCTTCCGCTGCGGACCTGCAACACACAGATAACTCATGTTTTATGAACAGCAACAACAATTTTCTTGCTTTCCCTTCATATATATATATATATACATTTTCTTTTTATACTTTTTTCCCCCTAACTGTTGCTGTTGTTGTTGTTTTTATCTATGCTAAGCATGTCTACTTGATGTGCTACTGGTCCCTTTTTAATTTGATTGGTGTGGCTCTTCTTCGTGCCGGCGTTTCCGGTTTTTCCTGCTGCCACTTACCTTTCCAACTCTTTGATTGGCATTGGGGCGCAGAAAAAAAAGGGGTTAATTAATTTGTGTTTTGGCATATTTGTTCTTGGCACAGACCTGACAAAGTCTTGAGTTTAGTTCTGCGCAGTGGCAACGACTTGAGCGGGGGACTAAAAGAAATCGCTTTAAGTAGCTAGGTGCTAGGAAAAAACTGTGGCGGTAATATATTTAATGTGAAACTTGATATGCAGGCCGTAGAAATATTTCAATATGCGATAGAAATCAGTTTAGAGCAGTGTTAAGAAATGGCGTAAAAAAATGTCTTCAGTTATAGCATAATGAAATCTGATATTCAAGCTTTAAAATCTTAGAAAATATAAAATATTCACAAATAATCCCCCAATCAATGCATTTATATAAGCAAATTTGGCGGATACCAATTTTGGATAGATGTAAAATTTAGCCCGCATTTTGTTTACGAAAATATTTACGACTTACAATATTTTCTAACACAACGGGCAGTTGAATTAACTGGTTAACTGATTCATGAACAACTATAAAAAATATTTTAAGCTAAGATTAAAATCTGATTTTTAAGATATATCAAACTAGCTTCACGAAGCGCAATGATAGGCCGAATGAGAGGATATTAAGTATATATTATACATAATCTAATATATCAAAATATCTACGTTATATATAAAATATAAATTGTAATATATGTATATACCCATCGCGCAATGTATTCTTTTAGCTGGGATTTATGCTAATTTCATTAATATATTTTTATAACTATAAATAATATACAAATAAAAAATAATATATGAAAGCAATTTAGTTCAAGCTCTCACAAATAAAAACAAAAACAAACCTTAAGTTAAAAAAATTATAAAATAAAAAAATATATCTCAGGCTGTTGAAATCTTTGATCAACTCTTGTAAGCAATGATTTCTCTCTTGCCAAGTGGAACCCCTTTTGGGGTTTTTTTTATTTTACCCTGCCAGTGTTGTAAGCTACAAATGTAACAAACTTGAAGCTAAATTTCAATTATAGTCGAATTTTTTTCCCTTCAGTTTGATGAGCCAACCTTTTTTCTTATTTTGGGTCGGAAATGCCTGAGGTACTTGTATTGCCTGTTAACGAGTTGTGTACTTAATTGAGTATTGGGTTAGGCTTAATTGGAATATAGTTGCACTTTGTACCAAAGAAAAAAAAAAACTGGATCACATATAGATAAATCTATGTTCATATTAAATTTATATTTATTTATATGTAGCGTATTTATTTTGAAGCCCTGTCAAATTGCGTGGTTTCGGCAGGCAAACTTTTTGTGACTTTTGTTGCGTGTGCAAATAATTTGCAGCTCGTTTGTTGCATCATTAACAATGTTTGGGGGGTAGGGCAGAACTTTTATCTAATTAATGAAAACTTCAGCACAATGCCGCGATGCGGCATGAGTAGATCTTTTGCTTTTGAAGAGTGTCGTATTGTTGACAGTGAAGCGACGAGCTCGGCGTACAACATGGCGTATGATTGCTTTTGTGTAAACAACGACGAGGACAGACGGATGTGTATGGCAAAAATGGTTGAGAGAGGGCGAGTAGGAGGGGGGGGGGGTCATGTCTTTGGCAGTTTTTTGCCACTCTTCTTTTTGAGCTGCGTAAAAGTTTTTTAATTAGCAACAAAAGTAAAGGGGTTAATAACGACTCGACTTGAGCTGAGTCGTCGAGTTTGGTTGGCTGTTGCCAAAAGTTTGGCAAGCTAACAATTAAGTTTCGGCTATGTGCGGCTGACGTGCGAGGGGCGCGGACGTGGGTGTGGGCGTGGCCGCAGATAATGGGCATTAAGCAACACTTACTGACAATTAAGTTGAGCCCGCGTCAGAGAGAGAGAGAGAGAGAGCGGCTGCTATCCTTCGCCCCATTGTTGACTTTTTTCGGGCTGTAATTACGCTTAATCGCGAATTTACAACACGCTGCATGTGGCAGGCAGACAGCCAGGCTGGCAAGGACCTGAATGTGCGTTGCGTTGCGCTGCGAAGCTGCTTAAGTTGTGGCAATAACCCGCAGCAAGTGCCGCGTATCGTTTGCTTGACCAGATGCATTTTGCACAATCTGCACAATTCAAACAGTTGAAGCGCCCAGATAAGCGCAAAATATTCATGAGCTTGGTTTTATGAAGTGCTAACAATGCGTAAAGCTACAATCATAATCAGGGGAGGCGTTGGGGCAGGGGCAGGGGCAGTGGCAGGGCCACACTTAACAGCAAAAACGCAGTCGAACACCTATTGTGGCAGCTTCTGGTTTCAGTTCCTGTGTGTGTGTGGGTGCCATCTAGTTGCCGTCTGTCTGCCATTGCCCCGCAGAAGTTTTTCCATTTTCCTCTCTGAACATGGTCATGCCCCATGCTGGCATTTTTCTATTCCTCTTTTTTTTTTGTCTTCTTTGCCTTTTCGCGTAGCTTTCCTTTCCGTGCTTTTGCTCCCTGGGCTGGGTAATTTTTCACTTTCGCAAGATGGCAGCGCATTTTAATGAGCCAACCAACGAGAGGACATGCGGTCAGCCAAGGAGTAGCAGCAGCAGCAGCAGCAGCCGCAGCAGCAACTGACAATGGGACACAGGACACCGGACACTGGACACTGGCCAGGATAATTTGTGTTGCATTTGCATTTTCATTGGTGCGATATGTTAATGACTTTGCTTACTTTTCCCGCCCTCCAATTGCTGCTCATCTTGATAATGTTGTTGTTCCTTGTCTGGACAGTAAGTTTTCTCTGTCTGTTTTCGATAGAAAATTATTCTGGTTTTCTTTTTGGATTTGTTGTCTCGATTAGCATAGGCAAACGACTAGACAACACCGCAAAGTTTTATCCCATAATTAGCTGCATCATTTATCATTCAATTGCGCTGCCAGACGGCTTCAGATAGTTGCCAAACTCTACTCTAGATACAGGCATCGGGGATTTACATTATTTTCAGCACCATATTTCTCATTTGTGGACATTTGACAGAGGAAGATCTAAAGATTGAGGGAGGGAAGGGCAATTGGAGGCAACAGAGATGAAAAAGAGAGAGAGAGAGCGCACCATAAGGAGAGTAAGTGAGAGAGAAGGAGAGATAGAGAGGGAGAGGTGAACAGCATAGATCAAAGTGCTTGGCTTAAATGGAGTCTTAATATTTACGGAATATGTAGTTTATTTTAAGGCTCCGGACAAACAGGAATAAAGATAATATTTATGAACAAAGTGTCGCGATCTAGCTACTATATTATAATATTTATTATAATTATATCTTCTTCTACAAAACCTTTAAATATAAGACCTCTGTTAAATGTACATGAAAACTAGAGCGTTAACTATATAAGACATCCAGCTATAAGAAAATATGACTACATACAAGATAGGAAAACTTAAGAAAACTAAAACTGTGTAAATTAAAGTTGAAGATAAATGAATCAAGGAAAAATCCCGAAATTAACTCAATAAGTCAAAAAATATGAAGAATTGTGCATATTTAGTGTAAATTTCTATGACAAAACCAAAAAAAAAGCAATTTCAATTAACCGTATCAAGAGCTCAAATAAATGTCTAAATGCATTTGATTTATTGGCAATTGCATGAGCTACATATGTAAATAGTTGAAATCAAATTTGCATTGTCTATGATAATAATTTATACACGAATTTTATTAAACGCTTCAAATACGACAGAAAACGAAATACGGGCTGTCAATTATTGTAAAAACTGTGTGAAATTATTGTAAATATCATGATATTTACCATCCTGCGTGTTGATATCGAACAACAACAACAACAACAACAACAACGAACACTTGCAAACTGTTTGCCCAACTGTCTATTTATTTACATTTTCCGGTGCATTTTATTAAATACAATTTTGTACGTTTTTGCCACGATAATATTGCCAAATGTGAAATGAAGAGAAAAATTACATTTAAAAGTCAAAAATGCAAAAGTCGTTTAAAACATACAAAACTCAATTTCGCATCCATGTGTGTGTGTGTGTGTGTTTGTGTGTGTGTGTGAAAAACATTAAAATAATTGTTTTAAAATCCTTTTGTCAGAAAGTAAAGTAAATTATAAACACACACAGAGAGAAAGAGAGACAGACTGCAGTGCGAGTCTGTGGAGCCTGGCAGGATAACGATAACACGTCACAAGTCACAGGATTTCACTGAGCCATTAAAAACGTTGCCACACACACACGCACCCACACACACACACACCCACACACACACACACACACATAAACAGAACGTATGCCAGCTGCATTTGTATCTGTTCAACTGCAAAAACATTTGCGAAAAATTAATTTTATACAAAACGTTATGCAAATTTTTATACACAAAAATATATAAGAAAATCTATTAGTGCACACAAAAATAAATGAAAATAAAATGAAAAAAAAAAAGGAAAATTACCGCTCGACCAGGCTATATACATTCGCTATGGGCATAAATAGTTAGTTAGCAATACTTGAGGAAGTCTTGAAAAATGTAGGATCTTCGGTCAAGCATGCGGTTCTTCCAGCTGGAATGCGACATGTATTCCGTTTCTATCTCTCTTCAACAAGCTGAAGTGTCGCTTGGGAATAGGAAATTGCATGGCCTGGAAGATACATGGACGATATTCGTAACGGAAGATACATGCAATTTTAAGCGAACTATCGTTTAATTAAGTCTATATATGTAATATAAATGTTGAAGTCGCAAAACCTATATAAAAATGATTTGTGAAGTATCGCCATATTGTCTTCCTGGCGATAGAGTTCCAGGGGACATTCTGTGGTAACTAGGGCTCTGAGCTTTGGTCAGTTTGGGTTGGAACAAATCACGACTTGACTTTTTTGAACAACTCTTCCTTCACACCCCAGGTATGCGACCCGCTTTAGACTTCAGTTGTTTACAGGGTATGTCAAAAGTGGGAGCCATTTACTAGAAATATTTTGATAGTTGCAAATTTCAATATAAGAACGATACGCATATTGTTTGTACATTTGCATACAACATGCCACATGGAACATGCAACATGCATTTTCCATAAAGCTTGCCTCATCAGGATATGCTGGAAAATGTTTCAATTTTATTCATTGTACAGCAATTTTTCAAGCAATTTCGTTTGCTGTTTTTCCTATTTTTTTTTTTTTTTTTGTTAATATTTACCCTGCTCCGACGCTGGGTGTGAGTCGGATGTGGTTGGGCAGGTGAAAGTCGACTGCTTTTGTAAGATGATGTTGGCCGTGCCGCCAAAGTAAAGAGCACTTTTTGGTGCAGCTGCCGTCGGTTGGGTAGTTGGGGAAGCTGAAGCTCATTTGGATGGCTTTACCTTTGGCTGTGGCACTCAATACAATTGTACAATATTTATTTAATGTAAATGAGAAACGAGAAACAAGCCACTCACGTAGTGCAGGCCAGTTCAGGCCATAGTCAGGCTCATGTGGCCCCGCCCCCCCTTTGGCGAACCCTCGATATGCAAAATGATATTGAACATTGTGTCGATGTTGAATTGCCTCTCTTCTCCCTTTCTCTCTGTATGTGCCCAATGTGCCAATGCATTCAAGCAAATTAAAATTGGAAATTAAATGTTTACGAAGTACGAAAATTTTAAACGAAAAAGTAATTGCTTTTCCTGCTGCCTTGAGAGGCTGCTGCGCACCGAGTCAGCGGAGGGTAAGAGGCACACATATATGTGAGTTGGCAAAAGTACAACTTAAGGTTAGTTTCCTGAGATTTTGGCTTTAGCTCTCGATAAAGCGTTTCCCAGTCGAGTTGCCTGCAGCCACAATAAAAAAGCTAAGCATCTTTCACAGGCCCAATTGTGAAGCTTTTACCCTAATATTTGTGATAATAACAAGGTAATTAAGTATTAGCTGGGAAAGTAATAACAATTTTGCAATGCTCCCAAAACTCTAATAAGCCATAGCTAAATTTAATTGAAATTTTCAAGCAAATTAATTTCAAAATGAATGAATAGGCATCTAATTGTTACATTTATTTTCCCGATTGTCCGATTGCTGTTGTTTTTTCTGATATTGCATGAAATAAATGCAGTTGAAAACAGTAGTCTAGAGTAGTTTATAGTACCAGCAGAAAGGGCGAGAGAAAGAGAGAGGGAGAGAGATATATAGAAAGAAAGAGAGATAGAGAAAGAGAGAGTTAGAGTGCAAGAGACTAAATTACAATACGAGCAGAGATTAACACTGATAGCACTTTGTATAAAAATATGTTGCATACATACATACATACATACATACATACATACATTCATACATACATACATACATAGATACCTACATACCAACATATCTAAATGCATACATACATAGCTACACACAAACATGCATACGTTCATTTAAGCACATAAACAGTCAGCCAGGCCAAACAGTCTGATATTCACTTATATGGATTTGAGGAAAAAACCCTGGATGACAAAATATATAGATGGTATAGCTATAGATAGGAATCGAGTGCAACAAGTGAGACAAGCTGCTTTTTATTTAAGGCATTCAGCGCTTGCTGGAGGAGTGTGCCAGGCTGTTGGGGGGGAAGGGACGGGCTTTTGTCTGCGGTTCACCTGAAGCAGGTTGAATGAACAGCCGTTAGACACATGCGGCATTTGCGATTGGACGGGCTCTGCTGAGCTAAAAGGATGTTGCGTCTGCCGTCGTTGTCGTTGTCAACGCTGCAGTGCAGCTAACGTTGTTGGCAGCGACTTTTGCCATTTGCAGAGGGCATCATTATCCAGGCATTCAAGTCCTTGGCTAAGGCTCAACAGCCCAGCAAGCATTGGCAACCAATGAGTGCGCTGCCATTTGCTACGGTTGAGGTTCTGTCAACGTGAGATGGCGACGATGATGTGGCCGGAGCTCGAGGAAACTGCAGAAATGATATCCTGTTTTCATATGCGCCGTGAGTGTGTGTGTGTGTGCAACAACTGCAAGTTTTGTTTGAGTTGTAGCCGCAGGTTTCATTGTAATGTGCTGGTATCTTGTTGCCAGCCAGTCAGTCAGTCAGCCAGTCAGTCAGTCAATCACTCAGTCAGTCAGTCAGCCAAGCCGAGCTGGCTACGTTTATGGTTACGGCGGAAATGGCTATGGTTTAGTGGTTCCTCTGCTGTTTTCTTTTTCCACTTTTTAATTTCCGTTTGCATTGCCTTCGGGTGGCCAGCGCCAGTTGCGTCTCGATGTTGTTCTTGTTGCTGCCGCATGACTCTGGCTCAAAAGTTGGCCACAGGTAAGCGGAGCCAGAGACATGCAGTTCGAGTGCTACGCTTGCCACATTCTCGTTCTCCTTCCTTGGCCACATTCTCGTTGCCAAGAACAACATGAGCCAACGAATTTTCGTAGGAAACGCCAATGGCCAATTGGATGTAGTTCTTGCTGCTCCTGCTGCTCCTGTTGCTGCTGCTGCTGCTGAGCCGTGCAAGAATGTTGAAACCTGCTCAGCAGCAAGCCAAACAAGAAAAGGTCCGGCACAGCGAAAATTGAAAGGCGAGCGTTAAATTCCCCATTGGCCAAATACTCGCAGCCACTTGCTATGTATTACAGCCACTTCCGGCGGGCATGACAAAATCCTTGCCCCACGCTGACCAGCCTCTCCACCCCCTCCACACACACACACACCCACACACACCCACACACACCCACAACAGCCCATCCTCCCTGAAAGTAGCCCCTGGCTGTGCGCGTGTTCGATTATTCAATCCTGGTTTTTGCCCACTTCGATTCACAAATCATTTAAATTCATGTAGTTAAAATTATGAACATGCAATGTTTACTTTGTTGTCGCTGCAGCCGAAACTAATTAATATTAAAATATTGAAAAAAAAATGAATCCAGCCTAAAATTATGCAACGTTTTTTATTTGCTGCTGGCCTGCGGCTAACTATTAATTAACATGTTAATTACAAGTTTACAGTTGTTTTTTGTTAATGTTTTCTTTTTTGTTGCATTCTCTGCTGACATAAACGAAATGCAATTTTATAAAATGTCGCCATTTTAATTTTATGCATGATACACACCACACACACACACACACCCCAAGCACACCCAGCTGTGGGGTGGGGTGGCAGCTCTTTCTAATCGAAAGCTCGCTCAGGTGTATTATGTCGCTTGGGTAACATGCAAATATATATATGTATTTATTGCGCAATGGCTGGAAAAAACCATTAATATTCTTATTTGCTTAGCCGTTGATGGCAAATTGGTAGGTGCTGCGCGTTCCCTGCATCTCCGACCCTCTCATTCTCCCTCTCGCAGATGGTACCCTGTAATGTACAGAATGGGCAACAAGCAAAAGCTAAGCATGTACGATATATAGATTCATTCACTTGTCGGTATTTATACTGGATTTTAAAGAGCTGGAAAAGGTACATTTTGGTTTATGGTATGTAACATTTTAGACTTTTCTAAAAAGAACTTCAGATATGTCCTCACATTCATCTCTTCGGTTCACAGTTTACTTTATAATTCGCTTTCATCCCATCTTAACGTTCATTCTTTCAGTTCTCTTTTAAGTTCTCAATTCGGGAATAAAATCGCTTCCAGTTGTGAAGGACTTTTACTTACGAATTCAAAGTATAGGGTATCTCTTGGCTGATAGCTCTCCCATTTCTACCTGTAGTGCTTCACTTTTTGATTGGCGATTTGAAATGCGCTGGAGCTTAGTTTCGGGCAGCATTTCGAAGCTCTATATAAATAATCGAACTGCATTTTATTGGACAGCGGACGCGTCCACTTTGTAGTCCGGTTGAGCTGGTCGGCAACGCGCTGTTCCGCCTGTTCCGCCGCCAGCCAGAGCCGAACACCCGGGCCGCAGTGATTGTCAAAGGATGGCGGCTACGAAAATAATTAAAAACCCCATTTAAATGCAGATTAGCTGGCACATTTTGTGCACAGCTATAAAATTATATGGCCGCACGCTATGCACACACTTTAATAGAATCAAAATCAACAAACGAAGAGGTAAAAGCCTGGTGCCCGCGCCTAAAACTATGCAAATCGCAGCAACTGCCACACGGCGGCAACATTAGAAATGCATGCAACGAGCTGTGAATCGCGGCCCCCCCCTGCTTCCCCTCTCTCTCTATCGGTCTCTGTGCTGCACATCGGCGCGTTACACATTATTTATTTATAAATATTGTTTGTAATAAAATCAAAAATAAAATTTATATAAAACTAATCAAATATGTATTGCCATGTGGCATGTGTACAAGTTTACAGCGAAATAGTTGCAAATTCTAAGTTTTGTTTACATTCGGCGTGTTTGTGTGAGTGTGTGTGTATGTGAAATGTTGCATTTAAAGTTATAAAAAGGTATTTACCTTTGCAGAGGTAAGCTCTTTTAGAGCTTTAATATTAAAGTTTGTTAAGTTGCCTCCAATCTTTCTGTAAGCTTTCTTGCGAAGCTTTCCGGTGCTTTCAAAGCTCCCTATCGAACGAAGTTCATACCCATTAAGCCGCTTAACCGCTTAATTTAATTTTGCAAGATTAAAATAACTCATAAGTGAATATTAAAAGCTTCATTAATATGTTAAATGTGCATGTGTGCTTCTTTAATATATTTTTTAAGCTCGACTTTGCTCGACTATACCAATTTTGAACAACCTTTCATTTTACAGGGTACATCAGTATCTTTTACCTTTTCCATTACGCTGATTGCTTATTATTTATAAAGCCAACTTATTCATTACACTAATGCATGTATAAACCAGATCTATTCACAAAAACCTTTTCCGTACAGTTTCCACTGCCAATGAATAAGTTATTTTAGGCATATTTTTTATAAATGCATATAATAAAATTTCGCATATCATTGTTAAAGTTTGCATTTAATTGTGGGTCTCTATCGCACTCTTCCTCTTTGAACTCGTAACATTACTCATACGACAAGTCCGCCCGCCTGGATTTCCCGCATTTTTTGGCCGCTGATATGGCCCGCTGTCAATCAGTGCAACAGCATTTAAATATATGTACGGCTACTCAATTTGTATATGTTGCACAATTGGACGCAATTTCATGCATTTTTATAAATATTCTGCGGGGTGAACAAAAAAAAGAAATAAAATAATAAAAAGAAAGAATTGCACCGCTGGGACAAGGCAGGGCCAACGGATCAGACATCGCGTTGCAAGTCATCAGTTTTTATGCTCCTGCAGTGACATTTTGCATGGCACATGAATCTGCATGGATATTGCGAATTGTGAATGCTCGCAAAATCCATACTCGACTGCAGTTAATAATAATGCAGCTGCCTTTGCTTTTTCCACATGTTTTTCCGGATTTTTTTTGCCAGGTACTGAAAAAAATGTACAAAAAATTGACAACTATTCAATCACCCAATGGAATTACTGTGCTTGAGTTATGTTTGCTCTTAAATCAGAAAGTCAAATAGCGTTTAAAAATTGCTTGTCATTCAAGGATTTTCAGGTTCCTATACAAGACCTTAACCCTTTTAAAGAATTTTTCTGTTAACAGATTAACAGATTAACGGTTAACAGATTTTCAGAATTTTGAAGAATGTTAATTTTTCTTAATTTATCACTAAGCTGAAAATATGAAAAAGGCTTCAAACTAGCTGCGAACAAAACTCGAACTCATTCCAACGCTCAAAATCGTAACCAGAATGAATATGTTTATATATAAATACTTGTAATAATACTTTTAAGGTATGTTTTATACACCTTATCTATTTTACCTGCTTTTCTTAGGGGTATTCCGCGGAGGAGGCGTCTCTCCCAGAACTTCCGTTCCGGCCACTAAATCAACATTTACATCAAATGGCAATTTACAGTTTATGGGCCTCTGCAGATGAACGCTTCCGTTTTGGGCTGATAACTGCCTTCGTTTTCGTAGCCCAATTTTTAATGTCATCCGTTTGCCAAAAATATAAATATATATATATGTGCATATATTTTATTGTCGTAAAATGTGTCCTGTCCAGTAATATGCACAAAAGCTTTGATGAAATCAAAATACGGCCGAAGTATTTTCACAGACAGACACAGACACACTCGCACACTCGCACACACGCACACACACACACACCGAAAAACTTTACAGCTCGTTTGTGAGGTACGCAGCGTGTGTCCTGCGGCATCCTTTGGTTCCACAGTTTTTTTTTTCTCTTTTTTTTATATTTTTTGTTGTATAAATTTCATTTTTGGTATGTTTAGAGGTTTCCCGAATGGCCAGCGGCATATTTTATGTACAACTTCAACACTGTAAGTATTCATGTGTGTGAGCGCGTGTGTGTGTGTTTGAGCGTGTGCATGTGTGCTCTGTTATCGCACTGCATTTATGTATGTGTGCGTGTGCGCCGCGTGGTTACTTAATATACAAAGGCCTTTAATTTCGACTAAAGCTAAATAAACTTTGTACCCTTTGGTATCTCTCCCTTTCCCCCATCGCTCTCCTTCTCTCTCTCTTTTCTGCACACCCCCAACACATGCCAGAGCCCCCTTTACATACACCTGCGGTCATGCCGCCACCAGAGGACAACGTATGTGTGTCTCTGTGTGTGTGTGTGTATCTGTGTGTGTGTTTGATGTTCGGCCTGCGTTCTTCGGCGCGTTGTGTTTTGATGGTGTATCTGTTGCTGTTGTTGTTGTTGTTGTTGCTGTTGCAATGTCCTTGGGCGCATATTTGCATGTTTTATTGTATCTGCTCTCAGTTTAGGAGCTCTCCCTGCCACCTCTGACCCCCTCCCCCTCTCACCACCTCCTGCTATGCGTGTACCTATGTTTTTAATTCTTTACATCGATATTTGGCCGCTGGCATGCCAAAAACGCGAGCCGCTGCCAAAGGTTGATTGCGGTTCGGCGGTATGGGTGGGCGGCCCATTTCCATTGCCGGGGCGGGGGCGGGAGCGGGAACAGGAGGCCTGCTTGGGCAGCGTTAGCGGCAATTTTACTCTCGAAATATGCA
The DNA here is from genome assembly GCA_018903485.1 of Drosophila littoralis. Classification (NCBI taxonomy): domain Eukaryota; kingdom Metazoa; phylum Arthropoda; class Insecta; order Diptera; family Drosophilidae; genus Drosophila; species Drosophila littoralis. Next base: position 6,136,998 of record JAEIGF010000124.1, on the reverse strand, counting down.
TGATATGTGCTACACCTTTTGTTATGCATTTGTTTTGATGTTGAAATGTTGCCCGCTGGCGGCCATTTTGTTGCCTCAGCGGGAATGAGTTGCTTCAAGTGCCGCCCCCTTAAAATACTCTGTAATTAACAAAATTGGAAAATAATGTCTTGCATCGTTTTCTTTTCAGAATGTTTAAGCATATTGTTTGCTTAGCGTGTAATAGTTCCATTCTTGGATATCAGTGACGAGAGGACGTCAGTCTTCTTTGATGGTTATTTATTCAATGAATCTTAGAGTTAGAGCTGTCCACCGTGAAGCAGTGAGCAGCCGTTTTACATACATGGTTTTTAGGCTTATTATATACAACAAGAGAGTCAGAGAGAGTCATGCGCGCACATATGTATACACAGCGACGGTCAAGCGTGAGAACGCTGACTTAGCTATTTGGGCGGTCGTTGTTATCAAGTGCGGATCATATTTCGTCTGCACTTGAATATGCGCGACAAAGTCGCTGCTTATGTTTGCATTCTGTTGGCATAACAACAAAGTGTTGCAGCCTTATTCATATGTATGTATATACATATGTACGCATGCTACATCTCCCTCCTTTTAAAAAATAACGTAATTTATGTAGTTATTTTAAGTATTAATGTTAATTATTTTTGTTTGTATGTTTTTTTTTTGTTTATATTATTTTAATATAACAATTTTTGTTAATATGTATGTGTAAATGTATATGTTTAAAACTATGTGTATTTAAAAAAATATATATATGTATGTGTTAGTATTTTATTTTAAATGTTGTCTCTTTTTATAAAAGAAAAGATTTTTCTTTCTATTTGAGTTTCCTTTTCTTAAATTCCATTTTCATTTTTATTGTTTTGTATTATTTTGTTCGAACAATTTTCTTTGTTTATATTAGAGTTTTCAATTCAATTATTATAAAATTTTAATCTATCCTTATGTACTTTTTGTTTTTTCTTTTTAGTATCCCTAATTATTATATTATCGTTATCTTCTAACTTTTCTGCTGTATAGGGTCCTAAATAAGTTGGATCTAACTTATGTCCTGTTTCATTCTTAAGTAGGACTTTATCTCCTATCGATATATCTATGTTTATTACTTTTTTATCATATAATTCCTTATTATTTCTCTTATTTTCTTCTAACATAATTCTAGCTCTTTTATATGCTATTTCTAATCTATATTTACTTTCCTTAGCATAATCATCTATATTATATAAAGGTTCTATGGTGTCTGTGCTATTAAAATGTTTTAATAAATTGTTTGTTTTACCGAAAACAAGTTCATATGGACAATAGTCATGTGCCATAGATGGGGTTGTGTTGAAACAGTAAACGAAATATTGGATCCATACGTCCCAGTCAGTTTTATCAACCGATATATATGAACGTATGTATTCATTAAAAGTTCTGTGACTTCTTTCGACTGTTCCAACTGTCTGGTGGTGGTGTGCAGTTGATGTTATGTTATTTATTTGTAAATACTTGCACAAATCATTTATTATAGAATTTTTGTATTCTGTTCCCATGTCCGTAATGAACGTCTTCATTGGACCGTACTTTAGAATAAAATTCTCAAAAATCGCCTTTGCTACTGTGTTAGCACTTTTGTTTGGAATTGGAATCGCGACTAGATATTTAGTCAGATCACAAATTAATGTGACTGCGTATTCATTTCCATTTTCAGACTTGGGTAGTGGACCAATGGTGTCTACTATAACCCTGTCGAAAGCGTGTATTGGCGTATTAGTTATTGTTAAAGGAGTTTTTATTTTTCTTGTCACCTTTGATTTTTGGCATTTTGGACATTTTCGTATGTACTCAGTAATATCTCGAGTCATACCTTTCCAATAATAATGTCTTTTGACCTTGGCCAAGGTTTTTGAGATGCCTGTGTGACCTCCTTGTATTGGATCATCATGGAACGTAGACAATAGAGCTTCTTTTTCTTTTATTGTTTCTATTTGGGTCACCGGGTTGAGTAGCGCTACTCTCAATGAAATTAATATTTTATTGCCCATATTTTTGAAATTATCGATTGAAACGTGTTCAAAGATATTTTCCCACGGTGCCACTTTGAGTTGGCTAATTTTATTTATACCGGCTTGCGTTTCAAGCCTTTGGAAAAATTGACCTAAGTCAAGAGTTCCATTGGTATATAAATCGCTAACATCATATCTTGCAGTAATTTTCTTACCATGTTTAAAAAAACATAGCATATTTTTTACATGCAAGGTCACTACTTTACGTACTTCGTCATTGTTAATGACTTTATATACGTTGGGCTTTGAAGCTTTTTCTATAGATTGCCAGGGCAATTCTATTTTTTCTTTTCCTGCGCAGGAATTTTGTCTACTCTGATATCTTGTAGTGACTTTCTTTATTGATCCATTTATTTGTTGTAGCTGTTGAATGGTTATTCTTGATAACGCATCCGCCACAAAATTGTCTTTACCCTTCAGATATTCGACTGTAAAATTATACTCCTCTAGTTCAAGTCTCATACGCGTTAGCTTTGAGCTTGGATTTACCATTGAGAACAAGTATGTTAATGGTCTGTGATCTGTTTTGACATTGAAGTGTCTACCATAAATATATGGTCTGAAATAAGTTATTGCCCAATGGATTGCTGCCAATTCTTGTTCTGTTGTACTTTTATTACTTTCACCCTTAGTAAACGATCTTGATGCATAAGCAACTGGAAGTTGGAGTCCATTTTTGTTTTGAGTTAAAACTGCTCCACATGCTTGTTTACTTGCATCTGTTATTATGCAAAATTCTTTGCTGAAGTCTGGGTATTGTAATAAATTCGGATTTATTAGTGCCGATTTGAGATGTTCGAAAGCATGCTGACAATCAGCTGTCCATTCGAATTCTACATCTTTTTTACATAATCTTGTTATGTGACGAGCATAGTCGGCAAAATTTTTGATAAAACGTCTATAGTAGTTGCAGAATGCAACGAATCGTCTGGCGCTGTCCGCATCATGTGGAACTGGGTAATTTTTAATGACGTCGTATTTTTTGTCGTCAGGCAAGATTCCTTTATCCGTGCATTTGTGTCCCAAAAATGTGACTTCATGCATGAAAAATGAACATTTTTCAGGATGTAATTTAAGATTGTATTTCCTACATTTCTCAAAAACATCAGTTAAGTTTTTGAGCATATGTGTTTCGGAACAACCAATGACTATTAAATCATCCATATAAAGGAAAGCTTGAGAAGGTTCTAATCCGGAAAATGCTATAGTCATCATTCTCTGGAAAGAATTTGGCGCTATTTTTTAAACCGAATGGCAATCGCGTGAAGCGATACGAGCCATTGCTTGTTGAGAAGGACGTTATATCTCTTGAACTTTTTTCGAGTTCAATTTGATGAAATCCTGACATTAAATCAAGGCATGAAAAGTATTTTGCTCTTCCTAGTTGATCCAAAATGTCATCAATTCTAGGCAGCGGGAATTTATCCGACAACAGTTTTTTATTAATTTGACGATAGTCAATTACTAATCGCCATTTTTTCTTGTCAGAACCTGGAAGAGATTTCTTCGGAACTAACAAAAGTGGGCTGTTATAAGGGGATACAGACGGTTCGACTATTTTATTGTCGATTAATTTTTGTACTTGTACTTGTATCTCATCTATTTGACTTTGAGGGTTTCTATAATTTTTTATGTAGACTGGTTCATCATCCTTCAATCTTAGCTTTTGTTTGTAGAAGTTATTGGTAGTGATCGATTCGGTTTCGAGTCCGAATACGTCACTAAACTGGGTGCATAAGTTAGTCAATTCGTTTTTGAACTGTGGTGGAAAATTTTTAGCTAATTGAGATAAGACAGTTTTTTCTCTATTTTCTGGATTGTTTTGAACTATGTCGTAGTTCGAAAGTGGTTCATATGACAAATTTTTAATATCTACTACTTGATCGGTACTGGTCGTATTCAGTAATCGGACAAATACATTTTTAGTTGTTGCAACTGTGTTTGCAACATAAATGCCTTCTTTAATTTCCTGGTTTGGAATTAGTACACTATCTTCATCTGATGATAGGTGAATTTTTCTGACTACTTGGGATCTTGCTGGTAGAACAATGGAATTATTACCAGAACTGTATGTTATTGGAACATAAATTGGGAAATTTAGATTATTTGGTCTCATTATGAGCCAATCTTCATTTGGTTTGAAATCTAACTGGCAATTGAATTTCTTAATGAAGTCAATGCCTATTATTCCATCACAAGGTATTGCGAAATGCAAATCTACTAAGTGAAAATCGTGTGGAATTATGTATTTACTTGTCTGTATCTCTATTGAAATCAGTCCTTTGGACTGTATTATGTCTTGGCCTATGCCTTGAATATTGATCTTCTTATTTATTTGGATATCATGAAAGATATCAGAATTTTCCTTTAACAGAGATATGTCTGCACCAGTATCTATTAAAAATACAAGTTTTTTATTTGTTTTCACATTGAAAAAGTTTACAAATATATTCAAACTAAGATTGATGGTATGAACCGCATAATTTCCTACTGCTGAATATCTGAGGGTTGTTGAGAGTTTCCCTGATTGTTCTGGGTTACTCTAACATTGTTTGTATTATTATTATTTTGGTTGTTTCGGCCTCGGTTGGAATTGTTGTTTCCATTTCCTCGGCCTCTATGGTAATTGTTGTTTTGATTACCGTAGTTATTATTTCCTCTGTTTTGGTAGTTACCATTGCCTCTACCACGATAGTTACCACGATTGTTACTACCGCGGTAGTTGTTATTCCCTCTTTTAGAGTACATCACTGTATTCACACTACCAGTAAGCCTTGTACTAGTACGGATGTATGCACTAACGGCAGCATCCATGGTAGTGAAAATACCAGACTCCATAACGGTTTTAACACTTTCGTGACTAGTTTTACTAATCATTGTGTTAACGGCTTCTGTAGTGCTGAGCGTGTCAGCATTTTCAGATGGTATGCCTTGGTCAATATAAGCAGCTTCAAGAAGCTGTCGCAGATTTTCTAGTTCAGTTGTGAACTGAGTGGCTGTTTTGCCTTTCTGCGTTAAAGTGTCCATTTTTGCCTTTATGTTGGCGGGTGTTTCACCGACAACTACTTCTTTTAATTTTGCAATGATTCCATCTATTGTGGTTTCATTTTTTATTTTGTTGAGGGTTGTGCCCGTTATTTTTGATTTAATCAACTCTATGGCAATTTCCTCATAAGTTCCCTTTGTTAAGTTGACAAGTCTTAATGCCGTTAAGAATTTTTCAAGACGGGTTTTCTTTCCGTCAAATTCTGGGACTGCTTGTGCAATTTCCCTAATATATGCCCTCTGGGCAGCGGCTGTGTCAACCATTATACGGCTATTATCAGCACTTTCTTCACTTTCGGATAAAATATCTTTGGAATCCAGTGTGATAACAGCAGGGATTGTTAGATTTGTTAAATCTTCTTCTTCTAATTGAATATCCTCAGTCCGAACTTCAAGGTTTTCACCGAGTTCCAACTTTGCAGGTGTATTCAAAATAGAAGGTAGTATTAATTTTAAATTATGCTTGTCTTTAACTGTTTGTATATTATTTCTCAGTCTTATTAGCAACCTTGACGTTTCTGACCAATGTTCATCGGTTAATACATCTTTATGTTGATATATCAATAATCGAGCTTCGTTAAAGCTGTCGATTAATGTTATGGAGTGCCTATTAACTGTATCTATATGCGTTTGTCTATTTTGTGTTAGACATTTATACGCTTTTTCAAATGTCGTTTTAATATTTTGGATCCGCTCAGAAAGTTCTGGCCATTCCATAATATTGACAAGCTACTTTGTTTTTCAAGATTATTCTGGGATATTCTTACTATTCATCATACTGTGTGTTCATTATTATTTTTTTTTTTTTTTATTTATTTAGTTTAATTGGTATCTTATAGTTATTATGATATTGTCAATTATGATTAATCATTGTTGTTTGTGCTGTGCAAATTTAAATTTTGTCCAAGTCATTTGCTCGGCTCATGAATCTTTTCTTTAGGCATTTGTTATGCAGTTTATATATTTTATAAAAACAATTTGAACACATTATAACAACTATGATTACCAGTAATATATTTGTTAATTCTAAATCTGTGTTGTTTGATTCAACTTTATTTATAACGTTGGCAGTGGAATCCACTGTTTTTACATCTAATACTGCCATTTTTGTGGGTATTGTATATAGTATATATTTAATATGTTCGACTGTTTCAATATTTTCGACAGATTTGCTAATTCTGTTGTTATTCATATATTAAATGAAATTAAAACTTTAGTTTAATGTCTTTGTTTGATACAACCACTCTTTACTTTGCTTCAAATATTTTAGTTTTACATATTTTCCTACCTAGTTTTTGTATGGTTTTCAGGCCATACGCTAATCGGGCAACTTTAATGTCGCTCAATTGTACATTAGTTTTTTATAATATATAAAAAAATATGCAACGCAGTGCAATGGAAAAAAAATATGCGCTCTTGGAAGCGCTGTCGGTTCATTTATCTTTGGCCTGACTTGGTGCGTCAGACGGGACCGGTGCTGGCTGCACAGGTTGTTACTGCTTCTGTGTTGGGGCACCGGTGCAGGCTGCACAGGTGTATCGGCAATGTGGTGTAAATAGAGGTCCCTCGCAGTCGTTCGGGCAGGCCTTCTTCAGCTTCGGTATCTCTTTTTGTTTGGGTGGAGATTGTTTAGTTAATTGTTTATTATATATATTTTTAATCACAGGGTAGGTGGATGTGCGCGCGGCTGGTGTTTGATTTTTTCGCTCTATTAATAGCGTTTTTATGTGTTCAACTTCGGCATGTAACTTAACCGAGTTGTCCCAACTTATGTCATTTTTGCTGTTTAACAGCTTCAACAATTCTGCCTTTCTGGCCTTAAGTCTTTTTACCTGGCCACTTCTTTTTGCACACATCTCACTCTACTCACTGCGTTTCTTCAATAGTTGCTGCTGTTCGTTTCTTCAATTGTTGCTGCTGTTCGTTTCTTCAATTGTTGCTGCTGTTCGTTTCTTCAATTGTTGCTGCTGTTCGTTTCTTGAATTGTTGCTGCTGTTCGTTTCTTCAATTGTTGCTGCTGTTCGTTTCTTGAATTGTTGCTGCTGTTCGTTTCTTCAATTGTTGCTGCTGTTCGTTTCTTGAATTGTTGCTGCTGTTCGTTTCTTGAATTGTTGCTGCTGTTCGTTTCTTCAATTGTTGCTGTTCCAGTCCCGCTAGTCCCGATCCTGTGACGTCCTGTCACGGTCGCCATGTAATAGTTCCATTCTTGGATATCAGTGACGAGAGGACGTCAGTCTTCTTTGATGGTTATTTATTCAATGAATCTTAGAGTTAGAGCTGTCCACCGTGAAGCAGTGAGCAGCCGTTTTACATACATGGTTTTTAGGCTTATTATATACAACAAGAGAGTCAGAGAGAGTCATGCGCGCACATATGTATACACAGCGACGGTCAAGCGTGAGAACGCTGACTTAGCTATTTGGGCGGTCGTTGTTATCAAGTGCGGATCATATTTCGTCTGCACTTGAATATGCGCGACAAAGTCGCTGCTTATGTTTGCATTCTGTTGGCATAACAACAAAGTGTTGCAGCCTTATTCATATGTATGTATATACATATGTACGCATGCTACAAGCGTTTGCCTGCCTACTCTACAAAACTAGTACAGGGTATCTCGTGGTCATACATATAAATATATTATAACATTTGCTTGAATAAATAGTTGCTGAAAGGCAAAAATAAGGAATAAGGTAATTGTTGCTGTTGCTTAGGCTATTTAAGAGACACTAACGAGCCTCGATACAGGGTATCTTCCAGTCGATACATAATTATTGCATTTGGCAGCTCGTTATGTAACTCGAACCGATCTGCTGGAAAATCTTATCTTAAATATGATTGCTGTTATTATATAAGCTAATAAAATATTTTACAGGGTATCTGCTAGCCGACTACTTTCATTTTATGTTCTTCTTGTTAATACCTGTAGAAGGTAATCGAATTTCAGATGCAAAGAAAAGCTAATATACATGCACCTACCAAGGCTAATTTAAATTAAGCGTAGCTAAGCAGGCTGGGTATCTGCTAGTCGAGTCTACTTTTTTTTTCTAATAATTTCTTGCCTTAAGTTAAAGCGTTCGGCTGCTAAATTAAAGCTGAAATATGTGCTCTTGGCCAGGCTAATTAAAATTGGCTTCTGCTAGCGCAAGAATGCGTTGCATACTTTCAGCTGCACACACACACACACACACACACACACACACACAGATGCTGGCTGGTATTTATACGCTCACATATTTACACGTTAGTTTTCCATTACTTGACATTTTCTTTGCCTCGAACGCGGCTATGGCAGTTGGATTTTTTAATTTGCGTTATACGAGGAGTTTCCTTTTGAGTAGCTTGCGGCGCCACCCACATACACACACACGCACACACACACATGTGGAAAGGCTACATTTAAAGGGCAAGGAGCGCAACGTAGCGTGACAACCGCCAGCGTCGAGCAAATGTCACGCTTGACTCATTTCCGTCCCATGATGTTGCCGGTGCCGCAGTCGCAGCTCCTGTGGCTGGCTGCAACAGCAGCCGGCTCTGCGCCGCAGTGCAAAGAAAGCCACATGACAATATTGGTTGCTTGGCGGCCAAAGCTGGTAGGCGACACTCGGTGGGTGGGCTGGAGCGTCTCTCTCTCTCTCGCCTTTTTCACTCCGGGTAGCGGCAACCTCTCAGCCGGAAGCACTTGAGAACTTGCAATGGCCGTCGGCCATTTTGCGGTCTCGTGCGTCACATCGCATCGCATCGCATCGGAGCAGCAACCGGCAGCTGAAAATTCCCTTCGTTTTCATTATGTTGCGGCTATGTCCTTGCCTCATGCACCTCCTCAGCGGCAGCCGCAGCCTCAGTCGCAGCCTCAGCCTTCTCGTTATGTTTCTTTTCAGTGAGGAGCCACGTCATCATTATTATGAACACCGTTATGGCCAGCAGCTATATATTCCAATTTGTTGTTGTTTTTGTTGTTGTTGTCGGTGCTGTTCCCACTCCCTCCCCGATACCCCTTTTAGCCAGCGGTTGTTGCTTTGCTTTTGTCTGGTCTTTAGGGGGCCAGCTCTTGGGTGTTCTTATATGACCGCCGCCAAGTTATTGTAGCCAGCGCTTGTTATATATACCCTGTAGCCCATTCAGGAGATTAAAAGTGGGTGCTATGCAGTTGTCAGCGTGTATGTGGCAGGCAGAACAAGTCAGGTTCAAGGCTTTATATTTATATGTGGGTTATTATTGAAGTAGATCGATCTACAATTTGTATGGAATATTTTATTTGGAATGCAGCTGGGATATTGCATCCCGGAAATGGATCTCTTTCAAATTTGCTCTTCTTCAAATACATTTAAAAATTGTATATTAAAAGTTATCGATAACACTTATACTTTATTATTGTTTTGTAATATTCATAAAGGGTATCTTTCAGTCGTAATGCAATACTATCTCCGAGTTGTTTCTCTTTCAAATCGATTGTGCACCTTTTTTTCTCACAATGACATATTGAAATATATCGATAAATTGTATAGGGTATCTCCATATTTTGCAAAACTTGAATAACTCTTGTCAATCACAATTTGCAATATATGGATAAATCTTCTTAAATTTGTATACAGGATATCTTCTCGTGTTGACCTCTGGTGCGTCGAATTCTTATTTGTCATTGTTATTTATTTTCAGAGCTTTTCAGCGGCGCGTTGACAAAAAGTCTTCACTGCTATTTATAAGCCGCAACAATTGGAAATGGTATGTGAGCCGCCTGACGTACCTGCGGCAGTCGCTGAACTAGCTAATACCCTGGCATTCTACTTACATTTCTGCGTCCACTTTTCATATGCAAATAATGCAGCTGGCAGCAGCGGCAGCAACAATAATAACAATAATCGTGCCACATTTAGATAGCGCACTCAGAAAATACCAAAAAAAAAAAAAATAAAAAAATAAAATAGAGAAAAAAAAATATTAAAACGCTTTTAGCCAATTGAAGAGTTTAAACATTGGCCAAGTATAAAATTTGTTTGCATACCAAAAATGTTAAGTTGCCCGCTGCCAGCAGACGCTGCCGCTGCCTCAGCCTCAGCCTCAGCCTCAGCTTTCAACCTCAGTCGCTGGCTGTGCCGCTTATCTGGGCGCTGCTTGCAACATTTGCTGCGGGCCTTTTTACTTTTGGTTTTTCGATACGAGAGGCCGCCTGGATAAGGTGCGGGGTGTGGAGAGTGTGGCAGCAGCAGCAGCGGGTGTGCTGCATTCAGTGTGTGTGTGTGTGTGTGTGTGTTAAGTTGGTCGCATATACTTTTGGCCTCGCTTGGTGTCGGTGCCTTACCGTTGCTCCAAGCCTTATAGTTGTTGTTGTTGTTCGTGCATTTGTTGCTGTTGCTGCTTTTTGGCATCTGCTCCTTGGCCCTAAGCTGATTGTTACTTTATGAAATATTTGCAAGCAACTTTATTTACAATTTTTCGGTTATTTATTGTTTGCAATTTATGCTTGAATATTCGTATTCGCATATACGAGTATATTCATTGTTGTTGTTGTTGTTGTTGTTGTGTATTTGGTCAAGTTTGAGTAACTGATTTATCGCATCGCATTTGCGTCTGTGTGAGTGTGAGTGTGTGTGTGTCTGTGAGTGTGAGTGTGTTGCCATATTGAAATGAGCGCCAAAAAATAACATATCCACCCGCACACACGAACCTAGAAAGGATGTTTGCCGCAAATATTTGAGAATATTTTTAAATCTCTAACAAATTTTCTAAGAATTAAAGCTGCGACTTCCTTTTATTTGCAGTGCAGATATTTGGGTAGAAAAGCAACAACTGACGCCGCAGTCTGATTTATATGATCCAAAAAGTTAAAATACGCACCAGCTATAAGGGTGGATATACAATAAGATTTGTATTGAAATGGTAAGATTTAGTATGATAAACTGTTTTTATACCCTGAACCCATTAAAAATGGGTAAAAGGGGTATAATGTAACAGGCAATTTTGGTAAATAATAAGAGCTAGAGTCACCAAACTAGACATGTAGCTTCTAGAATAGTATTTAGTATATCTGCATTTGGTGTTGGAAGAGGAGAGTTCAGGGTATCCCCTAGTCGGGAGCTCCCGACTAGAGCCTCTTACTTGTTCTTTTTAATATGTATTTTCCAAAAATCTTTGCATCTGATATAACATATATATTTTATTCTATAATACATACTCCAATATTAATATATATATTCTGTAATATTAATATTTGCATACTTTTGTCAAAATTGAATTATAAAACTCCCAAATAATTAATAACAATAATATATTATATATTGTTAGAAAATACATGCTAGCTGCTACCAAAGAGTTTCCATAAAAGTTTCAAGTTATCGATTTTACTAACGACCGATAACAGTTATCGCTTGTTTTAATGTAAGTGTTGCACAGCACTGTTTAAAGTTTTAAGTCCCTATCGAAGGAAACTAAAACTACATTTTTAATTACTTAAATGTAGTTGCCTCTCCCCATTTTACCCACAATACTGTAAATACAGAATATTCCTAGAAATTTGTGCATGGATCATTTAGAATTTCGAGTTTTAATTGCAACTGTCTAAAAATATACGAGGCACAGCCTTTGCCTGTTTTGGTTAGACTATTTTTTTGTTTTTTTGTTTTGTTTTTTTTTTTGGCAGTTGTTGATGGACAAGGCGCAATTAAAAATAAAGAAGAATATGAATTCCGTTTTGGCCAAATTGAACATGACATTTATGCCGGACTGTTTGAGTTTTGCTAATGAAGCAGAGTCTCATATTGTATTTGTTTTGTTTTCTTTGGCTTGGCTATGAATTGGATTGGATTTCCATTTCAAAATTGAGCAATTCGTAATGAAACAGTTGCTGTCATTTTGGCAAAATGACTTAAAATTGCAAACATGCAATGCTCGAAAGGATGCAAAATGCATTTTCCATTGACGAAACGGGCACCATCAAAGATTTTCTTTGCATCGAAATGTACGGGGAATGTAATTAATGCTCCCAACATACAGAAAAGCGAACTAGAAGCTGCTTCCTAAATTCTTTATCAATTATTAAGTCTCTTGTGGAACGCATAAGCCTAGCTTAAAGACACTGCGCCGCTTGAAATTCATCGCTCAGCTGCATTTTTGATTAAGGAGCATAAAAATCCAATTTCGCCTCTGGCTCAGCATTTGAGCCAACATTTGTTTGCTTGCAAATAAACTTATATGTTGTGTGTTGTTTACTTAATGCCAAAGCTAGTTAATAAAATCTTTGAAAAATATTGTTTTAGTTGAGTTTATTCTTTAACCTCGTCAACTATAAAATGCAATTAAAATGCAATAATCTGTCGCAGCGCTGATTCCAATTGCTTAACTCGCTGTCAGTCTGTGGTGGGGTATGAGGCAGCGGGGCGGGGGCTTGGGGCTTGGGGCAGGGAACTGCTATCGATATTTTTGCATATGGCAGCGGGCTTGTGGTCTATGTTGCCGGTGGTCAAAAGGCAACTGCAATCAAAATTGCAAATACAATAATATGAAAAGCACAATGAAATAAATTGAAATACCTCAAGCTATGTAAATGGGCAACCAGCCACATGGACACACGCACAGGCCGATTCCAAACACACACACACACTCATGCACACGCTTGCACCTATGTAGAGCTTGGCAGAGCAAATATGAACGAGACAACGACGACAACAACAACAATAACAGTGAGCGCTGGCGGGTGTCACAGCAACAACAACAACAACAACAAAAAGTTTACTCGCCTTCCCTTCAAACTCCTACACCTACCCGAGGCACCCATGGGGCACCATGTCAGCGAGCTCTTGCTGGTAATGGGAACAGCTGGCGATATCAGCGAACAGGTTACCTATACTGTAAAATCAGAACAAGAAATCAGATAATGTGCATTATTCGTATATAGTCTATGACACTCCGGTCTGATCTGGTAGATTTTATCAACCGAATATCATATTGAGAGTATCTATAAATCCAGGAAAATCTGAAGTCCATTGATATTTATATATGTATCCAGCTGACAAAAAAAAATAATTCATATATAGAAAATCAAATTAAAAGTATACACATATGTAAATCCAGGCAAATCAGAACTCCATCAACTAAGTGTATATATATCTAGATAAAGACAAATGAAATGGCTAGAAGCCCAGGATAGATCTTTAGAGATATTTCGTATTAAACATATGTAGGCATATGAATATTTCTGAGGGCGGAACAAAATGAGATTGTATTTGTATTGTTATAAATGATGATAATACCAATATTGAATATACTTATATTGTTAGAAGTATAGTTCCATAGTATAATCTCATTTAGTTCCATCCTCAGTTTATTAAATGTCTACCAAGTACAACCTTTCCTCAGGGAATGTATAATATACATATATGCTGAAGAGTTGGCAAAACAGGCTATATGCATATTTGAATATCAGATATATAGCTATAGTATATAATATAGCTGATCCTTTTCATTTACGAAAGGGTATATTAGATCCGTGTATCTGTTTGGTTTTTTGGCAAGGAAATGGAGAAGGGCGCGTCTACGTAATCAGCATTTGTGGCGCTCGAGGTCATCCGCAAAGTCTTCAGGCGACATCGTGTTGCATGCGGCACAGCTACGTTCTATAGCAACAACAACAATATTGAGAGCAACAGCTACAACAAAAGTTCCGTGTGGCTGCGGCCCAGAATGACGACGACGGCGACGTCGACGCCGCTTCATCTTCCTGCCTTGGCCGCTGCGGCGGCTGCTTGGCCTGGGGCAAAATTTTGGGTTGGCTGGAATATTATAATTACAAGCGAAACAGGCCCCAGAGGTGCCCAAAGCAGCGCCCAACGTTGGTTGCCCATGACAACATTGCCAACGACTGTGATGCCCAAATGAAGCTGAAGCTGAAGCTGGAACCCAAGCCGCGCAAGAGAACGAGAACGAGAATGGGACTGATACTGAGACCGGGACGAAGGCAGAGACAGGGTGAGGCGCCCCAAACGACTAAGGATGCAGTGACAGTTCCGCTTTTTCGCAACCCGTGTGCGTGTGTGTGTGTTGTGCGTGTGTGTGTTAGCCAGTTGCATGCAACTTGCAGCTGCTACCGAGCTAGTTGAGCTCTGACTGATGGGCCCGGCAAGCATGGCTCGCTTAGTTGGCCAGCTGCCGCTGCTGGGCAAAAGGCAGATGTGGCACCAGTTCTTCTCGCAAATTAAGACACAAATGACTTAACAGCCAAAGCCAAAGCCAAAGCCAAAAACGAAAAACGAAAACGAAAAACAACTTCATTCAACTGATTTTCGTGTGAAAATTATTGAAATACATTTCCTAAAGCCAACATCAAATGACTCGAGAAACGACTTTGACTGCAGTCCATATACATGATCCCATACCATTTGGTGTTTCGTATTGGGCCTAAGCACTTTCCTCGTCGTCGTCGTCGTCGTCTCCGTCTACCTCTAAGCGGACATTGGCGATTATCTTGTCCACGACTGTGAAATAAATGAGCGTCGTAGTCCGTACTAAGGATAGCCCCAGGGCCATTGTTGGCGCATTGTTGCTTCAAAGAAAAACAAAAATACCAAAGATAGGTTTCAATTTATTAGTATGTGTGCCTGAGTGTGTGTGTGCCTGTGTGTGGCTGTGTGTGTGTGTGTGTGTGTTTGTTGTGTGCGATGTGGTTTTGTCTTCAAGGCAAACTGATTAAGAGCCAAAAAGTTCCCACATTTCATATGTGTGTGTATTTAGCAGCTTGTGGGTGTGTTGATGTCTCACTCTCTGCATGTGTGTGTCGGTGTGAGTGTGTCGGTGTGTGTGTGTGCGTGTGTTGATGTGTGCATGGGAATGCCCTTAAGTTCAATTGAGCCCTTCGAGCGCATGAAACTCTCTGGGTCTGCGCACTCAGACGCAACCTTTTGTACAGTTGACCCTCTGTTTGCATAGATTTTAGATTAAGACCGAAAATATAAATCTGATCCTGAGAGCGTATGTCTTGGTATCCTTTTTAAATAAATTTACAACTAGCATAGGTTATTTTCAAATATTGAATTGACAATGTATTCTACCGGAGCATTAGATAGAAAAATAAATGCAAAGAATATTTCACTCAACTAAAATTAAGCTCAAATTTTCTTATAAATAAATAAAGCTTATAGTGTATAAAAAAAGAAAGGATATATGGAAATAAAGATAATATACATTAAAAAAACGTATGGAATATTTTGCTCTATTTGAAATTAGTTCAAGGACATAAACTTCCATATTATTTATATCCTCTTTAGATTAAGATAATTATTAAAGTATGGGAGCATTATTTGCGATGCATTAAAATTAGATTTCAGATGTATTACAGTGTCTATAAGCTCATTGACCTATCCAACAAAAAGCTTTCTTAATGTTTATTATAACACTAGTTTATTTCTACTGCAGCGATAAGATTATGTTAAGAGTTTAATCAGAATTGGTAGCTATTTTGCACTCAACAATCCGATCGGGGAATGAAAATATCTACCTATGGTATGCAACCCTGTATACACCGAAACTATATCAACCTATGATAATTATGCAAATTTTTGTTTAATACCTAAGAGCATTATATATATATATATACATTCTAGAGCACTTATAGGCGTATACACAATCTCGATAATATCTGTTAAAAGTGCTGTATACAAGTTGTACAATCAGGTGTTGATTTACCCTTATCTATTGGTAAAAAAAGGTGCACTTCAAGAAGTAAATACATACATATATCTGATAAGCGAATTCAGTTACTTTTCAACCGTGTGCCAATTCAGTCCATTGAAATGTCTTTGATCGAGACATACTACAACGAACAGGAAAAATGTTGGCATGGCCCCGAAAATGTGTTATTTAGCGATCCCAAAATATCCATAGGCGAAGTGGTATACCAAGCGCTTAAGACGGAGCCAAAAAATATATTTCAGGTATGTATAAGAAAACCAAAATAATAATTATAATAATTCAAATAATGTGTAGATATCCCATGATAATGGACAAGTTGTTACCAATGCGGAGGCTTTGAGAGCAGCTGTTCGCATAGCCCAGTTCCTGAGCTCGGAAGGACTCACCCATAGCGACAATGTCGGGCTTATAGCTAGAAACGGAATTCATGTTACTCACGTTCTGTTGGGTTGCTTTTTTAATGCCACGCCCTTTCATGCCGTCAATCCTCAGCTGGAAACGGCAGCCATAGCTGCTCTATATGCGATAACAAGGCCAAAGCTGATATTCTGTGATGGCGGCGATTACGAACTGTTGAAATCCCTAACTATAGACTGGAAGCCAAAGATTATAACGTTAATCGATCATGTTGGGCATGTGACCAGCATTGAGGATCTCTTGGGACCAACCAAAACGGAAAAGAACTATGCGTAAGTAGAATTGAGAAAGAGAATCAATTGGAAACGAGACGGTCTTAAATCACTTAAGAAACTTATTCGGATAACAGATGTATCTTATTATATTTGTAAATTTGTATAAACATTTTATAGACCCGTAAAACTTGTGCATGGCAGCGATCAAACAATGGCCATTGTCTGCTCCTCGGGCACATCGGGCTTACCCAAGGCTGTGACAATAACCAACGCTCAACTATTGCAGATAGCACCGTGAGCTCCAAACTTCCAGATGATCTTTCTTTGCATATCTACAACCCTTTTCCATTGTAGCGTCAGCGGCGCTAATGATGTGGTGTACACAACCGCTGGCTATGATTGGTTGACCGCCATAAAATGTCTGCTAAGCAGCACACTCAACGGAGCAGCTCGCGTTGTTTCGCGGCAGCCCTTCAGCACGGAGCTGATTGTGGATATTGTCAGGAAGTGGCAGGTGACTTACTGTTATCTGTCGCACTGGCAGTTCAATGTACTGTTTACCAGTCCGTTGGCCACGCCGGAGAATCTGTCCAGCCTGCAGTTCGTGCAGTACAGCGGGGGCTGGGTATCGGCGGGAGTTGTGCAGGCAGCTCAGCGCATCCTCGAATCCACGATCTTTGTGTGTGTGTACGGCATAACGGAAACGGATGGCATAGCGCTGTGCATAAATCCGGAAACGGAAAATCTGGTGGGCGCTTTGCTGCCCGGCATTACGGTGCGGATCGCGAATGAACAGGGTGACAGGCTGGCGCACAACGAGATTGGCGAAATACTGATAAAGACAAGCCAGAACTGGAATGGTTACTATGGCAATCCGGAGCAAACAGCTCAAACGCGTGATTCCGAGGGCTGGTTCCACATGGGTGATCTGGGCTACTTTGATAAGGATAATAGGCTTTATTTAGTGGATCGCAAAAAGGATTTGCTAAAATACAAATCCATGCACTATACACCCAACGAGATTGAGAGAATCATCATCGAGTTGCCCGATGTGCAGAACGTCTGTGTGGTTGGCATTAGGGATCGATTATATGGCGATGCGGCTGGCGCTTTAATTATCCGAAAACCCAATAGCCTATTATCCGAACAGCAGGTCATCAATCATGTGGCCGAGCGTATTCCCGTTCTGTACAAGCAGCTCCATGCGGGTGTTCGCTTTGTGGACAGAATCCCCGTCAATGCCAACGGAAAGCTGCTGAGAAATGTAGCTAGGGAAATATTTAAAACCACTTCAAGAATGCCAAAGGCTTCACTTTAAGATGTATTAAAAATGTAACAATTCATTTATTCAGATACATACCATATATTTTTATTGTGTGTAAAGAGTGTTTATCCAGAGAGCGGTTATCCGGACACTGGACATGATGATTGAAAGCTTTGGATAAGCGAATAAGTTTAATGCATTATAAAAACTTTTAGTTGGGTATTAAAAGCAAAGAGTTGCCATTTGGATCAAGTTTTGTTTCGTTTAATTTGCTTTCTGGGTAAGAATTTCTTATATGTATATACATATACATGTATATATCTTTTTTTATATAGCCTTCATCTAGCCATCGGCTGCATTTCATGTGAAATATGTATTACGAAGAGGAACAGAGCAATGGGAAATTCCCTGGCGGCGATTTATTAGTAAAAAATGTTTCGTGTTTCGGCGTCTGCGCGTCGCATTGTTCGTCGTGTTGTGTTTACGTTGTAAGCTGTTGCTGTGCGTTGTTGTTGCTGCTGCTGCGTTTGCCTTTTGGCCATGATAATTTAGATGCTGTTGTTGTGATAACAATACACACACACACTCACATACACACACACTAAGACACGCACGCCCTAGCTAAACCCAAAGCCAAAGCCAAAAACTGCACGAACAAGTTCGATGTTGGCCCCCGTTGTGGGAGTCTCAGGGGTAAACTGGAGGGGGATTTCTTTCGGGTTCTGCCTGACTCTTGCCTATCGCTGGCCTACAAGAATTTATGGTCAATGTGAAAGTAACCTTGATTTATGGCCCCCATCAGACCATCACCTCAAATAGGTTCGAATTATATAAATTGTGCCAAACACATAGGTATAAACTGTGCAGGTGCCCTGGGCAAAAAAGGATTAGCTCGCTGCAGGCTATGGATACATCTATTTGTCGCAAAGCTCGTGTCCCAAAGAGTTGGCGGAGGGTAAAGGGGTGTGCACTAAGCATAATTTACATCCTACTCTTGTACATTAAAATTAAAGAATTGTTAAATTATTATATAAATTAAATGAAGATTGCCTGACTTGAAGATACCACGTAATCAGAACTGTGTACCCCAATTATACATACATATATACATTCCACTAGAAATTTTAAACAAGTAAAACTTTTTGTCAGTTTTTGACATTAGCTTAACTAATAATAGAGTCAATTTAAGGATTTCAAAGAGAGAGGAAGGCAGATTTATCAGATATTGTATTTTGTCCCCAATCATCTCAATTTTAGAAGTCATAAAACATATTGAATATTCTGTAGAAATATTTACTATATCTAGATGCTCGAGTGCCGAAAATAGATTGTAAATTTGTATAATCGATTTGATAAGAAAATGGGATGCTTTACATTAGTTGTGCTGCCACCTGTCTGAATCAGCCAAAGCGATTGTAGTTGGGCAATCGGAAAAGCTTGAACAAATTTATAATACATAGAAGTATATTGAAATTTATTTCGCTTTGACACAGGATTGATGTTTGCACTGGCATATTTGAATTTCGATTTGGTGGTCAAAATTGCAGAAGCCATAATATTTTTCTAACACTCGCGTAGTTTAAATTTATGCATGGCGGCTCTCTAATACCATTTAGAATAACAGAAATAATTTATTATTTTTAACACTTTACAATTTCAGTATATTGTGCGGTGTCGTTTTTATTATCGTTGCTTTTGTTGTTATTGTTGTTGTTGTTGGTTCTGTTATTCGTGCTGTAGGTTTTAGTGTTATTTGGGATAACAACAAAAGCGAATTGTTTAGTTTTCATTTGGTCAAGCGGTATACAGTTTGCGTTGGGTGAATTGGGATGGGATGGGGTTTTAGCAGGTGGAGAAGTGAACGCGTTCGAGTGCGTGTAGATTTCAACACTTATGCTGAAAATATACATTTATAAATATTTTACAATAAATTGTGCAATAAATGTGAATGGAATTAAATTTTATTACTCTAAAACTGAAAAACTGAAATCTAAAGTTTGCAATTTAAAATATGGGCACCTTTAGCAAGCGCATTATATAATAAAAGCATTTGACCACAAAGCCTGCCGATTTCATTTTAGCCAAATATCGTCGCTCCTCACTGGCATATTCTGTAATGTCATAGCCCAGCATATAGCCAAGATAGGCTAAAGTGCACAGAAGCAAGAGAATTGTATAGGTATTCCAATCATCTACAAAATTAAGTACAAAATAGTGCCAGAGTTGGTCTCCTATGTATAGTAAGAAGAAGACTTACCAAAAAATTTAACTGTGCGCTTGGCTCTATCGACTATTTTGCTGAATTTGGTGCACTTGTACCGTTGTAAGGGGTTCACCAGTGCCAGGATCCTAGCATTCATCTGAGGCTCGGATATATCTCGTTGAGGCTCAGCAGCATGCTCCAAGTATGGCTTGTGTGTGAGTGGTTTCTAAGAGAGAATTGCTAAAGTAAAGAACCAAGCAGTTTACTGCCTGTGGTACTCGCATTTACATACTGTTAATTACTGTTAACAGCTGTGCGAGCCACAAAACATCATGTTAAAGATTACCTCTACACTGCGTCGCTTATATTGAACTGATTTTTGGCTTGTGTCAGCTGTGTTATAGCAGCTTTCATCTGTTGAATAATCGTTTCTCTTTTTTTGATATTTAGTTTTCTTAATTTTCCTTGTATTTCTTTTCTGCACACTTGGAAGTGGCATTTCCTCATGTCTATAATCAGGTTGCTGTGGCTTGTGTAGCTTAATTGTCGGTGCACCATCCAGCTGTTCAGTAAAGTTCTGGGCTTGGGGAGCAAACTTGCAATCCTTTGTATGAGCCTGCGTTATTATGTCCCAAGGATACACATGTTGAGGTACTCCCGTTTTGGTTTCCATAAGCTTTTGGTTTTTTTCTTGCGACCGGCATTCCATTTCGTTTTCCCCAAGTAGAGTTGACAGCTTGAATAGATCCTTTTTTGCTGAGACGGCGCAACGCTCCTGCAGCCCAGGGAGATTAAGTTGAGCCTGTAAATGACGATCACCGACGTGGCCAACAGTTTTAGTTGTTATCTGACCATCAGCTGTAATTCTTACAGAGCTCGCACACACCGAGTCCAGCCTACAAGTATGTGAACTACACTTTATCACATAATTTCAGCACTCCGATTAAGAAATCAAAAACAAACTTACGAATCGGATACAAAATCATTGTTCCTATATAACTCAAGTACCTCAGGAGGAGCGCCGGACAGTTGGTTGTGCTTGCTAAATAATCAATTTGCTAGCTAATATTCGCCGGCTGTTTATTTTAAGATGTACTCACTGTGCGTTCGACCACATTCTTCACAGTTGAAAACCTATATAAAATTTTAAAAAATAAAATACAAGGCAGAAAAAAAGTAGAAAAACCTGTTTTCAAAGTCTTAATAAATTGAATAAGAAGTGAGAACGCTTTGCCTGCCTAGAAAGCAAAAGATTCAAATTCCGACATCTGTGTTACAGCTTAACATAGTTTAACATAATCAGGTTCTAATATATGGCTTTCACTGCTGTTAACAGTAATTTGCTGCAGTTGAGTTATGTTAATGCAAGCGTGCAAGCAGTAAACTGCTTGACATTAATATTGTGTACCAAATAATGATCTGACACATGAAATTTATATATACACAAGCATCACATCGCATACATACATACATACATATATTTATTAAGTTTGCCAAGCGCACAAATTATACAATTTGTCCCTTTGGGGATTTAGTTGGCAAATAACAGAGCGGAGATTGAAATGTTGCCACATGGCCACTGGCCTTATAGACCGCTGTTGTTGTTGTTGTTGTTGTGGCTGTCTACCTTTGAGCTGCGCAGGCGCAAAACCGCAGGCCATTTGCCGTACCCACTAGCCGGTCGCACACACACACACACATACACACACACACGCGGGCGCACACACCCCGAGAGATTCCCCTCCATGGACATTGCCTTATGCGATCTCGTCTCGTCCTGCCACATTGTCCTTGCCGTGCCTCGTTTTGTCCTCTGCTCGCTCATCAAAGCGGCAAGGTCCTGGGGCAACATTAGCAAACCGAAGCGTACGGCGTCGCTGCCGCGTTTCTGCCGCCGGCTGTCGAGTTTTTCACGCAGCGACGCTTTTTCGCCGTACAGTCAACGCCCGCTGCCAGCATCCGCAACTCCTTCAAACGTGGGCTGGTAGTGGGTGGCAGCCAGTTGTACATAAACCTTTGTATATACCCAGCGCCTGTTTCTGTATTGGAAAGTGTGTGTGTGTGTGTGTGTGTGTGTGTGTGTGTGAGGGACTATTCTGTGTGTAGCTGGCGGCCATTTCGTGCGGCGCAACTAAATGCACTTGTTGTTGTTGTTGTTGCTGTTGCTTCCTTTTTTAGTTGCTGCTGCTGCTGCTTAGCCGTTGCTTTGCCATTGCCGGCAGCTATTTGAGGCTGGAATGTGCCTGCCACAGGCAACGGCAACGGCAACAGCAACAACAGCTGCAGCTGACTGACTTCTACTTTGACTTTGAGTCGCCTGCTTTCTTTTCTCTCTTAGCTTTAATTGACTTTAAAGCTGCCAAAATAAAAGTATACATAATCTAGGATGGAAACCAATTTAAAGCTTTATTTCTAATTATTAACCGAATCTTAAGACAAACCAATTCAAAAAAAAAGAGTCAAACCCTGTTTTACGTTCCAAAAATGTTTCGTTTTAAAATAAAAAACATGATTTTTATGAAAATGGACACTGCTTGCCAAATTTTGAGAATTGATTATTGAATATTTGCAAAATTTTGATTAAGATATTGAAAATATCTTGCAATTCAAGCCTGAGTTTAGGCACGTGAAAACCCGGCCTAACGCACCAAACTTAAATGCAGGCAACCGGTTCGAACCACGAGCTGGATTTTTTTTGGTTTGCCTTCCTGCATTTAATATATAGAAATGTATCTGCACTCAATCAGAGTGGGGCAATTATTTTGCACATACAAGTGGAGGCAGAACAAACAATTTGATTTTGTTGTGCAACTGACAGTTGCATAATTTCTGCATGAATGCCACTTTCAAATTCATTGCACACACACAAAATTCGTTTGTTGTTGCCTGTGAGTGTGTGTGTGTGACTGTTAATTAAATTGTGTCTAAACGTGCCGCCGTCATTTGCGTTTGCTCTGCGATTGCTCAATGAAGCGCATAATTGCATAGAAAATAGAATATTGATAATGCTTTTGAAAATTTCGTTTATACCCAATTCGAATAGACATCAAAACAATCTCAGCGATTTTAAGATGAGCGAACGGGATTAAACTTCAGTTTAACTCGTCTAGAGATAAGCACACGCCTCTCAGGTATTAATGGGCACACATAAAGGGTGTACCTGTGTTGGAAATGGGTTGAATATATTATGATGCAGTGTTGTGTAGCCCTAAAACAGAGCTTTAATTTAATTTTAGGTATATACTTTCTACTTGGTTAATAAATATATTTTATATTATAGCACAACATTTTATTTCTGTAAATATTCTATGCTGACATTGCAAATTTCGAATGCTAAAAACGAACAGGTTTCATTCTAAACAGTCTTTTGTGCAGCTTCCTCTCGAATCCTTGCCAAATAGATGTTATATATTAGACACAGGGTAGCGCACAGTCACTCATTCTTAAATGGGCTGGAAACTTATGCCGCAGCATCTTGGCATAAGAATGGTGCACGGAAATGCCGGCATAGCTTCCGTTATGCCGTTTGCTTTAGATTCGTGGATGGACGGAGAGCAAGGGGTTGTGCGAATGGGCGTGTGGGGTCTGGATGGGAAAACCACTTCAATGCGACGTTCGGTTAAACAAAAGCAGCGGTTGCGATGTGGCAAACGGGAAATTAAACGCTGCAGAGTTGTTCTCGTTGATGTTATTGTTGTTGTTGTCGATGCGGCGTATGTGTAATATTATTGGCACACAGCGCACAATGCGACAGAATGCCACATGTTGTTGTTGCTGTCCGCTTTTCATTCAGGATTGCAATTATGTATGAGCAGCAAGTGCTGATAACAGCAGCAGCAGCTGCTGTGGCAGCAGCTGTGGCAAGTGCCACCAACGCCGCACAAATGTTGGCAAATAACAATTGCCATTTGGTCATTAAGTGTCGTTTTTAATGGCCATTTCCCTGAGTTGGTATTAAGTGCACTGCGAGTTATCTTCAAGTCACATAAATTGCCAGCTGATAAACGCGGCCAGAGCCAAAAAGTTGGCCAAAACCCGACCGAAAACTAGCTGATATAAACGACGGTTGCCCAAAAGAAAATTTTAATTAAATGTCGCCGCAAACTATGCGGTAATTCGAGCTGCTATATGCAAAGCCACGAAATCTACAGACACATTCATTCAAGCAGCAGAAATTGCAGCAACAATTGCACTTGCATTATTTTAGCAATATGAAAATGATTTTGGCTGCCGGCAAGCGGCTCAATTTATCACAAAATGTTCCACACCTCAGTCTACCCCCAGCTCCTTGCCCTCTCTCTCTTTCACGCCCTCTCTCTCTTTCTCTGTCGCTCTCTCTCTCTCTCTCTCTCTCTCGCTCCCTCGCGCCGTGTGGCAGGTTGCACATGTCAAGCGTTTCGGATTGCACTTAATACCCATTTTATGTTGCCATTAGAATTGCATTTCCATGTGTCAGCAACATTTTTAGGCGCCTTCGAGCGCTGTGCTTTGCGCCATTTCTGATGGCTAGTTTCTAGTCCATAAATAACGAGGCCGCTTCACTGTGCGGCATATTTAATTCGGGCCACATTTCAATGTAAACAGCAAAAGAATGAAATCCTTTTTTATACCTTATTTAAAATAACTAAAAAGGGTATATAACAGGCAGAAGGAGGCCTCAGGACGATGAGTTAAGTCGATCAAGCCATGCCATGGCTGTTGGTCATCTGCAATAAACGCATCGATATCGGAAATGCATGTTTATCATTTCGTATATCCTTTGTGTAGCGGGGCTTTCATTTTTTTTCTATCTTTCCCATTTTCATATTATCGATAAATAACGATATTAAGACGGGGTTTTTATCAGAACTCAAGATTTATAGGAGCTATATAGACCACGCCTTGCATGTAGGCTGTCGTATATTTTACACAGATTAAGTATACAGTACGCACTCGCTTAAAGCAATCCTTGATACGCGCTACTTCAATTGACACAACATTCTTATAGTAGGAAGCTGGAATGAACATCGCCGGTTTCAGGGTATCTCCTAGTTGGGCACTCCCCATTAAAGCCTGCTTGTTTTTATTTCGGATAGTACCATAGAACAGGTAGCATACCAAGGCATAGAATCAAGCACTACGCAGCGCTGGAGGACATGCGGCTAAGGCCACAACAACAACAAGACCAACAACAGCAACAACAACAACTGCAGAGCACGGTCTGTGTCTGGGCACTTTTGTTTGGCGTTGGCGTTTATGTGGCAGACATTACTGTACGAGTAACCCACACGCCAAGTTCAAAAATTCATCATTGTTGGCGTTGGCTGCATTGTTGCTCTGCGCTGCTCTGCTCTGCTCTGCTGTCCTCTGCCTGTTGCCCCCCTGTCGCACTCTGTATGCTTCAGCCTGCAACAAGCCGCAAACGAAACTGACGCTGATGCCCGGCAGCTACTTTTGGGATGAAATATTATAATTACAAGCGAATAGCCCCAGGCCAAGGAGCAGCAGGAGAGACAAGAGGCAGGCAGAGGCAGCAGCAGCCGCAGCAGCAGCAGCAGCAGCAGCAGGAGACCAAAATCAGACCGAACCGAACTGAACGCTCGAGCTGCAGCCAGTTTGAGTATAGCCCCAGGCGTGCTCCCAACATGTTCGTGCGGAGAACGTTGAGAAGCAGGATGAGTAGCAGCAAGAGGAAGAGAGGCAACTTCGTTGTGTTTACATATATGCGCCGCTCTGCTCGCACTGCTCTGCTCAGCTGCTGCTGCTGCTGCTGCCGGCATTCGTGATAATTTAGATGCGTTTGCAGTGATAAGACTTGAAACTGGTTTGATACGAGGAGCAGCATGTTTGAAGCCAACTGACGGACTTGGACTGCAGTTTGAGTGAGAGGGCGAGACAAACTTGGCGTACAACTGTTGTGCGTGGGTTGACTGCTTGATACAAAAGACAAAGAGAGTAAAAGGGGGAGGTGGCGAAATGGAACGAGGCAAAAGCCGTTATTAATTGCAACTTAATTGCTTGAAGCTATTTATTAAGTTTTTGTTTAATTTATAAAGCGGACAGCGGACAACTGCAGACAAATACATAAGTACGTAATATTATTTGTGCGTGTTTGTTTTTGTATTTCACTCGTTTTCATTTCAATTTACTACACGTCAAGCACAAAAGAACACACACACACACACACACACACACACACACACACACACACACACACACACACACACACACACACACACACACACACACACACACACACAGTTACAGTATGTGTGTGTGTGCGCTTTCCTCATTTTACATAGCTGTCAGTTTTATTGAAAATTAGCCTCCAGTTAATTTTGTATACCATTAAATTTATACATGTTTGCCTCGCTACCTTTCTCTCCTTTTCCCACTGGGCTTGTGTGTGTGTGTGTGTGTGTGTGTGTATATACATATATATCGGTCGCCTGGCGATCCAAAAAGTAATGCATGCAGATTATAACTTAAATATGAAATGTCACGCATTGACAGGCAGTTTTGAAAAGTGTGCAACAACAACAACAACAAGACATTAATACACCGACAAGTTTTACACCTTCGGGGCAACTGCGCCGCTGCCACTCCGTTTATGAGGCAGTGCCAGAGCCAAAGTCACAGTCCGAGTCCGAGTCCGAGTGGAAGTCGGAGCACCACCAGCATCATCAGAGCAGCCAACCACAAAAGGCGGCCACAAACCAGAAACAGGAATTGATGCGGCTCTTGCATACCCATCAATAAAAAAATCACAAGGGGTCTATACCAAATCGTTGCCCTCAGAAAGAGTTTATATAGAAAGCCCATCGATTATGTTTCTATGGAATATTTAAGACTTAATGAAAAAACCTATATCAAGTCAATTATCCAAGTTAACTATTCATTTTACTCAGTTCTGCTGTTTTACAAATCTATTGAATAATACAAAATGTGTTAAGTTTTTTCCAAATTTCAAATATTTAAAATATTAAATATTTTCGAGATCTTGAATTTTCAATGACAACCAGTTTGAGAGCATTTTCTGGAGGGTATTTCCTAGTCAAACATTCATTTGGCATATCCGCTTTTAGTATTTGCTTTGAGGCGAAAGTGTGCGCTTTGGGATGTGGTTATTCGGGCCAGATATGATAAGGGTCATGTAACTCTGCCCAGCCTGCTGAGGTGTGTGGCAGCTGGGCTGTGCCCCGGAATGCTTGGTATGTAATCAGGCCATGTCTCTTCTTCAACGGATATACCCCTGGCAAAGCACTTACCAAATTTGTCAAACTGCTGCTTAAGCAAAAGTCTTTTCACGTGCTTAACACATGCTTAATTGGATAAGTGGAGCTCCTTAGAGTTTCCACGCCACATATTTGCAGATTCTTTTGAAATCCGAGTCCAACACCGGAAACATGTGAGGACATTGATATTCATTGGGCTTTATCCGAACCAAGATCGTATTGTTATTTTGAACATGCGGATAGTAATAGCAAATTAAGCTGAGACCATCGATGAACCTGTCGAACAGTTGAAAGCAATTAAAGTCAGATTCCGAGTAGAGTCTCGTAGGCTCTGGGACACTCACTTGGCATAGGAGCAGCCCAGATGATAGGACTGCGGCTTTATGATGTGCGTAAAACTGTTATCACCAAGAATCCTATAATACTTGTTCTTATTGTATTCAACCTGATTGGGGAAATTCAGTTCAATATGCGTCTCATACCAGCTGCTCAAGACGTACGGTATGAAGTTTGTGGAATAAATGTCCTTCAGAAAAAAGCTACTTCGTGCCACATCGTTGTGATGGCCTTTAATAACTTTCTTATAATGTCGTGGATCTAGGGCTTTTCCTGATTCATTAGTTGTAATGTTACAATCTATTAAGCGCTGGCAGTATTTGTGGTGGCGTCTGGCTAGCTCGGCCAGATTATTGTCCCAAGACATTTCCAGCATGTCGCAGGCATCCAGCTTGATGGCCAGCCGATTGCGCAATCCATTGTGGCCAAAGAGCAATAGTTCCTTGATTTCACTGTTCTCCTCATCACGAAGATTGTAGATATTCACCAGCGAGGGGCAAGCTTGACGTGCGCCGTAATATTCGAATTTGCCTTCACAATTCATTAAATTATTATCTTCTTTCGGTATAAACAATCGATTGTCTTCAAAAAAATTATCTGTGGTTACACTGTGCAAAAGCAGCTGCACACAAAACCACAAAAGCGACATTTTCCTATTGTGTTTTAAGTATCATTAAATATAAGAAGTTGTGACATATGTTTGAAATGTGAATCACCTTTGAGATACTTTCAAAGGGCTTCTTGTTAAAAAAATAAAAGTTCAAATAGGAAAATACAAAATAGAATGCCATATTATCTATCTCTATATATTCATTACAATATCGCATAGAAGATAAGCTCTTCAACTCTCTTCTCAAGTATCTTCATGTTTTCGGGCCTCCACCAGTATCGGCCAGCAATTTTAACTATAGCATGGCTTCATTAATATTGGAAATTGTTAACAATTATTTATTAACTTTTGTAGAATGTTTGATTCTGTTGTTCCATAATCAATTCTGATCGAATTTAATTAAAATTGAGGCATTCGTTCTTGGCTGATCCCACGCTTCCCAACGTCAAGATGTTGTCTTCCTTTATTCAGTTCTGCTGCCTTTAACTTGGCTCCAACTATTCGCACACTTATTTTGGCCCACTTCTCAGCACACTTAACGCTTTAGTTGGGTTTGACTACTGTTTAATTGTAAAGCTGGAAACGTTTTTCACACGTTTTTCTTTTTTGTGTTGTTTGTTTTTCTATTTTTTCTGTTACTTTGTTTTTTGCTGTTGGCCGTTGACAGGTGCCTAAAATGCATTTGCACCATTTTTCAGCGTGCGAATTTTCACTTCACATATGCAACAGCGAGTGGGCGTGTGTGTGTGTGTGTGTGTGTGTGTGTGTGTGTGTGTGTGTGTGTGTGTGTGTGTGTGGGTAACACATGTCTGCAAATTGCTTTACTAACTGACTGACTGACTGTGACTACAGACTGAATCGACAGCTGTGGCTGTTGTTGTTGTTGTTGTTGTTGACGGCTCTTGGCTGCTGTTTGGTTTGCGTCTGCCAAAGTGTTGAGTGTCGGTGTGTCTGTGTTGGCACGTGTGTGTGTGTGTGTGTGTGTGTAACTGCATTAATGTGAGCATATGCTTCGTTGAGTCAGCCGCTGTCCACAATAGGGCTTGCTGCTGCTGCTGTTGTTGTTGTTGTTGTTGTTTTGGCTGTTGTTGTTGGCATAACATTACAGACAACTCCATGGCCATATCATGTACATTAATGTCCATAGCTGCCGCTGTTCACCGGTTGCCGTTTAACGCAACAATTAAACAAACAGCCGCGTGCAACATAAACACACACAAAAGCACACACACGCACACAGGTGAAAATGCCTTACTGCCATATGGCCATATACACTATGGGCGGCCTATGATGGACTGGGCGTGGCACATCCTGGGCGGCCTATTAAGTGATTTTAACACTTTGCGCATGAAAATTGCAAAAAGGCAACGCCGTTGATAATTATCCCTTAATTGTTTAATGAGCGGCACTTGAGCAGCGACCGCAGCAACAACACCAACAACAACAACAAGAGCAACAACAAAAACAACAACCGAAGCATCCTGCAGGTTGTGCCAGCTTAATTAATGTCAATTTAATTACACCGATGCACACAGATGCACGCATAAGCCCTGTACGCAATATGGATACATAAGTATGTACACACACATGTGTGAGTTCGTGTGCTTGTGTGTGTGAGTGTGGTGGGGGGATTATAATGGGCTTAACGGCACACACAACTCAAACTGGGAGTTCATAAAAAAAGAAATTCATTATTTGAAGACGGAGTTAAACTCAAATATACAAGCTCTTTAAACTTATAATTCTCTTAAAGACAATATTTTAATTTGATCAACAACAAAGATGAAAATATTTTTGTATTAAAGTTTGTTAAAAAAAAACTTTTGAGGAAGATCTTGTATCAAAGTATAAATAACTTTCCATTTCTAACTATTTCATTTATCTAACTAAATTTGGTTGATGCGAGTTTTGGTTAGAGATTTAATTTAGCCCGCATCCTGTATATGATATTTCAGAACAATGGGCATTTGTAAAATAAAAAATAAATTATTTAATTTGTATTTTATTTACATTTATGTAGTATACTATAATAAGAACTGCACTGAAATTTAAGGTACGATTTTGGAACGAAATTTCTAGCTACAGTACATTTTGTCAGAAGTGCGTAGATCCTGTTGATTCATTAAAGCTACTGATCTTAGTCAAGACAAAGTTTGTTCATATGATAGCAGTTTGTAAAAGTCTTAGCCTTTACGTGCCAAGAGCAGTTCTTGAAGGAAAGATGGGCTGTCCTGGACTTTGTTTTTTTTTTTTTAATCGTTTTGAAGACATGTTGCTCTGAACAGATGAAATATTGGTCTAGAGATTTTCTAGATTTATGAAAGTCAATATTATTGACTTTTAGCTTGGCTTGTTATCTAAAAAATTGCCCCTAGCTGCTTTGATTTGACTTAAGAATTAAACTAGGACTAAGAGTATATCTAAGCCTTTATAGAGAAGAGTTTGATCTTATATACCATGCTCTTCACACTAGCGGAATGCGTAAAGTTAATATATTTGCAAATATGTTGAAGTGTAATGTATAAATTGTGAAATATGCGTATTGCCTTTTGCTGTTTTCAGTTTGGTTTATTTTTATATTTTTTTTTGTTTGTTTGACATTTTAATATTTTTTTAATATTTTTTATTTGTAGCTGCAGTCAGTCGTGCGTTAAAAATTAAACGCGAATTTTTCAGGCCGCGTTCGCAGCGCAAAAATGGCATCATTAAGTAAAAGGCCTAAGGCCAGGCATTGTAAATTTTATGAGCCTTTTTTTGTGTCGTTAATAATACAAAAAATATATATGTGTTTACACACACAAGTGTATGCAAGCTGTGTGTGTGTGCCATATATAAATAATAATAATAATAATGATGCGTAAAAAGTGCGGAAATTAGGCCAAACAACGAACTGTTTCTTTTGTTTATAGATAAACATAAACTATTAGTATGAATACTTAACAAAATAAATTATATTAAGCAATTTATAAAGCAATTAATACTATGCAGGCTATTTACAATAGTCGAGAAAGTTAATATTCAGAGGAGACGGACTTAGGACATCCGAACCCGAAGCCGTAGTCAAGCTTTAGTTAAATCTCCTAAATTATTATTATTGTACTCTCAATTTATAACCCTTTCTCGTATTAATCATAGTCTTATTTCCGTAGTTAATATAGTTGTCTAAAAAAAAAAAGACATCAGTCAGTTTGGTTTATTTGACTTTGTATCATTTGCACGCACTCTCTCTTTCTCGTCTATGTCTCTATTAGCCAGTTCTGTTGGGCTGATTAATGTTCAGCTCCAAACGAGCTGGGAGCTGGAAAGCGGCTGCTGGGTACCGAGTACTGTGTTGTCGGGCTCTTTAGCAGTTGGAGCCTAGACCCCCATCAGTGGGAACAGAACTTGGTCGCTTGTCAGTGGCAGCGTCTTTTACCCTTTTCTCTAGTCAATGGCCAGCGGTCATGTGTTGTTGTTGTCGTTGTTTTCGTTTTTCTTGCTGTTGTGTGAGTCCAATTATGATCAAATGTTGTTATTGCCGTTGCCACTGACGAACCAATCTAGAACCAATTCAATTGTATTAGCCATAACAACGCGTTTAATTTATATATTTAGGAGAATTTCAGTGGTTTTTCGCATTTGTGCTGAGACAGAGACAAAGTATAATATATATGTATATATATACATACATATATATAAAAGACAAATGGCGCGCCATATACATACATATGTATTTATAAGTATATATATATGTATCTGTGTGGCATATAAAATAGTGAATGTAATTTTATTCACATGTATCGCCTGCGGCCAATCCGTTTTGCCCCCTGGCCACAAATTGCACAGCGGCAGCAGCCAGCAACCCCGGAACCCCAGAGAAGGCGCACCTCGTTGCCACAGCCCAGGCCAAAACCAGCTGGGAATGTCTGTGTATGTGTAGGTGTGTGTGTGTGTGTGTGTGTGTGTGTGTGAGTGTTGTATGGCATATTATATGGCAAAGGCGGCAGAGTGCGGGGCAGAGAGTTGAAATCCATCATTGGCGCATGGCCGGAGGCAACATTTGGGTTGAAATATTATAATTACAAGCGAACGCCTCAGGGGCAAGGGTAGGTGAGGCGCTGTGGCAGCAACGTTTGCGAGCGTTGCCATCGCGTGCCTGTCCGTCTCGCCGTCTCTCCGTCTATCTGTATCTCTATCTAACTGAGCTGAAACTCAACAAAGCTGCGGATATGGATACTTAGTTGCTGCTGCTGCCTTTGTTGCTGTTGTTGCTGCTGTTGTTGTTGTTGCTGTTGCCATCGCCTGTCGCTGTGCGTTGTTCGGTTGTTGTGTTTACGTTGTGGCTGATAATATGGCGCGTAGTCGCAGCAGCTTGTTGCCTCAGGCTAGCCGCGTTGCAGCACGTTCGACCTGCAACATGTTCGATGCAACCGAATTAACCAAACACAATTTTGGTGTTAGCCATGTCCTTTAGACAGCCATTGTCCTTGCACGTTGGCTGTTTGTTGTGCGAGTGTATTTGTGTGTGTGCGTGTTTAGTTTTTGTTGTTGGTTGTGTTTTGTTTGCTCAGGTGACAGCGGCGAACGGGAAGCAGGTGAATAACATGCATGTAATTTTTTTTTATTGTCGTGGTTTTTGCGGTGTAGTAGCTATACCCTATAAACAAACTGTATAAGGGGTGTACACACATATATGGTTGTAAAATGAATAAGCTTTGTGAAATGGTGCTGAAAGGCAACTCTAGATTTGAGCTCGAACCAAGTTGTCAAGAAATATTCCTTCTCTAACCCTCAAGCAATTGATTCATGCTTAAGTTGGGAGATATGGCATATATATGTATACACTATAAATATTATAATAATCAATTACCTGTTTAAATAGATCTCCTTTGCTGTTCGGCTCTCTCCAGCACGTGGTATCCAACTTGTCCACTTGCCATTGGAGCATTGCCGCTTGTTTGGCTTGGTACTTGTTGCACTTGTGCGTGTGTGTGCGTGGCAAGCGAAGAAAAAACAATAACAAGCGGCGCCCACATTGTTATTTGAACAAGTGTTGAAGGAAGCGAAGTGGGCCAAAATGAGCTGCACATATGAAATTAGTCAAGAGCAACAAAGACAACGTTGACAAAAACTTGCAACCAACACATGTTGCACAGCAGCAGCAGCAGTGGCAGTGGCAGCTGTCTCCGAAATTACAGTGCATATATGTTATATGCATGCACATAAAGCATAATTTAAAAATAACAAAAAACTGGCCAACCTTCGACATCGGCCTATAATTATGTTTTGATATACATACCAGTCGAGTCGAGTCGAGTTTGTGGCAGTACCACAATCACAGCTCATAATTGTCCCCGAAATGTTTTGCTGCTGTCCAGTGGCAGTGGCAGTGGCAGTGTCTCTGGCAGACTCTGGCAGTCTCTGTTGCGGTGGCTGTGGCAGCAGCTGCCAGGTGACAAGTCCTCAACGGACTTCAAGCAGTCTGCGTACCCTCATTATATGCAAAATGCCAAAATGCGGCCTGCAGCTACTTAAGTTTAACTTATTTTTAACTTCTACATATAATTTTTTTTTTGTTGCTGCTGCCGCTGCTGCTGCTGTTGTTGTTGTTGTTGTTGCCTTGGGGCATTCTTAGTTGCATGTTCGACGCAATCCTTTTCCGTTCCAGCATTCAGAGTTCTGCAGCAAATAAAGAAACTGGTCCCATTCATAACTGGCGGCAATTTTTGCATTTTGCATTATATTTCCCTCAGCTCTCATTCCGATTCTACGTCTCAGTCTCGCTCTCTCACACACACACACTCTCTCTTTCTCTATCTCGCCCTGTCTCTCTCTCTCTCTCTCTGACTCTCTAGAATATCAACTGTCAGTTTTCGAGCTCAAAGCGCCAGCGGGCTAGTTTGTAAATCATTAAAAATTATGCACACACACTATGTACACACATGTGTGTGCACACACACGCATACACTGGCACACACATGCTGAATCGAAGAGTTTTGCGAGAAGTTTTAGACACCAATGACAACGAAAACTGGTTAGGAATTATGCAGTTTAATAGCAAATGTCACGCACAACTCAACTATATGATGAGTCGATTCTATGCATTTGGCTGGGATCATTTCACAACTGGAGTCCCATTTTCTGTGCTTGGCGTGTGTAATTGTCATCATAAAATATCATTCTTAATGGCATCTACTTTTGGTCAGCAGATGTCAATAAATATAAAAGGAAGCTTAAGCTGGTTTAACTTAGGCTTGATAAGGGTCCATTGAGATTAGTTGATATATTGTGAATCCATTTCTAGCTACAGTACATGTTGTCAGAAGTGCGTAGATCCTGTTGATTCATAAAAGCTACTGATCTTAGCCAAGACAAAGTTTGTTCATATGATAGCAGTTTGTAAAAGTCTTAGCCTTTACGTGCCAAGAGCAGTTCTTGAAGGAAAGATGGGCTGTCCTGGACTTTGTTTTTTTTTTTTTAAATCGTTTTGAAGACATGTTGCTCTGAACAGATGAAATATTGGTCTAGAGATTTTATAGATTTAGCTTGGACTAAGAGTATATCTAAGCCTTTATAGAGAAGAGTTTGATCTTATATACCATGCTCCTCACACAAGCGGAATGCGTAAAGTTAATATATTTGCAAATATGTTGAAGTGTAATGTATAAATTGTGAAATATGCGTATTGCCTTTTGCTGTTTTCAGTTTGGTTTATTTTTATATTTTTTTTTGTTTGTTTGACATTTTTATATTTTTATATATTTTTTATTTGTAGCTGCAGTCAGTCGTGCGTTAAAAATTAAACGCGAATTTTTCAGGCCGCGTTCGCAGCGCAAAAATGGCATCATTAAGTAAAAGGCCTAAGGCCAGGCATTGTAAATTTTATGAGCCTTTTTTTGTGTCGTTAATAATACAAAAAATATATATGTGTTTACACACACAAGTGTATGCAAGCTGTGTGTGTGTGCCATATATAAATAATAATAATAATAATGATGCGTAAAAAGTGCGGAAATTTTCAGCCAACATATGTTTTGGGGGGCTTTCAGGCGAACCATTTTCAGGCTCATCGCAACCATTTTCTGTTTGTTATTATATATTGATTAACACGCAAAATGCACAAACCATGGCGAAAAAAAAAACTACATACTTGAATAAATATGCATGGGCCAAGTTGGAGTGGCTGCGGGGCAGGGGTTGGCCGTTCTGTGGACTGTGTGGATTGTGGCTACTTTAAAAACCCATCAACAATTATTACTATGAGAGGAATACATCTGGCTGTCGACGCTGATTTTGTAGACTTGCCACACACACACACACACATACACACACATCGGCATTCATATGTGTGACCACGCCCACGCTTGCCCCCCTCTACCCTGGAGCATTCCAAACAATAAAGCATAAAGCGCGCCGCGCACATTTTGTCGAATTATTTTGTTGCCAGTTGCTGGCGGCTAACTGCAGCAAATTGGCTTGAAATATTGGTATTGCCATATGTATGAGCTCTCTCTCTTTCTCTCACTCTCTCTCTCTCTCGCTTGCTCTCTTTCTCTCCGTGTGCACGTACGAATGTGTGCGTGAGCTTGTGATTAAAAAAATATTTAAAATGGCAAAACCCAAAGCGACGTCATCGCAGCCAAAATAAAAATAAATGAAAAAGAAATGGAAGCCCCGATTTTCTCTCATATGTGTGTAAAGCTTTGCCCCAAAACTGAAAGCGTAGCCGAAAGAAGTAATAAAGGACGCCCAAGAGCGCGACAAGACAACAAGATACTCTATAAAGTGCTGCTCAATTAGTTTCAATTCAATGTGGCACCCAACGTGGGGCAGTGCACATTGTGAGAGCTTAGTTAGAACTTTGGTTGCATTGTATTTGGAAATTGATGCGCTAACACAGACTAAGCATACCCCTTGCAGCTGGCAGAGAGAGTATAACAATAAATGGACTTCCCTTTGCCCAGTTCCGGCCTACACCCCGCCTTGGCGCTCAAACTCGTTCCGGACCACAATGAGTGAAATGAGCGATAAAATTGCAACAATTTCCACTGGCAACGTCCTCCTCGTCCTCATCGTTGGCGTTAGTCGCTGCCGTGCCCCCGTTGCTCTGATAAAATATGAAAAATTGAAATGTCACTGGGCAGCGAACAATCATTGGAATCGCTCACATGCACACACATACACACAGAAACAAACATGTGCCCACATATGCAGCTTGCAGTTGTTGTTGCAAGTTGCAACTTGCAACAATGGCCACTTGTATGCAAATAGCGCAATAATATGAAGTATGTACAAAATTAATTTCGCCTGCGGCCCAGTTGCAGCTCGGTTAACAATTGCCAATGAAAAATGATGTGACATAAATGCGTGTCGGTTGGTCGGGCGGGACGGGGCGGGGTCTGCAAAGGGGAATTGGTTTTTGGGTTGGGTAGAAAAGGGTTGCGGCTTGTGACTGGGTGTTGTTTGGGGGCAAAAAGTTGGCACTCATTTTAATTACAGCTGCCTAACTGCAGTCCCTTCTGTGCTCCACTCGCTCCCTTCGACTCCCATTCCAACTCTCTCTCTCTCTCTCTCTCTCTCTCTCTCTCTCTGTCTCGCTCTCTGGCTGTTTTGAAATTCGCCCGGCGGCGTATTTATCACAAGTTTTTCTTTGCACAGCCTTGGGGCAACTACGAAATATTTCAGCTGCCCGACGTAGTCGTCGTCATCGTCTGGAACTGGAACTGGTTCGCCTGAGGCGTTGTTGCCAGCGACGTTTCTGCTGCTGTTTCTTTTGCCAACGCGTCAAAGTCTCTGCGACGCTGGCGCTGGCGCTGCCGCTGCCGTTGCCTATGCGCACAAAGTTTCATTTCGTTTTGAGCCTTCCGGCGGCTACAGCAGCGTTCTATGCTTTGTCATTAACACAAACACACACACACACACACAAACACATACGCAGAGAGTCAGAGCGAGAAATGGAGAGAAGAGTATAAGGGAGAGAGAGAGAGAGAGAGAACGCGCAAAATAAACGCACATGCAAAGCGCAAAAACGGAAGCTGTAGCCGAAGTCAGAATCTGGCTTTGACACTTGCAACTTATGCATGTATACATATTACAGTGCATAAGTATGCTATATATTGATGATCGTAAAGGTCAGGAGAAAAATACCTGTTACAAATTGATTAGCTTTAAGCTTCTCGAAAAGAACGCAATAGATTTGATGATCTAAGCTAAGACATGGATTAAATTTAAAAAGGTTTTTAGAGCGCATGAGTACGATATATTTGCAAACTTGAGCTAACAATACATATATGTATATATTATTTTGTGGCAATATAAATATATTATTTAGGGATAAGCTAAAAATTTAACAGATTTGAATATCACTTTTAAATAAATCTCGCAAGCTCCGTTTCTCACACTAAGTTTAGTTCGTGTTTTTGTACGGGTTGATACTAAAATGTCAATAAGATTTTTTACTATTAAGTTAAGTGTTGGTAGCTTAACATTCACGATTGGAATACTTAGTGTTATGTATGCTTGGATAAACATATATTTATGCACGCATTTGTATGTTTGTCGTTGCATTGATTACCCATCAGAACAATCAAAACTGTCGCCATTTCACACGCCACACGCAAGTCCAGTTATAAAGTTAATTGCGGCAGCTTAGTTGCAAACAACAACTGAAACAACAACTGAAACAGCAACAGCAACAGTAACAGCAATAGCAACAGCAACAGCACTTAAACCGGAAATAGACTATTAAACGTTCACATGCAAACAGACACACACACACACACACATAGACCCACACACTCAGGCACTTGCAACTGGCAGTCATATGGTGGGAAAAGTCAGCCAGCAACAACTAAACAATCGTTTGTTGTAGCCACTTGTGTTCTCTCTCTCTCTCTCTCTCCGTCTCTCGCTCTCTCCCTCTCTCGCTCTCTCTCTCTCTCTCGCTTAGTGTCTCCTGCTGATGCTGCAGCTGCTCTCTCCAAGGTCGCCATTTGTTAAAGACGTCAAACGTCAAACATCAAACACGAGTTGCAGCTCGAACCAGGCTCGAACACAACAACAACTTACAACGCGAACATTCTAATGAGCTAATGTAAACAACAATTTCAAATTAGTTGATTTGAATGCATGCAATTAGTTTTTAATTGCTGCTTAAACATTTATTTGATTTCTTTTACTTCATTTAATGTTTGATTAAATTATAAACTTTGATTGCGTTTATTAAATATTAATAAATATGATAATTTGATCATAAAACTATTTTAATTTTGATTAGTTTTTGTGTTGGTTATTATTCTAGTCAGAGACATGCAGACACAAAAGTAGAGACACAAATCTAATTAGACCTGCGGCTCGAAGCACAAAACTACAAAGCAGAGATATTTATTACAGGCTTAGAAAGAAGAACGGTTTTTAAAATATAAGCCCAAGTTAAAACAAAAGAAGATTTGAAAAATACAGAATGAAATATACGTACATTCATTAAAAATCCTTCAACTGTAATTAATTTTATAATAATCATCTAAATACAGATCAAACTATGTTGTTGCTAAACACCCGAAGTCTTTAAAAGAACCTTTGCAGTTGGCATAGCCTCTGGGCAAGTGCTTTGGCTTGAAGGCAACATGTTTGAGACCGAGTAAAAACCAGTTGGATGTCGAACCACGATTCAGTTCACAGCGAACGCTCGGCGCGAATGCAAGTCAGGTAAAAAGCAATTGAAAGGCGCTTCAGAGATTAGTAGGCAACAAACGACGGGCGCGACAACAACCGGAAACCGGAAGTAAACATTTTAAGTGATTTGCAGTGTGTGTGCGGCGCCATTTTGCAATTAGCAATGCGTTCAAATTAAAATTAAGAAACTTTAGAAGCGGAAATTAAATGCTAGCCAAACAAAATCAAATTTAAAAAGCAAACTCTATATAAACCAAAAGAAAAACGTTCTAAATTTGTTGTCTACACGCGCTGTTGCATATAAAATAGTTAAAGTGCATTTCCTAAATATACCGACTTTTTTGTGAGTTCCATTTGCATTGTATGTGGGAGTGTATGTTGTGTGTCTCTGTCTGTGTCTAGGTCTATGCTTAAGTGTGTGTGGATTGCGTGTGCGTGTCCTTAAGATGCAACAGTTTATTTTGATTTGTTTTATACCTAGGCTCAGTGCCATTTTTTTTAAATAATTTTGAAATATTTATAATTTAAATGTATGCAGGATTTTGGAAAGTTGCCCAGTGGCAGCTTTTGAGAAACATTTTTATTTCTGTGTCAAATTCATGTTTGTTATGCGGGCGCCGTTGGGCTTGGCTCATGTTAAGTGGTTCAGTTAAGAGCTATTTGGTAATGATCTTGGCAAAAGACTTAGGTATTAAAATCTTAAGCAATTGTCTTTATTTATGTTGCGAGGGGTGATCCTGCATAATTGTGTATCTATATTATGCAACTATCAATTATTAATGTTATATTTAATCCTGGCACCATTTAATAATACATATATTTCTATTTTGCTCTCTAGAACTCCATTTGTTGCATTGGATCAACGATCACCATTGACGGTGGAGTCCTCCTGTCCCAAACGGTGAGTAAAACTCAATTCAAGCAAAACAAAACACCAGAAAAATCTCTCATTCGCGCTCTCTATATAAATCTTCCTCTCTGTCGCACTCTGTAAGCCAATAAATTAGTTCAAAAAAGATTCTGTAATAAACGAATTTTGAGCACATAACCGAACACAGGCAACGGCTCCGGTTGCATGCCACAGAGAAACCTCTTTAATTTTTTTTTTTTTTTTTGGTTTCCCCTTTTGTTGTTGAGTTTTTGTGTTTTTTTTTTTTGTGGCTTGGGCCACACGCGCCTGGGGCTCAACTGATTTTCGTCTCTCCCACAACTGCGGCACATGCACATGCCACGTCCAAGTCCAAGTCCAAGTCTTAGTCCGTGTCCGAGTTCGTGTCCAAGTCCGAAAATTGTGTGCCATAAACGCAGACGTTTTAAAAATTTGATGCGCCTCAAGTGCTGCTCGGCCCGCACCAAAGGAGAAATAAACAAAAGTACGAAGAACAAAACAGAAAAAAATAAAAAAAATACAAAAAAAAAAATTGTACCACGCCGCGGGCTTTTTTCGACAAACTTGGCCCGCAGCTGAGTTATGTGTGTGGTGTGTGTGTGTTTGTGTGTTTGTGTGTGTGGTGTGTGTGCGCCAAAAGATGACGATGACGACAAATGATGAGGAGAACGACGGCGCGGTGCGGATAGGTCGCATTATTTTTTGTTTTACCTTAAAGGCTATAAAATACATGGGCTGAGGAAGCTGCTCGTGTTGCTGGAGGGGACGTGGGGGGTGGTGCGATTGACCAGTTGTTGTGATTGCGGCAGCCAAACCTAGGCGGCGGGCATAGCCAAAATGCCCGACAGGCTCCAGAGCCCACATGCAGCAACAACTACAACAACAACAACAAGTTGCAAAGTTCAAAGCATGGCCAAAACCAAAATCACATTGAAATGAGGCAAGAAAAAAGTAAAAAGAACTTAAAGGCAGCCGCAACAAGAGACAAAAGAAGTGGCAGAAGTTTTGGGCGACCTTCGACAGACGCGACACTGCGACAACTGCTGCCAGCTGCCAGTTGCTCTCTCTCTCTCTCTCTCTCCCGCTCTCTCCCTCTCTCTCCCTCTCTCTCTTTCTAACTATCTATCTCCCAGTATTTGGGGCAAGCAACTGGTTT
Source organism: Drosophila littoralis (assembly GCA_018903485.1). NCBI lineage: Eukaryota > Metazoa > Arthropoda > Insecta > Diptera > Drosophilidae > Drosophila > Drosophila littoralis. The sequence goes on along the minus strand of JAEIGF010000124.1, from coordinate 6,096,268 downwards.
AAGCTTGAGCGAAGGCGGAATCGCTGGCAAAGTCAAAGTCGTTTGTTTGTGGCACAAACGTAACGTAACGTAACGTAACGTAACGTAGCTGTGTGGCTGCCACACGTGCTGCTGCTGCGTCTGTTGCTGCCACGAAATTTGTTTTCTCAATTGGCAATTTGTGCGCGTTGTATTTAAAATACATTTGCATTCGCCCCAATCGCTAGTGATTGCCATTACAGGCCAACAGTCAAAGGATAGCTGGCAGTGGAAATGGCAAATGGCGAATGGAAATGGCAAATGGGAAATGAAAATGGGAGTGCATTTGAATGCCCATTCAAAATACTCTTGTTGCTGCGGCTGCGGCTGTGGCTGCGGCTGCGGCTGCTGTTCCACACAAAGCGCTTAACGCGCTGTGTGTTAATTAAGCTGCAATTGGGCATCATTAGCAGCAACAACATTTGCCAACATTGGCAACATTGCCAATTGCCAGCCGACAGGCGAAGGCCAACAGGCAACTGACTTACAGCCAGCTCAGCTCGACCATAGAATACCCTTTCTATGATAAACTAAACTTATGGGGCCAACAAGCTATGTGGCTTTTAAGATTTACGTTTTCTTTTTAGACTGAAAACCTTTCTTTTTAATTAAAATATTTTTCACTTAAAATAAATGGGAAGCCTTGTGTATGTACTCTCAGCAAAAACTGTCCGAGAATTAAGTACAGATGAGGCGAAAATCCGTTTGGAATTTTAATTTCATAGTCTGAGCACAAATTTTGTACTTAAAGAACATTTTGTTTGAAGACTCAATTTTTTCATTTTAATAGTTGTGTGCTTAATTTTAAAAAAATTATATTTAGAGCAACATTTTTAAAGAATGTATAGCTACAATCTAATATTTATATTGAAATTGATATTTATAAGTATAAAAGTTATTTTTGAAAATTTTTAATATATACCCTGAAGTGAAAAGTGAAAAGTATATTAATTAGTAAAATTGGCATATCTTTGAACCTCTTCTCTTCTTAAGCTTATAAGTAAAATCTATTTTAACAATTATAAAACGACTTTTTGGGGCTTGAAATCAATAATTAAAAAAGAATGATAAAAAAATCATGAGTTCAAGCTTTGAGCTTCTTAGTTTCTTAAGAATATAGTAACTTACCACGGAACAAATGCTATATACCCTCTTAAGTATTTTTCTTATGGGGTATAAGTGAAAAGGCAATTGTTGCTGCTGCTGCGGGTCGCTGCACCTGCGCCTGCATTTGTTTCACTTGCTGTCGATTTGCTTTGTGTTGCATCTGCTGCGAGTTGTTGCTCCTGTTGCTGTTGTTGTTGTTGTTGCTGTTGTTGTTGTTGTTGCTGCTGTTGTAAATGCTGTTATTGCAATATGCACACGCAAATTGCGCCAATTAGGAAATGCGCATTGGCTGCTGCCAGTTGCCAGTTGCGAGTTGCCCGTTGCAGCAATGCGTTGCAAGCAGCATTAGCCACTTGAATGGCCGCCGCATGCAACTGATGCTGTTTGAGCTGCATTCAACTGGAAGCATTGTTGTTAATTTTTATGTGCACTTGATTAGGCCCCAATGAATAAATGAATGAATGCCGCAACAGAATGAATCCGTAAATGAATCAACGAATCCAGTTTTCAACTGCCCAAATTGAGAAAACAGCCCAATTCAGATGGGGCCTTGTATTTTCTAATAGTTGTCTACATTGTTGCTTTAGACCCAGTTTTCTATTATAAATCAATCAATCAGTTTTATCTATTTCTGTTGCATATAATTGACTTTACCTATGCACAATGCGGCGTATGCGCAATTTTTTTTTTGTCTACTTTGTTGCTGTTGCATGTCTTTTTCTTCTACTGCTGCTTCTGCTGCTTTACTTGCAATTCAATTTTTGAAGATTTAGCTATAAAAACACTTGAGTGGGAGTTGTCTGTGTGTGAGTGTGTGTGTGAGTGTGTCTGTGTGTTGACTGTGAGTTCTGTGTAATGTTTGCTCTGCAACGCAGGCCAAGCAATCGCATGTTGCCAGCACTTCAGCTCCTCAGCTATCCAGTTAAGTTCACATATATATAAACATATATCTATCGCTATATAGCAACTGGCATCTGCCACATGTGGCATACTCTGGGCCTGCCACACACTCACATTCATTCCGTGCAGCTTTTTGGCATATGCAGCGCAATCGTCGTTTTTATTTAATATTTTCTAATAAATTTTTCAAAGTTTATTTTTGAAAGCCTCGCAGCGTTTTAATATCTGCTACACTCGACTCGACTCGACTCCAACTCAACTTTTGCCACACACACACACACATACAGCGCATATATTTGTACAATTTGGCACACACACACACACGCATACACTCGCAGACATTCTGCAACTTTTGCTAGCAAATTTTCATAGGACTTGCGACTGATTTCCCATATGCGCCGGCGACTCCCTGCAACAGCTGCCTCAACGGCAACGGCTTCAGTTTTTCGTGGCCTTTTGTAACTTGCTGCTGGCTAAGCAGAGGAAGAAGCAGCACAAGTTTTCTCATGTGCTGCTCTATATGTGTGTGTGTGTGTGTGTGCAACAAACTGAATCCTGCTGCTTGGCTCTGGCTTTTGCTTTTGGCTTTTTGTGGCGCCTCCCGCGTCCAACCAAAAAAAATAGAAAAAACGAAACAAAAAAACTTTTTCATTTGCCTGCTCATCAGCGTTTTGATTTTGGCCGCCAACTCCAGTTGCCAGTTGCCAGTTGCCAGTTACTGGCTCCCCAGTTGCCACAGTTGCCCCAGCTGCCACAGCTGCCTGCTCCCCAGTTGCCAGTTCGCAGCTTCCATTCGACACTTGAGGCATTGGATTCTTCTTAAAGTGTCCTGCGGGCATTTGCGTGATTTGTGTGGGTGTGCGTGCATGTGTGTGTGCGTGTGTGTGCGTGTGTGTGCGTGTTTGCAGTGAAGCATATAGGAGCACTTTGTGTTTGTCTTGCCAACATACACAAACCTGGCCCAGACCTGCCCTAGCACTGGGCATAGAACTGCCAGCCCTTAGCTACCTTTTGCCCAATCCAACTCGCCAACCCCAGCCCCAGCTCCTGCCCAGCCCACCTCGCAGTTGGCTTTTCGTCTTGCAATGCCACTGAAACTAATTGAAGCGCATTTTGGTGGCAACTGTTGTTGCAACCAGTTGTTGCAGCAACGCGATAAATGCGCCTCAAATAAGTTGCATGCAAAACTTGCTGGCATCTACTTGGCTTAGCCACAAACAGCCCCCTTCCTCCCACCGCCCCCTCATGTGAGCTGGTCGCCTGCTAGCGAGAGAGTGCAGCAGGGAGATGCAAAGCGGGTGGCGCAGGCGGCAGCGGGGGCGTGTCGGGTGGTTGCCAGCCAGAAGAGGAGCCAACGCTTGGGCCGGCGGCATTTTAAAATTGAGATAAGGTTTTGCCTCGACAAACTTTCGTTTCTGGCACTGGGAACTGGCTGAGGATTTGGTTGCTCGGTTTGGGTTTGGGTTTTTGGGGCTTTGGGGCTTTGATTTCTTCTTCTTATTCGTTTATTTTCAACTGTTGTTTCTGTTGTTGTTGAGCTCTGTTTTATGCGTTGTTTTATGCTGCCGCAGGGAGCCGCAAGTTAGGTATGATATCTTTAAATGCAGACACACACACATGCGCACTCACACACATGTGTGTGTGTAAGCCAAAACGGACACCAAACTTACCTCTAACCAAAGCCCGAAGTTTTCTTGTGTGTGTGTGTGTGTATTGTTTTGGGGCAACATACACAGAACAGAAAGCAGAGACCGGAGCCGGAGCCGGAGTTGAGCGTGGAGCGTGGAGACGCCTTGTCGTGGTTACAGCCAATGCTTCATACTCTTTTGTTGTTGTTGTTGTTGTTTGTGCCTTTAGCGCTGCAAGGATAAATGAATGAGGAGGCGAGCATACACACACACATGCAGCAGCCGCCCTAGGAGCCGAGCAATCCACACTCCACCTTTCCCGCAATATAACCATACCCAATCTCCGAGCACCTTTGCTCTATATGAGAGCTGCTCCTGCTGCTTGCTTCGACTGAGTCCACCTTGGCTTGGCTTGGCCTGGCTTGGCTTGGTGTTGCTGTTGGTTTTGGTTTCGTTTCGTATCCATCCATGATTTCCGCACTAATTCCAAACGATCGCCGCTGGCGAAGACGAGCGTTTTGCCCTTTTTCGTCGAGCTGCTGCATACACCAGAGGTGTGGTGCGGGGGGCGTGGGCGGGTGCGGTTGCAGGTCGAGCATAGCACAGCAGAGCACAGGACACACTGTCTGGCTGGCCTTTGTGTGCGGAAGGTTGCCTGGCCGCAGGACATTTTGTAGGGGTTACATAGTCAGCGTCAACGTCAACGTCAACGTCGTCGTCAACGTCGCCGTCAACCTCTGATGCTGCCTCTGCCGCTGCCGCTGCTCTGCCGAGGTGTGTATCACTGAAGCTGTGTGTTGATCTATGTGTGTGTGTGCACTTTAGCTCATTTCTTGGCTTTTGTTATCGCTTTTATGTGGGTTTTGCGTTGAGGAGGCGGAGTGAAACAAGGACCACAGCAGAACGGCAGGACTACAGCCAATTGCTGGGGCGCCCATGTCGCATTGAGATTGAACAGCTTGCGGCTGAGGGGCACGGCGACATAACAGGCTGACCAGTGCTGTTCCAGCTCTCTAGCCGGTGGCTACTTTTGTCTACGCTACGGACTCTGCAAAATTATTTGAGCCCGAGGCACTGCAGCAGCAGCAACAACAACATCTGCAGCAGCAGCAGCAGCTGCAACTCGATAGTTTTGGCCAAAATCTGAACAATGCCAACTAATAAGCTGTCTTTTTGCACAGTCCAGCCCTATCTCTCTCTCTCTCTCTCTCTCTCTCTTACTCTCCCTGTTCTCTCTTTCTCTCTTGCTCTCTGTCATGTGTAAAACGAAACTCAATTATGGCCCAAAATGCTAAGCAATATTCATGTGAAACAGAGCTGAGCTAATGGCAATGCCATTAAAAGGCAAACCAAAGATGTCAGTCATCAAGATTCCAGCTGACGGCGCAGGCTATGCGAGAAGGGTGGAGGGGGGGAGGCATTGGCAATGCAAAGGGGCGTATTCTGGTAGCCACAACAACGCCCACTCGAAATGCAAATGCAGCAGCAGGAGCAGCAGCTGCTTGCCAGGCACAGGCCAAAGCATAGGCCAAGGCACAGGCTCAGCTCTTTTAGACGGCAACAACAACAGCAACAACAACAACAACATTTGGCAACAGCAACTCTTCAAAATTTCATGCTAAACTGAAGTGTAACCAAAGGCGTTGCAAACAGCGTTTGCCCTCTTGCTTCCACACACGCTCTCTCTCTCTCTCGCTTACTCTCCTACTCACGCTCTGGCTGCCTGCCTGGCTGTTGTGGTCCCTGCTCGGGCGCATAGAAAAGATAACGCCTGGGGCGCTATTGGACTAGAATAGGTTGCAAAACTGCAAAGCTGCAGTCTGTATGTGTGAGTGTTTGTGTGTATGCTTATATACAATACCGTTAACAGTGGGTGGGTGTGTGCATGTGTGAGTGTGTGTGTGTGTGTCTGTGCTGCACCTGCTGCTGCGCCAAGCAGCCAGACTGCCAGCCAGCCTGCAACCTGCCTCAAGTGGACCGCAAAGCAATTGAAATTGAATTGTTTTGTGGCGCAGACCTCCAGCTGCAAGCTGCATATGTGCCTCTGCTGCTTCTTCTCCCTCTTCTTGTTGCTGTTGTTGTTGTTGTTGCTGTGGCATTTAAGCCATATTCATTGGCCATGTTTTATTGAGCGCACTGCTTACGCTTTTATAATTGTTGTAAATTAATAAAAATGTGAAACCCACCAACGCGAGGCAGCTGCACACACACACACACACACTCACACACACACCCACATACAAACACACTCACACACACACACCCACAGAGACTATGAGAATTGCCCCGCGGACATTTTCTTTAGCAATTCTTTTTTTAACCCTATTTTTTTTCAACGTCGCTTTGGCATTTTTTCGTCTTGAATACGAATACGAATACAAATACTCGTACTCGTATTCGTATTGGTATTCGTACTCATACGAATGCGAATGCGAATGCTCATGTAGTTAAAGTTAATCAAATCGTAATTACCCGAGCCATATAGCCCAAGGGCTAAAAACATTTTAAAAAGCAAACTTGTTTAGTAAATACGCTCAGCTCAGCTGGAAGAATATACGGGCAGGCGGCGAGCAGCGGGACAGGGTCATAGACTATAGAGTAAGCTGCATGCAACAACTAGGTGTAGTCCGGGGGATGGGGAGGGGTAGGGTTAACTGCCAACTGGCAATTGGTCTGTGGCCTAATGCGCATAACAGACAAACAAAATAAAAAAAATGGATAAAAAATTGGCTAAAAACGTTTCACTCACAAGTCGGCGACTAGCAGATGCCCTGTAAAAAGCGTTTAAAATATATACAATTTATGTTATTTGGGGAGTATGTAGACAGGGGATTGAGAGATTCTTATAAAATAAAATATACAAATTTAATATTAGTAATTTATAATACGATTAAGTTTTGTTTACTGCAGAAAGATTGTCCATGTTGGTTTCTAGTGATGATATCTCAACTCTTTGTTGCTTAATCTTAAGTCTAGTACAGTTAATCAGCATAATCTCTTAATTTTATAATAAACTGTAAAATAGTTTAAAAATTAGGCTAAAGTTAGGATTGGTACCATGATATTATATATTATCTCTAGCCGAGTATCTACAGATAGACTATGCTGAATAGATATGTGCATACCATATTTAATGAAATCGAAATGCATATATAAACCTATTATACCCTTAGAAAATGTGTACAGGGTATTTGTTTGTGACCCTGCTAACTGCATGCAATTGGCAGAGGCGAAGGCTACGGCAAAGGGACGTGGCAAAGGGGGAGGTATTTAACCGCCCGCCCGACCGCTGGTCCATTACTGCCCCGCCCCTCCGCACAGGTTGATTGAGTTTTATTAATTTGTTGTCCATGACGACTGCTAATGATACGACAGCTAAGCGAGCTGCTGATGAGAGAGAGAGAAAGAGGCAGAGAGAGAGAGAGAGAGAGGGAGAGAGGGGAAGGAGAGATGGTTTGAGACGGGAAGAGGCTTGATGCGATTATTACGCAAAACGCGTTGGCCGCTTAGCCGTTGATTGTGGCCGGGCTTACACATTGCGTATACGTCATGTGGGGCACACACAGCTTGACATGTCATAATTAGCGTGCGTGATGCCGCGACTGCGGCCTGTGTTGCATGCAGTTTTGTTGCACGCGCTGGCTGCGCCTCGGTTCAGTTTTGTTGCCATAACGATGCTCAAATCAACGTGATTTTCGTGTGAAAATCGAGGCGCATGCCCAACGGTCAATTTGACTGTGCAGCCAAAGCCAAAGCCAAAGCCCTCCTCCTCCTGCCGCTCACTCTTCGCTTTTTTCGCTGTCGTGGCTGCAACTCCAGCTGCAGGCAGCGCGTGTCTGTATGTGTGTGTGTTGTTTGGGGGTTCCAGCTCTTGGCATAAGTGAGTTAAACGCAATGAAAAGCCAAATATTCCCACACAATCATATGAAATACTTGGCGTTATATACAAAACTCTTAGCCCTGCTGTGCGAGGCAAATGCCCCGCAGCCATTTGCCTGGGCCATTTGCTTTGTCACGTTTGTTGTGCCCTGTCCCCCATCCCCTCCTCCACAACCCGCTCCACCTCTCTGCCTGTCTCTGCCTGCTTGCTGACTGCATGTAATCGAGCTGCAGTCAATTTCAGTTGGCCAAATTGGTTCTCATGCTGCGACCAACTTACATAAGCTCATCAAGCTGTCTCTCAACCCCCCGCCCCCTTCCCAAGCGATTGAAACTAATTTGTCTTATTTAACCTGATTTTATTGTAGCAAAAAATGCGATATGGATCGAGAGCGCGAAAGAGATGCAAAGGGCCTCGAGCCGCGCGATTTATCCTCCACGGGCCGCATCTATGCCCGCAGCGATATTAAAATCAGGTAAGCGCGTCCTCCCATTCCAAGTTACTTTTTTTCTTACATATATAATCTATTTCGCCACGCCCGGCAGCGCTTCGCCCACCGTTTCGCCAACGATCTCAAATTCCTCATCGCCCACACCGACGCCGCCCGCCAGCTCCTCCGTGACGCCGCTGGGCTTGCCCGGCGCGGCGGCGGCTGCCGCTGTGGCCGCTGCCGCAGCAGCTGCTGCTGGCGCCGGACCTGGTGGTGGCGGCGCCTCGGCCGGGGCCAGTTCCTATTTGCACAACCACAAGCCCATCTCGGGCATACCCTGTGTGGCGGCCGCGTCCCGGTATACGGCGCCGGTGCACATCGATGTCGGTGGCACAATCTACACGAGCTCTCTGGAGACGCTTACCAAATATCCCGAATCGAAGCTGGCCAAGCTCTTCAATGGACAGATACCCATTGTGCTCGACTCGCTGAAGCAGCATTATTTCATCGATCGGGATGGTGGCATGTTTCGCCATATACTTAACTTTATGAGAAACTCAAGACTATTGATTGCCGACGATTTTCCCGACCTCGAGCTCTTGCTCGAGGAGGCCCGCTACTACGAAGTGGAGCGTAAGTATTAACCCTCCCCCCCTCCTCTGCTCACCCATCACTAAACACATTTAACCTGTTGCTAATTTGACTACCCCTCTCTCTGTCTCTGTCTCTCTGGCCCACGGCAGCCATGGTTAAGCAGCTGGAGAGTATGCGCAAGGAGCGCGTTCGCAATGGCAACTATTTGGTGGCGCCACCCACACCGCCAGCACGTCACATTAAGACCAGCCCAAGGACTAGCGGTGCGCCCGAGTGCAATTATGAGGTGGTCGCGCTTCACATCTCACCGGATCTGGGTGAACGCATTATGCTGTCGGCGGAACGGGCGCTGCTCGACGAGCTCTTCCCGGAGGCCAATCAGGCAACGCAGTCGAGTCGGAGCGGCGTCTCCTGGAACCAGGGCGATTGGCGCCAAATCATCCGCTTCCCACTCAACGGCTATTGCAAGCTCAACTCCGTGCAGGTGCTCACACGGCTGTTGAACGCCGGCTTCACCATCGAGGCCAGCACCGGGGGCGGCGTCGAGGGGCAGCAGTTCTCCGAATATTTGCTGGTGCGTCGCGTTCCAATGTGATAGGCTCCATGTCCAGGTCAACGTCTGCGTCAACGTTCTGGGCACTGTGTAATCGTAATCTTTGTGCGAGTTGCGCACTAATTGCTGCCCTTTAGGCGGCTCTTGGGGGTTTTCCACGGGGGGATGGGGCGGGCGCGGGCACAGAAACGGTGGCGGGCGTTAAGCAGCGGGTGCACGATGCGGGGTGTGAGGTGCGAGGGAGGGAGCGGTGTTTTTTGCAAAAATTTCTAAAATCCAAATGTTATTTAATGTTTATATCATATACGTTTTGCTGGCAGTCAACCCACACTCAGAAACAACCCTCCCCATCCACCCACACACACACACACACACACACACACACACACACACTCGCACACACATCATATAGGTGTATTTCAATAGTATTTTAGGTAGAGCCCAGAGCCCCCAGCACTGATTTGTTTATGGCTTAAGTTCGGCATATTTAAAATAGTTTCTGTTTTCTTTTTTAAGTACTTCCAATACGGTTATAATTAAAATACTTTCGGTTATTTAATTGCATAAAAAAACTAGCCAGGCGGACAATTATCGAGAATTGTCTAAAAGCATAACTTATAATACGACGCACACATATGTAGCTATCGAAAGAAAACAAAAATCAAAGAAAACAAATAAGTAAAAGAAAAACAAAAACTATGCAACTATATTGATTAAACTCACAGCAATAGTTTTGTAGTACATAATTGATGTAATTGAACTTTTATGAATGTAAACTATGGATTAACTTTTCAATATACATACATATATGCAAATACATATACATACATACATACATACCGACAAGTTCTACAATATGTGCAAAATATAAAAAATACTCAATCAAACAAAACAAATAAATAAATTTTAAAAAACAGTTTGCGACTACTTCTAGCAAAATCCATTGAATTGTCTAATTGCGTATATCAAATAAAAAAAAAGATAAATAAATAAAAATTATTTAAAAATTACCACTTTATATTTAATTCAATAACGGTTAGAATTTTATCAGCGCCATCTACCGGTCAGTATATTTGCACAGCGCCATCTAAAGCGCGTAAACTGGTTTCTGCGTCAATGCAACACTAAACACGCTTTGGTACACAAGGCCGAACAAACAAGTACTATTTTTTAATTTATAGGACCGAAATTATTCGAAAATCGTTAAATGGCTTTAATTACGCGTCGAACGCGACCAATCTTTCCAAGATCTGGGCTTATTTGGCCGAGTTATGGCCATTTACAGTTTTTGACCAAATTTGTTATATTTATACCCGCAAGGTGCAAAAATGATGATCTGCAAGTTTTTTTACAGCCCACTGTTAATTACCAGCTGCAGCTGTTATTCAACAGTTAGCCATTTGTTAGTTAACATTACACCATTAGGCAGCTGTTACTTAAAATACCACTGTTAACAGCTGCTGCTAAGAGGGAGCGTGAGATTTGAACGGAAGTTTGGGAAAAACACCAGGCACACCCCTCCAATCCAGCTTGAGGGAGTTATTCTTAGCTACAAGCAAAGTATCTCGGCATCACCTTGGACAAGCGCCTTAACTTTGGGCCACAAAGCTACGGTAAAAAAATGTCATCGCAGACTGCAACAACTGCGGTGGCGCAACAATAAAAGGAGTACCTTGCCGCTGAGATGCAAATATTGATTGATGGAGTGCAGGTTTGGGGGATTGCAGCCAAATCCAATTATAAACGTATACAGGTATTGCCGAATCGGGTACTACGCGGTTCTCCATAAAGACCTCAAAGTGCATACAGTTGAAGAACAGATTAGATGGCACACAAGCAGATACAGCGAAAGTTTGCCGAGACTCCGCAGCCTGCTCGCAAGAGGTCTACTCCCTGCCCGACCTTTAAGGCGACGGCAAGGTTTTGACTTGCCACGACGATTGGGCGGCATTTTAAATCCTCAACACAAAAATGGTTTAATTAAAAAACTTCGGTACTTATTTTAAAATCGTTTTGTTTACTCGTATATGCGTAATTTTGCGTAGGTACTTGTAAACTAATTGCAATTAAATTAAATTAAATTAAAATTTATATGCCAAATTGTATATGCAGAAATATCCGTACAGTTAAGCTGTTAATTGTATACAAATAAGTATTATAATCGCATTGATTGTGTATATTATTTACATATATCTTTGATCAATAAAAAATAGACTAAAAATCTTAAGATTATGTTTCAGTTTCAACCTTAATGTGCCAACAAATTTTTCGAAATCTTTAGGAGAATTGCATAATCAATGCATGGCACGCTCGGGATTTATTGTTTTGTGTTTGTTTGTTTGCTTGTTTATCGTTTTTTTTGTTTTCGAAATTAAATCTGAACTATTTATCGAATTAATTTTGAAAGTAGGCCCCAAAATTGTGTATAGAATAAGATCTGTGTGGCTATCATTGAATTTAACAGTGGCCTACGAGTTTGTTCACAAGTAATTTAAAAAAATCGTAATTATAGAGAATCGCCTAGGAACTATATCACAGTTGGAGACTATCAACTAAAAGCCTATAACTCGTATTAGATATATATGTATATATATATATAGATTGATAGATAGACATTGATGGATACGCTGCTTGAACTAGAAATAACTTTAGCTTAGTGGGGCGCCGCATGCAATACCGAAAAAACCTGAACACAAGCCAAATATGGATGAACTTGGGTTCAAGTTTCATTCTTGGCTTCTTCGCAGGGCGTCTAAGAAATGCACTATCGGTGTTTTGTTCTCGTAATTACATTGAATCTACAAGCGCTATATAAAAAAGTACACAACTAGACTTAAATAAGTATCTAAAGTTGTTCTTAAAGGGGTGTGAGTGGGGGGGACTAAGTACGCTAGAGTGTTATATCGAGAGACTATACAATAATTGGAAGGGGGTTGTTTTTTACAACTACAGACGAATGGGTTATGTTTTTGTATCTATGATAACAGCATTCAGAAGGCACACATCAGAGCAACTGCGTCCGCAACTGGCAACCGACAACTGGCGATGCCTTCCACAAGGCACTTGGGTACTACGTGGCAAGATTGATATCCAAAGTTAACTCATTTCTTCTGGCAGTGTGTTCTCTCTCTCTCTCTCTCACTTTCTCTCATTCCCTCTCTCTCTCTCTGCAGCTACACTCGGGTCTCCGTGCTGCGACTGCGCAGCAGTTGAAGCGGCTGCAGCTCACGCTGCGTATCATTGTAGTACTCGTGGTCGGAGCTTGTGGACTCGCTACCCGGCATTTTCACCTCCATGGTCCCGGGCACACCCGCAACGGGTATGCCAATGGTCTGTGTGGGCATCGGCGCCTCCCCAGCGCTGAGTGCGTTTAGCAGATACTCCGGATTGTCGACACTCACGGGCACCTGGTTGTTGAACAAAGCAAGAATTGGATTAGTATTCGGCTCTTAAATATATTCTCATCGTTTACTTACGCCAATGACATCGATGTAGCCGGTGGCTGCGGCTGTGGCCATGTTGTTGTTGGGATTGTTGCTGTTGTTGTTGTTGTTATTGTTGCCGTTGGGATTACCCTGGCCCGTGGGCATCAAGTAGTCATCCTCGTCGACCGGCAGGTCGAGGCGCAGATTGCCCACGCCCACTTCACGAGCATTGGAATCGGTTTCATCGTCGCCGCCGATGCCGCCGCTGTTGGAGTTCTTGTTGCTGGGATCCTTGCAGTAGCGATTGAGTTTGGGTATCTCATCGGTGCCGTCGGTGCGATGGCTGGGGCCCGGTGCCGCCTTTGGCTGCAGATAATCGTCCGCCTCGATTATGGGCTCTGAGCCGTCTGTGGTGGGCGCCAGCTTGCGTATAAGATCCTTCTCATCCTGGCTCGTATAGGCGGGCAAGCGCGTGAACTTGTCGCCGGGTATGGCCAGATAGCGACCCGGATCGCGTGCGAATTCGGCAAACACATTGGTCAGCTGCTTGAAGGGCGGACGCAAGTCGGCGTCCAGCTGCCAGCAGGAGAGCAGTGTGCAGTAAATGTCCAGGGAGCAGATCTCGGGCTGCTCCAGCTTCAGACCCATTTCGATGAGATCGGGTATATCCTTTGCGAGTATATTCTCGTGTGGTCGCTGGCCAAAGGTCAACAGCTCCCAAATGGTCACGCCGAAGGCCCACACATCCGACTTGCTGGAGAAGACGCGATGCCTGATGCACTCGAGGGCCAACCACTTGATGGGCATCTTGCCGCCAGCCGCTTTGTACTCATTCGAGTCCAGACTGAGCAGCTTGGCCAGGCCAAAGTCCGTGATCTTCACGAGGGACGGTGTCTGCACCAGCACATTGCGTGCGGCCAGATCGCGATGCACCAGCCGCCGTTCCTCCAGATAGGACATGCCCTTGGCTATCTGGGTGGACCAGTTGAGCAGCGCCTTGGAGCCGATCTTGTCGCGGTTATTGCGCACATAGTCGAGCAGGCAGCCGAGCGGCATCAGCTGTGTTATGAGCATCATCTGCGAGGACATGCAGACGGCCAGCAGCTTGAGGAGATTACCGTGCTCCACGGTCGCCATGGCGTAGGCTTCGTTGAGGAACTCCTGACTGGACTCGGCGCCAGATGTCTTGAGCAGCTCCTTGATGGCCACTGGTATCTTGACATTCTCACCCTCTGGCACCCAGACGCCCTTGTAGACACGTCCGAAGGCGCCCATGCCCAGGACGCCGCCTTTGCGTAGCTCCGCGTCCTTGACAATGCGCAGCTTGCTGAGATTGGCGCCAATATTGGAGGGGCGCAACGGTTCTGAGTCCTCGCAGCCGAAGAACACCTTGGCCAGGTCGTCCGTTTCCTTCTTCTCCTGCTGCTTCTGCCGGCAGATGTAGATGATGACGCAGAGCACGCAGATCACGGGTATGAAAACGGCCACAAAGATGATGATAATCATGTTCACATTCAGGCCGGCGGTCAGCTTGGAGCCTCGCGGGGGACTGGACACACAGTGCGGTCCGATGAAATGCGACTGATAGTTGACATGCGGCAGCTCCGGCGGGCACTTGGAGGTGCAGTTGAACAGAGTCGAATTGTCGTACACCTCGCTCTCGGCAAAGAGCTTGAAGTTGCGGCAGGCCAGGCAGTCCTCGGAGCCGGGTCCAGTGCAGCCCTTGCACTCCGGATGGCACTCGAAGCACTCGCGCTTCTCCTCGTCCGCATAGTGATCCGCCGGGCACTCGTCCTCGCACTGCTCGCGTCGCTTGTAGCCGGCGCACTTGGAGCACACCTGCTCGTGGAAGCCGTAGTTTGTGCACAGCTCGCAGCGCGGATGGCACTTGCGGCAGATGGCCTTGCCGGCCAGAGGCTTGAGCGAGCCCTGCTCCTGCGGATGCACATACTCCCAGTAGTAGCCATCGGGGCACTTGTCATCCTTGCGCAGGCATCGCTCCACGGTAGCATCCGCATTGATAATGGCCAGATTGCACGTGTTGCAGGCGCCGTGACCAATCGTATTATTGGGTCCCGTGCAGCCCTCGCACGTCTCGTGGCACTTGCGGCAGATGCCAAAGTCCGAATACTTGTTCTCCGGGCAGACGGTCACGCAATGCTGATCGTCGCGCACATGGACGCACTCGTCGCAGTGCTCGGCGCCGGGTCCCGAGCAGGTGCGGCACTCCGGATGGCACTTCTTGCAGGTCTTCGCATCGAACTGGTAGGTTCTGTCAAATGAAAAAATGCGTTAGCAAGGTTGCAAAATTGAATGGGTTAGCTGGACACTTACTTGGTGACATTGCGACAGTCGGCGATGCAGGTGCCATTGTAGTTGAAGCTCTTGCAATTCAGACACTGGTCCGGCCCGGCGCCCCAGCAGCCATCGCTGTTGCACTGATCCGAGCAGACCTGACGCGCCTTGCCTGCGGGGTGGAAAAGATTGGCTTAGACCCGAAAATTCAATTCCTTGGATAGGCAACTACTTACGGCATTCGGAGGTGTTTAGATTCTCGTTGATGTACTGCATCTGGTCGTTGGACTTTTGCACCGTCGACCAGCGTATGTTGCTCACGTAGCAGAGCTTTTCGTTGTGCTGGATGACAATGCTGCCGGAATTGATGCGCTTCAGATTGCGCAGCTCCAAGCTGGAGAGCGACGACTTGACAATCGAAAGCGCGGCAAAGAAACTCTCCATGAGCTGACGGCCGTGGATGACCTCCAGATTGCGAAAGTAGGACAAATTCTTGAAGTGCTGATGCACACCCTCAATATTCAGGTAGCCCGTGATCTCTTTCACCGTGGAGAACACCTCCAAGCGATCGGGATGCATGGGTATGTAGCGTGCGCCCATCGTATAGTTCGAATTGATGTCCTGATAGCCCGAGAAGGTCTGATCCAAGACACGAATATTGCCCTCAATGACGGTACAGTTCTTGAATGAATCGATGTTGCCCGAGTTGAGAACTGGCACGCCGGGGCAGGTCTTTGGGCAGGGACCGTTGCAGGCCACGCACTCGCCATCCTTGGCCATCTTGTCGGAGGGACAGCTGCGCACACAGGCGCCGTTGTCCTTCAGCAAATGTCCGGGACACTCGCGCACACAGGTCGCACCATACGCGTACTTGCCCTCGGGATTCGTCTCCAGCTCATAGTTGGTGGGATTGTATTTGCGCATGGGCGGGCACTCCTCCTTGCAGACGCCATCGTCAAAGAAGTTCTTGCAGGCAATGCAATCCTTCTGCGTAGGGCCCGTACAGCCGCCGGCGCAAAACAGATGACAGCAGTCCCTCGGGCCCTGGCCAAAGCAACGGCCCTGGGCGCACTGTGGAGCGCAGTTGATTTTGCTAAACTTCTGGCAATTTTGCGGTCCCTCGCCCCAGCAGGCGCCTCGCTCGCAGGACGGATCACATTTGGGGCACGTGCGCTCCTCCGCGGTAAAGTTGTACGTGTAGTTGTAGTGATCGTTCACCCCGGACAGGATCTCGCGCCAGACAATGGAGCGCGTGTGACAGAGATTGTAGTTGCTGAAAAAGCCCACCCAGCCCTGCAGTATGTCCCGCAGCTCGGGCATCTCCAGCGTGTTCATCTTCGAGTACGCGGCAAACAGGGCATACTTCGCCTCGTCAACAGTCAGGCTGAACAGCGTGCGGCCGCGTATGATTTGAAGTCTGCAAGCAAACGGACATTGGAATCAGGTTAGTTCCCCGTACATCCAGAGGCAGCTTCTCAACTTACTTTGGAAATATCACTTTGGTCACGTCCACATGACTGATCAGTATGTAGCCCGTCACCTCGCGTATGTTGGCCAAAAAGCTGAGATCCAAATTGGGATCCTGCAGCCAGGTAAGCTCCAGATTGCCATCGACATAGGTGCAATTCGTGTAACGATCGCGCAGATTGCGATAATGATGATCCCGATTCGAGGGCACAGACAGGCGACTCTTGGTGCCAATACAAACTGTAAAAAAGACGGAAGAGTTAAAGGTTAGTTGACAGAATTTAGACTTGGTGTAAGGAACATTCCTTTGATTGAATGAAAGGAATAATTTATACTTATAAGCAAAGTTTGGAATTACTTGATAAGGTTGACTTAGGATAGATTGGAGCTTGGAGCTGAATAGATAGATGAAAAATTGATATAGTTTCGAGTTCTGCCCGGATATAGGGTAGTTAGCGTAAGCTTCAATTGGCTGCGGTGAATTTTGTTCAGGAAAATTAGGTCGCCACACGGCTGGGCCAGAGGGAAAGTAAAGACATTTCATGCTTGATTTCAGCGGAACAGCACATTGTGTGTGGGCTGTGTTTAATTTTGAGAGGTTGTCTAATTAGAGGCTGAGGTAGGTGTTGAATTATGTGCTACAGGTGAATGCAAATGCTAAGAAATTAAAATCAAAATCAAAATGAATTTCGTTTGAATTATAAACGGAAATAGCAAAGCTGGAGCTGAGCGCAAGTTTGTTGCCTAAGTCTTTTGTATTTAACGCTCGGAAGCAATGAAAACAACTTAAACAAAAAGTTAAATAACAACAACAAAACAAGTGGGCGCTGCCAAGTCGCAGTTCAGTTGGCGTTTTCAATAATTAGCAGCCCACGCAGACTCAGACCCAGACTCAGACTCAGATTCAGAGTCAGAGTCAGAGCCAGAGACAGAGACGGGGCCGACTCCGACGGTCGCTGTTATCATTAGTCAGCGACCTGTTTTGGCTGCCAGCCTAAACAGAGACGTTTCGTGTGCATCTCCCAGCTCCGGCTCCATTGATTTGCATGGCCAACTACTAGGCTGATTATATTCTATGAAAGGGCTACGTGGGTCGCGGTACGGGTCGTGGTACGCGGCCGTCCGTGTGGGCCGCAAAAGTGTGCCATGTGTCGAGAGACAAAGCTGGAGCTGCAGTTGGAAGACATAGACACCCACTTGCTGTGGCCCACGGGCAACGGGCACGCCCACCATTTACTCAGCTAATTATCGAAAAGAAGAAGAGAGAAGAAAAAACAAATATCGATAGCCATAAATATTGTGCATTTTATTGATTTCGATTCGTGGAAAGGCAGCACGTAAAAACGAAAAATTTCAAAATAATTATGAAAAAAAGATTCGCAACGAAATATTGGCAGAAATATTTTGTTTGTCGCCAAAGCGAAATTCGAAATGCGAAATTCTTGAGTTTGCCTGGGAAACGCACAAAAAAAAAGAAGACAAAAACTTAAATGCCTGCAGTTATGCGGCGCAATGCATGCCGCGGGCCCAACAACACACTGGACCAGGCTTAAAAGACAACAACAACAACAACGGCAGCAGCAGAATAAAAGGTGAGGCTGCAGTTGACATTGGGACCTGGGTCCCGACGCGGCGCGGCGCACATTGATCAAAAGCGCGGCTGCTGGCAAATCGAAGCGCAAAAATTTTCGTACAAATTCTTGGCCTTTGTTTTTGTCCTCGATTGAAGCTGATGATGCTGGCACGAACGGAGAGAGAGGGGGGAGAGAGAGAGGAAGAGGGAGAGGGAGAGAGAGCCGCTGGCCAGTCTACTCTTCTGCCATTTCACATGCCGAACGCCGCATGAAACCCTTTTCAAGCCGAACGGCGACTCCGACTGCGACTGCGGCTTTATCGCGCACAATTTATCAGCAGCGTTTTTCATGTTGCTCCTTGCCTGAAACTTAAGACACGAACTGCGAGCAGCAGCAGCGGCAGCAGCAGCTGGCGGTGGGGCTGTGGCAGGGGGCATGTTTCTTGTGAAATGCCTCAGAGATGTTGCATATGCGATTTTTCTTTTTACGCTGCAGACACGCCCGCATTAACTTCCTCTGGCTGTGTGCGTGTGTATGTGTGTGTGTGTTTGGCTGTGGCAAAAAGGCTAATTTGTAATCCTTAGGCTAAGCGTCGCGACGCTAATGAGCGACCGACTCTTTGCCTCTGTCCCTCTCGCTCTTTATCTGTGCAGCCATCTCTGTCTGGCAACAAATCAAAGTCATAATTCAAGCGTTGTGCTCATTAAAACAAAAGACTTAGGCAACGAACTTGAATGTACTACAACTTTTAGCATCTAAGTGGAGTAGAGGGGGGGGGGGGGGGCTCATTGTATTTGTTTATCGATTGTATTTGCTTAGCCATCAACAGCACAAAGAAGATGATGACGACGACGACGACGACTCGACTTCAACTTCGCCCTCTGCCTCAGCCCTAGCTACCCCCCTCCTTCCCTGCCTCTGCCACAACGTTAACCCCTTCGCTGTATTGCTGACGCGCTGATTAATAGACCCAACCGCATTCCAAGCTTCGCTGTGCTGACTTTCTAAATATTGTGTTTTTCTTCGACTCGGCTTCGATCTTTTTGCTGCTGGTGAAAAGGCCACAGCGTGTTGGCAAGCGGGCGCGGTAAGAGGGACGCTGAGGCTGAGGCTGCACGACGCATTTTCGTGTGGCAAGTCAAACGGCTGCATAATCGATTTGAATGCTGCAACGACTAGAACTAGAGAGAGAAAGAGAGAAAGGGAGGGAGAGAGAGTCTAGGCGAGGAGCAGCAGACTCCAAACTCGCGACTCGAGACTCGAGTCACAGTTCTCGCTTCTCTCGCTGCTCAGTTCTCTGTTTCAGACTTGAGACTCGCTTAGCCGGTTCTGTCTGAGTGCTGTTGTTGTTGCTTTTGTTGTTGTTGTTGCTCACGTTTATGTGCCTCGCCCCGCTGCGTACCTCTTCATCATCATCAACATCGTCTTCAGCTTCGTCTGCCGCTTCTTGTTCTTTTTCCCTCGAGCTGTCTGCTGTGTGTTTGCGTGTGTTTGTGTGTATTTTCATTTCGTGGAAAAGATTTTTAACTCTGTGGCCGAACCATCTGGATTGCTGAGTTGTACCTTTGCCTAAGGCTACAGCTACAACAACAACAACAACAACAGGCCATAGATTCTTGTTGTTGTAAAATAACAAAAGATTTAAAAGGGCATTAAGCATGCTTTGTTTTTTACCTACATAGAATTTATGTTTGCTCAGCATGCCCCCTGCCCCCTGCCCCCCCAGCGCCTCTTTAGTGGGCAGATTCTGATCAACAAAATTACAAGGCGTCGGCCGTTATGGCCGCTAGCTGTTGCCACAATTCGAACTGAGACAAGTACATTGATCTCTGAACAAAAATAAAAAAAACCTGCGGTGAAAGTTCGTCATATATCGAGCTATATACATATATATATATATATATAGACATATATATGCAGATGCAGCGCCATGTGCCGCCATGTGATTAGGTGTCACAGATTAGCCGAGCGCTCGTGTGTGTTTGTTGTGGCAACATTTTTGCAGTTGCTGTGGCAGCTGCCCCGCAACGTTGCCACATAAATAATTCATAACTGTTTTGCGACAATTCAGTCGCGGCACGCGTTCAATTTACAATGAAATTGTGTAAAAGTGCGCTTAATAAATTCATTTGCGACTGCCCATTAAATATACGCAGCTCATTACGGGTTGCCCCCCCTCTCCCCTCAACCCACCTCTCTCGCTGGCCACAGTCCGAGCGGCAACTGCGCTGATCTGGCGCTAGGTTACGTGCGCGGATTTCGCAAACAATTCTGCAGCGCGGCAACTTTCTTTCATAAGTGGTTGTTGTTGTTGCTGTTGTTGTTGTTATTGTTGTATATTCTATGTCGTGGCGTCACGAAGACAAAGGCAAATAAGCGCAACGAGCTGCGGCCAAGCTGCAAATCTTTCGCAGAAAACGCTGCAAGCGCATCTTCAGCAAATTTGCAGCGCCAGATCATGCAACACAGCAACAAAGCACCGACAGGGCCAAAAACAAAACAACAACAAGAAAAACAGCTAAAAAGCTAAAGACCTCAAGCCACAAAATGCTGGCCCTGGCTTGAGGTTTGCTGCGTTTTTTTTTTTGTTGCCCATTTCGTGTTCGATGCGCGTTCATTTAGTTTTGAGCACAACAATTGGGCGCAGGTCGTGCCTCACGACAACAACAACAACAACAACAACAACTGCGAGTGGAGGCAGATGCTGCAGCTAAACAATGCGGCCATTAGATAAGCCCGCCGATTGCGCCGATTGCCTTGTGCAAAGTCCAAGCGAGAGAAACCAACAGCAAAGCTCAGCTCCAAAGCTGGTTTAATGAGCACGCCCTGGCGCTATTTTTGGTGCCAAGTCGAATGCTGGACTCAAAGCATTTTCAGTACATCAACATTTTAGCTATTTTTAGGCATAGAACCAAGCGCACAGCCAACAAATACGTGGGCAGAGGCACAGTGGGGCCGAGTCAATGAAAACAACATGTACGCAATATTAAGAAATATAACGCATACGGATGAAAGAGAGTCCTTAAGATTTGGCAAATACTCTCAGCTGGGCTCTAATAAAACTTGACAGTGTCTGCTGCCTTTGAGAAATTATGATTTTGGCAGCGAAAAGGTGCTTGGGTCCCACTGTGCGTTGTTCGTAGCTGCGGAAGCTGTTGCTGCTGCTGCTGCTGCTGCTGCTATGGCTGTGACTGTGACTCTGGCTGCTGCAAGTTTCGAAATCGAAACGCCCACACAGAAAACAACAGCAACAACAACACACAGAGTAGACTGTAGCTGGGCCTAGCTTTTAGGGTGGACCACAACTGCAAGACACAGTATTTTGTAAAGCGACAATTGAGCAAAAGTTTAAGTGCAATCTCCAAAAAGTTGTCAAGAAAAAGTGTCGTAAAATGTGTAAGTACTAGTGTGTGTGTGTGTGTGTGTGTGTGTGTGCAAGCAGAGAGCAAACAAAAGAGAGCAGAGCGAGAGCGAGAGAGAGCTGAGAGCTGCGCAGTCGCAGCAGCCAGCGCAGCGCTTGCAACTGAGCTCTGCGTCTAGCTGTGTGTGTGTGTGCGCGTGTGTGTGCGTGTATGTGTGTGGGTTTAGAAAACCAGTATTTTTATAAAGACTAGGTACTGCGCACTCTATACTATAGTCGGCTGGCTAAAACTAACTAACAGCAACAACAACAAAACTGGCATTAAAGTTCAACAGCTCAAAAATATAAAAACTTGCAACTGACGTTTGCAGTTTAGTTTTGTTTTGTCTTGTTTTTTTTTTTATATGATGTCTTAATCGGGAATTATAGAAATGCTATGCAAACTAAGCAGCACACAGCTGCAGTTACACACACACACACACACACACGCAGAGGCACACAGAAACACACACATACACACAGTTACAGTGAGCGCGTGCCTGACGCTGTAATTAGCCAGAGCTTACAGCATTTTATGGGGCTAGCTCTCAGTGGATGCTGTTGTTTTTGTTGTTGTTGTTGTTGTTGGCACACTATGGAATGTGGTTTTTCAAGCACCAACACACACACACTCATACACACACACTCGCACACTCGGCTAGAGTTACAGGCAAAGCGAGCTTGTGAGACCTTTCAGTTCGGCTAGAACAGGCGCATTGGCTCTCAAATCTTGGCCTGGCCAAAAGGCACTCGAGTGCAGCCCCAAAGCCAACAATAAACTAAGAAAGCATAACAACAAAGCAATAACTATTTACAATTACCTCAAACAATTTTAGTGCCCATGAAAATGAAAAGAAAATATGCCAAAGTTGTCAAAGAATGTTCACTTTTACGGATAAGCCAAAATTGGTTTCTCTCTGCAAATGGCAAGTTGGCTTTGAAATTGGTTAATTAATATATAATATGTACTTTGTTATATATGTTTCTATTTTCCTTCACTTTAGCATAGGCTAGACTAGATATTATGTACCTAGGCTCGTGTGGGATAGGATAGCAGAAGTAAACATCGACTTGCACGTGTAGATAGCTTAACTGCCAACGTTCACAGAAAACATTTAATAATTGCCCAATAAGGCGCAAATTTTAAATTAAATTAATAACTATGTAAATAGAGATATTCTATATTCTATTCTAGATATTTATTATACAAACATTTAAATTGCATAAGGGTAGAATACCACAGTATGCCAATCTATTCTCATGAATTTATATATGTTGAATATCTTGTTATACAAAAACCTTTTTGTCGACCTATGGGAGCTACTTGATATAGGAGTCTACACCGCTTTATGAGAAATTTATAAGACTCTCTACAAGGTTTTATCCTCTAATATTGTATTGAAATGGAACAAATAAAACGCTCTCAATGCCATTAATTATTTAACTTTCATTTCGTGTGAGTATTTTTGTATTTTCCCTTTTATTGGATCTATGTGATATTGTATTAAATTGTCTTAAAATAAGCATATTATTCAATGAACATCGATCTCAAAACTAAAATTATTTTAATTAACATTCGCCCACTGTTAATCGACGCCACAATGTTAAAACGAGCTGCGTATGTTAACTGCTAGTTATGGGTTGAATTTGCTTTGAGTTGTGTTTACTTTAATGTTCCCCGTATCGTAAACGAATCAATGTGAATATAGTTCTGTTATGTTGCCCCAATATTTATAGTTACTGCAACAATAATGCCCGTTGTCCTCGAACCCCAAGCCCTGCGCTGTTAGTTTTGCTGTTAGGGATCACATTCCGGATTTGTTTCTTTTCTATATTGCACGTGCGGCTCTTGGCCTGGCATTTATTTGCATATTTGTTGCAGCTGTGCTTATTTACAGCCACGACAACATGTCATAAAATCGCCAACCGCTTTGCCCGACTGCGACTTTGTAGTTGTGCAAAATAAATATATATAATTATATAGTCGCGGCAGAGCTACAGATTCTACAGAACCGACCAACTAAGCCCCAAAGGGCACTCAAACAATTGGCAATTGGTGTTGGAGACCCTAGGGAGGGCATTTTCCGTTATTGAATGCGGCTTATCAGCAGCAGCAATATTTATGCCCGATTTCTTATCTAACCATATCCGGCAAAGAGAATACAAGCATTATAATATGGCAGGGCAGCACATTTAGCTGGATCCATTAGCATGCGGCATTTGTGGAACTGGCGATAGCCCCAACTGCTATCTAAATATTTGTTCAATTGCGGTCCGGGGGCTACATTTATTAATTTGCAGCTGCAAGATCACTGAATATCGACAACGAGGGGGACAACGGGGGCGAATTGTTAACATATTTGCTCGCCAAATGCAAATATTTGCGCCAAAGTATTGCGCAAACAAATGTTTTGCTTAAAGATACAAACAAAATTAATGAGAAAAAATAAAAACGCGCAATACACTTTTTGCTATTTATTTTCGGGCAGCAGCAACTTTGGGCAGGGGCAACTGTTTGAAATGTTAGATAATATGAGAATACGAAAAGGTTTTTATAAGGTAGCCGTTTCTAGATCTTAAGTGTAAGAACTGAATGTGTTGGCTGTGTACAAAAAGAAACCTTGAATTCAAATTGTTTCCTCTTCACACGAGAAGAGTTTAAATATAGTTAGGTTCATTATATAAAATCCAGTTTAGATCAATTTTGTGTCAAATTTTACTGTAAGATAAAAGCCTTTAATTATTTAAAGACATTTTAATATAACTTAAGATTATTAAAGCTCATCTTGACGAGAATAAAACTCGATTGGGGGAAGATAATGGAATTCTAGAAGATAATTATCAAGCGTATATCTAATTTATATCCAATAATATATATAAAATTATAGATTAGCATTGTGGGAGACATATAGTCCAATTAATAAACTATTAAGTTAAAAGCATGTTGCTTACATTCTAACTTTCAATCCAGTTATTCCTTTCTAACATAAAAATGTTAAATCAAAATCATAAAAACGGACAAACATTTGCTTTCTTTTCCATATTATAAATTCATAATATTCCACTAAATAAGTTTATAAAACAATTCTCAAGTCTCAAAGTGCAATAAAAGAACTTAAAAAAGTTATTATTAAAAGTTAATCAGCTGCCATTAGAAAGCTTGATAAAGTTGTTAGACTCCAAATAAACATATTTAAACAAATAGAGCAGTAAAAAATGATTATAAAAAATGTGAACAGTCAACAGGTTAGCGCTTAACGATCTGAAAAGCATATTCAAACTCATATCTAGCTATGGCAATGATCATTTTAAATATCGTTTACATATTGAGCTGCCCTCGTCTGTTGGCTGTTATGGGTTCTCATTAATTTTCGAGCTGGGCAAAAAGCAAACGCGATACTCGCGAGTTGCGAGTCGCGATACTTGCGATGTCAACAAATTAAGTCGCCATTTTAGCTGGAAATTGTGTCGCCCATTTGCAGTTGTTGTTGCTGACAGAGAGAAATGGCGAATTTGCTTGAAAGTGCAACAGCAACAACTGCAACTGCAACAACTGCAACAACAACAAGCATGTCAACGCGTCGTATGCGCAACAACAGCAGCAACAAAATTGAGTTTTGAGTTGGGTTACGAAATGCGCACAAACAGTGGAAATTCTTACAGGGTTTTGTGTTTGTAGAACGGATTGATAATAAAAGTACAATAATAAGTTAACGTTAGCTACGCACCGGCACAGTGGCGGGTGGGTTGGGGGGTCGAGCGCCCAAGTCAAGAGGTTGAGGCCCGAGCAACGGCCAACTGGGCACAGGTAAAAGGTATGAAATGCCAACAAGCGGCCCAAAATAACTAAAAAAAAATAACTAAAAAAAAACTGAAACCCAAATCGTAACCAAAACCAAACATTGTTGCACTGCAGCACGTACGATAAGATAAGCGGAGCTGCATATCAAATACACACACACACACATAGATACAGATACAGATACAGACACAGATACAGATATGAGTCGAGGTAAATACGAGTATTTTTTGGGTATTTTGGGGGGCTGCAGTTGCACTTATTCGGGCCAAATGTCTTGATATGATTATGATATACGAGCACGCAAATCTACATAAACATCAGGCATAAAATCATGATGGATGCACACATGTGTGCACATGACTGATGTGAGAGACTGTGACAAAGCTGGAAATAAACTATATACATATGTATATATATCTAAATAGCCATTAAACAGGTTCAGCTTGAAGTTTGTTGTTCTACGGCAAGAATAGGAACGCATTCAATTATAATTATTTTCAATATCCGACCTTGATGAAGTTGCGTTTCCCCACTGACCGAGTCATTAAGGCAAATAACTACGACAAGGTTCCGGGTTCAAATGCCCAAAGGGATTTAGGTAGCATTTAGTTTAAACTAAGCCAGCTTTAACTTAAGCAAGTTGATCTTTCTTGGAAACTGGATTGAAATGAAATGTTACTCTTATAGAGAAATATTCTTGACCAAATTCATCTTATTGATATGGGATAAAAGCTAAAAGATCAGCATTAAAAATTAATATATTCTCTATTGAGCTAAACATAAGCTGTATTTGCCATATTTTAAGGCCTTGATTCTAGATTTCAACTCTTCCCTTCTTTTTTCAGTTTTAAACATTTTTCTAATCTTAAGAGATCATTAATGAAATACAATTTGATTTGATTAGATCTACTAACAAATTGTTATTGACAGTAGAAGCTCATCAATAGCCTAATAATAATATGTGAATGTGGTATTGTCGCAGCCGAAGGTCAGATTTGCCGCTGCTATTCAAAAAGTCAGATTCAAAGCATTTAAGTATTAAAAAACATAATAAACAAGATCATCTTTTAAAAAGTATAGCTAATATTCGATTTTTGTATATGAGTTTATCTCAAGGATTTTGTAACTAAAAACATTCCATTCTATTAACAGCACACTGTTAACATTTGCTTAACATGCCACGAAATTAAAAAAATATCGTTTAATATTCAATTTTAGTTAATTCCATAAAAATGTATATTCGATTTTTGTATCTCCAGCTTTTTGCCCCAATAGACAGCGCATCATCTATTAACAGCACACTGTTAACATTGCATTAACATGTCCGACAAATGTTAAACATGCTTCACAGCATTCCATTTGCATCAAATTCATTTCTAATTTTGATTGACACTTACTTTTGCCCTTGGGAAACGTGTCCTTGTTGTGATCCCCGACAACGCCGCCGTTGGCCATGATGGCGGCGTTGCCAGCCGCTACCGCTGCCGCAGCCGCCGAGGCTGCAGTACGCTCATGTGCGCTGCCGCCGCCGCCGCCTGCAGCACGATTGCGTGCACGGCCCGCAGCATTGCTGCGATAGGCATCCTGATGGCGCTGCTTGCCGTTCTGGCGCGTATAACGGTCCCGGGCCGCCGAGGCGGGCCACACGCAGACGCAGTGCGCCAGCAGCAGCAGCAGCAGCGGCAGGCAGAGGCCGCTGCCGCAGCGCCGGAACAATTTGAATGCGCGCATCTCGAAGCGGTTGCAACTGGGCCACAAATTCGAATTAAGATCGTGTGCCTAAGGCCAGTGACGTCATGAGCGTGTCTTTGATAATTTCAGAAACTGGCAACAATTTTC
Source organism: Drosophila littoralis (assembly GCA_018903485.1). NCBI lineage: Eukaryota > Metazoa > Arthropoda > Insecta > Diptera > Drosophilidae > Drosophila > Drosophila littoralis. The sequence continues at coordinate 6,069,356 of JAEIGF010000124.1, read as the reverse complement.
AGCTTTTTTTTTTAGCTGTGGTCGTTGTTTTTTTTTTTAACACTTTTTGCTGTTTTGCGCGTGTTGTTTTTCGCGTTGTCAGCTCGAAAAAAAAGCAAAATTTTGCTACGTTTTGCGTGCCAAAAATACAACAAAATTTACGAACTCTTTCACTGCGTTTTGTTGCTGTTGTTTGTGTTGCTTTTGTTGTTGTCGCTGCAATTGGTGTGCGTGTGTGTTGTGTATGTGTGTGTGCGTGTGTTTGTATATGTAGCTGCTGCTTGTTTTTTTTTTTTTCTGTATAGGAACCAGTTTCACATTACGAAGGCTTTTGTTGTTGTTGCTGTTGTAGCTTTTTGTTGCTGGCAGCTTTTCAGTTCTCTTTTTCGAGTTCGACTCGCACAGCTTTTGGTCTGAGTGTGAGTGTGTGTGTTTGTGTGTGTATATTTTGAGGTTAGGGAACGCGCGCGCAGGCGCAGGCGCAGCCTTTTTAAAAGCTTAATGTAAAGCCTTTTGCTGTCGCTGCTGTTGATGTTGTTGTTGTTGTTGTTGTTGTTGTAGTTGTTGCTGTTATTGTTATTTGGCACAAACACTGAGCCATTTTCTGGCTTACACGAAAAACACACAGCTGCAGCTGCACTTTGAGCCGCGTTTCTTGTCCCTGTCTCACCAATTAGCAGCGAAATCACAACAAATATATTTTCGAATATATATATTTCACTTGGCTTCTTCTTCTTCTTGCAGCACTCGCTAAACAACAGCTACGCGATGGATAACTCTTTATTTGTTGTTATTTTATGCCCAAGTATTATATTCGATTAGCACTAAATTAGCGGCAAGTCGCGGCGCAGCGAGGGGAGGGGAGGGCAGCGAGAGATGCGATCTGCTACTTTTTATCGAGTGAATCGTTGCCTGGACTCGACTCTCGACTCTCGATTCTCGACTCTGGCAATTCGCGTCTGCGCAGCGTCACGTTGAACTCGAAACTGAAGCCGAAACAGACGTCGCGCAATGCACAGCGCAGAGCGAACAACCAACCAGCCAACACACACACACATGCAAGCATAGAGTACTCACGGCGAGTTAGGTAAAGAGCGAAACGTCTATAAAAGAATACAGGTAAACGGCGTTGGTAAAAGGTGAGCGGCGAAGATCTCTTGGCGAAGATCAGGCAGACAAAACTAAAGCAAAGCAAAGCAAAGCAAACCGAAGCGAGGCAAAGAAATGCTTCAACAGCCTGTTGCTTGTGCAGCTGCACAATAGATTTATACACACACACACAGATACGCTCACACACACACAGATACGCTCACACACGCACACCGCTCGACTGGCAGGAGGCACACGGATTGATCTGTTAGTATGCATGCAGAGCTAGCTAGTGCAGCAGGCACAGGTAAAACCAAAATGCAACGTAAGGCAATTTTATCTGAAAAGTCAGCCAAGTAATATGAAACTATGAGAATTTAAATGGCCCCCCTCAACAATTGCAATTGAATACCCTACACTTGACAGAGCCTAAAAGATTTGTGATCTTACTGAAAGTAACTCAAGATTGTGTTTAGATCGACTCGGTTTAAGAATAATAACTTAAGCCTTACATCCGAGCTAGCTATTCGCATTAGATGGGGATTAGATAGAATTGATTAAACTATGTAAGTATATATCGTGATATTCTCATATGCCTAATGTAACTAAGACTATTCAAGACCTGAGCATCCTATAGTTATATTCTAGTTTAAGTTACTTAAGAGTGTGATCTTGTCTAACACAACTCAGGATTGCCATATAAATGGTAGGTCTTAATAAGTTTTGCCAGGAATATCCTAAATTGATATATATTTATAACTCTAAATATACCTCTGTGTAAGGTCCATATGCCGAATTATTCGATTATATGAATAGAAATACGTATGTATATGAATCTGTCAGAAAATATCCCTATAAACTCTAGCGAGATTGCAAATAAAAGCTGAGAATATATAGAATAATATATTTAGAATAGTTTAGAATAGATATAGGGTACCCAAAAGGAACAACGAGAAGCAGGGTTCCAATTCCGGCCAAAAGTATGGTTTTTGCCAAAACAATTTCTAATATTGTATATAATATTATAATTATTATAAAATAAAATCAAAGTTCCCTTTTCTAATTTATTTTTCGTTTTCCCAAATATTACTTCTAGCTCATTAATTAATTCGTCGTATAATTGAATACCCCTATCGAATATTAGAATAGATCTCTAATCGAAACAATCCTTGCGCTTATCAATAACTGTTTAATCCTAAGCCCCTCTTGACTTCCAACGACAGCTGTCCTCTGTGTGTGTGTGTATGTGAATTTGTGTGCGTGTGTGTGAGTTTGTGTGCGTGTGTGTTGCAGCGGCTTCACGAATTCGTTGCGAACACGAGCAAAACACAGGTAAGTTCGTATATTCTGTGTGTACCGAAATTCATAGCTGTTATTATTCTTCTTCTTCGTCAACATCGCTTAAATGCGGCGAATTCGCGGCGAAGCATTTAAACAGTTGTTGTCGCACAACCATGAGGCTCAGGTAAGCGCACGATCTCTCACCCTCTCTCGCTCTCTCTCGCTTGCTTTCTGTGTAAATGTGTGTGTGTGTGTGTGTGTGTGTGAGAGAGCTGCTTGGCTTGTGCAAATGCTGCCTTATAAGCACTCAAGTTCGCCGCTTGCCTTGTGCGCATGTGTGTGTGTGTGTCTCTGTGCGTGTGTGTGTGTATGTGTGTGGCTGATCTGCGTGGGCATCGAAACTACGGCGCTTTGGCTTTTGTCTTTTGGCCAACAGATTTTAAGACGCGCTGTCAACATTGTGTGTTTGAAAGATATTTGTGTGTTGGCTGGCCCATGAAAACTAAAAACTATTCTCTCACCTGTTGCCGCACAGCGCATGCACCAGGGTATTTACGCTAGCGGGCAAACAGGACTCGCCGTCTTGGCTGTACAGGTAAAAATTAGGCGCATACTTCAGACGCACAATGTTGTCGGGCGGGCCATCATAAACCATAAATATTGTGCAGCAGGATTGCATAGATACAAAAGATGTGTGGCACGAAAAGCGCAACAGTCGCAGCTGCATCAGCTGCCGAGTCCCACGCTGCGAGCTCAAGAGGCGTTGCTTTGTCTTACAGCTTGCAGAGTCTTCTTCATTGTTTTAAACAACATTTTCTTTTTAGTTTTTTGAGCATGAAAATACATTTGAAATTTGAAAATCGTTTTAAAAGTTTTGTGGCACACGAGCACCGAGGCGCCTCTTGACGCTCGCCTGACTCGCTCTTTCGTGTTGATCTCGAATCTCGAGTCTCGAGTCTGCTTTTCGCTTGAAATTGATGTCTGTAATCAAACATATTAATAGCTGTCTATGCAGCAGTATCGGACCTCAATCACGACCACAGGCCACAGCCCGTTCCACAAAAACCAAAGAGAAAAAAAGAAGAAATCATCTGTCAAAAATCGAAGAACATGCAACTGACAAGAACTCCAGAGTAACCACTTGAAGGGGCACTCCATGGCCAGAGCATCATCCCCACTCCAAGCGCAAGCACTCCAAGAGCTGGCAGACAACAGGTAAACGAAGGTGTAAGAAATTGGTTACAAAACATTTTCCATGAAGCGTACAAAATGCCAGTGAAAATCTCAGCTGTGTGACGTTCCGCACCCTCCACGAAAGAAAGCCTCTGACACGACCCTTGAGACGTTGTGGCAGTCTCCTGCTGCTCCTCATCATCGTCATCGATGTGTGGATGACTTTGCGCCTGACTGCGGCTAAGACTCTGTTCGGATTAATGGTAACAAAAGGTTTCCAGTTCGCCCGCTCAAGTGTTTCGCTTAGCTGATCCTAAGTCGGGTAGCTGCTGTCCCGCTCCGATCTTGCCGCCTCCAGCACCCACTGAGCGCCGTTTTTCAAGTGTCCGGAACGAAAGTGTGAGGTGTTTTGCACATTTGACAGCTGAATAGGGCCAACAGCGAGGAGCCACTGTACAGTCTGGCGCCGGTGCCAGGCACCTGGTTTTTCTACACAAACTCAAAATATGAAATCAACAATATTGCAATTCTTGACCGAAGCAAATCTGTGCTTGATTTAAGAACTCGACTTCATGCCAAAACATTTTAATATATAACGAATTTTCAGCTTAAGCAAATATCTTCTTTTGAAAAGAAATTTTTCCTTAGCTTAATCATTTTTCAACTTGTTTTTAGTACAATATGCTTGTTAGTTTTATGTAAGTCCCAAAAGCATTGCAATTCCTGACTGAAGTAGATCTGTGCTTGATTTAAGAACTCAACTTTAAGCCAAAACATTTTTCTATTTAGGAACTTTCAGCTTATAACAAGCAGCTTCTTTTGACACGAAATTTGTGCTTAGCCTAAGCAATTTTAAGCTTGTTTTAAGTATAATTTCCGTGGTATTTTTCCAGTATCTAGTTTTAGTGAGCTCTCAAGTCTCTACATTTAATTTAAGCACGTGCTATGAGCCCTCAACACTAAGCTCCGCACACTAATTGGATTGTCTGCCCTTTGGCATGTTGCTCAGCCCCTCGCCTTCCCCTCTCTGTAAGTAGTTGGGGAATAGATCGATCAACAAATTGCTACATCAGCATCAGCTGTCACACGTTTCGTATCTGCGAAATCCGCTTAGAATTAAAGCTAATTGCCAGGGCTTTCAAACGTGATGCGGCACATTTTGTACTGTTTTTTGTTTTATTTCTGCTTCTTTCGAAGATCTGGCCCAATACTTGGCCAGTTTATAATCATGGCGTTGCCTTTAACCCCAGCATGCAAATATCACGCTTCATTTGTTGACGCTGAAGAGGCTTCGTTTTTTTTTTTTTTTTTCATCTTTCGATTTGGACTTCAACTTCAACTGCGTCTTTGGCTTCCACTCAAATTCACATTTAACTGCCAGTTCGCATAAGTATTTTTCTTTTATTTTGTACATTTTATTGGTTGTCGCCATCAGCCAGCGCTGTGCAATACCCTACACCAAAAGGAGTAGAACAACGAACTGGCATGAACTTTGACTCGGCTAACATAGCATTACAAATGTACATCATATTTGTACATCGAAGAACGTTAGGATCTGAATATTTTTTTACAAATAGTTTAATATTCATTACACAAATATTTCTAATTAACTTAAGTTAGAAGTTCTAATTAAAAGGAGTGCAAAACAAAGCTACAGGATTTATCAAAAGGTGTACAAATGCAGATTAAATGATTTGTATGAAAAACTCTTATAATTCCCAAAAAGTTATAGTGCAATATGTCTAAGCTTAGCTCCAGTTGGCTAGGATTGCGGTGACAAGTGGTTGGGCAGCTATCTTGAGCTGTCTAGATAAGTCTTGTACTTCTGGTCGAGTGTTTATTGTTTTGTTGAGACTAGTCTGCTATTAAGATTTTGCTGTGCCTTATAAAATTATTTCCTTTTTCTATAATTTATCTGAAAAAAAGTGTGCTTTTAGCCAAACTGTACTTGTTACAGTTGAACTAGAATCAATGTAACCACGACAAAGTGGCCAGTCACAGCCTCCTGTATTTGTGGGCTGCTTATTAAGGACATCATTGGCCAGTTTCTGTTTTGCATTAAAAAAAGAAACTTGTTGCAAGCCATGCCGGCTCCCTCTTCAAGAATTTGAAGCTGCGTCTACAGGGCATCTCAAAGTCGCATTCCTAATTACTATAACATTAGCATGCCTGCTTGTTGCTGTTGTTGTTGTCGCTGTAGTTGTTGTTATTGTTGCTTATGTATATCGTCGCACGACTCACGTTTCAGTTCAAGATTCAAAAACGTCTGCGTCTGTGTTGTTGTTATTGTTGTCCTTGTCGTATTCGCTTCGAGCTTAAGCTTTGAGTGTGTGTGCTTTTTCGCGCTGCTGCTGTTGTTGTTGCTTGGGCTTTTTTTAATGTCTTTGTAAACATAATTGCAACAACTCCAATAACAGATTGTTTGCGCGACTTTAATCGCTTTGTCGTGAAGTGTGAAATATGAGCGGCCGCTGCGAGCCGAGCCGAGCCGAGCAGAGCAGAGCCAAGCCGAAGAAGCGTGGCGAGGCGAGGCGCTGCGCGACGCGGCGAGTCCGCGGCTGAGCCGAACAGGCGGCGAGGCGAGTCGAGGCGAGGCGAGTCTCTGGGGAGCTTTTTACTTTTGCGGCGAGGGCGACGGCGACGGCGATGGCGATGCTTTTATTGTTGCGCACTGGACAGTGTCTTGGAATTTTGTTTGTGGGTGGGCGGGGGTGCGGCGCGGCGCGGCGCATTTAACAAAATATCAGACACTCATTTTTGGTTTAAAAATACACTCAAAATGTTGTTGATTTTTGTTTCTGCCTTTTTTTTTTGGCTCATTTTGGCACATTTTGTTGTGCATAAATATTTGTGATGCGACTTAATATAAAATATGGCCAGGCAACAAACTTGCGCTGTTGTTGTTGTCGGCGGCCATTTTGTCAACAAATAAGCGAGCAAGAAGAAGCAGCAGCAAGTTCAATTAGCGCATCGGTCGTATGCGCGCTTCGATTTGCTAAATTTAATCCAAGCATAAAGCACGAAAAAAACGCAGATTGAAAAAGGGCAAAGAAAAATAAAATAAAAATAAAATAAATAAAAAAGATAAAACAGAGCCAAGCTGGAGCGGACGTTTTAGCAACGCACACGTGTCCCCAGACTGAACTGGACTGGACTGGGCTGGGCTGGGCTGGGCAGCGAGCGGGTAGCATGTCCAGGGCGCCCAGCGACAAGATGTTGCAACAACACTCGACAGCAACCTGTGGAGCCAGCCATTAGCCCATGAAGCATGAAACAAACGACGATTGCAGAGAGCCCGAGCGAAGGCCTCGGCCACAATGCATTTGCGATAAGTGCGAAGGGAGGGCGGGAGAGGGGGGCAGCAGCAGCAGCAGAACAGTGTTGACAAACTGTGAAAAGCAGGAGAGAGCTAGTTCTAGAGGGAAAAAAGCTGCAATAGCAGCAAAACAAATTAATTATAGCGCGCTTCTTGGCTTATGGAATTTGTTTATAATAAAAACAATATATAATCGACAGGGATCATCTCTTCAATAACTACGAAATATAGTTATTTTTTTCATTCAATTATTATGCCCTGAAATTGATCAGCAACTTCTGATCTCTACTAAGAGAGAGACTGTGAAAAAAGGTATAGTTACAATGGTATTGGATTTTTTCATGAACTGAGTGATTGACAGATTGATGCTCCACACACAGCTTGAAGTGTAAAAGCTAGAAAGCTGGAGCTTTCATATTGTTTACTCTTGCCTGCAATGTAATGGTAAATGCCAAATGATGTGTTGGAAAATACTTGTCGAAAGATGTTGCATGCAATTTTATCTGTTAGCTTTAAGACACAATTAAAGATGCATTAAATTGTACAAATCAAACGAATGTTTTTAACAAAAGCCAGAATTAACACTCTTAAGCTTGTACGGCAAAATAAAAGCCAGTTTTGACGGTAAACAAGCTGAATTGGCAACACTGCAGCAGAAGCTGCGACTGCGACTGCGGCTGTGGCTAAAGGCCCTTAAAAGCGAGTCGACGACGGCGACAGCGACGGCGACCAAGTGAAGTGAAAGATTTGCGCAGTGAGATAGCTCATTTTGGACTTAAGGCTGCGCTGTGCTGTGCTGTGCTGTGTGGAAGGTCTTGGGTCTCGGAGTCTCCAGTTGAGCTGAGTCTGGACGGGTTGTACGTTGCCTTGGCTAATCGGCGGCTATGTAAGTTGGTTGTTAAAGCCGCGTACGTGCGGCGACAGACGCCAAGATTCAAACGAACGTGAGATGTTGTTGCCATTTGTTGTTGTTGTTCTTCTTCTTGTTGTTGTTGCTGCTCGGATGGATGTTGACACAACAGCAACAGGCAGCCGCAGCAGCGGCAACAATCGAACCACAGCCGCATTCCAATATGTAAGGATTCTTCAGCGTGCAGCCACCCAATTGACAAGCCGCAGTCGCCTCTGCTGCTGTTGCTGCCTCCTTCTTTGCAGTTGTGGCAAGGTCAATAGATTGCCAGCTAAGGTCACAGATACCAACTGTCTGTCTGTCTGCTGCTAATCGCACATAGATACACACACATGCACATATGCACACATACATACATATAAACGTTTCGCTGCATATTGATTAGTTTCTAACAAACAAACCCCATAATAATATTTTAATTAATTTAAACATTCCGCCAATGCTATTCACATTTATTTTTTATTTCTCTCTCCTTCATTTGTTTTTAAATGAAAATTATAAAAATGCCAATAGCTGTATTAATTTGGGGTCTCTGCTGCTGCTGCTGTTGTTGTTGTTGTTGTTGTTGCTGCTGCTTTACGGATTTCATTTGTTTTTTAGCTTTGTTTTTGTTTTTGTTTCTATAGAGTCAAGATTCGAACTGGAACCGGTTTGGCGCTCAACAACAACAAAAAAAAAACCGAAACGATGTCCGTTACCAAAGCTTCCACTTAGAGAGTGAGAGCGAGAGAGAGAGAGCGCTATTAAAATGTACCTCATGGGCATGTGTGTGCGTGTGTCTGTGTGAATTTCCTAAGAAAACGGATCGCTCAGCATCCAGAGTGGCACAAAGGGGCACAAAATGCTGGCGCAAGAGATAAATTAGTCCCGATTACTTTTTAGCCATTTGCAGCCACATGCAGTATGGCAACACTGGAAACTTATACCATTCGAACATAATGGCCATAAGAGAAGTTGTTGCATATTTGGCTTAAGAGCGACCTGCAACCGTCAAGACACACACATACACACACACATATCCACAAATGATAAGTGCGATCGTGTGTGTGGGTATGTGTTAGGTATTTCCGAAGAACAACAAACACTCAGCATTCACACTGAGGTGACATGGCTAAGCTTCGTACACTGGCAGGGTGTGTGTCCAAACTATGCACGTTACGTTAAGTACCATGTGGTACCATGTACTAATGTAGCAAAGTTTCGAACCTTTTATATTAAGGTAGGGAAATAGCAAAGACACACATTTGAGGCAATTTATGCAAGTCGCACAACCAAACAGCATATGAGTAAATACACACACCTCAATGGGAAATAAAAACATTGGGTAATGCACAACTATGTGGACAATAAATTGGGAAAAAAACTGACAGGTAAAGGGAACTTTAAAGCCACCTTTTGAGCAAAACTCAAATTATTTTGATGCTCATAGTACTTAATGTGCATATAGGAAAGCAAAGACATACACCTAGGAAAATTTAATAATACAGTCGTACACCAGAATGGGAAATAAGCAGTTCAAGAAAAAGACTATATTGTTGGTAAATAGTTAAAGCAAGAACAAGGGAGGAAAACCAAAACTATTTAAACAACACTTCCAGGTGGGATATTATAGAAAAATAAAGTTAAAGGGGGCCATGTAAAAAAAGGAAACAGCAAAGACACGCACTACAGAAAATAAAATGGTAGAGATACATAGCTTAGTGGGAAATAAATGGCGATAATATTGGGAAATCCATAAAGCGGGCAGGAAAAGGGAACTTTTCAAGCCAGCTTGTGAGCTGGCATTAAATGTTAATAGTGTAAAACTATCAAATTATATAAAATCATAAAAAAATACCTAAAAGAAATGCAATAAGCAATACCCAGGACACACACCATGGTGGAAGTAAGCAGCAAGCGCAAAAAGAGGCATCCAAGAAGGGAAATTAGTTTTCCCTCAAAAAGAAAACTCTTAAAGCAAACTGTCTTCAGCCCACATTTTAAGCGTCGTTAAAAAGTTCAACGTATTTCAGGAATGAAAGAAATACTATGTATGTGTGCAGCTGGGCTCAAATTGAGTTGTACTTGTTATAACGGTCACAGCACAAAGCACGCCCATTGTCTGACATGAGGAATTTCTATTGTCCAAAATGCCGATAACTAAGCGAAGGCACTTCAAACGAGACCAAAGCTTAAATATAGAGCGAGGGAGAGGGAGAGAGAAGGGGAGTGTGTGTGTGTGTGCGTGCTTTAAATAATGGCAAATGTATTACCATTATTATTAACCCTTGGGTTGCTGCACAGGTCATATGCCAATCTTTTAAGGTGTGTGTGCGTGTATATGACTATGCATGTGTGCGTATGAGTGTGTGTGTGTGTGTGTGTGTGTGTTGGCGCATGCGCACTCGTTTGTATCGCTCGGAGAGGGGCAAAGAACACCCGATGCGAGATCAGCGAGCGGCGTGCAGCCGCGCGTGAAGTTTTCCAACTTCATTTTGGGCTCTGCTTTTGTTATTGTTTTGTTCAAGCTGTGCTCAGGGAAGGAAAAGGGGGAGGGGAAACGGGGCGGGGGCGAAGTTTTGTCAGAGACACAAACACACACACACACACACACACACAGACACAGCGGGCAGTTTAACTGAAAATGAAACGCATGCGTGTCGGTGTCGCCACCAGCAATAACAGCAGCAGCACGGGCGCAGCCAGCGGGGGTGTGAGTGCAACAATTGGTTGCAAGCAGCGAGCGGCAGGCAGCGAGCTGTGCTGAGTGCCAGTTCGCATTTGTTGCATAGAAGTTCTTGCATTTGGGCCTTGCCATAAAACACTTGAAGCATAACTTTTGCCCAGAGTTGCCACGACAACAACAAATGCAACAACAACAAATGCAACAACAACAACAATTGGCGTTACGCTTTGCCGAGGCTCGGCCTGCAGTTGAAAGTTGAATGCAGCTATATTTTTTTTGGGTTTTTTTTAATGGGCTTTTAATAAATTTCCCATTGTTTGGCAGCTGTGATTCGCTCTTAATTTTAATTTGACCATTTTTTTTTTTGGTACAGACCTTAATTAAATTGGCGCGTGTTGCGTTTTTTGTATTCTTGTTTTTTTTTTTTTTTTTTTTTTTTGTGGAGTCGTGCCGCAAAGTGGGGCACAGCTGCCTAATTGCCGCACAGATGTACTTGTGCTAGGCGCATAGTTACCTTTAATTAACGAATTTAGAATTACACGCCAGCTGCACAGCCGCGGCAGACTCACCTGCAAAGAGAGAGAGAGAGAGAGAGAGAGAGAGAGAGAGAGAGAGAGAATGTTAATTGTGATTGGTTAAATGGCTTTTGAGTCAGAGTTAAGCTTAAATGCACAGCGAGAAATATTGTGGACTCAAGAATTTGCAGCTTAAATGGCAACAGGCAAAGGAAAAATGTTAACTGGAGCACAATTAGGCACAAATACACACACACACACACACACACACACACATGTGCGTTGGTATTTGTGTGGCAAACGGCCGCTCGATTTTACAGTTATCGCGTTGCCTTGCAACACTTTCGCTTCGCTTAATGCGCCGCGCGACACAGCCGCACAGCGAAGGCGTCAACACAGCAACATGGGCGTGGCACTCGAACTGGCACTTTTCAATTTCACACGCTGCGCGACCAAACGCGAAAATTCTCACGACACTGAAGCAACAGAGGCAGCAACAACAACTGCAACAACTGCCACATCGAAGCAAGAGAACGGCTTTGAAATGATGCCAGAGTCTGCGTTGCTGCCACATGCAGCAAAGTGACGCGTATTTTTGTTGTGCCCCTGCCTCTGGCGCGCTTTCTGTGGCGCCCCACTCACTCACTCACTCACTTTTTTTTTTTGACTGACAAAAGCCGCCGCGTTGCAAGCTGCAATTGTGACACATGTAGCAGCAGCAGCAGCTCAGCAGCAGCTCAGCAGCTGCAACAGCAGCTTGCTACTTGCAACATGTGTCGGCCTTTGGCTAATTGTGGGTTAGCATCTCATGATTCACAAAATGTGCCACTTGGCCAAAGGTCAAGGCAACGCATTGGCTGCCGGCATCTGCGAAAACTAAGCTCAAAACTATTTTTGCCTCTGACTAAGCGACAGTTGGACTATAAAAAGTCTAGACTATGCCAAGAAACATTTGCTCCACTTTTCATAGCTGCAACTTTTTACTCAATTCCAATCTTCCGTTTGCCTTTTTTTTTTTGCTAGCCCCATTTGATTCGCTTTCTTTGAAAAGATTATCTTATAAAGAAATCCTGACACAATCTGCATCTATGTTTATAACTTTCTTTCTATCAATTGATCGAATTTCATCTAAAGTGGGTTTTACTTTAGGGCTTACTTTAAAATGTGTTGCATGGTAAAAGAAAATTTTAGCAAGAAAATATATTTTTTTATTAATTTGACCTCTATTTTTCACCAAGCAGGAAAATGTAAAACACGTCTCAAATAAATTTTCAGCCGAAACTTCGCCCATTCCACCGAGAGGGGTGGATTTTGCAAAAAGGATGAAACGCGTATCAGATAAAATATATACAAATATATACATATATATAAGTATGAACGTATCAGATATATATATATATACATTTTGCATATATTTACATATATTTTATATTTTATATTATTATTCTCTATATATAAATCTCTTTGATAAATGTTTCTTCACTTTATTACACACTTGAGCAATTACATTTCTTGTGAAATCCCTTCGAGGTGTGTCTGCTTTTGAGATAATAATCAAGATAAGCTGAGGTTGAGCAAAGTCTTTTAGTGCAAAACCTTCAGCTACAAATTATTAAAGCTGGCAGCATTATTCTTTAAGAATATTTTGTATTATTCTGGAACTTTCAACTTAATCTTGAGCTAAGCATACATCCGATCTATGTAGAACTCCGAAATCCATTAAGTATTCCAACCAAAAAGCCGCTTTTAATATTAAAAAGAGCTGAAGAACGCAAAGCTCAATTAAGCTCAAGGATCACAAGTTGTTCTCAGTATTCAGTTTCCTTTTCATTTCTAGCTTGGAAAATTCGCAAATTTAAGGGAATTTCCCTTGTTTAAGTCTAAAATATGCTAATCAAAACTCTTCACATTCAAACCTTGAAATATCCTCAAGAAATCAGAGAAATATACTTTGAAGTTTTTAACGGGCGATTTTTGAAAATCGTGGCTTTAAGTGTTCCGCTGGGCTGGCTATAAACAAATGTCTGTTTAAATATATATTTTGTATACAAATGCGATACGATAATAATAATAATCGTATCTATAAATTATGGGCATAGCGAAATGAGCTTTGTGGGCGGATGTGTTGGATGAAATTTGATTTGATGGCGGCATTAAATATATTTGCGCTCTTTATGCTTGATTATTATTGTTGTTGTTGTTGTTGTTGTTGTGTCTGTTGCAGCTTGGGCATATTGTTTCCATCAATGTGCGATATCTGTGTGTGTGTGTGTGTGTGTGTGTGTGTGTGTGTGTGAGTGTGTGTGTTCTGCTCTATATACAAAAGATACATATACCAAATTCTGCGACTATGCAGAATTTGTTGTAATTGTATTCGCATTTATATATGTTATATGATGGCATTTCTCTACGTTAACGGACAATGCACAGACGGATCGGAGGCATTATATTAAGCCATATGCGAGGGTGGGCTAAAGAGTTTGTCAAAACCAAGATTAAAAACAGAAACATTTTGTTTACATTTATCAAGATATATATTTAAAAATATTCTATTGATTTATATTTGTTTATTTATTTAAGTTTTGTTTAAGTTTATGAAAAATATAGGGAAATACTTGGCTATATGGTATATAAACAGATACAGGTAGCACAGATTGACGGGCTGACAGAAGGACAGACTGACAGAAGGACAGACTGACAGAAAGACAGACTGACAGAAGGACAGACTGACAGAAAGACAGATGGAGAGACGGACATATATATATATATACTATATCAACTCGACTGTTGATGCAGATCCGGCATGTATATACTTTATGTGGTCGGAGATGTTTCCTTCGCTGCCCTTTAGAAGGTTATAAGAAATATGATTTGCTTTAACTTTTTGTTTTAACAAGTCTATTTCTTTATATAATCAAAACCTTTTTATATAGTCAAAACCTTTTGATATCTATATTTAACTTATTATTGTTAACGAAAATATTTGCATATTTTTTATTACAACACGCGCCTGCATTGTAATCAGAAAAACAATTTCAAGTTATTTTCGCTTGCTTCGTAACTTGCTGCGAATTTGAAGGCGGGAATTACGTTCAAATATGAACAAAATGTAAGATTTATAACTTTGTCAATCAATTGCTAATCAAAGTTGATTTCTAGTTAACCAACAGACAAGCAGACGCTTTTTTTTCTACTTAGTAATCAAGTTTATGGTAATTAGCACACTTTCAGCAATAAATCGAACGCAATCAAATTGAGAGTCTCCCCCTGGCCCTTACCCCTCTCTGCCAGCAACCCCCTTTGGAACAGACAAAGTCCGTGTTGCATGATGCTGATAGGCATGCGCTGGACGGCTGCTATTATCAAATGCTCGAGATTTGTTGACGCTGGCCGTGTCAAAAGTTATCGCGGCTGCTAAACAAAAATACAAAAACATTCAATAAAATAATAAAAAATATATACATATACGTATATATGTATATGGAAATATGCTGAGGCAGCGGTCGCAACTTGGCCACAGCTCGTGTTCAGCCCCGGAGACAGAGACATCGACGTGGTCGGAGACGTGGCCGGAGACGTGGACGGAGTCGATGCCGGCGACTCGTAATTCAGCTAAAAAACATGGCGACAACAAGCGCGCCCGTTTCCAATGAAAAAAAAAACAAAAAACCCAGCCACAAAAATAATTGAAAAACAAATTAAAAACAACACACAAAAACTGAGCAGAAAAAATAATGCTCAAATAAAATATGAAGCGTTGGCAATTAATGAAAAAAAAAAAAAATGAAGAAAGAAATGAAAAATATTATTATCTGTATATGAAAAGCGGACAAGCGCGCCCCAATATGCGAGCTATGGTTGGGCTCTGCTCGTTCCAGTGGACAACTGGACATGGGCACGGCTCACTGAGCTGGCTGCCCGACAGACAGGCTGACCAAAGAGACGAATGCGGCCCAGCCGGGCGGGCAGCTACAGAAATTAATCAAAACTTACAGGGCGTATCGCTGAGTTGCGGCATAGTTACAGCTCGTGGCACAGTTCTAGAGCTAACCATAGAGGAGCCCATTGTCGGGCGGGCTCAGCAAATGCCGCTTATGACAGCTGTCAAAAGCAATTTGATTGAATTAAAACGAAGACCAAGACGTGGGGCAGCTAACTCGTTACATGGCAATGGACATGCGATACTTATTAATCCCTACTTTTTACTCCTTTGTAATAAGATCCTATGTCATTCGCTTGGCTCAACTAGGCACTCGTTACTCGCTTCTCTCAACTAGGCACTCGTTACTTGTTTGCATCAATTAGTCACTCGTTACTCGTATGTCTCGACTAGTTACTCGCCACTCGTTTGCCTCACCTAGTCACTCGTTACTCGTTTGTTTCAATTGATTCTCGTTTGTCTCGAGTAACTCGCTTCTTCATGTTATCTTCCACTACTCGTTATTTACCACACCGCACTCGTTACTCTCCGCTCATAACTCGCTTCTAATCTCTTTCAGTTCATGGTCTAACTGTCATTAGTCGCCTTATCTTACTCTCTTAACACTCTTTTGTTATTCGCTGCTTGTCACTCGTTAGCCGCTACTCGTTACTTATCTCTCATAACTAACTACTCCAAACTCTCGTTGTCAACACTTTTTTTATTATTCTCTATATCTTTCTCCTTATTTCATATTCTTCACTCTTCCTCTTCCGCCACTCGTTACTTTCTGTTCGTCAGCATTTACTCGTCACATTTAAATCTTCAATTATTTACTCGCTATTAATCCCTCGCTAATACCCTCTTATTGAAAGTCTTAGTCAAAATAGAAGATCATACTCTAACCATCTTCATGTCAGCATCTCTCTAGTCAGTCCAGCAGTCGCATCTCTGCCAGAGACGGCAACTAACAGGACTGGCGCAGCTGATGGCACACATAGGCGCTGGATATGGTTATGGAGCAGCCTTTTGAAATATCGGGCTCCAATTATGGCAATTGCCAACCAACAGCTTGGCTTAATTAAAAACGCAGCCAAAGTCGAAGGGTAGCTCACAACTCGTTACTCGTCACTCGTCGCTCGTCGCTCGTTAGTTGTCTTGCTTAAAATGGATGCTGGATGTCGAGGCATATGACCAACTATGGCCACCAACTGGCTGGGTATAGGATGCGCTCTGCGCTGCCAATTGATCAATTATGTCGCATTGACCATTTTCGGCTGCAGCTGGATGTTGATGTTGCCATCCTCGCTGCCGTTGCTGTTGCTGTTGCAGTTGAAGATGCAGTTGCAGCGCTTGCAACAGCCATATTTGCGGCAGGTTTATGGCTTTGCCCGCCCGCATTGGCCAATGCGCACATCATTTTCTGTTGTTGGCGTTGACAAACGTTTTGCAATTCGGTCAATCGAATGGCCAAGATGGGAATGGAGCCATGCTGCTCATGGAGAAAGTTCAGTTCGAGTCGCCCAACAACAAGAAAAAACTCAACTTTAACTTGGCCAAAGCACTCGCGTCTAATGCATAGATTCTGTTTTATGTTTTATGTTTTAGCGGGCAACAACAGACACACCAAAAAAAAAAGTACAAAAAAAAGGCATTAATTACTTCCGGAGCGAACAAAAAGCACCAAGCTGCGACTCAGACTGAGGCTGAGCTGCTGGAGCAGCAGATACCGGTTCTTCTGAGATCCACAAAGGTTTTTCTCAGACTCTTTTTTGGAGCGCACGGCGGGTGTTCATCAAAATTCAATGAGCTCTACGTACTGGCAACAGAGTTTCATATTGGATTCGGTTTTTTTAATCTTATTTTTTAGCATATAATGTGAAAACGAATGCCTGTATGGGCATTAAATTCATAATGGTTCGACGACTTTACAATAACACAGGCTTCAGCATAAAATTCTGCTTTTTGGCATTCATATACGTTTTTATGCTCTGTTCGAAATGTGCAAGAAGAGTTTATTGCTTATGTCTGTCTATTGAAGCTATTGAAACTTTTAATATATGTACGAATATCTCTAAATTCTATATCTATCCACATCTATTCCAAATCTATCAAATTCCAAGTCTCAATATTGCCTGAGATTACAGTTTAGGGGTCACTGCTGAACAGTTGTAGAGTCACACACATCAAGTAGACTCTAAGGTCACAGTTTGAGGGTCACTGTTCAACAGTTGCAGAGTCAGCCACTCAACAAGTCAAGTAGACCAAAGTTCACAGTTTAAAAATCACTGTTAAATAGTTTTAGAGTCATCCACTCAACAATCAAGTATACTCTAAGGTCAAAGTTTGACGGTCACTGCCCAATAGTTTTAGTCGCCCACTCAACATTGAAGTGAACTCCGAAGTCACAGTTTAAGAGTCACTATTCAACAGTTTTAGAGTCATCCACTCAACAAACAGGAAGACCTAAGTTCACAGTTTAATAGTCACTGTAGAACAGTTTTAGCGTCACTCAACAACCAAGTAAACCCCTTTTTAAAATTAAGTCAAACATTGAGCACTCCGAACAGAGTATTGTGCAGTCGTTAACAGGCATTTGCAATGCCCTTACTGGCTTTCTTCTTCTTCTTCAAAGCTGGGGCTCTACAAACGTGCTGAGCCTAACAATATTATTTATTGTTTGTAAGTTCTGCTCGCCTTTTCTTTAAAATTTTCGACTGTCTTTTGAAATATTTTAATATTTTTGTTGCTGTTGCTGTTGTTGTTGTGTTTTTTTGGGTTATGATAATATGTGCCTACATGTGTACACGTTGTACACGTTGTTTTCGTTGCTGTCATCTATTTTTGAGGTGATTTTTAACGCTGCAATCAGCAGAAGTCAACACAAAGGTCGCCCGAGGTGAGCCGCATGCAAACGGGGGCGGTAAACGACTCTCGACTCGCAGCTGTACTTGCACTTAGTTTACATGTAAAGCAGAGTTTGTAACAAGCTCAATGACAGCGACAGCAACAACTGCAACAACTGCAACGGCAACAACTGCAACAACTGCAACAACTGCGGCAACTGCGGCAACTGCTGGCATTCCCATTGGAAATCTGCTGCAGTGGAGAAGTTTGAGAATGCGTTGTGCCTTCCAAGAAATGTCGAGTGCAGCCAATGCCAATTGGGCGCCCAGTTGTTGTAGTTGTTGTTGCTGTTGTTGTTGTTGTTGCTTGTATAGTTGTTGCTGTTGTAGTTGTTGCTACGTGATCACCATGGCAATTTCTCAATTGTATTTTTATTGACTAAAATATTGGATGGCATTCAGGCGTCTGATCGTGTGCGTGTGCGTGTGCGTGTGTGTGTGTGTGTGTGTATCTGTGTGTGCATAGAATTTTCATTGGAGCAGCGCCGTCTCGTCGGACACTCCCAGAATTTGATTTTTTTTTTTTTTGTTATTTGGTTCATGTCGCATGTAAAATAATTGTGACATTACGTGACAATTGTGGCCTTTTTTTTTTGTTTACTGCCGATAATTTTAGCTTCGATTTATTTGGCCATTTGATTTGGTCTTGGCTTAGAGCCCAAAAGTAAAGCAAAGTTGAGTTTTTAAGCTCAGCTTTGGCATATTATTATCATAATGAGTTTTTTTGATTTATGTAAATTGATAGGGCTTGGGCTTTTGATTTTGTTTTGAGTGTGGGAAAGTGTCGTGTTGAAAGGGAAGGAAATACTTAAGACTAGTTATTTTGTGCTTGCGATACGTTTATCTCCACATGTCCGGCCCGATAATGTGTTCATTTTCGTTAGATCTCACAGATATGTAGATCAGCTTTCTTTAACCACATTAAAACAGCTTTGGGAGTTAAGATATGTATCAGTTAGTCTTGTATTACACATAAAACACAGCCAATAGCAGCCGAATATATGTATTATTCATTTGTATTATAGAATCTATATTATATTAAATAAAGAGCATAAGAGATAAGCTCGAGGAATCTATACAAATTCTCATTTAAATAGTGTTTAAGCATTTTTATGTAAAGAAGCCTTTTCTGTTAATTTAAGGAAGTATTTATGTTAAATTATAAGAATGTTAAAATTAAAACAAAAAGCCTTTTTCTGTTAATTTAGGAGAGTATTTATACTAAATTATAAGAATGTTAAAATATTACAAAAAAAATTGTATTTATCAATTGTCTAAAAAATTTATTAAATATATTATTTTTATAAATTTTCTGCACCCAAATATAAATCAAATTTATTTTTAATTAATCGAGTCTGCAAGCAATGTAAAATAACATGGTTTAAATATTCCAGAGCCCAATTTTAAAGAGCTATTTCTGCTTAATTTCCCATTAAAATGTGAGACTAATTCCTTTTGAATTTTCTCTTGCTTAGATAAGAGAAGAAGAGTTTCAGCCAAAGTGTAAAAACCGCTAAAAAAAAACGAAATAGATCTCGAACCACTCGAGGCTGTAAATACAAAAACCACAAAACGCAATAGATACATATATGTATGTATGTGTATAATATCAGTGTATGCATGTGAATGTGCTCAACTATTTATCGCAGTGTGACGATCTGAGCAGCGGCATTTTGAAATTGAAAACACATTTGTATACAATTTGAATTGTGGCTGTCAACCCATTGTTGCCTGTTTTTGTTGTTGTTGTTGTTGTTGTTTTTGTTGTTTTTTGTGGCTTACGTATGCGCAAGTCGTACGCTTTGACGTTGTTTCAACATTGGCTTTATGGGTGCAGCAGAGCCCCAAAAGTCCGACTTGGACTTAAAGTGCAGTTTTTCATTTGGGAAAGTCATCCAAGTGTGTGCGTGTGTGTGTGTGTGTGTGTGTGTGTGTGTGTGCGTGTGTGTGTGTGTGTGCGTGTGTGTGTGTGTGTGTGTGTGTGCGTGTGTTAGTTAACTAATGACTTCTGGGAATGGCAGAAGAGCTCGACTTTTAACACTTTGCGCTGACCCAAACGAGAATTAGCTATTAGCTATTAACCCTTGTGTGCCAGCGCCTATTAACCTCGCCGCCAACTGCAGCAGCAGCAGCAGCGGCGGCAGCATCACGCAGATCACAGATCTAACCTCAAATTACTTCCGCTGCATGATTCCGATTCTGTTGCAGTGCACGCACACAGCCAAAACAATTACTCAGCAGACACGTACGCGCGCGCACTTGTTTGCGTGTTTGTGTGTGTGTGTGTAATCTATATAACCAATCTGTGCAGAGGTAGGTAGCTAGGTACACGAGTGCAAACCGCGCCTGTCGCACTATTCCATCAACAGGTGTAATTAACGCGCGCGTCTGGGCCGCCACTTGCAGCGGAAATTCCAGGCAGGAAAATTGTAATGTCAGCCCCTCGGCCCCGGCCCCAGAGCATAACGATTTGATTTTCAGCTTAATTACCGCTTGGCTGGCAATCCTGCAATAGCAGCAGCTACGGCGGCAACGGCAGAACCAGTTACCAAACACCGGATGATGAACACCGGATGGGGCGGCCTCTGGTGGGTTGGCCAAGAGCTATTACTAGCTTGGGCTATTTTGTCGCCAATTCGCGGCGAATTCTAAAAAGTTTTGTTATCACTTTGGGAGCAGGCCAGGCAAAGAATAACAGGAAATCGAACCGGCTGCGCAACTGCTGCAAGGAAGAAAGCGCGTAGGGAGCAAAGCAACAACAAGCCCATGCAGAAAAAGCAGAAAACGAAGCGCACAACAAACAGGCGAACCTGTTAAGGTAGCAGAAGCAGCAGCAGCAGCAGCAGCGCAGCAGCAGAAGCAACAGCAGCAGCAATAACAACAACCGCAACAACAGCAGCAGGCGCTGAGCATAAATCAAATTTAATGCAAGCTTTCTTGCTGTGCTCTTCGCTCTCTGCTGCTGCTGCCGCGGGCAGCGCCTGCTTAGCAGCTGTTAAGCCACATCAAGGCTCTCTGTTCTGCCGCTGTTACTTTGAGCTCCTTATCCGCTTTCGCTTTGCTTTTGATATTTCGCTCTGGCTTTTCGCCGCCTGCAACTGCAAGTGCAAATAATAAAAAAAAAAAAAAGCTCTCTCTACCGCCCCCTTCACCAATACTTGCAGTCGGTCGCGTCGGCATTTTGGCGCAGCTGTTAATCCCAATTAACCGCAATTAATATTATACAATATTAATGTAAGCCCTACAGCTCACATGCTCTCACTCACACACAGACGGGCGCTCTCTGCCTCTCCTGCTTCACACGACCCACATTTAACGGAGGCAAAGTCAAAACCTTTTCGCCATGCGTGAGAGACACTCAACACAACAGTTTGGTGCTGGATGCCGCCCCGATAGCGCCTGCTGCTGCTGCTGTTGCTGCTGTTGCTGCTGTTGCTGCTGCTGTTGCGCCCCTCTTCCTTCTGACGCCTTAATTGTTTTTAATTAACACAAACGCTTTGCCCTTGCCTTTGGCTTGCCACATTCCAATTTTCCAATGTGCGGCCCGCTTGCCGCCTTGCTCCCCCTATAGCCAGATCTTCGGCACAACTTTCGTCATCGTTTGACTTTTTGTATTGAATTTGAAATGATTTTGAAAGCTACAGGCAAAGTGGGGTGCGGTCTGATCATAAATACACACACACACACACAGGCACACACAGAGGCACACTTACACATATGTAAGCATTTATGAGAGCGGCAACTTCTTGAGCGCTGAGTGATGCACGCGGCGCTTCATAAAAACTGTCAATGATTCACATTGTTCTTATTGTTGTTGCTGTTATTGTTGCTGTTGTTGTTGCTGTTATTGCTCAGCCATTGCTGGCTGTGACCCGCAGTCATCATAGGGTTAAACAAACACACACACACGCACACACACACACACACGCACAGCTCCACACAGTTGGAAAGCCCGCTTCCAGTGCTGAATGCCAGCGATTGTCCATCATTCGGGGGCCAAACCTTTTCTTTTCTTTGCCTTTATTTTCTCTTCTTTAAGCTACGTTTCTTTGCCAGTGTCAGATCTGCCGCTCGGACGCGTCTCTTTGTAATTATGCAAGATCATTGCCAGACGACGTTGACCTTTAGCAGCAGCAACCCCCTCCCGGCTGCCGCCCGTCCCTGCCGACTGCCGCCCGCCTCTGCCTTATTATGTGCCCAAACGTTTTCCGGCCAAAAAAAAACCTTTCTTCTCGGCTCGTTCGTCCGGCTTGACTCAAGCAACAACAACAGCAACAGGCGCATAAATCTTAATGCTAATTTTAAAAGGGGCAGTGAAAGGATAAGTATGTATATTTAAAAAAAAAGCAATATAAGTTGAATTTTAACAAAAAGTAACCAAATGCAAACATTATTTGAGCTTTGATAAGGCTATGGGCATTTTAGGGGGATTTTTTGCTTAACAGTAAAGAGTCAAAAATGCCTAGGGAGAGTAAGAGAGAGCGAGGGAGAGAGAGAGAGAGGGAGCGGACAGCTGCTCCTAACATTTAACATCAACTGTAATACTTAATTAAAATAATATAATAACAATAAAAAGTAATTATTTTGGTCAAAGCTGGTTTAAAATAAATTAAAGAAAGTTTTTTCATGATGGAAAGAATTTTACGTTTTAACATTTAATATTAACATATTGAAATTGGAAACATCTGTTAATAAAGTCCTTATGTTAAAAAGTCCTAATCTAGTAAAGTCCCGTTATAAGCTTGGAAACTTGCAAATAGGACTTCGATTATTATTACCAAAACATTGAAAGTCATATAAAATTAAATTTGAGCCATCGATTAACACATTTTGCATGTTTAAATTGTAAAACATAAATTATAGAATCAATTAATATAGTTCAGTTTTTAAATGTCAATAAATAAATAAATTCCAGAAGATTTGGCCTAGAATTAGACTCGGCAACAATTAAAGCGTATAAATATTGATAATATTGAATAAAGATCGGTTGAGTTTTGCGCAAAATGAAGCATCAAATTAAGAAATATTCAAATTGAGCATAAATCTTAAACGAAATATGCATGAACGTCTGGACGGGATTTGTAATGGGGTCTCCAGAAATTAATGGGTATCAGTAGTTGGCTTAATGGTAATTCGATGCGTTCGGGCAGGCTCAGCTTACAATGACATATGGGCCGCCCACGCAAATGCCGCATGATGGGCACCACGCTAATGATGATGACGATCAACTCGATGATGATCATGCTGATATGATGATGGTGTTGGGGATGATATTGCAAAGGCCTGCAGCCCTTCACTAATTACAATGTGTTTATCTCAGCGCCTGATCGCCAGGCCGCAATGTGGCGACAGACGTTTTAATGTTTAACCCGAGGAGTCTTGAGAATGGAGAGGGTAAGTGGGGGAGGGGCAACTCGTTGAGATTGTGAGGCGACAGCTGCACGCTGCTGGCGCATTTATTATTATTTGGCCAACTCATAAACCAAACAAACTGCAGAGGCAAAAGTCAAAGAAGAAGCAGCAGCGGGGGGGAGGCACGTTGATTGGGCCAGCGTTTAACCTCGCTCGGCTACAGCTGCAGCCGCAATCAATTGAGCACGAGGGCTGCCGCTGATTGGTGCTCGGCCCGATGGCCAATGGCCAATGGCTGTCAAACTGTGCTCGCGCTCAATGCAAATGAGGCAGCCAAATGTGCGCAAATGTTACGAGAAATCCAACAAAACCAAAACAAAAAAAAACAAAACAAACAACAATAAAAACAAGCAAACAATAAGCAACATTTTACAAACATTTTAAACGGAATCACAGCAGCTGACCCCCAACCCCTCAACCCCCTACCCCGTACCCCCCAACCCTCCAAACCCTGCCCATCTCCATATGCTTTTCATTCATTTATTGTTGCTCGCTGTCAGTTTTCATATCGCATTTTCTCACAAAAAAATGAAAATCCAAAAGAAAAAAGGAAAACTTGCACTCGCATATGGCACCGCTTAAGTGCGGAGCGATGGGAAACATTTTGCTGCTGCTGCTGCTGCTGCTTCTTCTTCACAGGAAATTGATTATTATTTATGATTACAACAGCAGGAGGGGATGGGGTGGGGGGGGCGGCGGCATGCGCTTTGCATACGTGAGAAAACCAAATCTGCGCCAACAACAACAACAACAACAACAATAGCAAGATTCTCGCTGACCCTGAACCCTAGAGATAATGCAACATACGTTTGACATGGAACATGAAAAACAAAAAACAAAAAAAAACCCTTGAAGCGGAGCGGGAGAGAGGGGAAGACGCCGTCTGGCAGCTAAAAAGAACCGTTCTTAAGTGGGCGTGCGCCCTCTTCAATAATTAGATACACTTTTCTTCTTATGCTTCTTCTTCGCCTTTTCTTTTTGTTTCATAAGTCTCAAGTGTTTCTTTCCCATCTTCTGCTCAATCATATTTTTATTTTATTTTTTTTGCTGTGCATATCAATTTTTGTTCCAGCTAAACGTTTGAGGACTTGCATATGGGAAAATTTCTCTCTCTCTCGCTCTCCCTCTCTCTCTCTCTCGCTCTCTGTCTTTTTTGAGTGCATCCGCCAGCAGATATCCTTATGAAATTTGATACTTTTGTATTGTTTTAGGCAGCCTCGAACCTGAGCCTGTGACGTGGGCGTCCGCGTCCTTGTCCACGTCCCTTAACCTTACCCTTACCTGCCGCCTCAAGAGTCAGCCGTCGAGTCACATGTCTGGATTTTGTTGTTGTTGTTGTTGTTTTTCCGTTTGTAAGCCCCGTTTTGCTCCTTTGAGCGGCGGCTGGCCATGTCGCGTGATTCGATCCTGGCTCTGCCACTTAGCATGTTCCTAAGTCCTGGCTATGTCGAGCACTTTTCGCTGGAAGTGCATCGGTCAGCACTTAACGGCACTTGCTCTCATATCTGTTTTCCTCTCTGTCATACCCTGTATTCAGAGTGCACAGGGACTACCCGCTAGGCATATACATTCATGATTTTCAATTAAGGCCTAAACTTATAGTTCTTTCTTTAATTTTGATATTTTTTATATCAAATTTGATATTTAGCTTGATTTTAGGATGCTTTTACTTAAGATTTTCTTTTGATTTTTGGCATTAAATACCCTATAAGCCCCGCAAGTACTTAATTTTAGGACTTTCTCTTGGTTTCTTCTAAGTACACAATTATATACCCCATATTAAACCCCGTAAATTGCATAACAATCGGACAACAAGCACCGAAGACTAAGAACTGTAAGTACAGGGTATCTCACAGTCATGCTGTCTTGTCCAATGCACCTGGACTTGTTTTTCCTTGGGTCTTAAGTGAAATGCATGCGTCAGCTAAGAGCTCCTGAGTCTACAATTTCAATTTTCAGCGATTTCTTGGTAAAACGCATTATCAAATTTTTATTTTGTACTTTTGTGAAATGCATTTGTAATTGTGTGTGTACACCCTGTCCGTGTCTGTTATCAATGCGCCTGATAAGAGACTCGTTGAGACTCTAGTTCTTTTTAAATGGATACGCTTTAGGCATATGTATATATATAGCAGGCTGATTCATGCACAGCCTTTGCCTCCGATATCACGTCAACTTTCCATTTAGTTCTAGTGCTCGACGCACTTTGACTCTTGGGATCGGCGTGCTATATGCATTTGATCAGTTCTGAGCACGTTCTAAAGGGTTTACTAATCAGAAGTTGCACTTTTATAGCTTGTTGTTGTGTAGTTTATCATATTGCATGAAATAAATCAAGCACACAGTTGGCTTAGACCTTTGATTACTGCGATTAAGCCATAAATTAGTTACGCCTGGACTTTATCATTATTGACGGTGGCTCTTGGGAAAAAGAGTGAGTAGGATCCAATGCGAGAGTATATGCTAACGGGTATTACGCAATTTCTTTTTCTTAATCCAATTCATATCTAGAAAGTGCCTCAGATCCAATCTATCTTTTCGAAAGAATTTCATAAGTATTGTGCAAATTCCTTTTCCAAAATCCAATAAATGTCTAGTGAGTTACATAGTTCTAAAGGGATAGGTATGACATTTAGAATAGATATTTCTATCTATCTATAGATATTTCTATCTATCTATTCTAAATGTAATACCTATCCTTATTGCAATCAATGTCTATGGAGTGACAATGTAGTAGCTACGATTAGAAATTGTTTAACTAATATTTAAGTGTTAACAGAGACTACGTATACACAAGTATATATGACTTTGGCTCCAAGCCATTTTATACACGACTTGCACTATTTTCAAGTACAAGTACAATTTTGAAAGATTTCAACCAAATATGGGCTAAAAGATGTGAACAACCAGATTCTCGAACCGAAGTTAAGAACAACCTACAACTGACAAGTTTGTCTACTAGAAAACAGCAGCAAAGCTCGAGCTCGAAACTAGGATAGGAAAGATTGAGGATTTACTAGAAATGTTAACAGGAAATCAAGTGAACAGAGCTGCAAGCCAGACCAGCTTTGATGGCCTCAACAGTAAGAAAGGTCTAAGTTAAGTGCTAAATATATAAACAATGACTAAAAATAATATAAGCATAGAGGATATATGACACGTTCAGCTACAATTACACAGCCAAACTTAACTAGTCAACCCTGTACAGTTGACCTGTAATTCATGTAAATATGTTAATGTTAATTTTAGGTTAATGTTAATGTAATGTTAATGCAAGCCAACAAGATGACGCCAAGCAATCAGGATTGTGGCTCAAGATACCCTTTAAAAAAAACAAGTAAGAAAAAAAAACTTCGCCTTGTTTTGGCCATATTACAACTGAAAAAGAGCCAAAAACTGAGCGTAACTTATAATTTATAAGCTGGTTTCCTTGTTGCCGTTTCTTATGGGTCTTAAGTATGTGCAACGCGTGTGCGTGTGCGTGTGTGTGTGTGTGTGTGTGTGTGTGTGTGTGTGTGTGTGTGTGCAAAACACCTGCAAGTTGTGGCAGCAACAACAGCAACAGCAGCAACAACAAGCGTCCAAGTACTTCTACTTTTTTGCATGAAATAAAATCTCACGGTTCAGATGCGTATAAAGTTGGCAAAGACAAAGAGCGAGACGAGGCGAGCAGTTGCTCGAGCGGGGGGGGGCAGGTGGTAGGAAGTCTGAACAACAACAGAAAAAAGATACGATACCAAGTGGCGCAGGCGCAGAAGGCAGCTAGAGCGAGAAAGGGATAGCAACAGAGTGCGAGCGAGAGGGGCAGTTGCGACGATGCATGTGGGTTTGTTTTTGCAAGAAAGACATTAAAAACATGTAAGAGGCTCGCATCGAGGACACGCGACCAGCAGATACCCTGTACTTCTGCTTTAACTGAGGCACATCTTACGAGACCATTTTACTTCAAGAACTTTCATGGTTATGACAGGATTGTTAAACTTTAACTCTTAGAGATGACATATAGGAAACAATTTTAAGTATATTTATCGATTTATTCAAGAAGAATTATCGATGTTTAAATAAAATGTATCAAGAACTTCATATATAGCCCCCCAATCGTCTGCTTATGCCGACCAAGAGATGCCTTCCCCTGTCCAATTACGATATACCCTTTGTATACCCTTTACAGGGTATAAACAGCACAAGTAGGTAAAGAGCCAGAGCCAGAGCCGGAGCCAGAGCCAGAGCCAGAACAGGTTATTGTGGCTCATTTTTTGCACAATTGCGGGTGGACAGAGGGGGGGCAAGGGGACAGCGGGGGCATTGGAGCTGCCCTTTGCGTAGCCAAAAAAAAAAAAGACGAAGACTCATGCAAATGGCATAGACAATTTTTTGGCACAGCGCTTGCCGTTTGCGCCTTCAAATATGGTCCTGATCTTAACGAGCCAGCGTCAAAGAAAATAAGAGCAGAGCGAAGGAGAAAGAGAACGGAAGAGAGAGAGTGAGAGAGTGAGAGAGAGAGAGAGAGAGAGAGACACAGATGAAGCGAGCAATCTGTTGCCGTATCTGTACTTCATTCATATTTACTCGAGCTGAGATACAGAACGAGCGGACAGGCGAGAGATGCTTAATGGGCCAACTAGCTGCTACCTGGGGCACAGGTAAATGCTGAGGTAAAAGCAAAGCCAAACACACACACAAATAAACAGGTAGAAAACAGTTCTCTGCTCCTTGTTTGCCTTTGCCATGGGAAATCTGTCGCTGCTGGAAACCTGTTCACAAAAGGGCAACTGAATGAACAGATGTACAATTCATATGGAGATACTTCCTCCTCCAATCCAATGAATTGAATCTCTTTTATCAAAAACTGATGCCTGGTTCCACTGTCTGAACTGTCTTTGGGTGCTCGGCGTAATCTCAGTTGGCATTTATTAGCTGTAGCCTGTATTGCGGGCGTTTGTGGCGTAATATACCCTGTAGAAACCCCATTGAGCTCGGGTGGTTTGAGCATAAGCATTACCAAAATTGATATATATGATCTAATGATATATGTACTTGGAAAAACGTCTTAAAATTAAACTAATCACGATCAGGCTTCAATTTATTCAAATATATGCATAATTGGAACTCTATCTCTCGAGGGAACTCGGGAAGTATTAGCCCTAGAGCTGCCAAATTTGGGATGTAAACTCGTTTGAAGCTTCCTCAACTATATCCAAAAATTGACTGCGATCGCTTGAGCAATTTAACAGTTCTTTGAGGTTATGAATGCAGAAACTTGATAAAACTCGATATTAAGCATAGTGTAATTGGGTAAATTGAAAGACTTTTGAATAGATAATATGATAAGCAGGGTATTTGCCAGCAAGTATTTTTAACTGCTTTTAATCTTTGCTTTTTACGTGCTGATAGGTAATTATTTCATGACTGTGTGCCTGAGTTGGCACAGTTATTGCTGATAATGTGGAATCGCTTACCTTTCGTGTCTCCGTGGTCAACATAGCCGGCATTGGCCGTTGCCGAGGCGGCTGCCAAGTGGCTGCCGGAGATCAGCAGAAGGGCCGCTCCGATGTACATAAAGCCAGATATAGACATGTTGCTGCTGCTCCGGATCGGGGGGGTTACGTATCCAACACGCGTTTGTTTATTTATTTGAATGCATAAATCGCATAAATATGGGAACGTGATGGATTCGATGGGCTGCGATTTGATTGTTTTGCACAATCAAACGATTTGTTTATTTGCCAAGTTTTTCTAAGCGCGAAACTGCCCGCACAACGTTGAAGGGAGAGAGAGAAGAAGAGTGGGGGGTCTATTCAGGCGTATCCAAACTCCATCTCGAAAGCCGAGCTTTTGGCCAAAGCTCGCGATGCAAATGTGAGGCGTTGCAATCCGAGAAATTTCGGATTGATTATTTTGCAAATTATATATGTTTCAGCAGAAAAGCTGTTTGTGTTGAAACAACAAAAATAAATAAGCGTTGCGACCAATTCACGGAATATTATAATAAGTAATACAATATACAATGGCAATAAAAGCGGCAATCGCGTCGAACCTCGGCGTTAACGGGGCCGACAGCGAGACGGCTGAAACGAACGGTGAACACGATCGAGAGCGCGCGCGCGCGGTGTGGATCTTTACTCTACTGTTAACAGGAGAAAAAAAATAAACAACCGCCTTTAATCGCTTTGGCTCTAGTTTGTTAAGATAGTTAACTGCGCACGCGAAAAGGCTGTCACAGAATTTCGTATTCGTATAATTTGTTTGCCTTCGCTTAACACACAAAAACTCTGTTTGATTATTGTGCGAATATGAATTTTTGTTAACGTACTCCGTACACCGAAACCGACGTAGCGTCAGCGCCAAACGACCGTCAATAATAAGATTCAGTTGAAGACTGTGTGACCGTGCACGCGCAACTCCAGAAATGCCACAAGTGCCTGATCGATAACAGCGTGTGCGTGACTATCGAATTAACATGGCGCATTTGATTGCACATTTGAATTTAAGCAACCTGAACAGTCGCTTCTCTCAAAAATCCAGCACGCTAGACGGATTTTTTTGTAAGGAAGCTTAAATTTATACCATTCAGCAACCAATTGCATTATAAAACAGTCAACTATCGAATTGACAGCATTAAATCAGAGCACATATGTAAATGCTGCTTGCTGTTCATAACATTACAGCAACTGTTAACTGCTTGTCACTGTTAATCACGCCGTTCATACTAGTTCGCACTGGTTCCAAACATTGAACAGCTGAGCGAACTAACAGATTTGACTTTTGCCAAAAAGCGCTACAAACAAAAATATAAACAACTAGACAAGTTTATTAAAATGACAACATTTGATAGCAACGACTGGAACGTGGACGAGACAGTTACGCTAATTGGCATTATAAAGTCCCTAAAAGAAGTGCACGGGCCGGGCAAACTGGACTGGCAGCATGTGGCCAACCAAATGGTCGAAAGCAAGACAACGCCTAACGGCCTCAGCAGAAGCATTCTGGAATTGCGCGACAGATTCAAGAAATTGCGAAATGATTACTTTACGGCACGCTACCGAAATCGTTCCTGTCAGTACTATAACTATCTGAACGATCTGCTCAGCGACGAGCTGTCGCCGCGCAAGCAGCGGGCCGAAACGGAGGAGGATGAGCCCGAGGAGCAGGATCTGGAGCTGGACCCCGGCGAGGACATTAAAGTGGAGCACAAATATGCGCACACCTTGCAGCTGGAGTGTAGGTAATGCTGATAATTATCATATACCTTCTAATAGCCCATTTGTTTTTGTTTCCCAAAGGCAACGGCGACAGCACAAATCCGGCCAAGGTGCCGCTGCGCTGCAAGTGGGCGGAGGGCGAGGTGGAGGCCTTTCTGAACATCATCATCACACACAAGCTGCAGGCGCCGCTGCTGCGCAAACGCAATGCCAAGGTGTTCAAGCTGCTCGCCCGGGAAATGGCCAAGCGTGGATTTGGCAAGCGGCCGGATCAGCTGCGCGTCAAGTACCACCAGCTGCGCCGACAATATGCGAAGGCCAAGAACGGCGGCGAGACGTTCGAGCATTTCGAGGATATGCACGCCCTGCTCAATGGCTCCATGCAGCATGGCGAGAGCAGCGCCGGGGAGGGGGAGAGCGATTCGAATGACAGCGGCGAGGAGGATGTCGATGCTGCGGTCGGCTCAGAGAGCGAATCGGAAGGTTCATTAATCCGTCAGTCAATCGATCTGTCGAGCTTGTATTTATGCTTTAATCCCCTGCAGGAGCCTTGGTGAGTGCCGCAATTCCCTCGAATGCGCGCGTCAAGTGGACGGAGGGCGAGGTGGATGTGTTCCTGGACATTATCACCAGCATGGGACTGCAGTCGGCGCTGTTGCGCAAACGAAATGCCAAGATCTTCAAGCTGCTCTCCAAGGAGATGGCCAAAAGATCGTTTAACAAGGCGCCCGAGAAGCTGCGCATCAAATTCCAGCATCTCAGACGGCAATACAACAAGGCCAAGAACGGCACCGGCGAGACCTTCGAGCACTTTGAGGCCATGCACCAGCTGCTGAATCCTGCCAAGAAATCGAGCGCCGACACTGAACCGAATTACAGCAGCTGCTCCGAAAGCGATTACATTTACAGCGACGAGGTCGACGCGGAGACATCCCGACCCAATCGTAGGTTCTCGGCATTTGCCAGGCTTAGATACTTTTCATTATCAGTCCGCTTTGCAGGCCATCCCGATACCTATTACTGGACGGATCACGAGGTGGATGCCTTTCTGGCCATCATAAAGCAACAGAATCTATTTCGTGCGCTGGACGGCTCGAAGAAGCGCAACTTCAAGACCCTGGCCTACATATCGAACATCCTGGCCAAGCAATCGTACCAGCGGACGCCGCATCAGTTGCGCAACAAGTTGCGCCTGTTGCTGCGTCGCTATCGGGAGGTCAAAAAGGATGGCATCAAAAATGTGCGCATGCTGCCGCGTCACTACGAGATGTTCGACGATCTCATGAAGAAGAAGCGCACCACCAAGACCAAAGCGATTGGAAATGTGGCCACATCGAGTGGAAATCAAGCTAAGCCCGCGGCACTGGAGAGCGACAGCGATGCCAGCACCTCCGGCACCAGCTGCGATCTGTTGCGTGCCGCAGCCGAAAGCGAGGAGTACGAGGATACGTGCGAGATGCCGCCGGAGCCAACGCCGCTCGAGCTGCTGACCACGATTAGCGAGGGCCAAAAGCAGCTGCTGGCCACGCTGACCGATTCGCACGAGCGTTTCCTGCGCCAGCAGCGGGAAATGCAGACGCAGTTCCTCCACGAAATGTCCAGCATAATGCGGCAGGAGCGCGAGGCGACATTCCAAATGTTGAGAGAGTTAATGCAACCCAAGTGACTGAATAGTTCAATTAACCATAATCTCATCAGAGTTAAGAGACAGACATTCGCAAACTAGTTTTAAGCTTCTAAAACTTTTATTAAATTGAATTTGAAGTTATTTGCAAAAAGTTCATTATTTATCTGTGTGGATCTGTTGTGTATTTATTTTTTTTACCTAAGTTGCCTTTGTTATTATTTTTTTTTTTTTTTAATGCAATTCAGTATGAATTTCAATTATTTAGTTTTTTTTTTTAATAACTATTTAAATATTTGTAATTTTGAGAGCTTGTTTTTTGATATGCTACATTTATTTTTTTTTTTTTTTTTTCTTTGCTCTTGGGATTAAGTTAATGTTGTATTTAATTTGTTTCAGTGTCTTTTAACATTAAGCTTGTAATCGTATTTTATTTATATTTACTTGTGTTTTTCGTTTCATTTTGTTTTTGTTTTTGTTTTTTTTTCTCACAACAACTAAGCAAGCTCTTCATAAAATATGTCGCATCCAAAAAATACACGTATTTTTATTGCATAATGTCTAGAATAGAAATCAATCTCGCGTAATATATGTATGTAATTTATTCTTGTTTATCATTTTTGTTGCTGTTAATTCAATTGTTTAACTAAAAACCGTCAACAAATACGCTGCTGATATACATAGTTAATATAATATGTAAGTATCTATGTGTATTTGCATATGTTACGCTCAGGCACAAAGTGTAAATTACAAATATCTCAATATTACTCTGCAATATATTGTTATTTTCTCGATTGTTTTGTTTTTTTCTTTTTTTTTGTTTTGTTTTGTTTTTTGTGATTTCAATTAAAACATAAACTAGACAAATTCGAACGGCATTTAATTCGTTTGTATATTGTTTAAGAAACATAAGTAGATACATTATCTTGTATAGGTAGCGGTGTCTTTGTTTTATCTCAATTGTTTTTTTTTTTTTTATATTTTATTTTGTGGTTTTCAATTTTATCTCTTGGAGCGCGGCTCGGCTAAAGTCTACATTCAGGCGGCGCTTGACTGCTCTGGTCACACTGTCACGGTTGCTGGCGGCTAAAGCTTTGCTTGAGTTGGCGTCTGAGGCTGCTGCGCGGTTGCTGCGCGGTTGCTGCTGCTGCTTTTGTTGATACTGCGTTTAGGTGTGTGTTTTTGTTTTGGTATATTTATACGTAGTTTATAACAACAATAACAGTGTGTTTGTGTGTGTGTGTGTGTGTGTATGTTTGTGTCTCGTCTCTTGCTCTCTTTGTTTGTGTGTATGTCTGTGTGTGTTTGAGTATAAGAGTAGTTTTTAACAATCTAAGAGCTAATCGGCTCGGGCAGTGGATTCTCAGTGATGCGTATCTTGTTGCTTTGTGTGCCAAAGTAGAGCGTACCGGATGTATCAGTGGTCACATATGCCCGATTGCCATTCCCGTTGCCATTCTCCACATCCAGATCCT
Organism: Drosophila littoralis; assembly: GCA_018903485.1. NCBI lineage: Eukaryota > Metazoa > Arthropoda > Insecta > Diptera > Drosophilidae > Drosophila > Drosophila littoralis. The sequence goes on along the minus strand of JAEIGF010000124.1, from coordinate 6,035,890 downwards.
CTTCGCTATTCGGGTCATTTGCATTGTTGTTGCTGCTGCTGCTGCCGCCGACGCCGCTGCAGTTGATGGCCGTCTCTCGCAGTCGATTGCCGACGCGCAAGCTTAGCTGCAGCTGGCGCTCTCGCTCTCTTTCCTGGGCGGCCTGCAATTGTTGCTCACGGAAGTTGGCAAAGAATATCGATGAATAGGTGTGATATTTGGTGCCGCAGGGAGAACTAGCTGGCGTTGACAGCGGCGTTGCTGTTGTAGTTGCAGTGTTGTAGTTGTAGTTGTAGTTGTTGTAGTATATATATTTTTTGTGGAGGGGGGAAGGTAGTAGTAGTTTGGCTTTTGTTATTTACGTTACGTTACTTTTGGGCATGTTAGTTGTAGTTGTAGTTATTGTTGTTTTTTTTTTTTTATGGGTGTTCTTTATACACGTTCTAAGGATTTGCTGCTGTTTTCATGTTTTCGTTTGTAGCGTGTAATGTGTGTGCGTGTGCGTGTGTGTGTGTGTGTATTTGTGTGGGTGCATTCATGATGTTGCTTGGCCATTGTTTATCACTGGATGTTGCTGCGATTTGTTGCTGTTGTTGTAGTTGTTCTTGTTGTACTAGCTGCTGATGAGCTTTTTGATGATGATGTTGGCGAGGCGTTTATGAGAGATGTTGATGATGAGAGCGAGACAGAGAGCGCGCTGCATGCACTTAACTGATTGGTGAGAGTAGGGCGCCACCTGCTGTCAGCTGCTGTGAAGAGACAGAGACTCGAAAAACCAGAAACAATAACAGAGGGGGGGAGAGAGAGAGAGAGAAGAAAGAGCGAGCGAATTTGTGTATTTGCTCAGCTTAAATGATTTTGGAATTGGAAATCGTTGACTTTGTTCTTTTATTTAGAATTCAAATACACAACAAAAGCTTACAATTTGTGAAATTTTTGCATAGCTCCATTTAAGATAATATATATATTGTATATAGTATATATATCTTTATATATTGGTATTTTTGTTCATTTTTTTGTTGTTGTTGTTTTTGTTTAGTTTTGTATATAGCATTGTCTTGTATGTATGTATATTTGTATATGTTAGGTATAAATATAAACTTATTGCTTTAATATATTTACGCATTGCATATGTGTGTGTGTGTGTGTGTTTGTGTATATGTGTGAGTCTAAGCAACGAGCGCCCAAGTACAGCTCAACTCTTGAGGCATGTGAAACAAATAAAGAATACACACAAAATAATGTTTTTATTTTAACAGCCGTATTTGCTGTTAAATGTATACAACAATTTACACTTATGTATATCTCAACTATATACATACATACGTAATAACTAAATGTAATAAAAAAAAATGGATAACATAAATACACAATATAAGAAGCAACAATTAGAAGTGAAAAGAAAACAGAGAATTACAGTTAATAAAAAAATACATACATAAAAGCGCCAAAAAAGCTAAAGCTTCAACTTGTTGCTGTTTCTATCTGTGTGTATGTGTGTGTGTGTGTTTGTTTCCTTGTTTGCATAGATGTATGTATATGTATGTGTTGGTCTCAGCGTGCTGTGCTTTCATCTTTGTTACTGTGTCTTCCAATTTCTCTCACTCGTGTTTGCCCGCGCTCACGCCCACGGCCACGGCCACGCCCTTTCCAACTCCAATTTAGGCGGCGCACTGCTCTCATTGCACGCAAAGCTCAATTTGCGTGGAGCTGCTCCGACTGGCCGCTGAGATTTTGCGTGCCAGCTTTTGCAGTGTGCCCACAGCTACGCATTGTAAATGTTAACGGTTTATTTCATTTCAAATATTGCGTGTAAATAAACAAAACAAATAAAACATCAAATAAATTATATGTACGTACGTATATACCATGTATAAGGAAAATAAAGGTGCTGTGTGTATGTGCAGGAAATAAATGAAAGACTACTTGCAAAAGAAAAGTCAGGTCAAAATAGAAAAGGCGTGAGAAAACATAGAGCAGCTGCTGTACTGTTTTGGGTAGGGTATTCTATAAAACTCATAAACAAACTACGTGTCGCATTGTTTGTCACTTGCAGCTGAAAGCTTTCACCCACACACACACACACACGCATTGGCAGCACGCACGTGTCGGAGCCAACGCCTCCATGCCGGATTGTATGCAAGCTTTTCAAAGCTCACCAATACTAGGGCAAGCAAATGACAAACAATTTTATATATGTGTGAGTGTTAAGCATTGCCTACTTTTTGTTATATGTATATAATTTTAATTTATTTATCAATTAATTAGCTAAATGCATTTCAACTATGTTTTTTAATTTGTTTTCGATTTTGTTTTTTTTGGTGTAGCCATTTTCTACTGAGGTTTCTCGGAGACTATTTGCCATGGGAGTTTTTGATTAGTTAGTTTGTTGTTTTTTGTGTGTGTTTGTTTGTGTTCGAGTGTACAAATATACATACCATATATTAATATAGTTTATTATTGTTGCATAAATTGTTGTATTCGATTATTGATAAGACAGTTTCGATAAGAGAAAATTAATTGAAGAAATTAAAAGATAAATTCAAAATTCGAAAAATTCAACATTGTTTCAACATTCAATTTCGATTTGATAAAGAGGTTATTAATATTATTTTTTTTTTTTTTTGAGTTTTTATATCGGCGCCCAAGGTCATGTGCATTATGGTATTCAGATGGATGCATGACAGGAGAGAGGCAGGCGAGAGGATGTTCGGCCAGGCGTTTTACAAGATATTTCGTATGTGTGTATTTTGATATTGTCATGTATTTTTTGTTTGTTTGAGAGAGGAATAAATTTCATTGTTGTTTTTGTTGTTTGTATGTTGTTTAGCAAAAAACAAGCAGTTTGGAGAAAGGAAAAAGAAATGAAAAACAAAGTAATGAACATATTGAAATATCTTTTCTTCGTTTTGGTTTTTTTTTTTTTGTTGTTGCGTAAATGCATTTGTTACGTATTCTAGGAGTTTTGAATTTGGCTGTTTTCGTGTCTTTTTGGGGCCTGTTCTATGTGAAGAAACGCCCTGGCTAAGTCTTTTACAACAAATTTTGGGGAATATGTAAAAAGTAAACGCTTGATTTTCAACAACTTTTTTTTTTTTAAGTTTTCAATTTTTATTTAAATAATTCTTTTTTTCGTTTTTTTAAGCGTACAATGTATATTTTGGCTAACAAACATTTTTCGAATTATCTTCGATTTGTTAACTTTTTTTTGCCAATTCATAATACTTATATAAAATTTTGAACAATTTTTTATAATTTTTTTTTGTGTTTTCTTCAATTTTTATCAAATTTTTTAGTAGTTGAAAAGCCTTTGTTGTAACTAATGAGATCTTTAATACGCAAACATGAGGCTTTAGGCTAAGTTAGTTAAAGTATTTGGGGAGAGAAGGCGACTTTGTGTAACTCTATAGGAAATATGCTCTAGTGTTTATTGTGGTTAACACGTGGAGGCTCTGCAGCTGCATTTTGATTGTGATGAGTGGGGGGTTTTTTTTTTTGTTGAAGGACAACTTTGAGATTGTCTGACCGAGAGAGTCTTGAATACTGCATGGAATTGAACTGAACTGAATAGAGTTTTTAGAGGTTTTTTCTATCTTATAGATCTAACTGTGATTTGGCTCATTCGTTTTTGTTCCAATTGAGGGTTGGCATTGAAACTTTGACTAGAGTAGTAGCAGGTAGATTGTAATAGGTGGTAAGTAGATTGTTTTTAGTAGTAGATTTTTGTTGATTGTTGTTGTAGCAGATAGGTTGAGAGGGGTGGGGGGTGGTGGTTCAGTTGTTCAGTTTTTGTGTGCTATATAGTCTCTAACACTTACCATAGCCCTCGCCCTGCAAGAACAGCCGAAAGGCCTCAGCCAGCTTAGCCGGTTGCTCCTCCAGCACCATGGCGCAATCCGAGATCTGTAGCAAAAAGACGATTTAGTTTTCAAATGGATTACAAAGATTACATGTTTGCACTGTTGAACCTTCATCCAGGATGAGTTTGTTGGATCCAAGCGGCCGTTGAATGTCACCGTATCGTCCACGTGCGGCGAAAGCGAGCCCGTTATATTGATAACCGGCATCTTAAGCGTGGTCGCTGCCGTCTCCGCACCAGGTGTGCCCGGAGGTGTGCGCGCCAAATGTAAATCGTTGCGATGTATGTACGCATTGATGAGCATGGCCAGGTTAGTGGGATTGACGCCGCGCTCGAAGTGCTGCTTGTACATCTGCACCAGATCGTGATTGCGCTCCTCCGGATTGCGGCCGAAATGATGCCACATCAGATAATCGATGACGCCCTGTGTCATGCCCTTGGTGCGCAAGAAGCGCGCATTGAAGCTCTGATAGCCCCATTCGATCCAGCCCGATTGCGTCGACACACAGTTGATTAGGCACAGCGCGCCCACCTTATCCGGATTACCATGAGCGAAACGTGCCAGTATATTGGCGCCGGCACCAACGCCAAAGCCAATCACCGACTTCAGGCCGAAATGCGAGAGCACAAACAGCAGCTGTGCTGCTAGCTCGTCCATGGTTGGATAGACATAGCTGCAAGGGCGAAGATATCGATTTAGATAAGATTATGATTCAATGACAGCAGCTTAAAGTGCAAGCTTAACAATAGCAACTTGTAGCTGAATAAACAAGCTCTCGGCCTTAACTGAACTTGGTCAAGTAGATTAGCAATAGCCTGCAGCTTTAATGAGCTTCGAAAGCTTTTTGTAGCTATTTCTTAAAGCTGCATCAATAGCTTATACCAAATATTATCTTTTCATCGAGCTTTAATGTATTTAAAAGCTTCTTTTGAAAATTAAATTGATTTTGGTCTTTCATGTGAATTTAAAGCTCTTTGAGTACTATTTGCACTGAACTTTAATGTATTTTTTTAAGCTTTAAGCACCTTTCAAAAAGCTCCTCAACGGTTTAAATGTTAATTGTTTCTTAGTATTTCATGTGACTTAAAAGCTGATTAGGTACTTTTCTATACTGACGTGAATGTTTTTAAAAAGCAGTAAGCGTCTTTCCAACAATAAATCTTTTCTCAATCTGGCACTTGCTTTCAAAGCTTTTTTCTACTATTCTATAATGATCTTAATCTTTCATAGGCCTTCAAAGCTGTTTAGGGACCATTCAATACTGAGCTTTAATGTATCTATGAAAAAAATCAGTTTCTTTTATAAAAAGCTTCTCTTAATCTTTCATGTGCTTTCATGTGCTTTCAAAGTGCCTTTAGGTATTATTCTATAATGAACCTTAATGCATTCTTTGGCTTACGGCATCTTTCTACAATCACAATAACTAATATACTTTCTTCCTGTGCTGTGTTCCTAATTGCTTTCGTTTTCGCCAGAAAACACAACAGCATTTTATTTTCTAAAGCTTTCACGTAATTGTTAAAAGTTGCCTTAATCAAAATGAAAATGAATTGCTCTTCACATTAATTTTCATTCACTTTTTAAGGTTTTTGTTGTTGTTGTTGTTGTTGTCTTTTTGCATAACTTTTTAATCGCTCTCCAGAGTGTAAACGCCACCTCGGGCAATTATTTGTACAACTTACTCCTCTGGCAATGTAGGCGCGCCCTCCTCCTGTCCGGGTGCAGTAACATGATACACACAAAAGTTCTCCAGCAATCCGCGCATGACTGGATAATTGAAGAAGCCAGCGAAACTGGTGGCATCTGTTTGAAGTCAAAATGAAAATGAAATATGCGCTGGCCCAGATGTTGGCCCCAATTGTGTGTTGTCAACTCACAGTTGAGTCCCAGGTCGTGGTAGGTCACTATGGCCGGCTTTGAGGTGTCGCCCTGTATGGCGACATGTATGTCGCCCTTGTCTGTGGGCACACGTCGCTGTTCGCAGGCCTCCAAGATGGAGCCGCGTGCATTGGGAAATTGCAGCTGCACCGAGCGCAGTTCGATGTCATCCATGGGATCGACGGGCATGGTGCTATATATGTGGACAAATGTATGGAAAGAAATGCAGTTTAGAGCAGATAGTTCAGTTGCTCAACATATTAACTATGCATATGACTTTTTTGGTTCTTTTTATTTTAATGGGTCACTCGTAAACTTGCATCCGGCGGGCCGCTTGGTTCGGTGCTGGGCATCTTCAGGTTCTACTTTTTTGGGCTCTAAGGCTACAGAAATGAGTTGAATTTGAATCACACGTAACGCGTCTAAAGGCTAATTAACTAAATTACAAGTTGCAAACGGAACTCAGGTAAATATATTTTAATGGTATAAAGAATTGTATGCAATATTTGTTCAACATTCAAATTATGTACGAGAGATTGAGAGAGAGAGAGAGAGAGAGAGAGAGAGACGGGCGGATGCGTTTGGTTTGTTATTATTATTATGTTTAACAAGTATAACTATTATTTGTTGTTAGGTTTTTGTCAAACTCAAAAGTTATCGCTATGCAAAATACTTACAATTACTTTAAAGTAAAACGAAATGAAGGCAAAAAACACAGTCTAAAGTGAGTTATGATTAGGTTTTTCTTCTTAAATGAAAATAACTATATAAAATAACAAAACTTGTGTTACTTGAGTTGTTTTTTGTGTAGCGTGAGGGGGGCGGGGCATTGCGCGGCATATATATAACTATTATATATATGTATGTATATAAATATCTTACACATGATATGGGAAATTCGGGTTCGTTAACGATTTTGGCTGTTTGTTGTGTTGCTTACCCCAGCAGATGTGCCTCCTCGGCAGTGTGTGTTGGTGCTGATGGCATCTTGGTGTTCAGTGTCTTACCAGTTTTGTCGCGGTCTCTGAAATAAATACTATGAGCATGCAAGCAAACGAAAAAAAAACCGAAGACACGAAAATCGAGAGAGAGAGAGAGATAGAGGCGGTTCGCTTGCTCAAACAACAAAAAAAAACTCATTTTTCATTTTTCTCGATTGTTCTCAGAAAAACAAAAAACAAATTTCTTATATGTATGATATTATATGATTATAATCGGCTAAATACACACTAAGTATGTATGTTTGGAATATATATGTACGAGTTTGTTCGTGTAAAATATTGAGAAAATTGAGTTGTAGGTTTGCCCAGAGAGAAAGAGTTGCTGCGAATTGTGATACGGCAACGATTTGTTGTAATGAAAATGCCTTTTGATGAGATTGAGCATGAAAATATGAAAATATAGCTACACGAGTGCTCGCTACACAAGTACGACAAGAAAAGAAAGAAAAAAAACAGTAAACAGTTTTCACGTTACGTAAAACTAAATAAATGAGTCACGCAATGTCATTCGGGGTAAAATGTCGACGACAACGAAAAACAGAAAATAACAGCAAACAACTGGCGCCACAAATATGAGCTCCCAACCTAGCCCCTGAGCCCTAAGCCCAAGTCCTACCTCACCTCACGCAGAACAAAGTAATTTCGCAGAGCTTAATGCCTAGCCACCAGACCGTGTGTCTAGCTAACTTGGCCCACAGCTTTTTGGCCAGCCTGAATACTTATGCGGCACATGGTCTATGTACGTACACAATTCTATGCTGAAAACTCAATTAGCTGTTACACTTATGTGAGCCTCTAATCCTCTGGGACCAGATTATCCCAGCTCTGTGCACACATCCTAACTGTTAAGCATCTTTAAATAAGCCACGTGCTGATTTATTTGCTTAAAGGTTCCATTAAAGCTGGAACAAAGCTTATCTAAACTTCCATAAAACATGGGATGCAGCTAAATCTTATCATCATCGTTCCGATACAACATATAGCTGCTATGGAAACTGGATAGAAAAAGCGAAAACGAAGAGTAACAGAAAGCAGACAGAGAAGAGAGAGAGAGAGAGAGAGAGAACAGGGAGAAAGAGCACAGAGAAAAAGAGAACGCAGAGAGAGAAGAAAGGAGACAGAAGAGAGAAAAGAGAACACAGAATGACTAGAGCAGAGAGAGAAGAGAGTAGAGAGAGAAGGGAAAAAGCAGAGACAGAAGAGTAAGAGAGAGAGAAACAAAGAGAAGATTAAGAAGGGTAAGACAGAGAGAGAGAAGAGTAGGAGATATATAGAGAGAGAGAAGAGTAAGAGAGAAGGATAAGAGTAAGAGAAAGAGCGAGGAGTAAGAGAGAGAGAAGAGAAAGAGAGCGAGGACTAAAAGCGAGAGAAGAGTAAGAGACAGAGAGATGAGTAAAAGAGAGAGAGAGAGGAGTAAAAGAGAGAGAGAGAAGAGTAAGAGAGACAGCAGAGTAAGAAGGGAGTCAACTATTACCTAAAATTCATCAAAATTGCCTGATCCCACTTGAATTTTTGAGAATCGCATAGAAAGATCCTAAGTGCCTTACTTCACAAATCACACAAACACTTTGGCTGCACGCTGTGTTCTTTAGGCATGGGCTGCGGTGCTATATAATAAAAATTACGGTGTTTACTGTCGGATTTTTTCGAATATTTCAGAGGGCATATGATGGCATTAAAAATGAGGCATACGTTCAAATTCTCGGGTAACCCAAAAGAACATATAAAAAGCCATTTTCGAGGAAATTAGAGCCTATTATTGAAAAGGTAGGTATATTGAATTTTTATAAGCAAAAACGGTCTCATACAAAAACTACAACTATATCATATATCTCCCGTAGACAGGATCAGTTTTATTTCTACTAATGTATTTAGGACTTTTCAGTAAGCCAGCTCCAAACACGATTGGGCTTAATGCGAGTCGTGGCGAACAAAGCCCCTCTATAATAACAATAATAGCTCACAATCAGATTAATTGAGCGATTAAATATTCCACGAACTATACACGTACGGGGTGTACCTACATACATATGCACTTTCCAAAGGCTTCTATAAATAGCCTGCCCCAAATCAGCGAGCACAGTTTAAAGCTATTAAAATCCCCTTCGCTTTCTACGTTAACACGCAAAAGCTCTGCAGGGGTAAGGGCTGAGTGTGCCCGGCAAAAGAATATATGTACATATGTATATGTATATAAACACATACCGTTAATCAGAAGTTTGAAATTAGTTGCTTCTTTCTTCAGTTGTTTATGAACACTTGCGTATTGTTTTCTTTTGGTGCTTCGCTTTAAGCGCACGACGCCAGACTTGAAACGGTCAGCAAACGGCAACGAACCGGTTAGGACCGGTGAGACCCACACAGAACTTGAGTATTGCTGCACAGCGAAAAGTGCAATGACTGAAGTGTAAACAGAGCTTTAACTCTTGAGCTTTAGTCGTTCACACACACACACACACGCACACACACATACATACATACATACAAATGTATGCGTTAATTGAGTGCAATCTGTGTGGGCGTGCGTGTGTCCGTTTGAGTGCGCTGTGTCACCGTTACGGAAACATTAATTAAAGCACTTGATGATGATGGCCGTAATAAACATACAAATGTACATAAATGATATTGTAAAGAACGAGTACTTAAATATGTATCTCTTGCGGACAGAAATAGAACAAAAATCAAGCACAGTTAGCGGTTGACTAAATTACGGTTCATCGCTGCCGTCGAATTATCTGACTAGACAGCGACTTCTGGGGATTTGACTGCACTCTAGAGCTTTGGCATGTTGTATTGACAAAACTGCAGGCGGGCTCTGACCTTGAGCCAGGGCTAACACAGCAATAAATATAAAGAAAGTTGCGCCCGTTTTGATGTTAAATTGATGATGTAACTGAGAGAGCGAAAAGTGAGCAATATATACATACGTATACACAATATAAGATAATAATACACATATTTATATAAGTACATACATATGTACACTTGTGCACTTATTACACCTTGGACAAAATCAAAAGTATGCAAATGATATAACGCAAACACAAAAGTCTCTCACGCACATGCATCGCAATTAAAGCTGTGTGCTTGAAATAACGGTAAAGTAAAGTAAAGTTTATGAACTTGCAGTGGAACAAACAAAGAGAGCACATCAACAACAACAATGAGTAGAAGTAGTAGAAGAAAAAAGTATAAGTTTGTGCTCTTCTTTCACTTACCTGGCACCACCACCAACAATGACCACCGGTCGCTCCATGCGCACCAGCTCCTCGCTATCGCTTGGCGAGGATTTGATCGCCTGACCAATTGCACGTTTCACGCTCTCAAAGACGGAGCTGGGCGACGCTGCCTGTGGTTCTGTGGTGGACTGATAGATGGCGCTGCCATTGCCATTGCCATTCATCGCCGGCAGCGACACATAGCCGCCCTCTGATTGCGGCATTGTTTGTGTTTTTTTTCTGTTCTTTGCTTACTTTCTTTCGTGCGCTCTTTGTATTTCGTATATATGTATGTTAGGTGTGGGCCTGTCACTCTCTCACACGTCCACAATACTTAGCCTGCTCGTGAGGTTTTTCATATGCAGATAAAACTCTCAGTGCGCTATCTGTGCAATTCAGTGTGTTTGTGTATGTGTGCGTGTAGGTGAGTACATGCAATTTGTGCACGTGTGTGTTTGTAGGTGTGTGAGTGCGTGCATTTGATATGTGTTGTTTTTGTTGGGCATACAAATCATATAAACAATGCGTTCGTTTGGTGAATTTGTCACGTGATTCATCAGCAGGCAGTCACAGGCAGCAGGCAGCAGTTGTTGCCACATAATATACACACGTATATAACATATATATATATATATTATGTGATATATACAAATGATATCCATTCGTCAGTAGCAGCAGCAGGCACAATAAACATAAATCAAATAAATTAAGAAAAAAAAAAAAATAAATTATAATCTAAAATGACAATCAACGATATCACAAAGAAAAATATATTTTACTTGGAATTCAACGCAATACAATGTTAAGCTCATTTTCGCTATTATTAACAGTATTAGAGCGCAGCCATTAACAGCAATTGCAATTAACATACACATGTTGTGTTAGACTAAATGATCATTTGAGAGCAAATTGAGTTAAAAAAGTAATAATATTCTTCGAGGAAAGTGCATAATGAATACATTATGATTGAGAAAAGCAAACACCTTATGTGGTTAGTAAGTGTGGAGCAAGCAAAGAGCAGAAGCAGAAGCAGAAGCAGCAGCAGCAACAACTACGAGAACAATAATTGTATTTGGCGTCAAAGTTCGTACTTGAAACAAGATATGCAGGCCAAACCAAGACTCACTCACACACACACACACACACACACAGAGAGATATGGAGAGAGAGAGACACTCACACGCACACAACGCCGCACACATGTTGCAGTCTGGCAACCGCAGCACTCAGCTGCTCTCCGCTCTGATTACCCCGCTGGCCCGCTCGCTCACACAATGTGCATTACATTAACCCAGTTCCAGTTCTATGCGGCAAATGGTGCTCTGCGGTCTGCCTAAGGGTCTCTTGTCCTAAAGCTCTGGTCACATGGAATTTTGCACAGCAATTCAGAGATGTGGCTGCTGATTAAATGCGTCACCGAAATTGCAACACTTCAAAAAAGCAAAAATTAATACATAACAAAAAAAAAAAAATAAAGGCACGACTGATAATCAAAAGCCGCAACGATGACGTAAACTTGTAGATACGAAACAAAATATAAAAAAAAAATAGAACTCGAATACGAAAATTTTGCGTCTTAGCTATAAAAAAAAAAACAATAATAAAAATGGCTGCAAATTGAGAACTTTTAGCCAGGTCAGAAACCATAAAATAAAAGGGCTGGGCAAGTGTCCAAAATCCAAGTGTGTCCAAAATCCGTAGGGATTACATTCACACACACACACACACACACACACACAATATGTATGCGTGTGCGATTTTACAGTTTGTTATCTATTTATTATGCAAAACTAACGACGTCGTTTCTCATTCTGGTTCACATTGCTGCGCTTGGCGCTTAGTGTGCTGCGTAAATTTATAATAATAGCAATAAAATAAAACACAAAAAACAACAAAAAACTTTTTCCATAAAAGTCAAACGCAGATTTGAGTAAAGCAAACAAAGCGCACAAAACGTTGATTGTATCTCGGGCACTTGAATAACGAGTCATTCTACGATTGTGATAAATAAGTATATACATACATATATGTATGTCAAAACATTAATGACTGCTGCACCAACAGATACCCTGTATTTTTCTATATTCAAAATCGATGCCTTAATAGCTGCTCTCTTGTTCGGCTCTTGTTCTAGATTTGACAATATGTATCTATATATTGAAACAGTTTAAGTGCTGTACTAACAGATACCCTGTAATTAAGTCGTTTTTGATGTACAAAATCGATGCCTTAATAAATTGTATGCCAAATTTTCTGGCTCTAGGCTCAAACTTGAGAAATATGTGCATCTACATATAACAAAACAGCTTTATTGCTGTACTGACAGATACCCTGCAATTGGGTCTTCTTCTTCTGTAATAAAAATCGATGCTTTTGGAAATTGTATACCAAATTTTACACCTCCTGCTCTAGATTTGACGATATGTCTCTATAGACAGAAACAGTTTGAGTGCTGTAATAACAGATACCCTGTAATTAAGTCGTTTGTGATGTACAAAATCGATGCTTTTGAAAATTGTCGATTTTTCTGACTCTAGGCTCAAACTTGAGAAGTATGTACATATAATAAAACAGCTTTATTGCTGTACTGACAGATACCCTGCAATTGGGTCTTCTTCTTCTGTAATAAAAATCGATGCTTATGGAAATTGTATACCAAATTTTACACCTCCTGCTCTAGATTTGACGATATGTACCTATATATTAAAACAGTTTAAGTGCTGTACTAACAGATACCCTGTAATTAAGTCGTTTTTGATGTACAAAATCGATGCCTTAGAAAATTGTATGCCAAATTTTCTGGCTCTAGGCTCAAACTTGAGAAATATGTGCATCTACATATAATAAAACAGCCTTATTGCTGTACTGACAGATACCCTGCAATTGGGTCTTCTTCTTCTGTAATAAAAATCGATGCTTATGGAAATTGTATGCCAAATTTTACACCTCCTGCTCTAGATTTGACGATATGTACCTATATATTAAAACAGTTTAAGTGCTGTACTAACAGATACCCTGTGATAAAGGCTTTTTCCATATGCAACATTTGTATGGCTCCAGCTCTTATAGTTGGTAAGTTCGTATAGCCTACTTATATAAACATATAAGCCGACAGTCGAACAGATGAACATAATATCAATAGAACAAGCTTATAGCGTATATAAGGCCTCTAAACAATGTATTATATAACCATATTGATACATTGTTATACTTTTCTCTGGTCTGTATTTGATATACAAAATTCAAGCCTGTGTTTATTCAAACCCGTATACAAAATTTGCCGGCTTTAGCTCTAGTAATCTCTGAGGTCCCACAGTTTTTAGTTCAATGTATTTCATTTCACACAGGGTATATGAATTATAGCACACAGTTGGATTCCATTTAATAGTTTCCAAGCGCAAGTCAATTTAACAGCTGTAATCTCAGCTGAATTCATTAATGTCGCTTATCAATAACAAAGTGGAGCGAATAAGCTGATTGTCAGAAAGGTAATTAAAAATAAACACAAACATATATAGATATATATATTCATATATAAACCAAGCGACAAGTAAGCGTTAGTTAATTTGGTTTCTTTGAATTACTTTTGCTCCAAATTGCAGATTGTAAATCTAAAAGTAAGCCTATATAAAACGTTAGTCACAGCAACCTTTGACCTTTCGGCCTGAATTATGGCTGCAAATCCACTTGGAATGATTTTATGGGCAACGGAACGCAGCTAAAGTGAGTAACATTTGCATACTACATACTATATAGACTTTATATTGCCCTTGTATAACTGGGCAATCGGGCCGCCAAGCCTGCGGGCTCTACACAATGGCAATTCCGATAATTGCCACGGGCGGAGGTCGAGAGTGTGCGCCATTTGTGGCAAATTATTCATAGTTACAATTGCATCAGCGAACATTGTGAAAAATGACCAATTGGCAAAATGGGCGGCAGCTATAAGAGTTGGAGCTGGGCAAGGACAAGAAGGTGAAAATGTGCACTGAGCGAAAAAGCTGGGTACTTTCACAATTGATTGCCCGCTAGCCGCAGTTAAACTCTTTAGTATTGCTTGACAGCTGCATTAACTGCCGGTTAAATGTGTGCGCGTTGATCAACACTGTTGCCATTAAGGCCCGTTAGTGTGCAATAACTTTCAATGATTTGGCCAAAGATTTGACGAATGCTTCAATGTGGAATTATATTCAGCTCACAAATAATGCAGCTGTAAAACTCTAAACAAAAATCGAACAGCTGTTTGTTGATTTCCAATAAATGTGCAGAATAGCTTATTGGACCTTCAGAAAAAAAGTGTTGTATAGGAATATTAGATGCGTAGCATAGTATAAGATATACTTAGATATGCCTCAAATGTTCAAATGAAAAATGCTTTTCCTTTCGGTTAACAGCAATTGGTTAACAGACCTTGCCTTGCGCTCTTTTCGCTCAAGTTAGTGGGTAATTTCGCGCCGTGTATTTGCGCAGATATCGACAATTTGGCAGGTCGCCATGGCAACCGTTGGCAGGTCAACAGCAACAGCAATCGCACTTGCAACACGCGGCAACAACAAAGCCAAATGCGTGTATGCGATTGGCAGAGAAATGCCGGAGTTGCCTCCGGCCTGACCAAACGGGCCGAACGGTTATTGTTATTGTTGGCCTTTGGCAACTGCAACAATTGCAGACGGGCAACAAATATTTGTGCATAAACATAAATAAATTATATCAATAGATTCAAGGATATTTCGTGTGACGTGTCCTGTGCTGAAACAAATTGCAGCGCACAAGTGCAAATTATATTCAAATAAGCGTGTTCGCTGGCAACCGAGAGGGGGGAGGGGGGAGGGGGCACAAAATCCCATAAAGGAAATGTCACGCTACATGGCAAAAGCCGCGGGGCTTACAGTGCGCTGTGAACGTCACACTCACACACACACACAGGCACACACACGTGTATATGTGAAGAGCAGGACGAGGACGTCAACAACGTAGTTCCTGGCCATGTAGTAGTTGGCGGCACGGATGTGTGTGTGTGTGTGTGCGGGGGCGACGTGCAGGTTGCTTTACTGTTACGTGTTTGCAATCGATTTGAGAGTTACATAAAAACACAGCAAGGCAGCAGGAGTGTGTAGTAGAGAGCGAGAGCGAGAGAGAGAGAGAGAGGTAGAGCGAACAGCAATTTGGCAATTTGTGATGGACTCGTAAAGTTAGGTTAACTGACCTACGCGCCACATTAAATATGCAGGCCAGTTAAACAACAATGTCAAATAAAAGCAACGGTTATTTGCAGACGACGACGGCGGCGACGCTGGCGCCGCAGCGTTAACAGCGCCCAATGGAGCCGCAGGAGCAATAAAACTCAAACAAACAACAGCAAGGAGCATGGCGAAAACATCGAGTGAAACTTTCTGGGTCTGCGTTACGTCAGAGTCATTTGGGGCTTGTCAAAATTAACAGCATAAAGCAAATCAAAAGCATAGGAGAAGAAAAAATATAAGATGCATTAATAGATAAATGTGGCAAAGCAACAACAAGAAGAAGAACAACAACAGCAACGTGCACAGCAACATGAACATGCAATGTAACGTCTAACAGGCAAATGTTAACAACCGCTAAAAGCTCAAAGTTCAGCTGTGAGAGAGCTGAGTGTGCTAATTAAACAACAAAAAAACAACAACAACAAAAAGATGAATGCAAATGATAAAATTGATGCAAAATGATGCAGCGCTTTGTGTGTAGAATGGGCGAAGAGAAACTGACGAAGGGGGCATAGTAAGAGTAGAAGTAGTTTGTGTAGAAGGAGCAAAAGTGATGAAAGCAACAACAACAACAACAGCAACAGCTGCAGAGCAAGATTAACAGACGCAGGCCGTGACAGGTTGGGGGGGGGTCTGCACGCGCCAGGCCGTTGTATGAGAGTGCATGTGTGCGTGTGTCGTGTGATTTGTGTCTGCCTGGCGCAGTATTGCGCCGTGTTGTTGTTGTTGCTTTTTTTTTTTTTTTGATATTATCACTTTGCCTGTTATTAGCATGTTGTGTCGGTGTGCGTGTGCGTGTGTGTGTATGTGTGCTGGACACCAAGACTCACCTGACGTTCGTTCCGCTTGTGTTTCTCTTTGAAGAACTTCCAGCAAACAACAACAACAGTTACAGTAACACAAATCAAGTGATTCGGCGGGGTAGACGGGATCTGGGCAGCAGTTTAATTACAAATTTGTGGAAATTTACTGATGTGCGCGTTGGTTGTCGTTGCTTTGAATTTTCTTGGCAGTTTTTTGTTGTTTTTGCTTATTCTTTTTCGTTTTCGTTTTCTTTCGCTTTACTTAAACTGGCTACTCGGTGCATGCGTATGTAGTTAACTGGCACGCACAACAACAGCAACAATAATAAGAGGAACACTCGCGGGGCCCTTTTCTATGAAAAAATCAATATTTGTTTGGTTCTTCAAAATGTTTTGCGTTTACACTTGTGTAATTTGATGCTGTTTCGCGCACGCCCACACACAGACACTGTCACAATGCTGCATTGGATTTATTTAGCTGATTGCTGAACACTAATTCGTTGTTGTTAGTCACAATAAGTATAAATTTAAATTAAAATTTTTGTTTGACTAAACTGCGAACAACTCAACTCGATTATGGTGCACGCGCCAGTGTGACCAGACCGTGAATGCAAAGAAATGTGCAGTTTTTTTGTTTGGCAAATGCTAACGAATTGTGGTGGCTGGTCGATAACGGCAGGGCTGGCAGCAATTCATACGATGAAATATCGAAGTGGCTGCGACCAACACTATGTGTAATATGTATTCATTTTATTATGTGTTGCTGCTAGCTGTAAGTTTATGGGCGTGCTTCAATTTTGAGAAAATAAATTATAAAAATGGAAGAGGTTGTTAGTTTAGATATAGATAGATGGTACCGGTTGTATAAAAAAGAACCAGTGTACCAAGACACAGAATGTGGTTCATTTCGCAAAAGTATCACATTGCCCTGCACGAAAATCTCGATCAAAGTACCCATCTCTAAAACTGCTAAGGAAAACATGCTTGCCGCTGTCGTGCGTTTTAACAAAGTGCCAGTTAGTTTTTGGATTTGTATGTGAAAACGTTGCCTTAACTAACTGGAAATAGAGCTAGAGTTCAGACAAAATCTGGAGAATCAGCAGTCAGGCGGATAAATTGTAAAGAAATAAGGATAAATCCGGCGTAATTAAAATCTAACAGACAGGTTTGCCGCCGTTGCGCAAATGCCGCAACAAGAACACAAAAAATCACAAAACATAAATTAAAAACTTTACAAACTTGTAGATAGAGATAACCAGCTCCAACAGCATGCCCCGTAGATATACAACAAAGTTACAGCTGTCGAAGCTAAACCAAACGATCGAATCGCAGAAGTCCCAACAGCGCAGCGAGGCGGCAACTTCAGCCAGCGAGGAGGAGCAGGACGAGGAGGAGGAGGCATATGCAGATGGTTCGCTGGACGATCAACGCCAGGGCGTACCACTGCGCCATGTGCTGGAGAATACATCGCATTTCACACATCCCGAGCTGAACACGGGTCTGGGACAGAACGCTGTGCCCGATCGGCCGCTCAGCGTTTTTCCCAGCTGTGCGTTCACCGTGGCGCTGCCCGTGTATGTCTCCGGCCAGTCGACGCCCATTGTGGAGCCGTGCTTCCAGCGCTCGAACGCACACGTCGAGTGGATGCGCAATGTGCACGTCTACAAGGCCAAGTATCTGAGCCAGACGAGCAAGCAAAAGCAGCGCGAAAAGAAGCACGCAAATCAGATATATAACATACATTTGTACGACATGGCGGAGCAGATAGCTACGCAGGATAATACGTACTTTCGCGACAGCTACGATTACTATTATACGGGCGGCAATCTGAATCTGTTGTCGTACTCGGCTGCTGGCGTTGAGCCCAAGACGCTGGCCATGCACGTGTCCGGCGAGCGGCTGCAGCACTTGAATCTATCCCAAGTGGGCGTCGAGGCGGAGCTGTGGCGTCCGCTGCACGCCGAAACGCTGGCGGGCATGTCCAGTGAGATCTTTGAGCTGATGCCCATCAGCAGCTTTCGCGTTAATCATGGCAACATGTTGCTGGCGCGCATGCTCAACGACATTGCCATCTACGAGCTCAAGCAGGTGGACAAAGAGGAGGAGGAGGCGGAGGAGGAGGAGGACGCGCCCAAGTATGAGCTGTGCTGCCAGAGCAAATACAGCAGCCAGGACGGACCGTTTATTAGCGTGGCGCAGGCCATAAACAAGCCAAATACGCTGGCCATTGCTTGCCAGGATCACAGTGTGCGCTTCAAGGATATTGTCACGCAGCAGGACATATCGAAGCACGAGGTGTGCCTATTGAAAGGCATAGGCAAATCCAGCACCTGGGCACAGATGCGCGCCAGCCAGGAGCACTGCTTCCACTATGCCTGCCAGTCCGCCCTGCTCACCATCGACCTGCGCTGCGCCAATGAGGCGATTAGCCCGTGCTTCGCCAGCAGCGCGTACTCGCCGCACTGTGAGAGCTTCTCCTGCTTGGGGCGCAGCTTGAATCCAAATCTGCTGTATGTGGCCAGCAATCATAAGCTGCACTGCCTGGACATGCGATGTCTGGGCAGAAAGGTGTCGGATCGCTCCGTGGTCACGTGGACGCATCAGATGAGCTACTCGCCCACCTTCATGGATGCCATTGCGCACAATGGCAGCGAATTTGTGGCGATGAGCAGCGCCTTGACCAGCGATCAGCGTGTTTGCGAATTGAAAGGAGTCCTGGCCCAGAGCTGTACGGAGATGAGCTCCCCCTCGCTGCCCTATGAGCCGCCGCAGCTGGAGGAGGCGCTGCTGAATGCCCGACTGCAGGGCTCACACGTGGACATCTATGCGGATCTCGCGGAGCGCATCAAATGCTGCACCACGGGCATCAAATTCCACAGACTGGAGAACGCCATCGATGGCGCCTTCGCCCAGCTGCTCACCGCCAACAGTGTGGGCGACATTTACTGCCAGCGGGTGACGCTGCGCGATGAGCTCGAAATGCAGCGTGAACAGCGAACGGGCGGGCACACCAACGAGGCGATACTCTATTATTCCCAGCTGGTGCGTCATCACGTGACCAAACAACTCGGTTGCACGACCGTTCAGCCGATGAGCGTGCTGCGCGAGATTATGAAATCCGATGCAGAACGTGATGTGGAGCAGGAAAAACCGCTGGTCATCGAGGATGTGAATATAGATTATGGTTTCCCAGATTCCGACTCGGAATCGCTGACGGAAAGTGAAGCCGAGGGCGAAGAGCAACAGCCCATGACTAGCCAAGTGGCAGCCCAGGCAGAGACTCCGCCTGAAGAGACCAAGCCAGCCCAGGAGGTGAAGGCCAAGAAGAAGGCCGTCAATCGCGGACCCTGGCAAAAGTCGGCCTACAATCTGAGCCGCTTCACAGATGTCATCAGCACCCGACTGCTCAGCATCTGGGACATTGACGAGTTCGATCTGACCCGGGATGTGCACATCGATATGATCGACGACAAGCTGAAGGTGGACAAAAATGAGGATGCGACCGAAGAGCGCACAGCTGCCTGGTTGCAGCAGATGCTGCAGCCGGCCCAGCTGACGGCCGATCGAACGGACGACGATGAGAAACTGGTGCCGGGCACCAAGCTACCCAAGCGCTTTGAGGCATCCTATGCCGACTACAAGGAACTGCTGCCAGATATCCTGACGAGCACCAAAATCGAAAGGGACACATTCGACGAAAGCCTCGTTCCGCCCTCCACATTGGCGCCGGGTGAATTCACGATCATCGAAAGCTCGCTGAACATAAACCCGACGCCCGCCAAACGCCGCAAGACCAAACACGTCATGGGCTTCTAAGGAGCTTAGCTAAAATACAACACAACACAACACACAGTACACAAAATGACCAGCACCCAATGCCAAATAGTACAATGCACATATTTTACAGATCTGAACGGAGACAACGCAATCATGAATTCGAGTTCACGCCGTCAACGTTCGCGCATGCCGAACTTTACCATTGGGGAGGAGAATGTTCTGAGAATGTTGACAGCCAAATACCATAAGGAGATCGAGGACAAGGCGTCCAATGCCCAAGTCTGGCGTGCGAAAAATCGGGCCTGGGAGAGCATTGCCGCTGAGTTTTACAAGTGAGCTCGGGTTTCCCTACAGATCAATGCGTTTCTATACGAACCCAAACTCGCAGCAATACGCAAATCCAACGTTCAGCCGTGAAACTGAAATCCAAATACGAGACAATGAAAAAACAAAACAAGTTGTTGAATGTGTTGGTAAAAAGAGAGCCAACACAGGAAGATGCCTCCCCCAACGTATCGAAGGAGAGAAGCAGTACGCTTGAAGAGTCCAGGCAGGATGTGGATCAAGCTGAACAAGTTGTGGTCGTAGAACAACTCAAAACGGAAACTCAGGCGGACCAGATTATGTCCGAGGCGGAACCAGGCCCGATCGCAGCTGAGCCGGGCCCCAGCGAAGTCGATCAGATCATGTCCGGTGCCGAGCAGACTACGGTCGATGCGGATCAGATCATGTCCGATGCAGCGCCGGAAGATAAGCCCATGGATGGAATCGAAACGGTTTTATCCGAGCTCAGGCCAGATTGCTCCAAGATATCCGTACGAAATCGCAGATCAGATTCCAATATGTCCGCAACTATTGATGTCACACGAATGCGCGAATTTCTGCGGCATTACAAGAACTCAAATCAGGTGTGTTGCTTATCAAAGGGCATCCACAAGTCGGTTTGGGCATAATATCCTATCCCACAGGCACAAATAGCTGCTGCCAAAAGCAATGCGCCGAGTCCGGAAACCGAAAAGCCCGCCCTGCACTCCAGCGAGGAGGACAACAGCGCGATGGTAAAAATAAGTTAACTCCATAAAACAGTTTAAACATGAATGCCATTCAAAGCAGCTCAAAGAACTCAGCTTGACTCAGAGATCTTTGGCCGCACAATTCAATTATTATCGCAACATGGACATCAGAGCACAGCAGAAGCATTTGGCCGAGCTCAAGAATCTTGAGATTCAGCGTCAAATTTTGGAGATCGAACTTCAGATCAAGCAAAAAGAGTTGCAGAAAAATAGCTAAACTTTGCGCTTGCTGTTAATTCAAATTAAGCCAAATTCTACTTAGTTTTTTTACATTTGCATGTTTACACGTGCAGGGATGTCATGTATTTCATTTTAATGCATTTATTTTAAATATAATAAGTAATTAAGACTTGTTTTTTTTTAAATAAATTTGATATAAGGACTGTAAAATCTTGTGTACTCATATTTACACGTGCATGGATATCATGTATTTATCAGGGATATCATGTATTTAGTCTTTATGCATTTCTTTTAAGTATTTAGTAATAAGTCTTTTTTTTAAATAAATATAATAAGGACTGTTAGCTGAGCTCTATTGTTCTTCTTGCAGTTTTCCATGATGATGTAACTCTTGTATCCATGTTTACACGCTCAGGGATATCATGTATTTAGTCTTAATGCTTTTTTCTAAAATATGAACTGTAATAAGGCTTTATTTTTTGATAATAAATAACACGAAATAAACTATTAACTGAGTTCTGTAGTTTATCTAGCAGGTTTACACTATGTTTAGACATGTGTACGTACGTTTGCACGTGCATGGAAATCGTCATGTATATGAATGAACTTTTTAAATTTATATGATAAGTAATAAGGCTTTTGCAGATATGAAATCGATTAAATGGAGTTCCATTGCTCATATTGCCAGTTTTCGCGATATGATAACGGGATATCATGTATTTGGTTTATCACGAGTTTCTTAATGCATTTGTATTTAGCCTACTAAAACCACACGAGTTTATGCATTTTTTTATATAATCCTTAATAAGGCTTTTTTTATATATATATATATACTTTGAAAGCAACGCCGCATGCAAGTTTACACGATGAAGTTCAAGACTTATATAGGCTTCTCTTGTAAATTTATTTTTGAAATATATTTCAGCCTTATTTATAAGGCTTTCAAAAGGTGCAATTGTTATTTTTGTTATTATTATTATTATTATTATCGGTTTGCAGTTGTATATGATATATGGTATATACTCGCCATTTTGATTGGACATTGCGTTGATTGGCCGTTGGGTTCTCCGAACTGGCATCTCCACCCAAATCGGGCTCATAGGCTGGATTTATTATACCCTCGATGCGTTCGAGCACAAATCTGTGATCTCGGCGTTTCAGAGCAAATGCCTCTGGTGGATTCTGTAGCTCCTGCAGCATTTTTTTTTTATCGGTTTTTAGACTTTTGACTGATGCGTTAAGGGAAAAGCAACCGACGCGCTGCGATTTAATTTACAACTGGCAGCTAATTAAATTGAGTTCGCGAATTCTAATTGATTTGCGTCGAACAATCGCATTCATTGGGGCGTAAAATGACCCCTAGAGTAATGGGTTTTATTTTTGTCGGAATTCGTGGGACGCACCCACGTTCGCATAGATATAATATATAGTTTATCTAACTGTATATATATGAAGATATTAGGTTAAGAATATCAAATATTCAATTATTTACACTTGTTTTATGTTTAGCTGGGAAAACATAAAGATTAATTGATTTAAGCTCCGCCCACTTGGTTCCGGCGCATGCGTTTTGGGGGCGTGGCTTCGTAAAAAGCTTAGCAGCATGAATGTTGCTTGCCAGCAACATGTTGCATGCAACATGCTCGCAGCATCCCTGTGGCAGCTGGCCAGCTGCCCAGCTAACAGTTAACATTGTAGCCACGCGCGAGCAGGTTGTGCGTCTGATCTCTATCCTAATTTCATTTTTGTTTCTGGTTTTTTGGAAACTAAAAAGACTTTTATAAAAATATTTCAAACTCGTTTATAAGACGAAATATAAATGTAAGTTTAAAGATTTTTATTTACAAACCAAATCAAATAGTGTGTTATATTATTTTAAATGAATGCATAGAGTTTCTCTCTCTCTCTCTCTCTCTCAAATATACACTCCAGAATGTGTTAAAAGTCAAACTTTTATATGACTCAAGCAACATCTGAATATTTTCTTAATATCCTTTTGTTTTCTAACATTCTGTCGCTTTTTGACATTCACAACACTATTCAAGAATTATAACAGTTTCCTGTCACAGTTGTACAAATTCACTCCAAGTTCGGCCCCACAATTAACAACGCCCAAATTTTGCCGCTTACCGCGAACCGCTCGAGTGCTGCGCGAGTTGCTTTGATTACGTGGACAAGTGCTTGGCTGCGGCGCGCTCTCGCTGTCTGTTGCTTCGTCTCGCTCTCGATCAGTCGGTTTTGGTGCAGCTGTGTTGGTGTTGACGTCGACTGCTCCTCGCTCGCAAAGCTCGACGCTGCATAGTAAACACCGACGCCGTCGTCAAAATTCCATCAGTTGCCTTGCGCCCATCGATCGTAGCAGTTGTGCCCGTTGCTTTGCGCCGTTTGCTCTTTTCTCGCCGTGTTTATATCCGGGACTAATTGAGTGGAATACACAAGTAAATAAGCAAAACAAAAGGTATAAACAAACTTGACTATTTAATAGACAACGTGTGAGTGTGTGTGTGTGTGGGTGAGTGTGTGCATCAAAAAATGCAGTTAATTGGAAGTAAGAAACAAAACGCAAATGATACAAAATGAAAGCGTGTACTTTGGCTAGCTGGCGTGTCTTTTTCATTCATATTCACATCGTGTTTTACACATCAGCGAATGTCGCGGCACAGCGGACAGCAAAGAGAGCGATCGCACACAGGGCGGGGGAGGGCGGAGCCACGAAGACGTTCCAGCCGAAGAAAACTTAACGAAACTGAGCATAAAACTTAACACACTAGCGCTTATCTCCCGGCCGGCCTAAAAACCGTTGTCGCTGCGACTGCGACCGTTGTTGTTGTTGTTGTTGTTGTTGTTGTTGTTGCGTTGCTGTCGTGTGCAGCTAATCACAATTTGTTTGTTGTTTTAGTTAGTTGCTGTCTGTTTTTTTTTTTTTTTGTCTTATGGAAAAACTCATGACGTGTGCTGTAAAGTTTTCATCTCATTAACGTTCAGTTGCAAATTACTTAGTCGAGTCATTGCATTTGCCCAGGTGGGCTACCTAACGGTTCAGGCGACAGTTCAACGAACCAGGCTTTAAAATGAGCTCTCAAATCAAACAAACCCGAAAAAAAAAAAAAAAACAAAGTAAAAGACAAGAGCAAAGCAACAAAGACAAGGTGGCAACACGCAACTGGTTTTTGCTGTGGACGCCCAAAAAAAAGAAGCAACAACAACGAAACACGAAAGCAAAGGCAACTTCCCCAAGCCGAAGATTCAATACGCTCTAGACTTGCATTTCGTATTCAAGTTTTGTTTGTCTTGGATGTGTGTTCCTTTTCTAACGATTTTGTGGTATTCGAAATTTTGGGATTTTCGCCATGTTAACTATGTGTACACTGAACAAATAGATAAATAGGTTAGAAAAGTCTGAAATATGTATATTTTTTCTTTCTTCCGACCCAGTCCTATTGCTATTTTCAAATATTTGTCTTTTAAATACGCTTCCTTATCAGGTTTCAAGCAATCGCCCCAATGAAAAGATAAAATATACCATCCTGTTCTATAAGAGAGAAACATGCTCTGCATAACTTCTGTGTACATATTTTTACAAAAGGTTTTGATTTTTTGTATACCCTGAACCCATTAAAAATGGGTAAAAGGGGTAATATTGTATTTGTGCAAAATGCAAATGTATGTAACAGGCGGAAGGAATCATCTGCGATCCCATAAAGTATATATATTCTTGATCAGCATCAATAGCCGAGTCGATCCAGCCATATCCGTCTGTCTGTCCGTTTGTCCGTCTGTCCGTATGTATGAACGCAAGGACCTCAGAACCTATAAGAGCTAGAGACTTGAAATTTTAGATGTATGTGCTTCTAGGGCCTGTCGAGTTTGTTTCCGATAATCGATAACTTACTACGTTTCCAAGCAATCGATACAAATCGATATCGACATCCTGTTTTTTGAGCAAATTGAGTAAATAATAAGAGCTAGAGTCAGCAAAGTTGACATGTAGCTTCTAGAATATTATATATATGTCAAGTATCTTTCCTTTTAGACCTATCGCCACCTCCCCGCTACCACCTCAAAGAGGGTTCAGGGTATTCCCTAGTCTGAGCTCCCGACTAGAACCGCTCACTTGTTTTTATATGTAGCATTAGAAGTAGCTGTTATTGCTTTAAAAACCTTGCTATAATAAAAGGGCCTATTAGAAAATTGGAGTGAAAAGAATTGAACTTAAAGATCGTCTCAGTTTGTCGACATATTAAAGAACAAAGTACACACTGCACAACATATTTATATAACCCTGCTCTGAGGGCATCTAAAGAGAAGCTTTCAAGCAAAGAGTAAACGCAGAAGCGATCTAAAAGAGAGTCAAGATGTTACTGTTGTTTTCACGTAATTGTGCCGTTACCAATTGTAGGTTGCCATCTCGGCCCAATGTGCGGTCTTTCATTAGTGAAAGTTTTGTATCTCGCGCTGGTTGTTGTTGTTGTTATTGTTGTTGTCATTCATAGAGCTTATTTATTGCAAATCATTTTCTTGAAAACGCTTTCTTCCAAAGCGCATAAATCTTACGAATGGCCCATTGAAAATGCCCAACTTGTCCAATTCCCAACTTTCATTTGCAATTTCGAGACACCTACACAGCAAAAAACAACAAAAAACAACAACAAAAAACAACAAAAAAACACAAAAAACAACAAAAAACAACAAAAAACAAACAAAAACGAACTATTTAACATGACGGGTTTTCGAAATCCAAATGGTGCTTCCCATCCCAAGCCCCATTATGGTCATCGTCACCTTTTGCGATTTGCGGACATTACGCATACGCACCGTTAACACACACACACACACACACACACGCACACACACACACTTGCACACGTCCACAGCTATAATTTGCAATTTTGGCATTGCGTAATCCTCTGCAATTGGATAAAACCTGAAGCGAACTGAGCTTCGTAAATGATTTTCAGATTTGCATAATCTACAATTTTTTCACTCTTTACTCATTTGTTTTTTAATTATTTCAACTTTACACTGTGTGCATCTCTTCTTTAATTGGCACAAAGTTTTCGGCTCTTGATTGCATTGTGTAATATTTGATAATTTGCGTAACCAATTTTCCTCGAAGCTTGAAATAGTTCATATAGAAGATCAGCCAATTGTAGAGCATGTAGAGAGAGGCGCAGCTTTCAGTTGTCAATACAGCTCAATGAAGTCAACACAATTTATAAAAATATAGATTTGTAAATCTTGTTTTTGTTTCTTAGTCAAAAGTTTCGCTCTCATAATATTTTGTAATTCAATTAATCTCATGAACAGCTTTAATGAGCTTTATACATACTTTTGTCCGGATTTTATATTGATAAGTATTTACCTAAAATTTCTGCGAAAATTCCGTTTAATAGGCTTTCAAAGCTCCCCCAGAAATTCTTATAATTTCTGAGAAAAAGCTCTCTGCTGTATTCTACATATTTGTTTAAATGCACTTGAAGCTTTAATGGGCTTTCAAAGCTTCCC
The DNA here is from genome assembly GCA_018903485.1 of Drosophila littoralis. Classification (NCBI taxonomy): domain Eukaryota; kingdom Metazoa; phylum Arthropoda; class Insecta; order Diptera; family Drosophilidae; genus Drosophila; species Drosophila littoralis. Next base: position 6,009,373 of record JAEIGF010000124.1, on the reverse strand, counting down.
CAGATTTCTTATGATTTCTGAGAAAAAGCTTTATTTGTTTTATGCTACATATTTGATTAAATGCACTTGAAGCTTTAATGGGCTTTCAAAGCTCACTTTTGCTATATTAATTGTATTTCATTTCTCCCTTACAGCCATGTTGAAGTCAATTGTTTTCTCCTGCCTGCTGGCGGCCTTCAGCGGCGTTCACTGCAGCGAACTGAAAGTGGATGTGATCAGCAAACCAGAGATTTGTGATCAAAAAACAAAGAGTGGCGATTCGCTCACCATGCACTACACTGGCACCCTGCAGGCCGATGGCAAGAAGTTTGATTCGAGGTGAGTTTCACAACACTTTTGAATGCCACGAGTTCAGGCGCGTTAAAGTCCAGCTGTTCAACAACACTGTTAAAACTGTAAACTCATATTTGCATGCACGCACACACAAGCACATAAATATGTAGCACACACACACACATACACGCACACACACGGACAGTGGGGATTAAGCGTGTGCCGCATAGGCCTCGATGGCGGCTCATTGTCGTAAATTAGACGCCAACTGATAAGCGATCTCAATTGTTGGCCAGCATTTTGAATGCGCTTCTTTTTTGACCTCTGTTGCATGTGGCTTTGTTTGTTGTTGCTGCTGCAGCGCCACGTCCACCTCAATTGTTGCCGCTGCAGTTGTTGCACAGCTGCTTCTGTGGCGCCCATAAAGACAGGAATTCATAATAAGTACACATTATGTGCTTGATAGACACATGTTGAAATATTCGGCGGAACAGTTGTTAACACCAATGCGTCTGCTCTGTAAAGAGAGTCTGTTTGCTTTTTACGTTCCTTTTGTGCGGGCATCCTTAAAGGTTATGCATGCTTCTTCTATTTACAAAAAGAAAGAAACTGTTTCAAGCTGAGTTGTCTTTTCGTGGGCGTACTTTTAGTACATTTTACCAACGCATCCTTAAATAATGGTAGCCATATTTTATGAACATTAAGCTTTCTCTCTCTGGAGAGTGCTAGTTTTTCATTTCTTCTTTGTGCCTCATTCTTAAACGTTTCAATGCATGGTCCCTTTCTGTTCTAAAAACTAGAAAAATTATGTAATTGTGGTTCCACTTTGTCAAAGAATTGGCTCAGAAATGCTTATTATATGATCTTTATATATATTCTCCTTAACACGAATTAAATTTTATATGAACTTTTGCCTGGTTTCTTGTTTAACACAAATTTGTTCTACTTTAATTAATTGGCTGCTAAAGCTTACCCAATGTAAGAGCTCAATTTATTGCCACAGGCAAAGCCAATTAAAGCCCAACTCTTTAAAGAGTATGAAATTTCGCTTCAACATACTTGTGGCCATACCCCGTTTCCTCTTCCCCCAAACCCTTTGAAAGCTATTTCTATATTAAGAATATAATCAATTTGGTTGCCGTTGCAATCGCTTCATTATCAATTTCATTCTTATCGCGTTAATATGAATAAACTAGCAGAAACAATAAAATAAAAAAATAAAAAGAAGCAAAATCTGGTAAAAGTACAATATGTGGCATGTTTGTACATATACGAGGCGGAGATAAGCGTTAGTTCAGCTCAACATTTTGGGCTCGTTTGATATGTAGAATAATAGAGTAAATAAATAATTTGTTGTGACAGAGCGTTCAAATGATTAACAAATGGAAATATGTGACATCATAGCTGACTCTTTCTTATGGATGCTTTATTTCTGACTATTTTGGGAAGTTCGATATTATTTTTATACCCTGAACCCATTAGAAATGGGTTAAAAAGGGTATATTGTATTTGTGCAAAATGCAAATGTATGTAACAGGCGGAAGGAAGCATCTCCGACCCCATAAAGTATATATATTCTTGATCAGCATCAATAGCCGAGTCGATCTAGCCATGTCCGTCTGTCTGTCCGTCCGTATGTATGAACGCAAGGATCTCAGAACCTATAAGGGCTAGAGACTTGAAATTTTAGATGTAGGTGCTTCTAGGGCCTGTCGAGTTTGTATCCGATAATCGATAACTTACTACGTTTCCAAGCAATCGATAAAAATCGATATCGACATCCTGTTTTTTGAGAAAATTGGGTAAATAATAAGAGCTGGAGTCACCAAACATGATATGTTGCTTCTAGAATATATATATATATTTCAAGTATCTTTCATTTTATACCTATCGCCACCTCCCCGCTACCACCTCAAAGAGGGTTCAGGGTATTCCCTAGTCGGGAGTTGGGAGCTCCCGACTAGAACCTCTTACTTGTTCGTTATGAATACAATAAAAAGTTAGATAATGAAATCGGATAAACATGTAGTATATAGTTTAGTAAACTTTGTTGGGAAACATGAATCTTGAGAAACTTATCCAACTATCTATCATTACGAACTATTCGAACTCAGAGAATATAGAAGCTGCAGGCCCTAAATTGGGTATGTGGGCTTCTGTATATTAAAAGTAAATATATTAAAGAAAACTTTTGTATATTTCTGTCAAAACTTAAGCCATAAGCCTTAAAACTTTAACGTACTTTTCATTCGATTTATTCGTTGACATAAAAATATTTATTTTGATTTGCCTAACAAGGTCAAAATGTAGTCTTTTGTGCAGGAAATCGTTTTTATAATACGATTTTAGCACATATGCTAAACAAAATTGTGAATGTCTAGTCCTGTTTTTACCTGGCCACACACAAACACAGACACACACACAAACACTCAGCTGGAGTGTGCGAGTCACAAATTATGTGAAAGTTTGTGCCGAAAGTTTGCAATTGCTGTTTAATTTAGCGTGCTGCCAACTCGGCTCTCGACCCGAACACTAACTCAATCAGTGCTCAGTCAGGGCTGTCCCCACAAGAAGTCCTTCTTTGTCACCCAACACCACCCTCCGCCCCCCCCACCCCCAATGGCAGCCAGCCACTTGTTGCTGAAGTCAACGTTTTGCTAAATGCGCCCATACTCTGGGCTCCTTTGGCTTAAATGCCTCGCCGCACTTAACCCAAGCGACAGGCACTTTGCCAGCCCCGAGTGCAGCTGGAGAAGGATGCTTTGCCGGGACGAACGTCAGCTCTCGGTTGTGTATGCAAAAATTCTTTGGCAACACTGTAGCCTGAAGCGTTGAATACGCTGCTTAACTTTTTTTTTATTCTGTCTTTTATTTTCTTGCGTATTTCTCTTGAGCCAACATCGCCGGAAATTAGCTACCTGCTAGCTGCTTGTGGCGCCTGAGTGCTTGCCACGGCATTCTTTTTCAAGCCCAACCCCATCTGCTAATTAAGCTGCAGATAGCTAAATGAAAGGGCTTAAGCGGTAAAAGGGGGGGCCTGGCAGTTATAGACGCTCGCTCTTTGTGCATTTGACAAGCGTCTAAATGGCATCTCAATTGCCTATTGAAGTGCCATTTGCAGGCAGCAGTTGAATGCTTCTTTATGCTCCTTGAATATCATAACATGTTTTGACAAGGAACAGTTGCAAGGTATTCAAATAGTTGCTGCACTGCGAAACACTGTTTGAGCTCAGATGGGCGGCGTCCTAATGGAAAATTTCAGATGAATAAAAGAACGAACTGAACCAGTTGCGAATCGCTTCATTTGGACGAAGGTATGTAAATAGCTGTTCGAATGTAAGCTACTCTGTAGTCCATGTTTGTTTTGTCTGCATACCAAATTTTAGGCGTATTGCTCAGGTATTTCCCGAGTTATAGGGCTGTGAACCATTTGTGAACTAGTTCCCTGATTCAAAAAGTATTTTTATCGATAAGCTAAAAATGTTGCTTGACTGAGAGCTAGTTTTTCATTAAATCTCTCTACATACCAAGTTTTAGCCGTATTGCTCAAGTATTTTCCGATCTACAGGGCTGTGAACCATTGGTGAACTAGTTCGCTGACTCAAAAATGTTATTAAATCCATGAAGACTGGAAACTGTTGCCTATCTGAGAGCTAATTTTCAGTTAATCTAAGCAGAGAGAAGGCCTTTAACAAACTTTAGCTCTATATTTACTCAAATACTTTCTGGGGAACTCCGCTGAACTACTGTGAACTGGTTCATAGACTTGATAAATTGATGATTTTCATTATTATTTTTGGTGGTATACTATATATAGGAAGAGTTTTAAATAGTTCAGAATACTGAGTCCTTCTACCAGGACTAACTCCATCATCTTCATAAAGGAGACAAAGATTTGAGACTGAATTCTCGTTCATCGGTTCCCTGAACAACTGGATCATTCTGATTGATTCTGATTCTAATTGATTTCTCTAAATTATAAAGCACACACAGACAGATTGAAACGATATTCAATTAGAATAGGTTTCATTATGGAAAAGTAATTGTAGCGTGCAGTTTGTGTCCTTATTGCATACGTGCCTGGCTGGGCATAAAAAGGATTACAGAACTGGGCGTCCCTCGGCCCAACTAATTTCATTTCGCGACTTTCTTTGAGCATCTTTGAAGGTAAACTGCAATTAAAATGGCCGCAGTTGCTGCTGCTGCTCAATAAGTTATTCAATAATGAGCGCAGGACGAGTCCTGTCACGTGCCTGCCGCCTTTTATTTTCATTGTTGCGGCCTGACATTCAGCCAGTCCAGGAGTTACCTGCTCGTCCACCTGTCATTGCCACTGCCTCGTCACGTGCGCCCACACTTTGTCAATGGAGCTGTTGCTGCTGCTGCTGCTGCTGGTGCTCCTCTTTCTGGTCCTGGTCCTGCTCCTGTTTCACGGAACAACAAGCACGACATCTACGGCGACCAGCCTTTGACCCGCAAACCTTCATTTGGCTGGCATAAATAATGCAAACGTCCCGCTATATTCTAATCAGCCTGACGCGCGCAACATGAGCAGCTACTCCCCGCCCCCCACTTATGATATATGTGCTGATGTGGAGCAGCGTGAGGGGCTCACAACTCTTGCCACGCCTATTTTAGAAAGCCAACCCCCATTCCACGAGCCGCATCGCACACTCGAGACATTGTTGTCATTGTGCCCGAAAAATTAATTTGTTAGCTGCTGCATGCAAAATTTGATACTTTCTTAAAGTTGTTCCCAACTAGAGGTACGCAAAAGCTGGCTAGCCAAATGTTGGGATACGCTTTCCAGGACGAGAATCTGGATGAGAAATTCAAATGTCGCGTGCTTCAAAATAGTTAGAAATATTTGAGGCATTTGCTTAAACGTAAATCGTATGAAGCAATATAGATATATACATTAATAACACGGAGAGGTTAAATTTTAAATTAAATTTAATTTCTCAATTAAATTATTAGGGAAATTAAGAAATGTAAGATTTATTTATAGGTGTTTGAATAGTTTTGTGATATTGAAAGTTTTATAATAATATATTACTATCATAGGGATTCGAAGTCTAAACTTTTTGCCAGCGTTTAGCCTTGTGTAGACACTTTATGGGTATTTATATGATTAATACTTTTTAACATTTAATCGAAGATAGTATCTCAATTAATCCAATTTCATCCACGGTCAATTTAAGCAAGGTTTTTCTAACCCTGACCGCCTAAGAAATACGTAATTCTGTCTTTAAAGAAATATTATGAAGATTATGGGGAGAAACTTAGATAAGTCAAATGCCAGACAGCAGAAGGGAATATATGGTACAATAACTGCCCAATGGCAAAGTAGTTTCTCAAGGTTTCTTTGAATTTATCGCGCATACGCCGCGTTGCAGCTCAAACTGCAAACGGAAGAGAGCGGCGGGTGCGGAGTGCGGCAGGGTTTTTTACTGCAACTTGCAACTTGTGCAACGGATCGCATCTTGTAGCCCATTAAAATTGCAATTTGCAACTGGAAATAAGGGTATGCGCAAGTACAACGGCAAACTTGCCGCATGTTGCACGAACATATTTTGACAACAGGCAGACAGTCCGCCCCCCTTGCCTCACCCAATCTTTTATAGTCATATCTTAGGCGCTGTCCTCGTCGTCGTCGTCGTCGTCGTCGTCGTCGTCGTCGTCGTTGGCTTCCCATGATTTGTATGTGGCAGCAACGTTGAGTGCGTCAAGTGCAACTTAATGTCCAAAAGCGGAGCGCGTAAAAATAAAGAAAAACAGCTGAAAATGAAATAACTCGAAATGCTGCGAAGTGAAAGTTTTTTTTAGGCGCAAAGCCATTAGCCAAGGCAGACAACCTTGACTGTCACCAGAGTCTCAGTTCGTTGGAGTTTAGTATCAGATTTTTTTATTGCTTCGCTTTTTTGCGCTCCACTCGACAATTAGTGCGGCCAACAGGAAAGGATAGAAACTGGCTGCGTATGCGAAAGATGCGTTGGCCCTGACGCGCTTGCACACAATGCGATGCGGCGTCCGGCTCGAGTGGAGACGATCTGCTGCCCGCCTTGGCATCAATTTGCAGAGGAAACACTTATGACTGCTTAATGATCGGTTCAGTTGGGGGTGTGGAAGGTTCGGGCCGGGTGAGTGTGGGCAACGACTTCATCTACATACTTACATGCCACTAAATCTAAAGCTCATTACCATATGAAGCAATCAGTTAAAGTTGCTGTGCTGCACAGTCTGCAGTCTGTGCACAGTGGGCCGAAAAGGTTTTCCCTGCCTCAAAATTGTGTAACTGTAAAAACAATCTGACATTTAAGTTGGGCTTTGAGCTTGTGATCCGAGCTTTCAGCTAATTAGCTGCAACTTTATTGGTGAGCTTTTTAGCTCCTGCAAGTTGAGCTTTGCCATATAAGTATAGTAGGTGGTTGAGCTTTAAGCTTTGAGCCGAGGCTGCAGCTAATTAACTTCCATATAATTGGTCTTACATTGGAAAGTAAAAGCTTTTCTTGCCTCAAATTTGTGTAACTAAAACAATGAGATATTAAAACTGAGTTGAGCTTTGAAAGACAGACAAGCCAGTGGAGCTTTAGACGAGATTTAATTGCACTTTGTGCTTAATGAGGTTGGGCTTAGATTTGCTTTAAGCTCAAATGAGCTTTTCTAGCTATCTTAGTAAAAAAAAAGCTTAGTCGTAAATAAAAACTGCTTAAAGCTCTCATTAGCTTTTTGGCCAGCTGCGTTTTACTCAGACTTTAGACATAAATCAAAACTGTAAGCAACAAAATTTGCGTGCTCTCGCCCCACTGTGCCAAGTCATGCCCTAGGGGCAGCTGCTGGAGACGCGCCTGGCTTTTCGATTTATTTTTTGAGAAAAAAATAAGAAGAAATTACCAAACGTCTTCAGTTGCTGCGCACATTCGTAGATAGCTTAAATAATTAATGTGCCTGCTGCAAAATGTACTTCTTCCATTTTTTTGTTGTATTTTTCTGACTGCTTCAAAAATGTACAAGAGAAGGCTGCAACAATTCTTATAGGTGGCACGTGATGCTGCCGCACAGCAGGCGCATAAATTTGCGGCACAGAAAACTTCACCAGCTGCGAATTGTTCGCACATTGACCAAAACCCGAAGAGTCCCAAGAAGCAAACCCTGACAACTGCGCCGTGTTGCAGCATTAATCGCTGGGGTTGCCTCTTCGGTGGCAACTTGTCGCTTGAGGTTTTGTGGCTTATTTTGTTTTTTCTTTCTTTCATGCTGCTGAAGAGTACGCATATTTGATTTTATAACTTCGGACAACGACGCACATAAAAACGAGGTCATCAATGGGCCCCGGACCCCCGGACAGCAGCCAAAAGGATTCAATTTGATTGGATTGAAAGTCGGCAAAGTGTGCAGCAAGTGCCGTGGTATGATTTACCAGCCCAACAAACGCAGCCCTCCCCCTCCCCCTCCCCCTCCCCACAACCTATACCTGGCAGTGTATCGGGATTGGGAATCACGTAATGGTTTTTTTGCCTTCTCTCTCTCTTTCTCGGGTTTTTTTTTTTCGCCCATTGAGCTGCATTTTAAATGCCCATCGAATGCATAAAAATTCCAATGGCAATGCCCGTGGCTCGCCGGCCGAATGAAATCGAAACTTATTAAATATTTAGTGATTCCTGCTGCCAGCCAAGAAAAAAATGAGTTTACATTTGTTGTTTGACTTTATGATAATGTGCAGCATACCAAAAACAAAAAAACCAAAACAAAACTCACGCAAATCGGCAACTTTTACGCAACATTTGTTGCACAACTTTTGAGTTCTTGTTGTAAGCGCCTGGTTTGTCCAGTTTATGGCAAACACCTGTGCCATCAGTTGCTCGCTACTCCATCGTCATTTACACTCTCCAAGCTGACCTTTTGTTGTTTGGCATTGCGTCAGCTGCGGCGCCTCATCAATTTTGCATGCCGCGGGACAGTGTGCAGCCGGAACGGATACGACTACGGATCTGGACATATGCATGCCAGTTGACTGAAACAATCAACACGTTTAAACGATTTTATTAATTTATTTAACGCTCTGCGCGAACTCTTAAACGCTTTAATTGAAGCTTAATGACTCGTAAAATGCCGCCTGCAGAGCTCTTTAAAGCGGCTCAGAGCTAAAATTAGTATGCGAGCACTTGGTATGTGATTATTATTTAATATCATTTGTAAAACTCTTCGAAATAACTAAAATTCTTCAAGTTATGTAAAAGTGAACAAAGTGAATAATAGAAGTTTGGCGGCGAAATGCGTTGGGAGCAGACGTTAGCTAGTTTTTAAAGTTTTGGCACTTTGTGAGCATTATAAGAGGACATTATCATTTGATCATGAAATGCATAGAAGAAGACAACTCTGACCCCATAAGGTGTTCACATTGTAGATCAGCATCAACAGCCGAGTTGTTATAGCCATCGCTCCGCCTGCCTATTTCCTTGTGAACTGGTCTCTTAGGCTTAAAGCTAACCTCTTGAAACGTTGCACAGGTCAGGCAGTTCATGTGCCGGAATTTGTCGAATGGGACAACTGAAGCTGCCAAAATTGTTCGAATAGTTGCTTCTTGTATGGACAACTTTTTGTTCATTAAGTTATCTTGATCAAACTGGGCATTTCCAAGTTTCACTATGTTTCTACATATACAAAATCTTATCAACATCGGACTATCATATCATATAGCTATCATGGAAACAATTGATCCAAAAGTAGCTTCTTGTATGGCAAAGATATCAATCTCAAGATATTTTGATCAAACTCAGGCATTTGCGAGCTTCTCTATGATTTACTATACTCACAAGGGTATTAAATAGTCAGCTTGCCGAAGATCTCTTTACTTTCTCCTTGCTGTTAACAATAAATCGAACTTGGAGCCCCGAAAAAAGAGACATTAATCTATCTAGTCGAATTATTGTAATGTTTATTATATTTGTTTCTAAGAAAAGTTCTGTCTTATATTTGATTGCTTTGGCTCAATTTTGACAAAAGCTCCAATCCCTTTTAGCCTTAAACAAATCGACTTTTCCCCTGCTTTGTCTCCATGCATAACAATTAACATTGATCAACGGCATAAATAAGCGCAAATGTGTAACATTTATTGCCGTAAATCGCATAAATTAGCCGGATACGCAGCAGGAGGAGCAGCCGCCGCCGCCGCCACTTGCGCCCAATCCCAATCCCAATCCCAATCCGAGCAAAATCCACAATCCCCCCAATCACCTGTGCGTGCTGAGTCAGTCTCCCTCTCTCTCTCTCTCTCTCGCTCTCGCTCGCGTGGCCGACAGACACATGTGAGGTGCTATAAAATTTTCACATATTACTAGAAATTCATGGAAAATAATGCAATAAAAATTCACAGCCGAGCGTCGAGTCGCGGCTACGTTTGTGGGTGGCCCTGTGACTGTGTCTTAAAGGTCGTAATCCTCCCCCCCTCGACAAGCACACACACACACGCACACACACACACATACGTGAAGTGCCCGGCGTGTTGTGTATTTCTGCTTGACATTTGGTATCCTTTTTGTGCTCTTTTGCGCGAGAGTATCTGGAATTTGTTGTGCAATTTGTAACGCATCTAACTTTAGCCCTTTATCTTTATCAATCAACTGAAAAATATAACTTATTTTAAATAAACAATTGTTAATAGTTATTTTTTGAGTAATTTCTTAAAAGAAGTTTTGATATTTCAAATTTTAAAGAATTTCTTTAAAGATGTTTTATAACACAACATTCTATATATTTTATATTTCAAAAAGAGTTTGTAGTAAATTAAATATGTTTTATATTTGTTAAAAAATAATTGGCTGCAAGCTAAGATTTTTTTGACTTAGTTGCCTGCAAGAGCATTTGTCCATCGGCTATGCTTGGCAATGCATGATTTTTTTTATACGTGCTTACCAGACAAATTTTGTACGGTTTTTTATTTCATCAAGAGATTTGCAGCACTTGAGCAGCGCGAAAGCCACAAGCGGGCGGGGGGAGGAGGCACAAGGGCGACGACGACGCGGACGACGTCGAGAACGAGGACACTTTGGTTACGCTCCAACTCCTTGGAGCACTTGAGGTAGCACTTTTTCGGTTGGTTGGATTATTCCGCGGGCAACGCCAATCCGCATGCCATCATCATGAGCCGGCACAACTTGTGATTCCCAAACAAACAAACAAACAGAACATGTAAAAAATGTAAAAATGCTTGCAAAATGCCCAAGAGATGCACATAAAATATTTAACAGACGCCGCGAAAAAACACAAGCGACTGTTTGCAACAGGCTTTGGAAGGGGGGAAGGGAAGGGGGAAGGGGGAGGGGGAGGGGGGTTGGCACAGGGTTGGGGGCAAAGGCATTTGTAGCAAACTTTTGTCAGCCCAAAAGTGTCGTCATTTGGGCGTCCTGCGTCGCCTTGTTAATCATTTGTTGTGCTTGTTTGCAATAATCTATAACACGCCCCCTTGCCCACGCCCCCGCCCCTTTGGCTCATTAAAAAATGATCGTCGACTGGGGGGGCATACGCCAAAGGCGGCGAGGGGAGCGCAAGTTTCAACAACAGCCAAAGTCGCAAAGTTTCTCAAATACAAGCAACAAAAGACATACGGAAAGTTTCCTCGAGCATGGCCCAGGCGACACATTTCCAATGGCAAGTTCTTACCGCCGGGGAATCCCTACAAGAGGTGGCAGAGAGAGAGAGAGAGAGAGAGAGAGGAAGGGGGGCATTTATTATTGACTTACAAGCGGGATGAAATCAAAGTTTAACTTGCTCAGAATATGCTCAAATTAGAAAGAACAAAACTACAAGACTTTAAAATTTCACTTTGAATCGTTTTGAAATCCTCTTTTTAAACAAATCTCTTAAAAGCTAGTCATCAAATTTGACATTTATCTTCTAGAATAGTAAATAACAGATAAAAGTATCTTTCATTTGATATCGCGAGCTGCATTTGGTGTTGGCGGAAGTAGGTTCAGGGTATCCCCTAGTCGGACACTCCCGACTGTGCTCTAGTCTTACTTGTCATTTATATGTGATTAAAAACCCAATATCTATGCTCTTAACTTTCGTTATTAAGTATTTTCAGATATTGACCCGAAGCTCTCTTTATTTTTAAAGTTCTTCATTAAACTTCTCCTACGCCTTCTCTCTCTCTTAGATTTCGTGCAATTTTTGGCATTAGCTTTGAGTGTCTTTAATTTTGAGTAAAAACCAACCTCTGTATATTCCATATTCATTCTTAACATTATTTTTGAATGTTCTACTTTAAAACCCATTCATATTTCCCCCACCAATAATCATCAAATGATCTGCCTACTTCATTGCAACTGTGCCACATCATACATCATGCTCAAGCTCCATATGCCTAGAGGGGATAGAGGGGAGGGGTTTCATGCATACCTGAACAGCTGATTATGACGAGTCGGCTTGCGGGCGGGGGGGGGCTTCTATTCTTGAGGGCTGTCTCTTTTCCACTCGCGCGGACTGTCGTCTTTTTATTTCTGTGCGTTACAAATTAAAGTAATTCGCTTAACTTAAGTCTTGTCGTGAAACAGGGCCATCAAACAAATAATTTCGCGAACGTTTTTACAGCCACCCGCCCCACACCCTGCACCCAAATCCCTTCAACCCCGCATCCACCCCGAGCAGACATAAAAAATGATGTATTGTTTTAAAATGTGTTTTTTGTTCGCTGCGGCTTGCCTCTTGATTATGTGCGAACTGCAGCCAGTTGACGGTGTGTGTGTGTGTGTGATAAATGTGTTGTGTGTGTGCGAGTGTGTGTGTGTGTGTGTGCGTGTGTGTACCCCTGCCAGCTCCCCTGTCGCAACACTTCCCATCACTAAACAAAAAAATAACAACAAGCTCCACTTGAAACTTTGCGACTAACAAGCGTCTAACAATTTGCCTGCGACTCTTCTCATCTCACTCGACGCTTCTCTCTTTTTATTGCAGCTTCGACCGCGACCAGCCCTTCACATTCCAATTGGGCGCCGGCCAGGTAAGTTAAACTGTCCAGTTGAACGCCACATTTGGGGCAAGCACTATTCCTCTAGATGCATAAATTGGGCATTAAAGAATATATGAAAAAAAGGATAAGTTAATCGCAATAAAAACTGTTTCACAGAGGGGAGAGTTTGCACAATATTAAAGAAATATATGTACATTCAATTTGTTAGTATTTGTATAAGATATTTTTTTATAATAGTAACAATAATCCCTATGAAGGTATACAAAAATAGATAAGTTAAGCGCGAAAGATAGAGAGAAAGAGAGTTTCCACAATATAAAGCAAATATGTGTACATTCAATTTTTTTAAAAAATAGTTCAATGAAGCAAGGATCTTAAATAAATTATCTTAAGTAACTTTAACATTAATAATATTATTCCCATTCACAGGTGATCAAGGGCTGGGACCAGGGTCTGCTGGACATGTGCGTGGGTAAGTTTTCTATAAACTTCTATACCCTATAAATCTGATTAACCTTTGTTCGTTAGGCGAGAAGCGCAAGCTGACAATTCCGCCACAGTTGGGCTATGGCGATCAGGGTGCCGGCAATGTGATTCCACCGAAGGCCACGCTGGTCTTCGAGGTGGAGCTGATCAACATTGGCAACGCGCCACCGACCACAAATGTGTTCAAGGAGATCGACGAGAACGCCGACAAGCAGCTGAGCCGCGAAGAGGTAATCGTCTATGTATGGATCGCACTTTTATCATTATTATTTGTACTTCACTCTATATATATATATGTGATATATCCGTGGGTCTCGGTTCGTTACTAACCTCATTCTTCATTTTTTTTTACTATTTTAAATCATATTCCTAACTTTTTCTATACTTCCTTTTTTCCCCTTGACTCACCTGCTCAGGTTAGCGAATATCTAAAGAAACAAATGACGGCTGTGGAGGGACAGGACTCCGATGAGCTGAAGAACATGCTGCAGGAGAACGATAAGCTGGTCGAGGAGATATTCCAGCACGAGGACAAGGACAAGAACGGTTTCATCTCGCACGATGAGTTCTCCGGTCCCAAGCATGACGAGCTGTAAGGCTGAGGCTAGGACAAGTGCTTAAGTTATATCTATCTATAACTACCTATGTATAAATATGACAACAACAACAACAACAAAAACAACAGCGACACATCAACAGACAAAAACATTAACAACATATTCAAAACTAAGAACGAGTGGACTGACGCCCCTTGAAATCCATCCCCCCCTCCTTGAATAGGGGCGCTTTTAGTGTGCCCCCCTCTCCCTTTGGCAACATCATTCATATCTGTATATACATATAACACCATATACATATATATTTATATAGTATATGCATGCATATAGAATGTTAGGCAATGCATATGTATAACAACTCTCTTCCACACTTTGGCGATTCTGTGACCCGGCTCTTGCGCTCTGGGTGAATGCTCAAAATACCCTTCTTCTAGGCCGTAGTTTAAATAATGTAAGGTGCACCAGCAAAATGAAGGGTAGAATATGCGTTATATATCTTTTTTATATACATTTATAGGTTGTTATATTAAAGTTTGTAACTTATTTGTGTGTGTTGTGTCTGCCAATTGGAAGAAACAATTAACATTTTAAAAATTGTGAGCAAGTGGAACAGAACAGAAAATTAAATAAAAAATTATCACAATAATTTAACAACCAAAATTGCGTTTCACTTTGTTAAGGTTAAAGTTAAGGTTCATTCATAATAAAAAACGGGCAAACAAGATTAATTTTTTAATGATTTTTGATTAATATCCTCAAATTGATCAAACATTGAGCAAACAAAATAAAAAGATTGTGCCTATGTCCAATTGCATCTATACATATCTTATAATTCCCAAAGAGTTTTAGATTAGAAAACAATAAGACAAATTTTAACAGTTATATAGTCGTTATTTATATTCAAATCGAAAATATACAGGGATATAATAAAGAACATCATATACAAATATTTTTTTTATGTTGCATCGACAATCGCAAACAATATATATGAAAAAACGTTTTCACATGTTACAATACAACATCGAGAAAAATGAAAACAGTTTTGAATGTGAAAAGGCTGCCAAACGCTGTCACAGATTATTATACAAACATTGAAAATTAGAAAAATGTTTGCGTCAGCACGTCGAGAGAGGAGGTAGGGGGATAAAAACAAACAAAACACCGATGATATATATATATTTTTTATCATGTACTAATTATATATATACACAGCAACTGTGCCATCAAACGATCCCATGGCAGCCGGCGGAGAATACGTATAACGATAAGCTGGGGGCGGGGAGCAACACATGATCACTTTATAGGCTTACGTAGCTAGAGGCGTGGTTAGAAATTTATGAAAGTATTCAGCTGTATTGTGTGTAGTATTATTATCTGTTCCATTCTCGGGGACTGAGGTTCCAGTAGGGCGGGGGGCGAGATGCGGGGGCTTCCATAAAGTACTAGTACCAGCAATTGCACTAAGGCTCCAGCGAGAGAATTGCATTTTAGGCGTTTAATATATAGAAAACTAGCTCCAATATAATAGGATCCTGAATGCCAGACGATTCGCCATGCAGCGTGGCTATCAGATGATTATCGAGCGCATTCATATAAATCGGTGGCAACTTGGCACCACGTGCGCCCGCCTCATAGCCGACCTAGAAAAATTGAACATCTATTAATTATCAGCTAATTATGCGGATAGAGTGTGGTTGGGCTTACGTTCTCCTGGTCCAGCGTGGCTCGCAGTGCCAGCTTATTGATGCCCGCTGCGGCGAGCAGATCTAGGAATGGTAACAGCGCCATTGAAGCGCTTCTGGCCAGCTGCTCGGCGATGCGCGTGATGTCCGCATAGTTGGCGCCATTTGTGGCATACCAATCGTCGCACTGTCAAACGAAAGAGCAGAGAAATATGAGCTTAAGTTGAATCTTGCTGGGAAAGATGAGCTTTAAGCAATCTTCTTTAATTGCAGCAAATGCACGCTTTGAGCTTTAAGAGAGCTTAATTGTAACCTATCAGCTAGAAGCCTTGTTAAAGCTTTACTATCAAGAGCTTTTTGAGCTTTAATAGTTGCTTTTCGGCTGATGTATTTAATATCAAGCAGGAAATATAATATAAAAGCTTGGGTTCTTAGAGAGGTTGTTTATGTGCAGAAAATTAACCAGAATTATAGACCCTATCAGATTGAAGAGCTTTAAGCTGTTTTAAACCGCAATTAAGCTCTCTTGCCGCATCTCATGTGCTTTAAAAGCTTCTCAAATAAACATGCTACGCACTTTGACAATAAATATATCGCTCAAACGTATCGCATAATTGGTATTGGAATAGTTAAAGCTGGCATGCACACGCATATTGGCCACACCATCCATGGGCTTGTCATCTATGGGCGACTTGACCCTGCAAGGCATATGAGAAAAAGTAAATCAGAATAGTTGAGAGACTCGAAAACTATTTGACAACTTACCCCACATTGATCTCGCGATCATTATCCACCCACTTGATGCTGACAATTTCGCTTTGCTCCTCGCTGGCCGCGATGGGCCCACAGACAATGTCGATGTCCGTTTGATTGCGCAGCGCTTGACGCACTTCCTCCATTTTGGCTGGCATAATTTGGACCATGAGCCCGTCCTCGACAATGCTGCACTTGCCGGACAGGCCGCTGCTGCTCTTGAGCGCCTCGTTGAGCACAAAGAAACTGGCGCCCGTTATCTTTCTGGGCTGGCCCTGTATATTGATTGCCTGCGTGGAATAGGCATACATCTCGGACCGATCATCGTTGATGTTCTGCATGCAAACCAAATGACCGTCGGCCACTTTCGAGAAGTTGCCGGCAAATGCGAGTATATGATCCGTGGCATTGTTGATGGCCTTGATGACATCGGTCTGGCGATAACGTGGTATAATCACCGTCGTCTGCCGCTCCTCCATGTGTATGTAGAGGCCACGTATGGCCGGCAGGGAGTACGTATAGTTGCGAAAATCCACCAGAAAATTGATAATCGTCTGGGCTATCTCCCCATAGACAGACTCACGATTGCGCACCGAGATCAGCGGGCAAGGATAGTAGCGATATTGAGCGCCCAGGCGCAGTATTAGCCGGAGCGGCAACACCTTGGCCCAGGGCACCTCGTGCCGATGGATCAGCACAGCCACCAGATACGGATTGTCTGGCACAATGACGCCCTGCAGGCACTGATACGTCGGCCGGATATAGATGAAGCCGCCGTGCTCGCGCGAGCCCAGAAAATTGGCGCTGCGCGGACTGGTAAAGGCCAGCTCCTGGGTGCTGGAACGTGCGTGCTCTGCCTCCACATAGACCTCGTACAGATGCTGGAATATATCTCGCGGCACTGTCGGACCGCCAGCTGCTGGCGGCGGCTTGATTTCCAGCAATATGATCAGCTCATCGTTGCCCACATGATGCAGACCCGATGTGGTAAAGTTGAGCACCCACCGATTCATGCAGCAGCTCACTGCAAGAATTTAAAGGATTAGCTCCAGCTAAAAGAAGCGCTCGGATTGGCTACTCACTGTTGACCACCTTGACAAGCACATAGAAATTGTTCTTCACAATGAACTTGAGCGTCTCGCGCTGCAAACGCTCCAAGAGATCCGCATCGTTGCGCACCTCCTTGTATTCCACATCACAGATGCTGTTGCTGTTGCCGCTGCTGCTCACGCAAATGGGGGGCAGGGCGTTCTCCTCGTAGGGTATGAAACAGCCCTGAGCATCGCTGGGCGGCAATTTGCGGGAACGCTGCGGCTCCGCCTTGCGACGCGGCGAGCTTTGCGCTGTATTGCGACCAGCTGAAAGAAGAAAAACAAGCATAACATAAATGTGTGAGAATTGCATAGAAAGGCGATATTTAATAGAGAGAGGGAGATAACGATAGAGAGACGGAGAGTGCAAAAGCGTGAAAAATATATAAATATAAATAAAGTATTTCTTGGTCTTGAGAATCGCATAGAAAGGGAAAATGATCAGTTTTTAAGGCCCATAAACTACGTATTTTTATACACGGCATAATATATGGGGGAAATTTAATTTAATATCCCATTTTAAATTTAAATCTTCCTATAGATGGTATTTTTCATAGTCGTGAGAATCGGATAGGAAGGCACCGCCTTCAGTTTTATAGCTATATTTTAAAATTTGTTGAAACTTAACACAATTTCCTATTTTAAACTCAATTCGTTCCTTAAGTATTATGCCTGGCTTTTATCCTCAGTCTCCTGAGAAAACAATATATACTGTACCCCATCTACTTTGAGTGGAAGCTTTAAGCTCAAGCTTGAAGTGCTTTAAGAGCACACTGGCTTCATCTAAAGCTTAGCTCTCCCAACAAATTAATCAATAGCTTTACTTGCACTTTGGTCAAGTGTCATTTAGGCACAATTTTGGTGAACCCTGCACGACTTACCGCTTGACGCTTGGCTGCCCGCTGAGGCCGCTGTAAGTGTTGCCGCCGCCGCACTGGGCGGTATGGAGCCACGGAATAGCTGCGCCACCAGACCCATGGTATTGTCAATACTGCTTGAGCTGCCGCCGCCGCTGCTGTTGGCGCCGGGCGTGGGCGGCTTTTGGCCGGCGCCGCTGTTGCTGCGCTGCAGGCCGCGACGCGCCTGCTTGGCCTCGCCCCACTGCTGCTCCATGGTGCTGGCCAGCTCGCTGCCGGGTGCAATGCCATCGCTGAACATGACGCTCTTGCGCTTGCGGCCCTTCTTGCTGTCGGAACTGGAGTTCGAGGAGCTGCCGTCGGTCTTCTTCAGCACGCCCACGGGCACAATGACGCTGGGCGGCGGTGCGCCGGCGGCCGCCACCTGACGATGTGGCGGTATGGTTGAGCAATACTCCATGGGATTATTTGGATTGGGTGAGCGCATCGGCGTCGGCGGCAGCGCAGCCGGCGGTGCGCCTGCATACATATCTGGGACGCCGCCGTTGGCCTGCCGTTCGGTGAGTATCATGAAGCATTGCACGCAGACGCGCGACTCCGGCTCATTGGCGAACTCCAAATGGAACCGCTGCGAACAGCAAACGGAGCAGAGGACCTTGCCGCAGGCGCGACAATGATGCCGCCGCTTGATCATGGTGAACTTCTGCTGGCACTGCATGCACTGGCCGGCCATGTTGTCGGGCACCCAGATGGGCGGCACCTTGCCCAGATTCGCGTGCGGATCACTGTAGCCGACGGCCTCATAGATGGGACTGTCGTCATCCTCGTCCTCTGCGCCAGCTGCAGGCGCCGCTGCAGCATTCGACTGCGGCTCTGACTGATCCGCCGCCTGCTCGGCGCCCGGCGGCGGCGTCTGACCCGCATTCGTCTGGTAGCCGCCGTTCAGGTCCAGCGTCTGCGGTCGTTGTGGTCGCTGCTCCTGCGTTTCCAGTGCATCCGTGCCGACGCTCTCCTCGTCCTCTTCCAGTTTGCGGCCAGACAAGGAATCCGTGTCGCTGGCCGTGCTGCTGAAAGATGAGGGCAGCTCCTCGGCTGCGGCTGGCGCCGCCTCGTGTGCGCGCAGCTCGGCAAATTCAACTGTGGATGCCTGCGAGAAGTTGTCCACGTTCATTTGATCCGCCGAGTTGGTCTCCTGCTCGGAGAGTATGCGCACCGATTCCTCCTCAGTGACTGGCGATTCGGTGGCGCCGTCATCATCATCATCATCATCGTCGTCCTCGTCCTCGTCCTCGTCGTCATCGACCTCAATCATTTCGTGTATCGGGTGCTGGCCGGATTCGGAGGAGGAGCTGGAGGCAGCAGCTGGCTCTGGTTCCTCCTCAATGTCCACCTCCACCTCCTGCAGCATGCTGTCCAGCTCCGTGTCCGAGATCTCATCCATGGTCGAGCAGAAGGTCAACGGCTGACTGCGCTTGGCCGCCAGCTCCGCCTGCTGTTCCGGCTGCTGCTCCGCCCGCAGCTGCTGCTGCTGCTCCTCCTCCTCCTCCTCCTCCTCTTGAGCTGTCAACGTATCGGCCTGAGGCAGCTAGCAAATTGAGGTTTAGGTTTAGATTCGATATTGCTGCACACACTCACCGCTGGCAGAATGTCCGTGTCCGTGTCCATGGCCTTGTCAGCGGCAGCACGCGCTTGGCTCTGCGTGTCCAGCTCCGTGCTGGTCTCCTCGGACAGCTCGTTGAGCACCTTGCCCAGGGCAGAGGAGGCGGTCACTTCACAGGGCAATATGGACTGCGATTCTGTTGTGTTTGTATTGGTTATGGATATGGAGGAGAGACCCATGGCCAGATCCTCCACAGCAGCCGATGCCACTTGCTGCTGCTGCTGCTGCGACGGTTGCGACTCCGGCGACGGCTCGCTGTTTGCCTTGGGCGGCAGCTCCAGAGCGCTTGGTTTTTCGCTTTCAAGCGGTGTGCTCGGCTCCTGATCGTCCGAGTTGCTCACAGCGCCGGGCGACGGGCCCGAGGAGAAGGTGGAGCAGGAGGAGGTGGTCAGCGATTCGGTTGAGACGTTCAGCTCATCGCCTTCCTTCAGCTGCTTTGAATGCGACTCGCTAAACTTGTTAATGTCCTCGTGCCGGGCCAGCTCCTCCTCCTCCTCGTACTCCTCCTGCTCTGGCTGCTGCTCCCCCTGCTCCGCTGCCCGCGCTGCCTGCCCCTCCACCGTCCAGTCGTAGTTCTCGTGTGCCTGCAGCTCCGTGGCCAGCGACTGCACGTTGTTGCGGTAATCATTGAGGCTGTTGAACACCTGAGAGACGCCCACAAAGTTTTTGGCTGCGCCCGCGCTGCCATCGCCCATGGGGCGTGACTCGCCGCCCACACTTACCGTAGCTGCCGCGGCCGTTGCATTGCGGCTCAGCTGCTCGTCCGCTGCAAGAGTTAATTGTTAATTGTTAATGTAAGTGTGCACCGTTAGAGGCAGGTGGGAATGCGCGCACCTTTAAGCTCAGCTTCCAGATTGTCCAGGACCTGATCGATGTCCACCAGATCCATAGTAACTAGTCGGCTAGCATTTAAGCCTGAAACGAAAGACGTAATAGACGTTGAGAGCAGCTTGTTTTGGGTGAAAATTTTTCGCAAAGTGCGCGGGCGGACGGGCGGTGGGATGGACGGGGGGTGGCTATTGGAATTGCTGAGGGGGAACGAACGTTTCCAGCAGAGACGCAAAAACAAGACAACAGGCCAAATTATGATTCACAGCGCTAATAGATGCGAGCTGCGTTGGCTGTCAATCAATTGCCTTATCAGCGCTTACACTGCACATCTATTTTCGGTCGAAAATTATTGGAATTACCTTATTTACCCACTTCTTTTTGTTAAATTTTTCTTGCAAAATATGTTCGAAATGGGTGAGCAGTCTGACCGTATTGCGATAAGGTATAAACGACAACTACAGATGAGCAGCTATGTTAAGCACCATGCACTTACATGCAGTTTGGTATTTTTAAGGTTATTTTAGTAATACCAAATGTGTAGAGCATGGTCAGCCCAGCCACTGCAGACGCTGTTAGTTAACATAGCCCGTTAACATTAGTCGAAAAAAAGCCGTTGAAGGTGTCGGACGCGGGAGTATTGCGCGTTGTCAGTTCAAGTGTAAAGAAATTTAACAATTTATTACAACGAATTTGTTGTATTTGTAATAAATAATGCGGCATACGACGTGCAATTAAATAAATAAGGTGCCTATCAGCGCAATCGGTTTAATCGGCTTAATTCGGTCGAAATACAAGCCAAAAATAAATGAAATATTTCGTTTAGTGAAGCAAACGCAAACAAGCAAAAGTAAAAGAAGAAAAACATAAAGAAGCCGCCACCGCTATGAACTGTGTCTCTCACTGTATGTGTGTGTGTGTGTACGCGACGAGCGCGCCTGTGTTTGTTTGCGTGCGTGTGTGTGAGTTGTCTGTGCGTGTAGGTAGTGGTGTGTTGGTGGGCGGAAAATCAAGTTAAAGCGCCCTCTACGCAAAACCAATTGCAGCTAAAAACGTTTTCATTTCAAACATTTAAATGCAAAAGCATTTGAATTCTTTTTGTTGCATTAATGTGTTTGCTGCTATTGTAATTTAGTTCTATGCTCACCAACACTGCCAGCCCACACACACACAGACGAGTGTTACACACTCACACACACACACACCCGCTCAGGCAGCCATTCGCTGCTGCTGCCGCTGCCGCTGCTTCTGCTGGCACCTTTTGGTTGCGCTCTTGTCGCTCCGCTGTCTCACTTTATCATTTTTGTTTTGTTGCGTTTGTCTCTTTGGCCAGCTGCTTCGTGCAGTAATCTTGTTGTTTATTCTCTTTTGTGCTCTGCTCGCGCACACCTCCCACCCGCCTTCGCCTCTGCCGTTAGTTGCTTTGATTTAGCCGCGCGCGCACTAAAAATTGCTGTTAATTATTGAAAATTAAATGAATAAATGTGTTATTGATGATAGTCCCTCTGTCTCTCTCGCACACACACACACACACACACACATGCTCGCAGCGCGCAATTGAATTGTTTTTATACGCGTTTTGTTTGAAATTCTCAATTGATAAATCGCGAATGCTCGTTTCATTGCCAAAATGTTTCAGTGCCTGTGTCCTCTGCATTTATATGAATGAATAAATTCAATTTAAATCGCGGGTTTTTAATTAATTCATATTTATTGATCAGCGTTTATCAGTTAAAATCCAGTCTAAATTGCATTTACAAAGTATACAAAAGAATATACACAAATTTCTGAAAAATCTGAACAAACGCAATCGGATTCAAGAAATCGTTTTTGCTAAGCTCTTTATGCTGCCAATCGCCGTTATATAAACAAATCTGGAATCAATTTCTCGACAACTGCTGCCGCTGCAACAACCCAACAACAACAACAACAACAATAACAACAACAACGCCGCCTTCACCCACGCTAGTAAAATGAAATCAAAGCTGAAAACTGCGCAGCTGACGTCGCCGTTGTCCAGCAACGGTAAATGGATGCTGGTCTCAGCGCTGCTGCTAGTTCTGCTGGCGGCCGCCACCCAGGCAGCTGAAGAGGTAAGTGCCAATTGAAATTAAGCGGAAATGGAACACCAGATCTTAATCGTAGGCAATTAAAGTGGGAACAGTTAAGTGGGAATAGAATGTTGTGGGAAGACAATTTTAACAGAATTGAGTCAAAATAAAACATTGCTTGCACAAAATATCCAAAAATAACATAACATAAGATCTAAGAGAGGCTGGAATGGAATGCAAGAGATCGCCTGGATAACAGAGCTGTATTCGAATTCTCTTTTGCTGTTAAACAAACATTTTTATTTGTATCGAATATCGATATCAAACTATCGATTCTCATATTTTCTGCAATTAAACTTAATATAAATTGAAGGGGTATATTTGAAAAATACGCCTGATCGATTTTTAATCATCATGCTATGTATATTTCCGAGGCTAACTTTGAGTAATTAAGAATTCATTAGGCATTTTTGAACCTGAATCAGTTTCAGTTGATTTTAGTTATTTTTTATTTATGTAAATTAGATGTGGTACAGCGTAAATAATTGAATTAGCTCGAACGTCGAAAAACAAAAACAATGTATATATTTTTTTCTCGAAAATACTCGCTTCGCAGAGTTGCCAGATATTCAATATTTGAGGAATCCTTCGGGGTTTTGGTGCCTTGGTCTAAAAATAGCGTTTAAGACGATAAATAATATTCAAAGTCTAGCAGAAATATTATTGTCATGATTAAATATAAAAAATAAAACAATCAAACGGTTAAAATTTCGAACTTTTGATGACAATCTAGTTGCTCAGGTAGTTTATTCTAATATTGTGTCGCTTGCAGGGTATCTGTTAGTTGAGTTGGTTATCCAATTTATAAATCTTCGCAGCTGCTGCTTTTTACAGGGTGTTTCCTAGTCGACGACATGCTTGGTGTACTCCTTATCCATTGTCCTACTGTTTACAGGGTGTTTCAAGGTCGACAACATGCTTAGCTTGCTCAAAATTCATCGTGTTACAGTCTACAGGGTGTGTCCTAGTCGAAGTCATCCCTAATAAACTGATATTCCATTCCGTTACAATCTACAGGGTGTTTCCCGGTCGAGAAAATGCTTAGTTTACTCATATTCCATTTTGCTGTTGTTTACAGGGTGTCTCTTGGTCGGCTAACCACATTCAAGCATTCCATTTGGCGTTTTACTTGTTTTCCCATTTGATTGTTATGAAATTTCCTCTCATAGTCGATAGTTTGAATTCAATTTCTTGAGATTATGAACTGCTTTAACCTCAAGTTGACCGCCTATTTCGCACCTGCCGTCGCCCCCGCCCCCGCCCCCCCGCTCACGTACCCAGGTGCTTTGCAAGCTGTTGTTTGCGGCTTGAGGTTTGCTTATTGCATTGCCAGCTGCTGTCTCTTTTCACTATCGCTCGCTCTCTCTCTCTCTCTCGCATTTGCCACTTAGTATGCAAAATAACAGAGAAATCTCTGAACTCTGCCGCAAACTAATCAATATATGTATGTGTATATGTGTGCATATATACGTATGTGTGTATGTATGTATTTGTCTTTATGTAACAATGCGAACTTTGGCTGTCTGGCAACGCTTGCATTTCGCATTGCAATTGTTCTTTCCATATTGATGACACGATAATGAAGAGTGGAAGATGCTGTAAAAAGACATTAAAAGCGTCTGCAATGCTGCAGCGCATAAATATGGCAACATGTGCACATGCGTGTGTGTGTGTGTGTGTGTGTGCGAGTGTGTGTGCGTTACTCTGTGATGAATGTTGCACTCGCATACGCATTGCCCATAAGCGACTTATGCTTCTTCTCCTTCTCCGTCTCCTCCTTCTCCTTCTCCGTCTCCTCCTTCTCCTTGTGAGCGTTGATCGTTTGCCAAAGTGTTGGCAAAAGGCATCCGGCTGTTGCCAATTGCAGTAGCCAGTTTTGTTTGTTTGTCTGTTTGTGTGACTTATTGGCCCAAAATGTGCACACACAACTCACACACACACACACACACACACACACACTCGCTCATACACATAAATAGTACATTGGCCCGTTTCGACTCGACCACTAAGCGCCCATCACTAGGCGCTGCTGCTGCTCTTCTTCTTCTTCATGTTGTTGTTGTTGTTGTTGTCTTGTTTATCGTTCCGGTCCGGTCCAGTCTCGCCCGTTCCAATGCGTTCTCCTTTTTGTCTGTTTGTCACTTGTTTTTGCCAAAATTGGCCAAGTTGCGGTTATGGCTGAAGCTCTTCATCTGCTGCTTCTGCTTTTCTTTGCAGTTGTTGCTGTTGTTGTTGTTGTTGTTGTTGTTTATGCTACTCCTCGCCAAAAACATTTTAAGAACGTGCACAGTAAACCTGATGAAGAGCTACGAGCAGCCAGCCAGCCAAGCAGGCAGAGAGAGCGAGCAAGAGTTTGAGTGTGGTCAGAGTTTTTGAGTGTGCAGGATAATGTAATGATTTGTGTGCGAAAGCGGACAGACAACAACACAAACACACACACGCACACACACACGCATATGTCGCAGAGAAGGAGGAGCGGGAGAGCGGTGTTGATGCTCAGCTAAGGCCGCAGCCAGCTGCTTCTGTCCACACCCACTATTCAAAGTTTTGTTTTTGGCTCGTTTACGCATTTGCGCTCATTAGCATTATTGGCATGTGTCGTGTTCGTGACATTGAGCGAGAGTAAGAGCGCGCGTTCGAGTAGTGGGAGAGAGAGAGAGAGAGAGTTAGAAAATTACGGTGCGTTTAGAGGTGAGCAGCCGCGGGCAATGCGGATCTGGCTCATCCTTGGCACATCTTCACGTGCTGTGCAACGGTCTGTTTATGTGCTTGTGTTTATGGATTTCCGGGAAGGCATTTGTTTGGGCCAGACACGAACGCACAGCGTTAAAGTGGCTTTATATTGTCAATATTGTGGGTTTTTCTTTTTTTTTTTTTCAAATTTTATTTTCATTTCGGGCTGCCCGATGTGCATGATAACATGCAGGTAGCGAAATCAGCTGTTGGACATGCTGACGTCACTTTTATTTTGAGTCAGTTTTAGCAGCGTTTCTAATAAATATACATTTCGTACAGCTCTTAACAACACTTAATTCATTCTCACTCATTACACACACCTATACCCATACCAGTTGTAGCTATTTCACTCGCACGCTCGTCTCAATTACTCACATGTGCGTGTGTGTGCGTGTGTGTGGGTTTCTGTGTGTTGCTATGTACACTCGTCTTGCATTTAATAAGCAGTTGTTGCTGCTTGCACTTTGCTACTTGCTCTCACCTTCGCTGGCGTCGCGCTCATTGACGCCGAAAACGTAAACGCAGTAGACTTTGCTGCTGGCGTCGTCGTCGCTGTTAATGTCAAGATGTTATCAACAGCGATTTTTTCTACTTCTTCTTTTAAATGTATTTTGCAAATGTCAACGGTTCCAATACATCATACACATACGCACACGAACTGTACATTTTCTGTTTTCATTGCCCTTTAATCTCAGTTCAATTGAAAATCGCCACAGATAATCAGCGCAAAATGCAATGATGGAAACGTTTTACACAAACGCGAGATAATTACAAAAAGCCTAGCAATCACCTACACGAACACACACACACACTTAAAAAAAAAAAAAAAAGATCACGTTGCGAATGTCAGTCAGCGAGTCAAAGAGCAAGCGCTTAAGAGAGCGCGTGTGTGAGAGAGCGCTTGTGCGGATCAATTACACATGTTGTCTGACATGTGCATAAAAACAAAATCCAATTAGTACATTTTTACATGTCAAGACAACATAAAAGCAAAGGCAATTGCAACAAAACCCAAAGGGTTGCCGCAAATAAACCAAAAGCAAAAACATTTGCGGCACCCGCGCAGCAGGCAACAGTCGAAATGTGAGGGCGCGATTACAACAGAGCGAAAGAGCGACAGAGAGAGCGACAGAGAGAGAGAGAGCGTTGTAAGAGAGCGAGCGAGGTACAGCATAAAAATGTGTGTGCAGGCGGCGAAATAAACACAACACAGCAGTAAACGAGCATAAAATGTAAATGTGTGTGCTTGTGTGTGTGAGTCAGTGTTGGTAGGCAGCAGACAAAGTTGAAGAAAAGAAGACAGCGTCAAACGACGTCGCGGCGTGGTGGAGTTTGTGTAGCTCCAACATCAGCGTCAGTGGCAGCGACGCGAGCAGCGAAGTTGAGGGCTGTTGCTGCCCGTTGTTGTTGTTGGTTGGCTCTCGTTTTGCTTTGGTTGAAATTCAGTTTCTGCTGAGGTAAACAACACACAGTCGTGGCAAAGGCGGAGGCAGGGCCAGACCAGGCCGTGCCGTGCCGGCAGTTTCAAGACCCGAGCGTAGACAGACCAAACAAGCAGATTGAACTGCTGCCGCCGTCGTCGCCGTCGCCGTCCGTCGCTGCCTGCAAGAAGGGTAACGCAATGTCAATAATCATGCGTTGTTGCCGCTTTTCATTGTCGTTGTTGCTGTTGCTGTTGTTGTTGTTGCTGTTTCATATGTTCGACTTGGGCTTGTTTCATTTTGCGGTTTGCTTGCGACAAGTTGTATCTCTGTGCTCGACGCCTCTTCCTACCGCGCTCCTTCTCTTTTTAGCTCTTGCAATATATGTATGTACATGCGTGCGTGCGTGCGTGCGTGCGTGTTTGTATGTATGTATGCATGTATGTGTTGTATGTTTTACTGCTTTATTGGTTTTAAAAAAATGTGTATTTTTGTTGTCCCACTGCGGATTTTAGTAGCTGTTTCCTCTGCGCTGGACTATATGTATGTATGTATGTACGTGCATGTGTGCGTGTATTTTTAGGTTAATATATTAACTGCAATTTTCTTTGTTCAATGGCCGGGCATATGGCATGTGTATAAATTCTGCTCATTCCACTTCTATATAATTTACACTTGATTTGTTTACTGCGCATTCAGTTTATTTTTGTGTTTTAATTGCAAAAAATAGCAGCACACACGCACACTTACAAACACACGCACACTTACACACACACTCACACACACACGGCTCCTCAATTGGTTTGTCTTTGTGGCCTTTTCTCATTGACGCAAATCGCGCGTAAAATATTATTTTTTTTTGCTGTATTTTGTTGCTTCCTCACATGCGCTCTCTCTCTCTCTCTCTCACACTCTCTCGCTTTGACAGCCCTTTTGCCCCTGCTGTTGGATATGGCGCGTATTTCCTGTGTGTGTGTCGAATTATTGTTGTTGTATTTTTGCTAGTTTATTTTATTATATTTCATATTTTCTTTTTACTTTTCGGCTTTGTGTTTGTGTTTGCATATCATTAACATGGAAAACGTAAGCCGCAAACAATACCAAAAAAAAAAAGAGTTAGCAGCCCACGCTGCAGCTGAGACAGCTGTAGTTTTAACTCACACACACACACACACACACACACACACGCACATGCACACATAAGCACACACACGCACACACACGCACAGCCCACGCACTTGCATGCTTGTATAATTTAATTTTTGTGTTTTGTTTGATGTTTTCGATGCTTTTCCAATCAACTTTTCACACAATTTTCAGCTGCTGCTCGTTCTTTTTCTTGTGTCTTTTTGTGGCTTCCTTTCATTTTGGTTTGTTGCTAGCTGCACATTTTATGCCATGTTTCTCTCTTCCCCCCTTCCCCCCACCCCTCCGCCTCCTCTCTCTCTCTCTCTCTCTCTCTGTCGTGTATATTTGTTGATTACCCACGCAAACGCCCGCGCAAATTCTTTGACTCAAACATAAACACGTTCCCCCATGCAATTTGTTTACACATTCAAATTTATACTTTATTGTTTAATAGCACAAAAAAAAAAAAAACAACAAAAAAAAATTCCATTTTTGAATGTTTTCACTTGAGGTTTTGCTGTGAGATGCCTGTGGCTCAAAATTTGAAACAATCTTTTTATTGGCTTATTTTTCATATACTCTGTACACTGTGCATAATAATAATATCGAGTAATATTTTAGGAATTTCACTTGTGAAAACTTTGGATTTTTCGTCTGAGTATATAACAGAAAATCTATAAATATATTTCTATGCGTACTTTGGTTTCATTTTAATTTGCCCAAGCAAATACCTTTTGAATTCCTTTTTCGCCAGCCGGCGGGCTAATTTCAGGTTACGAGTTTTATTACAAAAAAATAATATACAAAAAAAAAAAAAAAACCCCTTGAAAATTCTCTTGAACAAATACATAAACTAATTAATTTGATGAAAAACAAAAAGTAACAAATCAAAATTAATTGGAATAATATAAAAAAATAAAACAAAAAAAATGTAATCAGAGCTTAAGGTCACAGGGTCACAATTGCGATTTAAAAGAATTCTCAAATCAGCAATAATAAGTGCTGTATTTAAATCAAAATACGCATTTAATGATTAATTTGCTGTTCGTTCAAGTAAATGAGATCATTTCTGTTTCAATAATGTGCAGCTGATGTCTATAATTTCTTTATTGCGGGCTATACATACATATATTACAGATAGAAATATAAGCACGATTATACTCAAATATACAATGCTATATATGCCATATATATATTTTATTGCTTAAAGATAATCCGAATTAGACACAAGATAAAAGTGAAATATGAAAAAAGAATCGATTTCGATCCTAAGAACTGCTACTAAATTATTTAATCGCTTTTCAGTTCTATAGAAATGAATTGTAACCACACATAACTACATACATTTGCATACATATACGCATGCATAAATACAAACATGCATACATGCATACATACATGCATAAATACATGCATACATGCATACAAACATGCATGCATACATACACATACCACTCAGTCCACGTAACATTGCCGTTCACTCACTTTAACATAAACATTAACATAAAGACGCTCTGTAACATTAACATTAACACGATCTGTAACATTATTGAGCATGAAAGATGCATAGAGAGCTATGAGAAGAAGAGAAACTGAAGAGAGTTCAGTTCTGTGTCGCTGCATCCAATTTTGATATTTGGCTTAAAAGCATTTTGGTCTTCTAAACTACATATATATATAAATTTAGGATCTTTTGCACTCATTCATTGAAATCTCGATCGTTCCAATACCTTTACCTTCTCTGCAAATATCTTTCACGCAATTCATCTGATTTACATCCAAAGAGTTGCAAAGTGTTTCGAGCTGAGCTCTTGCAATTGCTTGTTTAACATTTCCGATTCGCTTTCAACTTCCGATTACACGCACTCACACTCACACACACACACACACACACACACACACACACACACACACACTCGCTCAAATTCCAATTGGAATTGAAATTTTCGCTGTTTCAATATCGCGCGCGCGCGCGTCTGAAAACGCCCACAAAACGCGCGTAGGTCGCTTCGCTTGGACGCAGCACAGCTGCTGGGCCATGGGCAATAGGGAAAAGGGCAGCCCGATGAGGAGCCGAGGGGAGGGCGGAGGCAACTGTTGCCGGCTGCTGCCAGTTGCTGCTGCCCCATGCCCCATGTTTGCATATGGAATGGAACGTTCTTGTCATTCCTGTACTTTGGAGCATTGTTTGCCTGACGACGACGACGATGATGACGACAACAATGATGATGATGATGATGATGATGATGATGTTGCGCCCCGCCCATTAAGCAAAGTTCTACTCATCGTCATCTTGGTCCCTACTAGCTGCTCTTTTAGCAGCAACACATCCAGAAACCAAATACTCATTACGGTCAAACGAAAAAAAACAAAACCAACATTGAAAAAACATATGATAGCGTTTAAAGCGGGACTACATGACCATGAAATACCCTGTGAATAATTCAGGATTCCTTTTGTTACATATATTTTACCTATATATGTGCATATATATATGTGCATGGAGAGGGAGATACATATTCCATTTATAGCTAGGCAAGGGTATACAAAAGAACACGAATATATTCCGAGTCTGTATATATATAAATATTTCAAAAATTAAAAATTATTCCAATTTGTAGGGTATTTAAGAAACCACATGCCCAAATTGTCCAACTTTACCTCTTGGAATCTTTGAGAGGACACCTTATTTTTATAGGGCTGCCAACATATCATACCCATTTAACTATATCTCAACTTGTAGGGTATTAAAAAAACACAAAAAACAATTACCATGCCATACGGGGGCGGGTGCCATGTGGGTGTGGCGCAAACAAAGTCTGCAACAGATTGCAGCAGTCGAAAAGTTTGGCTTTTGTTGTTGCTGCCACAGTTGCTGCCACAGTTGCTGCCCGAGTTGCCAGAGTGGCCCGAGTGGCCCGAGTTGCCAGAGTGGCCCGAGTTGCCAGAGTTGCCTGCTCTCCGGCGGCCTTCGTTGCATGCGTGACAGCATCTGCTGCTGCTGTTGCTGCTGGTTGCATCCACATTATCTTCTTCTTTTTCTACACTTGATGCTGTTGCTCATTTTTGCTGGCCGCCAGGTTATTGACACGAGGCTCAAACTCAGCTCAAATTTCTTTTTTTTTTATTAGTTTGTATTTGTTTTTGTTTTATTTTTTTGGGAATTGCGATTAAATTCCTTTGGGAGTTCATCAAAACTGCCCTTGAGCTGATCCCAAATGAAAAAAGTTGAGCCCCTCGCAAATGGAACACATTTAAATCGAGCGGAATGCGATTTACTCAATTTGACATCTGCATATATAACGTTATCTTCATAAAATATATATAGTTGGGTGGTAGTAGACCTCAAGATCAGGCTTTATGTGCTTTAGGTTTATACTAAAAGCAACTTGTGTTGGCAATTAAATGATTTTTTGATTAATTAATCACTTTTTAATATCTCATTTCTCAGAATTTTCTCTTATAATATAATATATACATATAAATACTTATAATCTCTAAAAAGCTTTTAGGAATTCGAAAAAAAATATTTTAGGATCTAAGAAAAAACGATGTTAATTATGATTTTGAGAAATGGGATATAAAAAAGTGATTTATTACTCATATATAAAAATAAATCTTACAATATTTCAGAATTTCTCTGAAAAGTTGATATTTTAAAGCAAAAATCGTTTCCTTCAGTTCTTTCAGTTAACTTATTAAAAAAAAAAACAACTGTAAGCTTATTTTTGACAAAAGTAATTTGGCAAATTCGTGACAATTTGTTTTAAGTCCGAAAAAAAATATAAATAAAGTACAAAAAACAATTGAAAAATGCTCACATTTAATAACTAAATAAATATGTGCTTGTATATATATTTATGCATAAGATCTCAGTTTATTTTGCATTATTTATATTTTATCTTTGATCTCTTTGGCGCGTGCTAAATTTTTCAAATGTCGCATATATTTCCAAGTATTTGCTATTGTGTGCGTGCGTGTGTGTGTGTGTGTGTGTGTGTGTGTGTGTGTGTGTGTGTGTGTGTGTGTGTCATAACTTTTTGTTTGAGCTTTTGTTGTTTTTGTTTGTATTACTTTTGGCCACGCCTCTGCATATACATATGTGCCTACGTCATAAATTTTTTGTGCAAATCCGCTCAAATTTATGCATAATTCGTCTTTTTACACTTTGTGGCGACTTTGGTTGTTGTTGTATTTGTTTTTGTTGCTGTTGCTGTTGTTGTTGTTGTTGTTGTTGTTGTTGTTGTTTTATCGCCCTCGACATTGAGGCTTTAATTGTTAGCAACAAAAAAAAGAGCTCATCATTTGTGCCATTTATGTAAATATTTGCATAAAATTATGCTTATTTATCACATTAAATAATTTTTGGTATCTATACCTCTCTCGCTCTCCCTCTCTCTCTCTCTCTCTCTCTCTCTGTCTCTCGTTCTCTCTCTTTCTCGCTGAGCTTTCAATAATGTCACGTATTCAGCTTTGGGGCCCGTCTTCAACGGTTTTGTATTTCCGTCTGCTGACTCAGAGAATTGATACTGAGCGAGACGAGCGACAAGAGGAGAAAGACAGAGAGAGAGAGTGGAGACGAGAGACCGAGAGACACGCGAGCTAAGATTTATAATATAGTATATACTATATGTTATGTATGTATGTATATATGTGCCCTCGACTTTATTACACATGGCAGACATTCGAGTTTCATCAATATACGGCGGAAATATGACTCAAGTCCCAATGGCTCGACGCAATTCGAGAGATTTTTGTTTCTTTCTTCGGTTTCAAGCATGCTTTCTATTAAACGATTCAATTTATTGAAACTGAGCTTGGGGCGCAGCGCTACGAGTTCGAAAGACTTGAAAATTGAAATGTGTGTTGGGCATAAATTGCATACTCGTAAATTGATTGCTGGCATAATGCACAAAATATCGTTTATTGGGCAATTCGAAATGTTTAATTGCATAGATATATGGCCTGAAAGATTTGATATGGCAAATGTTTCAATCGTAAGTTGATGTGTTCGGTTATATCAGATTGTATCATAATTTTGGAGAGACAACTCCGTCGCATTGCTGACATTTATAATTTTGATTCTAGACAAGAGATGAAGACATTGAATGTAGAGTATTTCGTAGCCTTTTACAGCTCACCATATATATAGAGATCTATCTTTCATCAAAATTGTGGCTCTATTAAAAAACTCTGATTTACATTTGATAAAGTTTCTTTCGTTTGTCAACTCTCACGATTATTCGAGCATTATTGCTATTGGTAATTAACTCTTAGTCAGTTTAATTCGGGTTTTGTGCCCCATCATTTGCCTTTTACTATTGACGCATTCCCAACTACAATGCTAAATTGTGCTTGATTTGTCATCAGCCTTCAAATAACATAGATAACAATTTTTCGTTTCGCATAGCTTGAATCACAAAAATGATTAACGCTTGATTTGTCAAGTTCTATCATCACAAATATGTGATCAATTCGAGCAACTGCAATTATTGAAATTTCGAAATATATGTGAAAATTGTACCCTCAAATATCCTATATAGACATAGGGCAAATTTCCCAGCCCTCCAGATCAATTTGGCCTTTTAATCTGGCAACATTATTTTTGTACCCTCAAACGTCCTATATAGAAATAGGTCAAAATTTCCCAACCCTATAATTCTGTCAAATTTTATCCTATTTGCACGAGGTTTGGCTCTTTGTTCGTGGTTTGACCTCCAAATCAATTTGGCCTCTAAATCTGGCAACATCGAAATTTCGAAATTTAAGTGAAAATTGTACCCTCAAATATCCTATATTGGGCAAAATTTCCCATCCGGGATAAAATCGGATAAATCTCAACCTATTTTCACGAGGTTTGGCTTTTTTTTTGTCATGGTTTAACCTCTGGATGAAATATTCAATTATCACATTTACTTTTTTCTCATTTTTAATTAATATTTCTTGTTGTTTCCAAAACTTGTCTATAATATTCCACACGTTTCAATTGATCTGGTCACACTGTGCAATTGGAATTTTGTTTGTCCATTTTGCTATTCAAAATTGACTTTTGCTCAGCAAATTTGCGCGCTAGCAAAATTTTCAAATTTACTTCCGATGCTTGAGAGAATTTTTTGCGCAAAATTTTCAATAGCATGGAAATGGGGAAAGCAAATAAGAACAAGTGTGTACATAAGAAATATTGAATCGAGAATAGTTTTTACTGCGGTTCTCTATTCCCCCTATTTGTACTACGTGCAGCAGCTCGTGGCACACGTGGCACGCCCCCGACGCCGCCCTTTTGGTATTTCTTTAGCCGCACGCCTTTAAGCGAATTTACATTTTCATTTACGCCTGAAATGAGCACGAGATTCGCCTACAATGTTGTGGGTGTGCGGGTGTGGGTGTGCATGTGTGTGTGTGAGGGTGTGCGTGTGTGGAAAGACCTTTGCAGTGCTTTGGCATTTGCTGTGTTGTATTATTTACACACAAACTACATCGCAGCCACACACACCACCCACCCACCCACCCACCCAACCACCCAAGCAAACGCCGTTAGCGCCAGCGGCTGCTCCATGGGGTAGCTGCCGCCCCCGCTGCCGCCCCCGCTGCCCATCCCCCCCCCTGAAGTTCCCTTCTATGCGCATCATATGCAAATACTCGTAATATTTTTCAAATGTTGTTTGCTTTGGCGCTGCACACAAGTTTTTTTTCTCTCTCTATTTTTCTTTTTCTTTTTTTTTAGCTTAGTCTGTGCCTGCGTGCCTGCCTTTTCACATTTTTCAATTTTCCACGTTCGCTTTGTTGTCGTCGCTGATGATACTACACTTACACACTCGC